>CM076577.1:502451748-503051748 GCA_034641835.2 Pinus albicaulis
GTTGATCTGAAAATGGAATGTACTTGTTTGAGGGTGCAAGGTATCCATTTCCCATAATTTCAAATTGAGCTATACACTCCAAGTGACCTCTGAAAATGTGAGAACAAACTATTTCCTATACAGAGATGGATTGTAGGGGCATTCACCGGATGTTTCACCTTTCTAGGAAAGGATGAATCCGGAGGCTACCTGGCCCTCTACGGACTGCGCCTAAGGAAATAATATGTAAACTTAGAAGTCTTTGACATTCACATACTTGAGAGATTTGATGTCTTGCGGAATAAGACAAATAACTTTACGCGAGTGAGTAGGTGATTATGTGTATATGAAAGTTATGTATATTTGCTGTTTAACAATTTATATCAGTTTTGCTTAGCATATCATCTTCAGCAAATAAAGACATCAAAATGATAAGCAGTTCACCCCCTTCTCTGGGCTACATCTGCTGGACCCAGCCTCTCAAACTAGGCTTGTCCTCTTGTATTAAAAATGCTACAAAGGCTAATACAAGAATAAGAATGTCTCGAAAGACAGATCTCACTGTAAATACAGAATCAGAAGATAGGAATTAGCTGAACATGCGCTTTCCCAAACACTAAACAGTGAAATTTGTACCTGCTACGGTACTTTTCCCCAATTGTCCTTGGTGGCCCTTTAGACTTGCATGGAGAATTTCGAGGTGAAGATGACCTCAATTGGTTCTAAAACCTCTGCCATTAGAATCAGAAGGTCGAAAATATCAGAAATAGACTTCTGAATCACCAAAAATGGATGAACATAACACCCAAACAGGCTCAACAGAAATGACCTCTTCAGTACAAAAGCTTCCACGAAGCTAAAAACGGTGAGAAAAAGGAGAATTCCTCAAAAGGAAAAACGAGCTGTAGAAATGGATTCAGACTGCTGAAAAACTTCAGGAATGACCTTCGTTCCACATAAACTGGTTGCACAATTCCCAATGCAGCTCCCAAACTGATTTGGCCATGGTGGCTCCTAGAACTTCCACGAAGCAAAATCACCTGCAAACGGCCTCAGATGGCTGTGAAACCTGTGCCAATGGCTTCAGAAGGTCGAAGAGACCCAGAATCAAAAAAAAATTCGTCCTCAAAGGCCTCTCCTCTCAAAAGTTATGGCCAAAACACTAAACTGCCTCTTTCCCCTTGAGAAACTCCACTAAATGTGGAAGAAGTGCAGTTAGCAACGCCAAAATAGGAAGAAGCGCTCAAATTAGGCGGAACCGCCAATCTGTTCCGGGTGGTTAGGTCAGCATTTAATGTTAATTGGTTGCGTTCATATGGCGGAGGTTTAACCGTTTCAATAAATGTTAAACGGTTGTATTTAATAAACAACGTGATATCACATAATCCGTTGAACAATAAACAACCCACTTTAAATCGTTATCCAAAGTTTTTGTAATGTCCGCCGTTGAAACGCGGCGATGAGTTAAGCCACGGGTTCTGCGCCATGGTTCTGTGGGAAGGGGGCTGGCCCTTCGGGGCTGGCCCCCTTCGGGCCCCGCCCACTATAACATATGCTTTAAATAAAACTCCACCCGGCACATTAATCAATGAATAACACTTGGTGCAATGGTTAAGTCGGATGGCTGATATATATGTGGTCGGGGTTCGAATCCGTCCGCCACAACAAAAACTTTTAACACCATTTCGACTCGGCCTTGGGGCCACGTGGCGGCCTCCCATTGGCTACAAAATGGAATATTCTCCAGAATATTCTGCGGAATATTCCACAGAATATTCCCAGAATATTCTGTGGAATATTCTTTTTTTAATAAAATTTGTCCAAAGCCAAATTTGCCATTTTTTTAATGAAATTGACAAAACTTTGAACTTGAATAACTTTTGCATACGGAGACCATTTTTCGAACCGTTCGCGGCGCCGGAATCAGGAAGACGAGCTCTATCCAGTAGTTTAGGTTCCAACCAGTTCTGAGCACCTTCATTTTTTACCATTTACGACACTTGGTCCTGAGCTCCTGATCACACCTCCCAAATGAGAAGGCTTTTGGTCCCCAAAAGCTTACTGAATCTCTGAACTGAACTGTACAGCAATTGAGGAACAGAAATATCCTCTTCCAGTCAGCCAAAAGAGCATACTGATGCCCAAAAATGTCCTGCCTTGCTAACTGTCGTCATGGCGACTTTTTGCTGCATACGCCAAGTACTTGTCGAATCCCGACCAAGTTCTTTCGCCAGACAAATCTGAAATTGCAGGAACCAGAAATGAAACTTGCTGATATATGAGCTGAAATATTCTCCTGAACATGTGGACTTGCCAACTATCACGATGCCCATCCAAGGCACCTCCATTTCAGAAGAAGAAATGCCTCCCAAATGAGAAGGCTTTTACAAAGATGAGACACTTCATCATTTCTCCTCTTTACAATCTTGGAGATCAAATTAACTTTTTCCAAGTCAATAATACATTACATGCATGGTTAAAAACAAAGTAATCAACCCTTCAAGTTAATCACACATACATGTTTAAAAATACAAGAAAATCATCATGATCCCTGTGCTCATGCATCTCATTCTCATGCATGCAGGTTATCCTTCAACTTTCTCTTAAGTACAATCATAAGTACAAGATCCTCAATCACATGTACATGTACTTTCAAAGCTGAAATGAATATAACTTTCGCTAAGATGGAGTGAGTCTCATACTCAGCTTTTCCATTCTGCAACTTGCATTCCTTTAACAAAGAAAATGCATTCAATCAAAAGACATGCAACTTTAATTGGATAAGAATTCTAACCATTTCTTACCAATCCATTTCAAAGGTGATTCCTTTAACTGCACATCGATATCAGCATGTGTATCATCCTGACACATATCAATGATGGAAACTTCCTTCCCATTCTTGCCATACTCTTTCTCCCACTTCTTCAACTTTTGTGGAAGCATTGTTGGATTCAGAGTCCAACACCTTTCAATAGTATGTCCTTGCTTATGGAAATTGTCATTATAAAAATGAACAAAAGAGCTTCAACAAACTCAAACAACAAGTAGTTTGCAGAATAATAAAGCAGTCAATCTTCAACACTGCTTAAGACACCTTTCAAGCTACATAATCAAGCTAGTGATGTCAGTCAAGCAAACCTGGTGCTCCGATACCATCTGATCTGAAAATGGAATGTACTTGTTTGAGGGTGCAAGGTATCCATTTCCCATAATTTCAAATTGAGCTATACACTCCAAATGACCTCTGAAAATGTGAGAACAAACTATTTCCTATACAGAGATGGACTGTAGGGGCATTCACCGGATGTTTCACCTTTCTAGGAAAGGATGAATCCGGAGGCTACCTGGCCCTCTACAGACTCTACCTAAGGAAATAATATGTAAACACTTAGAAGTCTTTGACATTCACATACTTGAAATTTGATGTCTTGCGGAATAAGACAAATAACTTTCTGCAGCTGAGTAGGTGATTATGTGTATATGAAAGTTATGTATATTTGTTGTTTAACAATTTATATCAGTTTTGTTTAGCATATCATCTTCAGAAAATAAAGACATCAAAATGATAAGCAGTTCACCCCCTTCTCTGGGCTACATCTGCTGGACCAAGCCTCTCAAACTAGGCTTGTCCTCTTGTATTAAAAATGCTACAAAGGCTAATACAAGAATAAGAATGTCTCAAAAGACAGATCTGACTGTAAATACAGAATCAGAATATAGGAATTAGCTGAACATGCTCTTTCCCAAACACTAAACAGTGAAAATTGTACCTGCTACAGTACTTTTCCCCAATTGTCCTTGGTGGCCCTTTAGACTTGCAGGGAGAATTTCGAGGTGAAGATGACCTCAATTGGTTCTGAAACCTCTGCCATTCAACTCAGAAGGTCGAAAATATCAGAAATAGACTTCTGAATCACCAAAAATGGAAGGACATAGCCCCCAAACAGCTCCAACACTGAAATGGCCCTCTTGGCCCTGAAAGCTTCCACGAAGCAAAATCACCTGTAAACGGCCTCAGATGGCTGTGAAACCTGTGCCAATGGCTTCAGAAGGTCGAAGAGACCCAGAATCAAAAAAAAATTCGTCCTCAAAGGCCTCTCCTCTCAAAAGTTATGGCCAAAACACTAAACTGCCTCTTTCCCCTTGAGAAACTCCACTAAATGTGGAAGAAGTGCAGTTAGCAACGCCAAAATAGGAAGAAGCGCTCAAATTAGGCGGAACCGCCAATCTGTTCCGGGCGGTTAGGTCGGCATTTAATGTTAATTGGTTGCGTTCATATGGCGGAGGTTTAACCGTTTCAATAAATGTTAAACGGTTGTATTTAATAAACAACGTGATATCACATAATCCGTTGAACAATAAACAACCCACTTTAAATCGTTATCCAAAGTTTTTGTAATGTCCGCCGTTGAAACGCGGTGATGAGTTAAGCCACGGGTTCTGCGCCATGGTTCTGTGGGAAGGGGGCTGGCCCTTCGGGGCTGGCCCCCTTCGGGCCCCGCCCACTATAACATATGCTTTAAATAAAACTCCACCCGGCACATTAATCAATGAATAACACTTGGTGCAATGGTTAAGTCGGATGGCTGATATATATGTGGTCGGGGTTCGAATCCGTCCGCCACAACAAAAACTTTTAACACCATTTCGACTCGGCCTTGGGGCCACGTGGCGGCCTCCCATTGGCTACAAAATGGAATATTCCCCAGAATATTCTGCGGAATATTCCACAGAATATTCCACAGAATATTCCCAGAATATTCTGTAGAATATTCTTTTTTTAATAAAATTTTTCCAAAGCCAAATTTGCCATTTTTTTAATGAAATTGACAAAACTTTGAACTTGAATAACTTTTGCATACGGAGACCATTTTTCGAACCGTTCGCGGCGCCGGAATCAGGAAGACGAGCTCTATCCGGTCGTTTAGGTTCCAACCAGTTCTGAGAACCTTCATTTTTGACCATTTACGACACTTGGTCCTGAGCTCCTGATCACTCGTCAGAAAATTGGATGGTTGACTCTGACTCAGGATAGCAAAGGGCTTGGTGAATTAACAGGGTAGACACCGTTAACGTTCTCTCCTTGGGAATTCATGACAAAACACTTCCCTAGATACATGACAAGATACCAACCAAGAGATACCGATGAAAAGATGGGTTTTTGGAATGCATGCGTACAAAATCCGTACTTCGACCATGGCAGTATCATTACTGTGGGAAGAATTATCATTCAAAATAAATTCTCGGTAGAAAGGGAGATGAATTGTAGAATGTTGTGGTATCTTGAATATCCCCAAGATCCATGCAGAGGGCTATGGCTAGATGAACCCTCGACAGACGAGCATTTAGCCATGGTTGAAAATTTACGGAGAACAAACTTTTACAAATGGTGGTCAAATTTTCGTGTGGCAGAAACTAAAACAAGGTGCACACATAAATCACAAGTAATTTTGAAAAAAAAAAATCTTCTTTAAATAGGTGGGTGCGGGTTTTAAATTTAATGGGCCGATAAGATGCGCCACAAGCCGTTAACTCTTCTCGACATGGAAGACAAGCTTGTGACCACTCGCATCTTACGCTACCGCAGGGCTCTCGTACGGAGGAAAACTTCTACTGTGCCCCGCATTCAATCTCCGCCTGCTCATCTCTCGTTGTCCCCATTACCAACCCAAATAACCGGCAGAGGCACTCATCATGGTATCCGTGTGCTAGTTTGTGCCTAATGTGCCCCGGTTGGGCCTCCTTTTCGATAAGGACTTTAATTATCAAGACTTTCCGCCAATCAAACCAATCAATGTTTAACATTAAATACCGAACCCACTACTATAAATTTTAAATTTTTAAACTTTAACTTAGATTTTGACTAACATACATCTTTTTTCCTACTAACAAGATTTATACTTCAGAATATATTTTCCAACAATTTCTTATTTTTTATATTTTCAACATTTGAAAAAAAATAAAAGGATATGCATATGATCCCAAACACCACCTACAAATACTTTTCCCGAAGGGGCTATTTTACCTTGAGGCAATCATGTTTCTAGTGTTGTCACCCATAATGTTTATTCTCCTTATGTCGATCCCACCGCACAGTTGTCTCCGCGCCTTATCCTCCTAGCTATAACACTATGAGAAGTCATTCTCTCGTAGGGTCCTTTTCTTTCTAGGGAGCATACCTTTAAAGTATCCTTTCTCTATTTATTCTGCCTACTATAGTCATATGTCGTGTGAACCCATAATCTTCACCAAAGAATACATGCATCATAATCCTTATGTGGGGAAAACCACAAGGTTGGTCAAGGGATTCTTCCTATGATATTTTTAGCCAACTTCATAATCCATTTTATCTTTCTTTATTTATCAAATTTATATAAGTTGACTAACAACCCCATCAAACATGATCCTCGTGGCTACCTATGCCCACCAAAAATTCCTTCTCGATATTCCTAAATTTGAAGGAAATCTTGAGAGAATTCATCCACCCATATCACTATGCATCATATGTGGTGTGTTCATCCAACTCTAAGGACAATTTGAAAAATCTTCACTGCTCCAACATATGTTAATCGAGGATCCCGCAAATACAGTGCTGATTGAATTGATACATCATCCTATGGTGACTCTTTTTTCTTTAGCTCCTGATATTCCTAACAAATCTCCAACTCCGCCACAAGCTGTGAGCCCACATGAAGTAGTGTAGTCTGTGACTAACAACCAATCCGCAGGAGTCTTTGTGCGAAGGATTCCGTAGGCTGCGAAGGTCCCACGCACACCGCAAATTACATAAATTGAACTTGATCCAACAAAAGGCTTTACCTAAGCGTCTGACTATTCAAGACAGAACAACAACGGCCTACCTCGTCCCAACCTCGCCCCTAGATACATTCAATCAATTTAGCGCATTTGGCTCATTAAGACATTAAATCACAATATATATTCTCGACCTCTGTAAAACTTCAAACAAGATAATGCCACCTTGATTTCCCCCCCCCGACCATATTCACGAGTGGCATCATCGCAAGAGGTTGGTTAGTACCAAGCTTCCCGATGAGATTTTGCGTAAATGTTCATTCGAATCTCTAAGACCGCAAATTTTCAAAGATGTGTCTATGTTTTGAGTCATGATCAGGAGAAATCTATTTTAGTTTCCTACAACTCGATCCGATCTATTCATTACCATGTATGTTATATGAAGTTCTTCCTAATGCTCCTATCCCACACACGATGGTATGATTAGGTATGTTTCCGATTCTATAACCCAACTTGTTGCCTAGTCAGGAAATTGATTGTTATGATTTCAAGCCCCATAAAGTGTGTTTGTCTCTTCTAAAGAACCTTCCCTCTAAGTACCCCACCTACGTTCTCACAATGAATTCCCATAGAACCTAAGAACACCAACAACCTAGTGGTAAAAATAATAACAAGAAGAATAAACAAAAGAATAAAAAATTGCCTGTGAATTTCATCCAAATCCCCCGAATCAAAAGGAGGGGGCACCCGTGAGAAATGTCGAAAGATTAAGTTCCTCGTAAAATTTGTCAAGGTGAACATCTACTACGAATTCCCTCCAATGTAATGGTTCATAGGCTCCTTACACCACCACAATATACTCCAACATATTATTATTTTAACTCATTCATCTCCTCGCACAAATCTCACCAAAAATAGCTCTATCCTCCTTCACCTCCACAAGGGGGAAACGAGGGTTCATTTTCCCATCCTACCAATACCATCCATATTTATGTGAAAATAAGACGTAAATGTGACCATGCGAGCTAAGTCATGATGTTCCCGAGTCTAGTTCTTCTTCTAAACACTCACCCTCTCCACCTCCTTCCACCGGACCTCTTACATTAGATAATCCTTTGGAACCTTTTTTATCACCCCCCAAAAGGTTTTGCCCATAAGAAAACACACAATCCTCTTTCCCGGGCTACTCAAATAAGCAATATTGTTGAATATATTTCCCATAATCGTTGTGCTATGTCTACTCCTTGGAGGTTTTGCAAAGTTTCTCCCCCGCAACACAAGGCCTTGTTGTCTACGATTGGTGGGGTAGATCCATCTAATTCAAGAATCATCGTGTTTAATGCTGACAATGGTTTATTCGTGACTTTCTCACAATATTTCTTTTCATATTATCATGTGTGTGTCTTTCATAGGAATATTCATCACACATTGGTGGATGAAGGCTCTTCCACGGCGTCATGCTTCCAACATGCTATAAGGCTCTTGGCTCTCCAAAGACTTGCTACATCCAACACCACTCTTCAAGCATTTTATGGACATAAATTTGTACCTAATGTGGTTCTTCCCAATTTTTCCATAGAGTTAGAGGAAAATGTAATATCCCAAAATAGGATCAGACAAATAGTTTGACCGCTAAAATAATTCACTCCTAAGAATTCAAATATGTTGAGATGAGTTTTTAGCTCCTATATCCCTTATATCGCCTCATCTAAGATATAGATCCAAAAGGAGAGCAAAACAAATCAAACTAGGTTGGTTAAACAGATCTCCCACAACCTAGTCTAGCTAAAAACACCCAAAGAGAGGGGTCACAGCCTATATGCAAGGACTGCCTGTGAATAACGTAGTTTATCAATTTACAAGCATGAGACCAACATGGAGGTTCATATTTCACTATACATCATTAAATTAGATCTAGAATGAAGCTTGTACAAAGGTATAATAGAAATAGAAAGAATGTACAAGACAAAGCCTCAAAATGAGCCGCTACAAATAAAATGAAATGGCAGAATAATCTCGACAAAGATTATTTATCATTTAAGCATGCAAGAGATTACAACTCAAATCTAGAGAATATCTATACACAAAATGATAGATCTATTTTGTGATATGTATACAAGATAGGCTCCTTTATACACTCTCTGGGATCTCAAAAGAAACATGAACAATACAGGCAGATCTAAGATCTAAGTCACAGATTCAGAAGTATTCAAATAAAATTATGAATCACAACATATGCATTAGATCAGATCTGGAACTAACATGGATTGCTGGCCAATCCATGGATCACTACGTTGAAAGGAAGAATCCAATCACTAGAGATCTTTCCTCTAAATGATGCCAAGTCACACCGCAACTTCGCTCTTGCAAATAACACAAATATGGAAGAGGGACTGCGTTGTAGGCTTGATAATGCTTTTGCATACTACCAATGTGTGGATCTAAAGCTCAAAGGGTCTATAACTGACTTATCAAAGGGATAGATGACTTTCCCATGAGAAGGAGTGCTAAACCGCATAGTTCTCAAAATATCTATTTCCTCCACTTCGTCGTTGTGCCTCACATGGAAAACCCAATTCTAAACAAGACTATGCTATATATGCAAGATGTGGCTTGGCTAAATGCCCGATAGTGGACTGTGGCTGTAAAACAAGGCTCCTCCAAGAGCTACTCAAGGAAGGAGGTGGGAAACCTAAACAGAAAACCCAAAGAGGAGTGTCTAAACGTACAATACCTTCAAAAAATAATATCATCAACAACCTTTTCTTTGTCCTCCTCCTTATTTTATAAGATGAAAGCCTTTTCAAACTCCTAAACCACCTCAATTAGTTAGCCCCTTTCACATGTGGAGCTTCCATCTAAAACCGCGCCGTGTATCCATGAGGTTCATCGCACCTAGAATACGTTGTTGATTTGGTCAAGGTTGACCCAATCTCATGATTCAAACCCATTCACACATGCAAGAGTTTATTTACATGGCCCGCATATGTTTCTATTTACATAAGCATTGATTTATTCATGGTTTTCAGGAGTTTTACATGTCCTCCTTTTACATTTTATTCATCAATATGAAATGCAAAATAAAACAAGGCAAATTGGATATTCCCATTATCTTGGTATAAATGGGAATATTACAAGCCTCCCTTCCAAAATGTTGCTTGTCCTCAAGCAACCGATAGGGTGAGTGCTACAACACTTCTTCCTCCACGGTGACATCATCAAAGATCAAGCACTCATCATAAGCTAGATGCTCACCAATCCAAACCTCCATGAATTCTTCCTCCAAAGTCAATATGAGATGTGCAAAATCCATCCCACAAGTGAATAAATATCTCATGTGAAACCATCATGGTTTGCCTAATGTTCCCTCTGAAATAAATAACATAAACACATGGAGAATTTTCAGCCCATTAGGCACATGCATACCTCTCATCCTCCCTCCATAGATTCCCATAAAAATTACAAGCATGTCATCATGTATGGGAGAAAATAATGTACAAACAAATAGAAAGGTGCACATATGGAGGTGGGTCATAGTCCCACATGTGGAACCAACGTAATGCATCTCCTCGCCCGCATCAACCCAAGATGTGGTAAGTGGTTTTCCCACCACTTACTTGCAGCCCATGCCATCTAGCTAAATTGTGTGAGATATGTTTGGTGCCTTATGAAAGCACCAATCATGAAACAAGATATCCCTTTGTCCACCAAGGGAGTGGCCAAGTGCAACAATTGTTTCGCCCCATATTTTCCATGAGATTGACAACATATAACACTCCTCCTTGGAGTCATGGCCTGCATAAATATGGTGAAAGAATGCATACAATCAGAAAAATAAACTTGTTTTACAAGAGTATATTCTTTCACCAATAGTCCTCCTCATAAAATTGGAGTGGTGCATAGATCTATATTCTCCCTCAAGAGGGGAAAGATAAGGCTGAATTAAATCTCCAACAACGCAGTTATGTTTCTACCCCATCTCCACAAATTTCATGAATCTTTGACAATGCTAATATAGTTCTCCTTCAAAGCCCTCCCAATAGTAGCTCCTCAAGATGATGTTATCGAGCTTCATAGAATATTCATGGCTGAAACGTAACTCCTCATAGCTCCATTGCAAGTAGCTTCCCCTTGAACTTGAGGCTTTAGACAAGAATATCCTACCATGATCATAGATGACCCCATCTTGGATTAAATAATCCTTCTCATGTATCAAGTCATCAAGAATCATGCATGTATGAAGATCCTTGGAATATTCCACCAACAAATTGGGACTTCCAATACGGATCTAGTTTTCTAACAATGACATCATCGATAATGTGTAAACCTAAGTGGTCGCCATGTTGTTGCTTTTCTCCTTGAAGTCCTCCATGTCCAAGGTGTATGTTGGGAGGCCATGCCTCCCATTTTTATCCTCTTTGACATCTCCCATGCCAAAGGTGTGAGATGGAAGGCTGTTATTCCTCCCTTTCTCCTTTGTAGTGTCAACCTTCATTCTCAAGTACATCTTCCCCCTCAACATAGCATGAGATGATGTAATGGATAGTCATGTCAAGGGGAAAATTCTTCCTCTATTTCTTTCACCTTTCCCATACTCTCAAATCTGCTAAAGCATGGTCTACAAATGCTCCCTTCCTTCTTGGATCTATGGAAGGAGCATCAATTCATGAAACATCTTCCATAAAATCTGAATCGTGTGGTCTCCCAGAGGTATACCTAAGATAAATATGTCTCATGTATTCTCATGTGAACAGCATATGGGAACATAATATGACTACTCCCACTACGCAAATCCATCTCTAATTGTTGTGTATCATGGTAGGGAGAAGTTGAGCAACTCCCCCATCTTTTTCTTCATCACCCACCTTCGCAAGACCTCATAGTCTAAGGTGCTCCCTCTATATGTTAATTCATGAACACCCACCATCTCCTCGTGTCAAGAGTCTTGATTACGTAAGACTGATCCATCATACAAAATTCCAAAATTTGGATGCGTTGTTGGAACATGAATTCCTCCACCGGTTTTGCCTCTTTGTCTATCATAAACATGTTTCTCATCTCTCCATGTATAGATCCTTTGGGCCTCCTCGCGAGGTACAAGGGCCTCATGGAATAAATAGCTTCAAATCCATCTCTCGCAGTGTGACATATTTCCTCCCATCACAAAGGTCGAGGAACTCGCTCTACTTCTTCTTTCTCCTCATCAATTATATGCCCCATCAATAAGAGATCATTTTTTCGATCTCTCCTAGAGGAAAGGACACTCATGTCTTCTTTTCGAGAAGAATGATTCGTTAAAGTAAGGCATTTTCCCTTGGAAAATCATGTAGCAAATATTTAACCCTCCCAACAATGTTTCGAAATGGAGTTATCTTCATGGATCTTCTTTTTTCTTTGAGTTGAAAAACTCGGAAGCTAGATGCTCTTTGAATCTCTTAGACTAAGATTCATATTCTCGCAGGTAGTCACGAAGAGTCTCCTCCTTTGGTGTCTCTCCATCTTCTTCTCCTCCCCGCAAGGAATGCAGTGCATGCTACAACGTTGTAGATCGCATTGTGTGGTTGCATGCTCACACACATCCAAAGAAGTAGTGGGGCTTCCTTCATGTGCAAACCTCTCTTCAAGAGATCTACCGGTCTTTCATTCCTCACTTCCCCGATTTTCCTTCAGCCTCATGCAAAGCTTCGAGAAATAATGTTAGAGAACTCTCTACTCCTTTTATTCTTCCATACAAAGGGGTTTCATCCTTGCTTACTTTGTCTTTGGTTTAATCATTTTTCTTTCTTATTCTTCTATGATACCTCTTCTCTCACAATGAGAGGCTCCCTCCCTATGAAGACATATTGGCTCAAATAATGCACAAAGTTGTACCAAGAAAGATGCTCGATACCACCGTAATATCCCAAAATAGGATTACACAACAAGCCCTGCTAAAATAATGCACTCCTAAGAATTAAGCACAATGATATGAGTTTGAAGCTCTTTGATCCCTTATATCAGCTCATATAAGATCTACATCCAAAAGGAGAGCAAAACAAATCAAACTAGGTGGGTTAAACAAATCTCCCCACAACCTAGTCTAGCCGAAAAACACCCAAAGAGAGGGTTGCGCCTATATGCAAGGACTGCCTAAGAATAATGAATTTTATCAATTTACAAGCATGATACCAACATGGAGGTTCATATTTTAGCTATACATCAAGATTCAGGATCTTAATGCAACAGATAAAGGTATACGTAAATATAAAGAATGTACAAGACAAAAGCCTCAAAATGAGTCGGTTAAGCAACAACATGAAATGGTTAATGTTTGACAAGATTATTTTCATCATGGAAGCATGCAAGAGATTACAACTCAGATCTAGAGCATATCTCCGTAAACAAAATTATAGATATATTTCGCATATGTATACAAGATAAAGTTCCTTTATACACTCCCTTGGGATCTCAAAGAAACATGAACAACAAAGTGAGTAGATCTCAGGATCTAAGTCACAGATTCGTTGCACTATTCGTAAAATTCTGAATCATAACATATGCAAGAGATCGTATATGAACTAACATGGATTTTTCAATCTTAACTACCTGATCACCACAAGAAAGGAAGAATCCAATCACTAGTGATCTTCCTCTAAAATGATAAGTCTCCCCGCAACTCGCTCTGAAAATAAAGTAGTCATGGAAGAGGGACTATGATTTAGGTCGAGAATTCTTTGGCCTATCACAATGCGTGATCTCAATCTCAAAGTGTTCAGAATCGACTTATCAAAGGGATAGACGACTTTCCCAAAGGAGAAGGAGTGTTAGAACTTCACAGATATGAAAAGATCTATTCTCCACTTCGTCAAGTACTACATGGACAACCCAATCCTAAACAAAAGACTTTGCCGTAGATGCACATGTGGCTTCGCTGTACCCGTATAGTGGACTGCAACAAGGCTCCTCCAAGAGCCGCTCAAGGGAAGGAGGTGGGAATCCTAAATAGGAAACTCCAAAGAGGAGTGTCTAAACAGACAATACCTTCAAACAAAATAATATCATCAACAACCTTTTCCTATTGTCCTCCTCCTTCTTTTATAATATGAAGTTTTCTCAACCCTAAACCACCTCAATGAGTTAGCCCTTTCACGTGTGGAGCCTCCATCTAAAACTACGATGTGTATCCATGAGGTTTATCGTACCTAGACCGCGATGTTGATTCGTCAAGGTTGACCTAATCTCATGATTCAACCCATCTCACGCTATTAGGCCTCTATAATTTAGTAGAGTGGCAAGACTAAATGTTGCAGACTACATTAAAAACCACTTTAAATTCATAGGATCTAGCCCTCCTAATCCAGAGGGATTCTCTCTATAAGTGCAAAGATTGATTTATCTTTTAAGGTTTTAGTATGATATTAGGCTAGTTATTAAGAACAAGGGTTTTGTTTGTTCGCTGGTCATGATTTTTAATCTAGATGGAATATCACAAAATGAAAGAGTTCAAAAAGGTGAAGATGGGCATATTGAGAAGTGTTCGCCAGAGTAGGATTAATATGAAGTAGCCTTTAAACCATTGGGAAATGAGTCATTAAAGGTTTCCATTGTGCACACACTACAAGTCATCTATATCAAAAGATCCTTTATTAAATGATGGAGTGGAACATTAAAAGTGCTGAGTAAGTGGAAATCCACATTAATTTCCAACAAGGATTTGTCAACTTCTTCATACAAGAAAATACTTCTTAAGCAACTGGCTTGAAACCAACAAAAGGACAAATGGGCTAACCATAGACTTTTCGACAAGCTTGTATTAAAGCTAACTTATCGTACAACAATCTAGTAATCTCACTAGACTACTTTAAGGATGAAAACAGATAAGAAAAAAAGTGGCATTTTAAGACTGTGTCGATGTATTATAATCATGGTCTCGCTTTAGCATACTTTAGGGAAACTTTCAAACAACTTTTGAGAAAGAACTAGAAGGTGGCAAACCATAAACTTTTCTAGTTTAACTCTACTTAGCATGTAATGAAGATATCATTCAAGAACTTCCTTCACGTTTGCACAAAAAGACATGGACCAACCAACATTCCTGACAATGTTTACCAATTTAAGTCATTCCCAAATATCACAATTAGTGGAAAACATATAGATAAAGCTTATCAATGAGAGTAGGGCACCTTTTAATAGTAAATCCTAGCTCTATGTTATGTTCTTTATCGCAGAAAAGTGAACAAAATTGCATACATGAAAGGAAAACAATAATAGAAAAGAGGGTACTTCACCAATGATATACCAGATCCCAAGAATCGCTGTATGTTGATTTTCAATCCAGTTTACAAAACTACATGTCCAATGTTTCGAATGAAGAACAACTTCTCTTCTCAAAATTAAACTTCTTCAAATAACTTAACAAGAGTCACAGAGCTTCAGAGTTTAGTTTACATTCAATAATGATTCACATACCACCATTAGCATCGTAAATCCAACAACCAAACAACAACTTACCTCTTTCCGCAGAAAGTATTTATACAGTTATATAGGAAGAGTTCAAGGCCACATCACACTTATACTAATGCAACTCAGTCAGAAAACATGCAATAAGGCAAGAAAGCATTGACTACAACCTGCCTATATTTCATTTTTCTACTTTTAGGCTTAGGGTGGAAAAATCGACTTAAGGCCTTATCTTTTTAATTAATTTCAGATCATGGGCTGCACTGTTTCTTTTGTTTGTACAGACCACAAGTGCCTCTTTGGTCTTAATGTTTCTAACCGAGATTCTGATTTCAGTTTTCCTTTGAGGTAAAGAGGTTGCAAAGGGTAATTTCGTTAGCCGGGGATTCAATTAGCCCCCGTGATGTGGCATTCGAGGTCTCCAGATCTCGATTGTGGATTTGGCCTTTGATTTTTAATTTGTGCCTCGATCCTTTCAAGCTTTGATTAACATCTTTAATCCTCCGATTATGTTCCTCATCTCCGTCTCCTCGATGACAGATTGCTGACCACCGATTTCTCACCGTTCGTTAGTTTGTAGGTGCTGCAGAGGGTTTGTCAGTAATCTCGCCTGGGAGAAAATCGATGACTATGACTCACCGACCCTTCCAAACTACAATTTAAACCCCGATTCTTTAACTCAGAATCAAGGCCACAGATCTTCATCCCCCATGCCACCTGATATCCGCCGTAATGCTTTAACCCTTTGTAACCCATTAAATCTACATGCAAAACAACAAAGTTAATTTAAATCCCTGAAGATTTGGTTTAAAACTACTTGGAGAGTGATAGTATGTTTGGAGTCAGGCGAATGGAGGAAATTTGCAATGCAGGATGGGTTTCGTTGGTAAACATAGAAACAAGGTTTCAAATTCTAAATATATGCCAATTGACAGACCTAAGGGGTTTTGGAACACCAAATAGCCGATTTCGCTGCGAGCGTTGGGGGAGGAAGGATTCATTTTTGGAACTCGATTCCATTCATCGTGCGAATATTGAAAATGGAAACCGCCTATTTCATGCGAAAGTAGCGCACCGTGAAGCTGTAAGTAAAAATTTACACGAAATGCATCAAAGAATCGCTTCTGATCCGGGGTCACATATTGTATGCCAGAGGAGAAGCGCGATGGATGAAGAGTTGGCCCGGTGGATGAAGCAAGGGCTCCGGCGATGACGTGTTCTTTTTCGTCGCTAGAGTGGGTTCAATGGTTGATTGAGTTAAATCCCGATCGCCGCATCTTTTGAATGGATAGTTAGGGATTGAAAGGAGGAGTGGATATGCTTCGAAAGGGGAAGAAGAACAAGGGAAGGTGATCGCGAAGGATGGGGCCCAATGGGCCGCTGAACCGCAAAGATCATAACGATCCGCATTCGTCAGACCACAACGTTAGAAAATGAGAAAAATGGGGAAGGGGGAAAAGGGGTTCGAAAGGTTTTTTAAGCCTTTAGCACCCGACAGTGTGGCCAAGGATGCATGGAAGAAGGGGTTTAGCGAAATAATCCCTCAAAGCTTAAATGCCTTATAGTGTAAAAGGGTGTTTTTAGGCCAAAAATAGGGATTTTCAAGCATTCAAAACAGTTACGGAAGGTGAAATGAAAGGATTTAAACCAAATCAGAGGGAGATATAAGGTTTAAAAAGAGGGTTTTGATGGTTTGGAGGTTAAATGAAGGTTTATAAGAGGAATTTGTAGTGGAAGAAGGGTGAAATGAGAATGAAATGATAGTGTCAGAGGCGATGTACTTCTCTCTTGGTGAACAAGAGGTACTTTGTGACTCAATAAAGGGGAAATAGCAAAGAAGATTAACTCAAAGGGTAATTATCATCATAAGACTTAAAGAACTCAAAATTTGGACATGAAATTGTTTCTTGAAGGCCTAAAAGATTTAGCCACCATTTGATATGAAAAATTTTATAGTGGCTACTCAATGGCTCCACTTGGGGAGGACAAATTAGTTCTTTGTGGGGTGTCCTAACCTCAGCCTATCGATCTCTCGGCTTTTCAAGAACCAAGTATTTCATCCATCGGGCATCAACTTTCTTTTCCTTTACCATACTTTCGATCCTGACAATCTTTGAAACAATCAAAACAATGGAATTCATCAAAACAACATCTCTACCTACCCATTCCTAATGTTCCTAACATTTTTTCTTCTTCCCTTGTAGTGCATTTGATTGGCAAACTTCTTTTCATAAAAAATTTTATTCTTTGAAAATAAGAAAATAATCTAAGTCTAATCTTTTATTTCTCCATGAGTTCATATTAAGCAATGAACTCATAATTTTCACTACCTAACTACTACTCCGTCGTATCAAACCGGCTTAACAGATCTTTATTTTGTAAATTATAAACAGAAATTGAAAAGCACGAATCCGTAGATTAAGCAATTTGACTTCATATAAAATTCTATGGCATAAAAACAAGCCGCACATGTATCTTTTAAAATTAGAGAAAATTTAAAACAAAATGTGAAGGCTTAAGATATGAAAATTTCAAAAACATTCTTCATTATTTCTTTCCTACTTAATTTTGGGTTTGTTTCCGAGTTGTTTTTCTTTCTCATCTCGGTTCAAGTTTTGAGCTTTGGGGAACCATTTATTTTTCTATCCCGATCTACCTTACCGATAAGCCAAGATTGAGTTGTTTGGCTGATCTAATTCACTAACCTATCGCCAGTAATTGAAAAGCTAAGTAGTCATGATTAGGTCAAGGACTAATCGAAGTGTGTTTTTAGGAGTGGCATTTGAGCTTGCACACTCGCATTTTGTCTCTCTTTTGGTATGGGGCTATACCTTTATTGTTTTCATTCTCAGCTCTCTTTTCTCTTTTTCTATTTTTTTTTATATTTTTATTTTTCTAAATTTGAATGCAATGTTCGGGACAATGATAATTTACAATGGAGTAAAAAGCTTTGAAACTCATGATTCTTGACAAGCAATGCTTGAGCATCCCTGCCATCATTATCTCCAAAGACTTCAAACATTCAATTCTACAAGAAATAAGGATTGTTACCACAGTAGAATGAATGACAAAAGGGCCTAGCCAGTGCTATCAAATTTTCCATGTTTGTCTCTTATCTTCTCCCGAATCCCACTTCAAAACTTTGTCACCAATGTTGAAATCACTGGCCTTTTTCCTTTTATCAAACAACTTCGATGTTTTCGTCATATGGTAAGCGTTGCTCGTTGTAAACTTCTTTTTTGAAGGTGTATAGTCTAATGTATTCTTTCTTTTCATATCATTTTCTTTCAGATCGTACTTCGATCAGCATAACTAGCACTCCTGCATCAAGTTGGAAAAATTTCATCTCGCTCCATAAACTAGCCGGTAGGGAGACATTCCAATTGATGGCGTTAACTGTCTATAATGCATGTACTAGATTTGTGTGCCATGATTTCTTATTGTCTTCCAACAACTTTTTTATTATATCTCACCAAACTCTTGTTTAGTGATTTACCGCTATTACCCAGGGTACAAGCGCATGAATGGCCCAATGCATCCGATATTTATGAGCCGCATTCAACCATCTTTTGGATCCAAATGCAAGAAAATTTTCAGTAATAATATTCTGTGATAGCCAAATCTAGATAGGATATGATTTTCAAGGAATTTTATGATGATTGCAGTCAGCATTTGCCTAGAAGGGATGGTTTCTATCCATTGCAACACTGTTACATGCTGAGAATCCATCTGATAAAGGCGTATGAGGGAGGATGGATTTCCCAATGAAGTCTAGGACTCCCACTGTTGAAAAGGAGTCACGTTGATTGGTTGTAGAGGTAAGGGAAGAAATTTTATTTTGCCTTCAAAGAGTTGGCATTTGTGACAAAGCACCTATTTTGTGATGCATCTTGGAAAGAGGGTGGGCCAATAGTAACTGTACCTAAGGATTTTATTACAGCTTGTCTTCCAATAGAGGTGGCCTCCACATCCTCCTTCATGGAACCTACGCTTTCGATCTTATCTCGCATTATTCTCAAACATTTAAGCAATAATCCACTATCATTTTTCCAATATAGACATTTATCCAAAATGCGTAATTAACAAATTTTCTCAACTTTAAAAAATTCCTATTTCATTTTAGATAAACGCAGAGGTGTATTTAAATTGAGCAAGACATACAAAATATCAAGATACCAAGATGAAAACAGTAAATGATCTTCAATATCGAGTTGACAACTCCTCTTATTCATCTAAGGCATTTAAATATGTTTATATCAAGAGTTTGTAAAATTAGACTTTGTATCATTAATATTGCTAGTCCTCGCCTTTTATGAGCTTATTTGATTTCTAAATCGTATTCAAGTATCATACAATCCACTTTCCTTTTTCCATCCGGATCCCGGGTTAAAATGTCTTTTACAACTCGAATTAGACACAAATGCTATTATGTAGAGAGTGTAAAATGTAAACTCGAAGTCTTTTAAGGCTTTGACTCAAGGCAAAGGCTTGCTTTTTCCATGATATTTTACTCAAAGGTGCATTCTAATGCCTTACTAAAGAATGCAATCGGGTTGTTCTTGTCCCTTCAAGTTTTTCGGTAATAAGACAAGAACCATCGTGTGTTCCCGATGCAAAATGAAAAAATGAAGAAATCTTTTGTAAAATTGTGACTAATGAGAACTCGGTGTTTTGGTTAATGCTTGTTTTGTACTGTGGGTCAAATGATTTTTTCTTATTTTAAGGTCTATTTAACTCGCTTCTTCCTTTTTGAGCATATTTGTTATGTTTCTAAGGAGTTCAAATTAAAGATTTGTATGAACCTTCTCAAGAAATTAATCTTCCCGATGAAATATTGAAGTTCCTCGATGTTTCTAGGATGGTTGATTTGCAATATACCATCAATTATATTTGGCTCATCTTTATCCCTTCTTCTCGATATTCATTCAAGAATTTTTCCTTCGATACCAAACATTGCTTTTTTATTTAAAGATAACCCATATTTTCGTATTTCTCAAAGACTTTTCTCAAGTGTTCTAGGTGTTCTTCATCCGTTTTGGAAAAAATAGTGATATAATCAAGGTAAATAATGATGAAGAAGCTCTAATTTTTCCAGAATGCAATATCCATAGCTCTTCGAAATGTAGCACCAAGATTCACAAACTAAAGGGCATTTTCACATACATGAAAGTACCCCAAGGTGTAGTAAAGGTTGTTTTGAGTTGATCATCAGATGTACCGTAATTTTATTGTAACCTAAGAAGCCATCTAGCAAAGAAATTCTTTTAGAACCAACTAGCCTTTGTAAAATGTGATCCATCTTGGGTAAAGGGTAGTTGTCCTTTAATGAGGCCTGCTGGGTTCCCAAAATCAATGTTCTATTTCTCTTGCTTTCTTCCTAATCCCATTACTAGATACCCAATCCGAATATCTACTGCGGACTATAATTCCGCATCATACATTTTCTTAATTTCTTTCTCAGCCAGGGTAATTGGAACAGGGTTTATTCTACGCAATTTTTGTCTATAGGGCTTCAGTTTTCTTTAAGGGGTATCTTAGGGCCGAATTATCTTTGTGTCATATGATTATAGATCCTCATAACTCCATGCAAATACATCATAAAAATTCCTTAAAGAGCTCAATATATTTCAGCTTGATGTGACTGCAATGTTTGCATAGCTTGATCATTTTTTGTTTTTGTTCATCGCTTTCTATGTTTCATTCTCTTTCTTCTCTACTTTAGTTTCAACAAAGTTCCAGCTTTGGTTTTTGGCAACATCATTGTTGAAATCGACAATTCTTCTAATGGACCAAATTTCCTTTGGGCAAGCTTTGAGTGTTAGATTACGCATTTCTAAGCCTTCTTTTTCCGAATCGCTTCGCCTTTTTGTTGTATGTTCAAGTTTATTAGACAAAATCGCATTTATATCAACAATCTATGAGACTTTACTTCTTCATCAAGTGGGTTTTCTTTAATGTGACAAGCTATTTTTCATAATTTGAATCTGAACTTGGTGGCTCAAATTCATTTCCGGACTCGCAAGAAGTCTTCTATTTGTTTATCTCTATCAAAAACTTGCCAATATTTTTCATTGTCCGTATTTAGCCTAGTCTAAATTTGACTTGGGCGGTGCATTGCTTGGTTTCATAAGGTGTTATGACAAGTTCTACAAAGAAAGGCTAAACCATCAAAAGTGACATTTTGTTTCTTGGGACAAAGATAAGTTTGAATTCATCAAATGTTTTAATAAACTATGACATTATTTCTATAGGCTCTAAGTTTGTGGTGTTTGGAACGATATTCTCATTCACTTGCCTAATAATCAATTCCTAATCCCCATGAATTTTTTATCCTCTTTGGCCCCTAATTTTTTCAATAAGTGTAGGGATCTTAAAAGGAGGGCTTTCCATACGCCTATGTTATTTGGAACATTAAAACTTAACTCATATGAATGCCCTTCAAGACAGATTTTTTTTTATTGTGTATCCATATGCCTCGCTTCCGGCATTATTCTGGGCAAGAGCCATCAAAAGTCATACTCCAAAGAGGACTAGGTTTCGATTTTACTACTGGGCTACCCTCCTCTCTATCTCTTGTGTTTTAAGATTGTTATTGTAAGTCACACTATGTTGAAAATTGATTCAGTTCAAGTGTTCTTAATTATGTTGAGGACTCTTCTCTTTGATTCTCAAATTTGACAATCAATGGATAACCTGCTTTGTAGTTTTGGACCCGTGATCGTCTGTCGTAATTTTATGCTGAAAACTCACATACTTTTGTCCTCGTCTTCCTCCTTTTCTCAGATCCGCCACTATATTACGTTGAGGGATGGCCACTAGTCGCTTAAGGTTTCTTTCATTAAATGCTTCATGATTGAATGCTATAATAAATGAGTCAAGGCCTCGTATGCATGGAATAAAGAGGGATTTTTCCGCCTCTTCGTTATCACCATGTATCGCATGTGAGATTCCCTTATAAAGTATTCTAGTTTGATTGAAAACAGGATGGTAGCATATTTCATGTCCATTTGCATTGTTCCTTGTAACTTTTGGCTTCCCATGATCTTGGTAAGCATACCATACTTGGGGGTACACTGCCCACCACAATATCCATCACTAAACACTTGGCCGGAATTTGAGCTAATTTTACACAAAGGTTCCCGATCAAGCCTAAAATTTACCGTTGGAGTCAAAGGAATATAGATCTGCATGGTCTAGTAATTTCAAGGCCTAGACTCTCCATTGTCTACTTTGGGCATTAATTTATGAGAGGCCCCCGAATCATGCATAGCATTGTAAAAATTTGTCATGAATTTCTAACCAACATAAAATGGAGGAACTCGCCTTTCTTGATATCTTCCTCAATCTTAGGACCAAATAAGAGCTCTAGTTGGTCATCATTGCCAATGTTGTCATTATTTTCTTCTATGTTGAAAGCTTTAATTCTAGGATCTATATACATCTTGGTGACTAATTCATCGAGGGGAAATCGTATATTTTAATCTCGCAATTTCCTATTCCAAACTAAAGAAGCTGATTTTTTACAATGCTCGTTTTTTGGCCTTGTTAATCACTACTTTATTAGCAAAATCAGCTTGCTGATTTCCTCATTTACATTGGTCAAAATTGTTTTAATAGGAGCACTAGCCTAGGAGACTAATGTTGTCCGCACTCTATTTTTCATTAATTTGAATGCCTTTTCTCTTTGTGTTGATCGAATTTATGTGCCTGATCGTTTTGTCCTTTGTTTAATGTTTTTGGGTTTGCTCTCAGGGATGTTTTTTGTAGATTTGTTAGAGGTTTTAGCTCTTTGGGAGTTTCCCGATTCTTCTTACTTTTAAGGTCATATTCTTTTAGAGTTTCTATGATGACATTTTCCAACTCTTGGATAATAATGTTCATCCTCTCATATTTTATCTTCATAGGGTGTGTATGTATCTGCTTTTATACACAGAACATCAAAGTGGTCACTACCTACTCCCAACATGTTTATGTCATCTTCCTCTCATGCTTTGTTCAATTGTTTCTTCAAACTCACTTACATAGTTTTCTTTGGAAAGGGGTCCGATCCGTCGATCATCCTCTCTATCCGTTTTGAGATTGATTTCTCCTAAAAGTTCGATTTTTATTTTGAAATTGATTTCTATTTTGGGAGCGATTGTTTTCCACCAGCTCCTCAAGTATACTCATCTTTTTCATCGTTTCCTCCATCATCCTTTCCATTTTGAGCTATATGTGGCGGGTGCACTTTATTCTAAATACTTTCTTCTCATTCCTCATTCTAGCTCTTTTCTCAATCGCATTTACTTCCACAAGAAGAGCTCCTCTTTTATACATGTCTTCTAAAGTCAAGGGGTTCTCTCTATCACTCGATAGGCCATTTCTGTGATCAAATCCTTCTTGAAACTTAGCCAAGGTCAACCTTATGGAGGTTTCAATTCTAGGGGTAGTGCATTATAAACACTATTGAATCTAGTGCAATAATTTTGAACACTTTCTCGAGTGTTTCTTTTGGAGATTGTTGTAGTCTAAAAGTATTCGGAGAGGGTTTTTCCTAATTTCCATTTTTTTAGGAACAACTAATGGAGAGCTTGGATATCATTAATACTATTAGGGGTTAAGCTTTGAACCATTTTCTTGCTTCTTCCCCTAGACTTTGAGCAAATAACCTAAGTTTGATGGGCTTCATCATCAATCTCATTTCTATCAAAATAGTCATTCATCTCGTCCACATGTTGTGAAGCAAGAAGAAGCACTAATGGCATCATATAATGGTATATTGGATTGATAATCTTGTGGAATAATGACTAAAGGAAGGACTAGAGGGGCATACCACGTTGCCATGATAGGAGGTTGTGGAAAAGTGGGGGGTTTACAAGTGGAGGATGTGTAAGATGGGAGGTGGTCGGTGGAATGGTGTAGTTTGAACAAGTGTGTGTATGGATGACGTAAGGGATGGACCAAGAAGAGATTTTTGAGCCAATCTTGGATGAGAGAAACCAAATTATGTAGTGGAAAATGTAAAATCAAGAGGAGTAGTTTCTCTTCTATATCAAGATGTTCACCTCTATCTTTGGGATGAAGGTGGAGACTCAAAATCTATTTGATCTATATCATCGAGTGACCTCTGTTTCGAATGGGTTTCTTAAGTCAAATTGTGAATCATGTAGAAAGCTATTAGGTTTTCAAGGACCGAGGTAGCTCTATGGAGTGACCTAACAACAGCTTGAAGCTTCGAGCCTTAGGAGATTTCTAAGTATACTTTCAGATTATCAACTATCTCAAATGTGGATTTGGGTCAGATGGCTCCTAGTATGAATTATTTTTGAAGCCACAAAACCTGCTTCGTGTTTTAGACTCACTATTCGTAAAATTTTAGCCAAATATGACAATATTTATGAGGCAAACAAGTCTATTGATAAAGAAAACTTAATTCTCAAAGTTTCTTTATTGAGTTTAAATGATGTTATGATAAAGGGTTTCCCAAAGGGAGTCTTTGGAAAACCAAGGAAAAATCGCCAGGCCTACCGATGTTCAAAGGAGTCACCAGGTGAAGGATTTTTACTTGATTTCAGTGGCTTGAAAGTTGTTCACCATCAACAATCAAACCACTCTGTGCGTACACTTCGCTTCATTTGTTAAAAATGGATTATCTCGAGTTGTGAAGTTATCTATTACTCGTAAAAGTTCCCATATCATCGCCGTAAAATTTTAGGCCTCTCGTAATTTAGTAGAGTGGCAAGACTAAATGTCATAGAGACTACATCAAAAACCACTTTGGGATTCTAGATCTAGCCCTCCCGAATCTAGAGAGGGACTTATAAGTGCAAATATTGATTTATCTTTTAAGGTTTTAGTATGATATTAGCCTAGTTATTAAGAACAAGGGTTTTTTGTTTGTCAATGGGTCGTGCATGATTTTTAATCGATTAGAATATCACAAAATGAAAGAGTTCAAAAGGTAACATGTGTTCAACAGATAGGATTAGTATGAAGCAGCTCTTTAAACCATTGGGAATGAATACAAAAAGGTTTTAATTGTGCAACAATTTCAAGAGTGGTCCAAGGGGCAAGTAATTTATATTAAAAGATCTTTGATTAAGTGATGGAGTGGAACATTGAAAGTGTTGAGAAAGTGGAAAAAGCCAATAATTTCAATAAGGATTTATCAAATTTCCATACAAGCAAATCCTTTCAAGCACTGTTTGAAACCAGCCCAAAGGACAGGGCTAACCATAGATTTATTTGGACAAGCTTCAGACAGCTAACTTATTAGACAACAATCAAGAATTCACTAGACTACTTTCTTAAGGATGAAAATGGTATAAGAAAACAAAGTGCATCTTAAGATCAGTCGATGTATTAAGCAATCATGGTCTACTTTAGCATACTCTTAGGGGAAAGTTTCAAACAACTTTGGAGAAAGAACTAGAAGGCAGGGCAAACCATAAACTTTTCTAGTTTAACTCTACTTAGCATGTAATGAAGATATCATTCAAGAACTTCCTTTCAGTTTTTCACATCAAGACATGGACTAACCAACATTCCTTGATAATGTTTACACTTAATTTAAGTCATTCCTTGATAATGTTCAACAAAGAACAACTCCCTCTTCTCACCCTAAATTCTTCAATAACTTAACAGAGCTTTCAAAGCTTCAGAGCTTATTTACATTCAACAATGATTCGATACGCAACTATTACATCGAAATCCAACAACCAACCAAAAACTTCTCATCTTCTTCAAGTATTTATAGAAGAAATGAGGAGGTGGAAGAGTTCAAGGGTTGAGTATCATTAATTCTATACTAAAATGCAACTCCTAGCCTTGAAAACCATGCAAGGTATAAGGCAGAAAGCATTGAATTACAACTCGCCTTATTTACTCGTTTTATACTTTTAGGCTTAGTGGGTTGAAAAATTGACTTTAAGGCTCTTTTTTTATCTTTTTAAAATAACTCACCGACGCTTAAAATTTTTTCTTTTGTTTGTAATAATCGCTAGCAAAATTTTTGGTCTTAATGTTTCTAACCGAGATTTGATTTGGGTTTTCTTGAGGTAGAGAGGTTGGGTGGTGTGGAAATTTTGGTAGTCAGATTCAATTAGCCCCCGTGATGTGGCATTCGAGGTCTCTCGAATCTCGATTTCAGGATTAGGCCCTTGATTTTTAATTTGTGCCTCGATCCTTTCAAGCTTCGATTAACATCTTTAATCCTCTAATTATGCTCTCGATCCTCTCGTCTCTCGATACGTATTTTTCTTTAATCACATGATTTTCACTATGTTTGTTGTTTGCAAGTGTGTAGAGGGTTTGTTTAAATAATTTTTCCGAAAATCAATGATCATGACTTACCAACCCTTCCAAACCATGAAATTTAAACCCCCGATCTCTTTAACTTGTAACTAAGGCCATGAGGATCGCCATCCCCGCCCATGCCACCATATCTAGCCGTGGAGGGTTTTAACCTCTAACCCATTAAATCTACATAAAAACAAACAAAATTTAATTTAAATCCCGCGAATATTTGGTTTAAAACTTCTTTGGAGAGTTTATGGAGGCTATTGAGCCGTGGGAATGGAGGAATTTCCACGTGAGGATGGGTTTCCATGGTAAACATAGAAACAGAGCTAAATTCGAAATATGGCATGAATTGAGGAATGCGTTGGTTTTGGGAAACCAAGAAGAAGCCATGCAACGTTTGGGGGGAGGTGGTATTCACTTTGGAACGCGATTTCATTCATCACGCGACACGTGGGAAATGGAAACCGCCTATTTCGCGCGAAAGTAGCGCACGCGAAGCGTGGAAAAAATTTACACGAAATGCATCGAAAACCGCTTCGGGATTCGGGGTCACATATCGTATGGTGGAGGAGAAGGCGATGGATGAAGAGTTGGTGGCGGGGCTGATGAAGCAAGGCTCCGGCGATGACGTGTTCTTCTTTGTCTAAGAGTGGGTTCAATGGTTAGATCTGACAAATTCCCGATCGTCGAGCTTTTGAATGATAGTTAGGATTGAAAGGAGGAGGAGCATGTTGGAAAGGGTAATAAAGGAAGGGGAAGGCGGACGGCGTAAGGATGGGACCCGATGGTCGTTGATCCGCGTAGATCAATGGTCCAAATTTGCTCGGTGACCACAACGTCGAAAAAGGAGAAAATAAGGGGAAAGGGGGTTCTGGAAAGGTTTTTTAAGCCCTTTAGCGCTCGATTGTGGGGCCAAGGATGCATGGAAGAAGGGGTTTAAATGAAATAAGCCCTTTTGGGGCGAAATGCCTTATAGTGTAAAAAGGTGTTTTTAGGCCAAAAATAGGGATTTCAAGACCAAAACAGTTCCGATAAGTGAAATGAAAGGATTTAAACCAAATCAGAGGGAGATATAAGGTTTAAAAAGAGGTTTTTTATGGTTTGGAGGTTAAATGAAGGTTTATAGAGGGATTTGTGAAAGGGAAGAAGGTGAAATGGAGAATTGAAATGATGGAAAATGGGAGTTTTAAGCGCCTTCGTGAACAAGCAGTACTTTAGGACTAATGCTGAGACAATGCCAGTGAAGACAACTCAAAGGATAATTATCATCATAAGACTTCAAGAACTCACAATTTGGACATGAAATTGTTTCTCAAGGCCTAAAAATATTTAGCCACCATTTGATATGAAATTTTATTAGTGGCTAACACACCTACAAGAAGCATTTACATGGCCCAGATATGTCTCTCGTTCACATAGGCATTGATTTATTCTTATGGTTTTCGTGAGTTTTACATGTCCTCCTTTACATTTTTTTCATCAATATGAAATGAAAAATAAAACAAGGAAAAATGGGATATTCCCATTAGCTTAAGCAATGGAATATTCCCATTACTGGGCTAAATGGGAATATTACAAGCCTCCTCTTCAAAATGCTTCGCTTGTCCTCAAGCAACCGTATAAGGTGAGCGATGCAATACTTCTCCTCCACGGTGACATCATCAAATATCAAGCTCTCATTATAAGCTAGATGCTCACTAATCCAAACCTCCATGAATTGTTCCTCCAAAGTCAATATGAGATGTGCAAAATCCATCTCACAAGGAAACAATATCTCATTTGAAACAATCATGGTTTTACTAATGTTCCCTCCGAAATAAATAACATAAAACACATGGAGAATTTTCAGCCCATTAGGCACATGCATACCTCTCATCCTCCCTCCCATAGATTCCCATAAAAAGTACAAGCATGTCATCAATGTATGGGAGCAAAATAATGTACAAACAAACAAAAAGGCACATATGGAGGGGCCACAGTCCCACATGTGGAACCAACATAATGCATCTCCCTTCTCGCATCAACCTAAGATGTGGTAAGTGATTTTCCCACCACTTACTTGCAAACCCTCATGCCATCTCATTCAGCTGAATGTGTGAGATATGTTTGGTGCCTTAGGAAAGCACCCGTCATGAAACAAGATCTCCTTTGTCCACCAAGGAGTGGCCAAGTGCAGCAATTATTAGCCCCATATTTTCCATGAGATTGACAAGATATAACACTCCTCCTGAGTCATGGCTCACATAAATATGGTGAAAGAATGCATACAATCAAAAAAATAAACTTTTTACAAGTATATTATTCTTCACTAATATCCTTCCATAAAATTTGAGTGGTGCATGTATCTATCTTTCTCCTCAAGAGGGGAAAGAGAAGGCTTTAACAACTTCTCTAACATAGTTATGTTGCTGCCCCATCTCCACAAATTTCACATGCATATTTGACAATGCTAATATACTTCTCCTTCAAAGCCCTACCAATAGTAGCTCCTCAAGATGATGTCATGGAGCTTCATAGAATATTCATGGCTGAAACAAGTAACTCCCCATGTGCCCGTTGTAGTAACTTCCCTTGAGCTTGGAGGCTCTAGATAAGAAGATCCTACCATGATCATAGATGACCCCATCTTGGATTGAATAATACTTCTCATGTATCAATTCATCAAGAATCATGCATGCCGTATGAATATCCTTGGAATATTCCACCAATAGTTGGGACTTCCACGTGGATCTAGTTTCCGTTCAACAATGACAAACTGCTGATAATGTCTCAACTCGAAGTGGTTGCCATGTTGTTGCTTTTATCCTTGACATCCTCCATGTCCTGTTGTGTATTTTGGGAGGCCATGCCTCCCATTTTTATCCTCTTTGACATCTCCCATGCTAAAGGTGTGAGATGGAAGGTTTTTATTCCTCCCTTGCTCCCTTTGTAGTGTCAACCTTCATTCTCGCAACATCTTCCCTCGCGTATGAGATGAGAGAATGGATAGTGATGTCAAGGGGGGAATTATTTCCCTCTCTATCAGACCTTTCCTAGATTCTCGCTAAAGCATGGTATCCTAATGCTCCCTTCCTTCGATCTATGGAAGGAGCATCAATGCATGAAACATCTTCATCAAATATAAACGTGTCTCCCAGGAGGTATACCACAAGATAAATATGTCTTGGTGGCTCATTCCCATGTGAACAATAGATGGGAATATAATATGACTACTCCCACTACGCAAATCCATCTCTAATTGATGTGTGGAAGTATCATGGTAGGGAGAAGTTGGAGTAACTCCCCCATATTTTTATTCATCACCCACCTTCGCAAGACCCTCATGTTTCCAAGGTGCTCGCTCTAGATGCAAGCACCATGAACACCCACCATCTCCTCGGTGTTAAGAGTCTTGATTACAAAGGACCCATCCACTACGCGTGTGTTCCAAAATTTGGATGCGTTGTCAGAACACATTTCCTCCATCGGTTTGTCTCTTTGCCTATCAATACACATGTTGCTCATCTTCTCCATGTATAGATCCTCGGGGCCTCCTTGAAAAGGTACAGGGCCCTCTTAGTGGAAGAAATAGCTTCACCCATCTCTCAATAAAAATAGATTTCTCCTTGTTGTCACAAATAATGGAGGAACTCTTCCAAACTTACTTCTTCTTCTCCTCATCAATGGAGTATGCCCCATCAAGAGCTCATTTTTCTTCATCTCTCCTAGATGAAAGGACACTCATGCCTTCTTTGAGAAGAATGATCTTGCTGAAGTAAGGCATTTTCCCTTGGAAAATCATGTGGAAGTACATCTTTAACCCTCCCGCAATGTTATGAAATGGAGTTATCTTCATGGATCTTCATTCTTTCTGAGTTGAAAAAACTCCGGGAAGCCTAGATGCTCTTGGTTTCCTTCTTAGAATGAGATTAATATTTCGAGGTAGTCATGAAGAGTCTCCTTGGTGTCTCTCCATCTTCTTTCTCCTCTTGCAAGGGACAAGCATGCTACAACGTTGTAGATCGGGGATTGTGTGGCCGATGTCACACATCCAATGAAGTAGTGGGGATTCCTTCATGTGAAACCTCTTCAAGAGATAAGTCGGTCTTTCATTCCTCACTTCCCTTGCATTTCTTCCTTTTTAGCCATGCAAAGCTTGAGAAATAATGTTATAGAACTCTACTCCTTTTATTTTCCATACAAAGGGGTTTCATCCTTGCTTACTTTGTCTGTGTAATCATTTTTCTCTATCTTCTTCTATGATACCTCTCGCTTCTCCGTCATGAGAGGTTTTCCTCCTTCTTAAGACATACGGCTCAAATAATGCACAAGCTATGCCAAGAAATATTCTGATACAACTGTGATTATCCCAAAATAGGGATTGCATAGCAAGCCTCGCTAAAATAACGCACTCCCGAGAATTCAACACATTGAGATGATTTTGAAGTTCTGAGTCCTTTAAGATGAGCTCATCTAAGATCTAGATCCAAAAGGAGAGCATAAAAAAACAAATCAAACTAGGTGGGTTAAACAAACATCTCCCACAACCCAGTCTAGCCGAAAACACCCAAAGAGAGGCTGCAAGACATGCAAGGATCGCTTTCCAGAATAACGCAGTTTATCAATTTAAAAGCATGATACCAACATGGAAGTTCATCTTTTAGCTATACATCATTAAATTAGATCTATAATGCAGCTTCAGGATAATGTATAACAAAATAGAAAGAATGTAAAGATAAAGCCTTAAAATGCACCGCGTTACAACAACATGAAATGGAAGAATAAGCCTACAAGATTATTTCTATCATAAAGCATGCATTATATTACAACTCAAATCTAGTGTAGATATGCACAAAATGATAGATTTGTTTCAGATCATATACAAGATAAAGTTCTTTTATACATTCCCTTTGGGATCTCAAAGAAACATGAACAATGTAGTTGGAGTAGATCCAGATCTAAGTCACAAACATCCGTGGCACTAAAAATTCTGAATCATAGCATATGTAGTAGATCATATCTAAACTAACATGGATCGTCGTCAATCCACGCATCACCACAAGAAGGGAAGAATCCAATCACTAGAGATCTCTCCTCTAAAATGATGCTGCCAAGCCTCCCCGCAACTTTGTTTTAGTAACAACACAGCCATGGAAGAGGGACTGTTGTAGGCTCCGAGAATGTTTAAGCATGTCGCCAATGTGTGGATCCGAAGCTCAAAGGGTCTGTGAATCGACTATCAAAGGATAAGGAATTTTCCCAAAGGGAGAAGGAGGCTAGAACCGCATAGATATGAAAAGATTTATTCTCCACTGTCAGCAGATCATATGGACAACCCAATCCTAAACAAGAATGCGTTGTAGATGCAAGATGTGGCTGGCCAAATGCCGTATAGTGGAATAGACAAGGTACCTTCCAAGAGCCGCTCAAGGAAGGAGGTGGGAATCCTAAATAGAAAATCCAAAGAGGAGTGTCTAAATAGAAGGCCACCTTTAGAAAATAATATCATCAACAACCTTTTCCCGCCATCCTCCTCCTTCTTTTATAAGATGAAAGCCTTGTCAAACCCTAAACCACCTCTACCAGAGTTAGCCCCTTTCACATGTGGAGCCTCCATCTAAAACCGCGCTCGTGTATCCATGAGGTCTACCGCACCTAGACTACGTTGTTGATTTGGTTAAGGTTGACCCAATCTCATGATTCAAACCCATTCACACCCGCAAGAGTTTATTACATGGCCTAGATATGTCTCTCGGTTTACTTAGGTATTGATTTATTCATAGTTTTCTATGAGTTTTACATGTCCTCCTTTACATTTTATTCACCAATATGAAATGCAAATAAAACAAGGAAAATGGGATATTCCCATTACTTAAAATGGGAATATTACATAAAAGTGCTTATGTAAATGTTGAATTTGTTGATGCCTTTGGACTATAACCTACCTCTTTGGCATGGGCTTGGTTCTATGCCATAACTACAATTATCTCGCCATATTTCGTGTCCTTTTCCTCATGAAGGCAAGATTGTGACCATTGACCAACCGGACTATTGTGTGCCATCGCCCCATCTTTACTATCATGGGGAACCCGCTCCCACTTATCAAAAATCACCCTAGTCAAGATAGAGAGTGTTTGCATAGGCTTGTTTAAAATATCATCTCTTATCGTGGTATTTCCTCAATTACCACCACACGAAATTCCTTCATCCTTCAAAGCTACTTGCGATATGATCTCTTCTCTGACATTCCCTATGGACCCCATAGACCTCCCGATCCATGGGTGTGTCACATGATATTATGGAAGATGGTCAAGCTAGTGAACCTCCTCCGCCACCTTTAAGTGGAAGATATTTCCATCCTCTAGCCCCACAAGCATTCTCGATGCTAGTTAGAAACTCCATCCTAATATGGAATATGACCGTATCTATTTTCCCACACAGGTTGTCACTTTTCTATTCCCCATGACTCCCTCGTTGACAAAACCTCCTCTACTAGTCAACATGGAGGTCATGGATCTATTCATTGGTAAATTTAGCGAGATTATGCTTCTTTCCACCTCCAAGATCTTGATCTCAAACGAGCAGAGTTTACAACCAAAATATTTGAATGACTCCAGGGGTACCTCTTTTCAGCCTTCCTTGGAAATTCCACCCATAAGCTAATTTAAGTCTTAGGATTATATTACCACTTTCCAATGAATTTCCTCTCCACCAATTGATGAGCGTCTTTGTGACTTCTTTATGTTCATTCCTCCCTTATGTCCTCAAGTTAGATTTCGAGAGTGCGACCATGTTAGATTGTCCCTAGCATGGTCAACCTTTTTGTGATTGGGAAGTTTGACTTCCTTTGGCATGGCCCAACATCAGAGCCATATGGTCCCCTTATCCTCCATGAGTTCGCATATAGGGAACTCCTTTCAGATGTGCCCAAATAGTACACTTTGACATGACTTATTATACCGAGTTTGACCTTTGGTTAAATCATAAAGGGGGGTGAATCATTAATGCAATCATGTTCTTATTATACTTTTAATGGAAATAGAATCTTTCTCTTTATATAAATGGAACAAGAATCTTAATAAATGAGCGTAGGTATTGGGCGTAATAAATACAGAGAATAACATAATCATCATGCATATGGACAATGTGAGATAAGTGGAAACCCATAAGGGAGAAAACCACATCTTATTATTGTTGTGATGCAAATGCAAGCTCCAACTCACTCTCACCATCGATTTTCCGTAGGCTCCAACCCACAGAGGTCTTTACTCACCCCGCAAGCTACAACTTGCAAGGAAGCTCCAACTCCCATAATCTTCACAGTACCTCAACCTACGTGAGACTCCAACCTCACCAGCCTTACAATCGACTTCTATCAAGCTACAACTCTGAGCATGGACGCACCAACTCTCCCTCTATTTTCGCAAGCTATAACCTACAGGAGACTCCTACCCTGCCCCAGACCACCTGACAGATCACAACTGATAGGGAAGCTCCAACTTCCTCACTCTTTCAAAGAAAACACATTGATTTACCTGATATCGCCTCTCCATGTACCTTCTCTTCACCGTTGTCCTCCAAATTTTCTTTATCCTGCCTTATATCATCTCCTCGACTCTTCACAGCATGTCTTTCTCTCGCTCCTCCTTCTCATTTCTTTGTCCAGCCTCATTCAAAAAAATATAGCAATTTATACAAATTTATGTTTTACAAGGATTTTTGTTTTCCTACCGTAGACTGCTCTTGCATCACAAACAATATAAAAACAATTAAAAATTTTACATTTTAGCTACAATAATAATTTCACTCAGCCCTTTTTCTAGACTTTGGCTTTGGCTGTTTGACTACATTATCATGTAATCGTTATGCATACCTCTCACAATTAATCGCAATTGTGTAACTACAAAGAACATGAATCACATAAGCATGCACCTCGCTTTTCTTCAACCGTAGTTTAAATTAATGTTGTATCTTTTTTCCATCAAGGATCAAGATCTCTCGTTTATAGCTCATCAATGCGCTTCATTCAATTGAAAATGCTCAAATTGGAAAACTCGCCTTTGGAAGCCCACCTTTAATGCTCTATGAAAAAGTAATCAACACAATTTCAACCCATCAACTCTAATACTAAGTAGCTCTTCATTTTATGTGCTCGGGGTCAAATATCCATTTTATGAGTTTGAAATTAATATTTCAAACTTTGGTTAGAAACCTTTATAAGTAAATCAAACTCTGATATATCAGAATTTTTCATTTAACCTAAGCTAAAACCATAACAATCACTCCCAATGTATATAATATGCGCACACATGTGAACCCCCCAACAAACCTTACATCTAAGGTTTTCTTAAATATTAATCTCCATATGAAGAATTTTTAATATGGGATTATAAAACCATAGTTATAGAGACTCACTCTAATTCCTTTCAAAGTGAAACGCCTTTGGAATAGCCTTACTACGGCATCGTTGGGTTGAATCACTACTCGACCATATATTTTAAAACTCCAAGGCTATCAACTAGCAAATATATACGCACCTTCTCCTTTTAAAAACTTAACCAACGCACATTTATGCATGACCTTTGTTATGGAAATTCATATAACCCCGACTTAGGTTAAGATATCGCCCATCAACCTATATTAGAGCTGGGCCCCACAACCAACATACCTTTAAGCTCGATGATCACCTCTTTATAGAATTAACACTTCACACATCAATGGAATTTCATAATCCATGTATTATAACCAAACATTAACGTATATTATGAAGTTAAAGTGAGCTTACCAAATGTTTTACCAATGCATAACACCCATTATACCAAATCCTTTGTGGGCCATGTTTATTTCAACACGCCTATTCATCACCCATCTTATCGTTGTGAACGATGGACACCTCATCGCATTTTACTTCGACTATCCAACGTACATCGCGCTACCAATTTACACGGATTTATTTTTTATTCACGCGATGAAATTGGGCCCCGTAGTTAAACTACCCTCGCATCCAATGGTCGGTAGTTACTGCGCTCCAATCCCGAATCCGATGGATCTCGCGCAATATCGCGCAATTAAAATGCTTGAGGGTTAAAATTAAAATTTGCGCGATATAAATGCCTTTCGAAAACCACTTATGGCCACGTGTCGACCAAAGACATATATCGCGTTTTTTTTTTACAATTCTTCTTACCACTTTTAAAAAGCGTTGATATCGTTTAAGTTTTTTGGCTTGAACCCGTGCTTATCGTTCATGCTTTTCACGCGTTCGCTTTTACTCTTGACCTCATGGTTCCATCTCAATTTATAATTCTGCCTTCCTTTCCTTCGATAATATCAGTTTCAACTAATATAAACAAACAAAATGGTTTTAATGCAATTAACCATTCTCCGTCCACGATTTTTCTGGGTTGTATTGAAATGTGAAAAATCTCGCATTTCTTAAACAATCCCGCTATTCCCAGCAGTAGTTAAACTCAAAGTTCCATCCTGCCGTAAGGCAGCTCATTTGCACTTCTCTGGGCCGTGACTCGACTACCACACTACCATCTCCAACCCCATTCTAGCATGGTCGCTTCCGCATCTGCCATCGTAGATGACAATGCACTGTGCAAAAGGTGCATGTTAGTGCATGTCAAGCAAGTGTGATCGTTTCTCTCAGATTCACTGTATATCTCCGTCGGCTCGGGTCGTTTCGTCGCCCGCTTCTTCAAATGGCCCCGTCTTCGTCGAGCCGTTTCTTCAAATGATCTCACAGCTCGTGCCGACCTCCGTGCTCTTCGTAACTCTCTAGCTCTATGCGGTTCGTCAGCTTCTCTCATACCTCTCTACATCTTTGTCGCCTCTTTTGCTATCTCTTTTCCTTTCTTCATGTCTAATTTTCTCCTCATGGGTTTTCTTTTGATATCTCTCCTCATTTATGTCGTCTCCTTTGCCATCAATGACAATATTTCCAATAGTCTCCCTTTGCATTTAAGGCAATACACTTCCTCTCGCTTGCCTTTAGAAGACCCTTTCTTTTGTTACTTTTTTCCTCCCCCTTTGACATCAATGGCAAAGGGTTTCGCATTTCCTAAGCAGTTTTCCAAATCTGTATTCATAATATTCCGATGTTAAGTCCCTATATTAATAGTGTAGCCCCTTAGTATGTTAGTGTAGCCCCCCTTAATAAGTATCATTGTACCTCGGTAACCCCATTTTGCTATTATTGTGCCCTTAAATTATTATTGTTAGGTCTACTAGGATTACATCGTGGCCCACTAGGATTACATTATGGCCCCATGGACTCCTATAGAAAAGAGGTATTGTAAATTGTATAATCCAAGAATTGTTCATTTATGTAATGTATCGGAGGTTGCCCCCTACCATACTATAAAAATTTTTCTACGAAGTTTTAAGCCGAAATTTTTAGGTGTGAAGCCAAAATCTTGAGGAAGCTTGTGTAAAAATTTCAGAGCTTGGTTCGCAATATTTTCGCATATGATTCGTGGAAGTCTTGTTTTGTGCTCCTAAACAGTCATCGTGGAATTTGCACTATAAATTTTTTTCTACGAAGGTTCGAATCCGAAATCATATGGTGTGAAGCAGAGTCCGGAGGAATTTTTCAAAAATCAGAGCTTGGTTCGCAATATTTTTGGAGATATGATCCGGGAAGGTAGTGTTTTCAGCTCCCGAATTTCATCTCAAAGAGGTGATCGTGGGAAAAGTTCAATAACTCTCTCTCTGCTGGATTTGAGTACCGTTAAAATTGGTCACAATCACACGACTTTATTTTCTTGGCTATCAATTTCAAAGACAAAGGACGAAACAAGCATATGTAAGTCCTACAAAATTACTCTACTCTAACCGCCTATAATTAGGTCATCATGGGAGATTGGACACAAATTTGCTCCTTGGGAATCCAAATTAGATCAGACTCCGTGAATTTGAAAGAAGCTTTAGAGGGCTACTGCTGTGGTTGAATTTTAGATATTGAAGATTTTCAATTGGCTGCAGATAATTCAATTTCAATATCGAGCTCCTCAAAGAAAGTAAAAAGGTGTGTATTTTTTCCAAATTGCATAAGTCTTGTTTCAAGAATCAAGTTGAATTGATTCCAAGGCATATTGTAGAATAGGTATCAATATTGATTCTAAAATGGCTCCCAAAGAATTCAACACCCATTAATCCTTCGAAGGCTCTACCATGACTCATGAAGATGAAGAATTTCAACATGATCTATCAAAATTACAAGAGCAAGTGCAACAAATTTCACTCTCGCAAAGAGCAACCAAAAATGAAATGGAAGTTTTGAAGAAGGCGGGGAAGTGAAGATGGACTATTTGAAGAAATGCATGGAAGCTAAGATGGATGGCGTGGAAGTGAAGATGGAAGGTTTGAAGAAAGGCGTGGAAACTAAGATGGATGGTTTGAAGAAAGGCGTTGAAGCTAAGATGAATGGTTTGGAAGCTAAGATGGATGGCATGGAAGTGGCATGGAAGCTAAGACGATGACATGAAAGACAACATGGAAAACATGAAGAATGATCTAAAAGCATACATGGAAGGCTCGATGACAAGTTTAAACCGTAAAATGATTCCTAATGGCGAAAAGATAGTAAAAGAACCTCATGATGAGAACAAAATAAATGTTAATTGTGATTTCATAAACTCTAATGTTGAGTGGGAAGAACCTCCATACCCAAAGATGGATATGAGGAAGTTCGATGGAAAGGATCCGTAACATGGATACTACAGATGGAGCAATATTTGATTCCCATAACGTGCAAAACACACAAAAGGTACGCATTGCAACTTTACATTTAGAACAAAATACATTTGTATGGTATCAATGGTTTTTTTCCCGTAAAAAAATCACTGGTCAATTTTTACTGAGGAAACATAGCACATTATGAGGATACAAAGAGCAACACTTTCTTTACCCACCGATAAATCTCAAACAAAAGGGTTTAGTGGGGCAAAGACATCGAGGACTTCCAAAAATTGAATATATGGCACCGATATTCCGTAGGAACACAGATCGATCTCTTCATAAATGTACTCTAAAGGATAACATCCAACATGAAGTTTGTGTGTTGGAACCCGATTCATTAGAGAAGGCATTCGTGTTGTCAAGAAAAGTTGAATGTAAAATTATGGCGACAAGGAAGCCTACCACTCAATTCTATAAAGAAGGAAGTGTCATACGCCTAGATTTCCACAACCTACAAGGTTGACACCACAAAAATTGAAGAAAAAAGAGCAAAAGGGCTTTGGTTGAAGGCTTGTGATAGTAAATACACCAAAGGTCATAAGTGTATTGAAAAGAAATTATTTTACATAGATTGTGAAGAAGAAGAAGAAATGAACAAGAAGAGGATACACACCAAAGAAACTGCCCATGAAGAGGAAGAAATGAATCCGACCATATCATGTAATGCACCGGCGGAATTACCACTCTCAAACTCTCAAGATAGCAAGATGATCAAGAAGAAAAGGTAATAGTGTTGATTGATCTCGTGTAGCACCCATAATTTTATTCATTGTAAGGTAGCCAAGGAATTAAATTGTTTCCTATACCCAGCTAATTCTAATGCCAAGTAATGGTCGCAAATGGAGGAACTATAAATTTCTCTCAAGAAAATGCCATAATATCAAGCTAACCATGGGGAATATGTATTGACTAGTCCAATGCTTTCCATTCCTATGGAGGTGCCGATGTTGTACTAGGAGTACAATGGTTACAATCATCGGGGATCTGCGTAGCTTTTAATTTTCAAGAACTTTTCTTGAAATTTTTTCGAAGGAAAGGAAGTCGAACTACTGGGTATCAAGGGAAGCTGTGATGATAATAAGCTCTAATGTCATGACAAAGCTTCTAAAGAAAGAACAACGAGGCGTAATTGCACAATTATGCTCTTGTAGTTCCGACATCAAAATCATCTATTTCTCATAGACTTCCAACAAGTCTTGGACAATCATTCCAAGGTGTTTGAAACTCCCAAAGGACTCCCACCTATTCGTGATCATGATCATATTCATTTGATTCCAGGAAGTGTTCCTCCAAACATCAGCCTTATAGATATCCTTACCCAAAAGAGCTAACTGAACGTATGATTGCGTAAATGTTGGGCAGTATACTTCATCCAACAGTTCTTTCTGCCACACTTAGACAGGACACAGAGTGATGGGATTGCAAGGACAAAAACGATTATAAATTTTAAGCAAGCCAATTAAAGACAATTTCCATTCCTGGATTGATGATTATTATTGAATTACATATAATTTATTTTGCCAAGTTGATCTTCTGTCAGATATCAAATTAGAATGAGATCAAAGAGCCTAAAAATAGAGTCAACTCATTAGGTCATTGTGAATTTGTTTGCCTTTGTCTTATGAATGCAACCTCTTCCTACATTTCAAGGGTTTGATGAATTCCATTTTTTAAACTCTTTCCAGAAAATTTGCTAGTAGTTTTTGTTGATGGTGACTACCTATTAAAGAGAACTTAAGACTATGTTAATATGTTGACAGAAGTGTCGAACTATTGCAGGAGAAACAATGAGATGCAAAAAATCCAAATGTTTTGGAGTGACAGAGGGAAGTGTCTGTGGGGTCATATTTGTATCTCACGAGAGCAAGAAGACCCTAACAAATACAGCCACAAGGAATGGAAATCCCATAACCATAAAGAAAATAGTGAGGGCTTTTCAAATACTGTATATTATCACAAATATAGAATCATGGGTATATACATCTCATCAATATTGAAGAAAGATGGTTTCTGAATCAAGCAACCAAGAGCCTTGAACGCCCAAGAGGCAAATGTACCTAGTACCTAATTTCTAATAATGCACAATTTCATTAAACAACCTGATTATGGAATGATGCCCAAATGGAATTGTCATTAATGCAGAGGAAAGACCCATTGGCTTTGAAAGTCGCCTGAATCAGAAGGAAAGATGATGCAGAACTTATTTATGAAGGAATAAAAGAGATAATACTTGCATGCACTAAGAGCTGCAGTAACTTACCTAATGGGAAGACACTTCAAGGTAAAAACCCATCATGATAGTCTTAAACACTTTTTGGAACAAAAACTATCGTCGAAGAGTTAAAGAAATGGGTCACAAAGATGTTGGGTTATGACTTTGAAATAATCTACAAAAAAGGAAAGCTTAATGTTGTTGCGTATGCACTCTCAAGAAAGGATGAAGAGGTGGAAGCATTGCGTTATTTATATTATCCAACCGCATTGGATAAGTGAAGCAAGAGATGAATGGAAGAAGGACAAAGATGTATGGAAACTCATCCAAAAGTTGCAAAGCAAGATCCTAGTACATCTGATACATTTAGTTGGAAAATGATTCCTTATGGTACAAAGATCGCTTATATCTTTGTAAGAATTCCCATCTTAAAACAAAAGATTCTTCTCGAATTGCAATAATTCTCCCTTAGAGGACACTCAGATTTTTAAAAACTTACCATAGGGTGAAGAAAGAATTCTTTGGGATGGCCTTAAATCTCGCTATTCAAAAGTTTGTGGCGGAATGCTTCTGGTTTTCCAAAGAGAATAAAGTGGAAACAATTAAGACCCTGGGACTTCTACAACCTTTATCCATTCCAAGTCAACGTTGGGAGGAGATTTGAATGATTTTATCATAGGTTTACCTAAGTCCGAAGGAAAGAGTGTCATCATGGTGGTAGTTGATGTATTCTTTACCAAGTATGCACACTTTTGTGCATTATCTCATCCATTTAAAGCAAGTAAAGTTGCTACTACATTTATGGATAGAATTCAAAAGCTACATGGAAGCCCAAGGGTTATTGTGAGCGATGAGATCCCATTTTTATTGGAAATTCTTTGACTGAGTTATTTTGTTCACTAATTAGCTCATAGCTCATCTTATCATCCTCAATCCGATGGTTAAACTGAGATCGTAAATAAATGTTTGGAAGGATATCTTCGTTGTTTTGTATCCGATAAACAAACACAATGGGTCAAGTGGTTACCCCTTGCCGAATGGTGGTATAACACTTCCTTCCATACCGCAGCAAAAATGACCCCATTTATGGCACTTTATGGATATCATCCACCATCCATCACATCATCTTTAAGAGAAAAATTCTAAGGTTCAAGCAAAGTGGAAGATCACATCAAGCATCGAAAGAAGTTCTCCAACTCTTAAAGGATAACCCGAATTTGGCACAAAATCGAATGAAACAATAGGCAGATCAACATCGCAAATGAGAGAATTTTTTGATGTAGGAGATTGGGTATTTTTACTACTACAACCATACAAACAAATGTCCCTCAAGCAAGCTAAGAAGGATAATAAATTATCACCAAAGTACTATGGTCCTTAAAAGGTGTTGCAAAAGATTGGTTCTATGGAATACAAATTGGAGCTCGCTTCGCGAGTACATCCAGTTTTCCATGTTTCATGCTTAAAAAGGTTATAGGTGAAAAATCTTCTAGTTCAAACAATATCAGCTGTGAATCCTGATGAGGAAGGAAAAATCATTTTGGAACCTCGGGTACTATGAAACAAGAACTCGACATACTCTTAATCGATCAATTTTAGAGTATCTCATCAAGTGGAAGAACTTACCCACCGAAGATTCTTACATGGGAGGATGAGAATTTTATACGTAACCACCGAGCTAATCAAGCGTTGAGGACAACACTTTTTTGAAGGAGAGGGAATGTTAAGTCCCATATTAATAGTGTATCCCCTTAGTATGTTAGTGTATCCCCTTATTGTTATTGTACCCTTGTAACCCCCATTTTGTTATTATTGTGCCCTTAAATTATTATTGTTAGGCTCGCTAGGATTACATCAGGCCCACTAGGATTACATTATGGCCCTGCTGACTCCTATATAGAAAGGAGGTTTTGTAAATTGTATAATCCAAGAATTGTTCATTTATGTAATATATCGGAGGTTGCCCCTCGAAGTGGCTTATTTCTAAGGCGTTCGTATCTTTTATTCTATTTTTGAGTCGGTTACACAACATTCACAACATTCGATCTGAGACCCGTTCCATGCTCGCTTCACTTGCTCGGTTCTTTTGTGACAATATTTGGTGATTGATCTCCCCCGGAATGATGTTTTCTTCTCGATCTCCCCGGAATGATACTTTTCCATGTCGCAGAGTAACATTTGCGTACACTACTCCTAGTTTGTCTCTTAGATATTCGAATGGTTCTTTAAAGGGGTTTTGTGAATATGTCCGTTGTTTTTTCCTTCGGTACATATTCCAACTTTTTACTACTTTCCGTGCTACTTGCTCGAGGAAGTGGTACTTTATTGGGATGTGCTTTGTTTTTGAATGAAGTACCAAATTTTTTGATATACTTTATTGCACTTGTATTGTCACATTTGATAGAAATAGGTTCATCAATGCTTACCTTCATGTCTCTTGGAGAGTTTGTTTCATCCACATTACTTCGTGTGCAACAGCCGCTCATTGCTATGTATTTCGTCGTTTATAGATAGAGAGATGGAAGTTTTTCGCTAGCCATGCCACTAGAATTTTTCCCAAATAGAATGCTCCTCCACTCGCGCTTTTCCCCGTCATCCACACAAATGTGGCCCAATCCGCATTTGTATATGTTGTCAAAGTGAAGTTTTTGCCTTTTGGATACCATAGCCCATGATGTACTGGTAGATATCTAAATATTCTCTTGATTGATAGTAAGTGATTTTGTTTTGGTGCTTCTTGATATCTTGCCACAAGTCCTACAACCAAAGACAATGTCCGGTCTAGAAGCCGTTAAGTATGCATCTCCAACCATGGATCCGTAAATTTTTTGATCTAAATATGTTGATCCATCATCCGAACAAAGTTTTCATCCACCGATCATGGGAGTTGACACAAAATTATAATCTTCCATTTTGAACCTTTTCAAGATCTCTCTTAAGTATTTATCTTTGTGAGATTAATGTGCTTGTTTCATAACTTGAAGTCCTAAATAGTGCAGCTCTCCAATCATATACATCTCAAATTCGATTTCATTTCCTCGTAAAACTTTGCTAACTCATCTTTGTTGCTTCCAAACATGATATCATCTACATACACTACTACAATTAAGAGTTCACCTTCATTGGCCTTTATGTACAAATTTCTATCTAATCCTCCTTTCTTGAACCCTTTTTTTTGCAAGTATTTGTCCAGCCTTGAATACCATGCTCGAGGAGCTTGTTTCAGCCCATATAATTCTTTCTTTAATCTGCACACATATTCTGGTTTATCTGTTAAGGAGAATCTGAAGTTGTTCCATGTAGACTTCTTCCTCTAAATTTCCATTCCGGTAGCTGCGTAATTTCACATCCATTTGATATACCTGGAACATGATAACATGCAAAGGCCAAAAACATTCCGATCGCTTCCATTCCGACTAAAATAGGCAAAGGTTTCATCATAATCAAGACCTTCAATTTGTGAATATCCCTCGCATACAAGTCCGGTTTATTTATGATTACCTGCCCTTGTTCATTCATCTTATTCTTGAATACCCATTTTGAGCCTATGACATTTTTCCCCGTGGGTCTCTGGGTATTAACTCCCATGTATTATTCTTCTTTAACTGGTCTAGTTCTTCATTCATAGCTTTCACCCAATATTTGTCTCTGCTTTCTTCTTCAAACTTCTTTGGTTCTATTTGAGATAACATAGCCAGTATATTTCTTATATCTATTCAGTCTAGTATTTTCTTCTTTGTCCTGACTCCCACACTCGTCCCAATGATTTGATCTTCTAGATGATCTTTGAAAGTGTCTTGGAGGGACCTTTTGAGTTCAATTCAGTATCTTCTGTTGTCTTGCTTATTTCATCATCATCTCGGTTCTCTTCTTCATGATCTTCTGGAGGTTTGTTTCAACTTGTACTTCTTGTTTTGTTTGGTAGATATTCATCAAATATTACATCAATGCTTTCCATAATTTTATGTAGTGTTTTGTTGTAGCACCTATAACCCTTGCTCTTGGATGCATATCCTAGAAAGATTCCTTCATCTTATCTTACATCAAACTTTCCCAGATTTTCATCATTATTTTTTATGAAACACTTGCTTCCAAAGACTCTAAATTGCTTGATTGATGCTGGTTTACCATGCCATAGTTCATAAGGAGTCTTGTCAGCTTTGGTCTTAAATGCGCTTTGTTGGAATGTGAACAAATGTGTGTACTCGCTTTTCCCGTAAAATTTGGGGAATGTTACTTTCATCATTGCTCGGCACCCATTGTACCGATATGTTTTGTCTTTCTTCCACTCCATTCGTTGAGGTGTACCGCAATAGTAACCGTTGTTTTATTCCATGCTCATTGCATAGTTCTCGCAAAATCATAGTCCGTGAATTCACCTCCTTCGTATGATCCGATGCACTTTAGCTTCGCATCCCGTTTTGGATTTTCTCAATGTCTCAATATCTTGAATTTCAAGTGCTTTAGATTTATATCCGAGAAAAGCTACCCATGTCATTCGGGAAAAATCATCTATTATCAACATGAAATATGATTCTCCACTTCGTGCTTTAGTTCTTGAAGGTCCACATAGGTCCATGTGTACAAGTCGAAGTGGCCTACTTATTGATAGCTCATCTTTGGTCTTAAAGGATGTATGTCCTGCTTGCCCAATCGGGGCAAGATTTACATATGGTATTTGAAGGCTTATTTATCATTTAAGATATCTCTCGAATGCTTTCTTCTTCGTACCGATGATATGGTCAAATTTAAGGTGTCCCAATCTTCTATGCCATAACCATGACTCCTCAAGTTTGCTAAGGTGGCATGCTTCATTCTCTTCTTCACTATGTAGACATTACTTTTTGTTCGAACACCTTGATCAAAGGTCTTTCCTATGGTGCTTGATCTTACTTCACAAGCCTTGTGCTATAAAAAGAACTTCACAAACCTTTATCACACATTTCCGACTAAACTCAACAGATTTTCTTTCAAATTTCATCCACAAATAGTACATCTGGCCTTTCCTCTCGCCATTATCCAGATCGACTAAGCCTTTTCCTTTGATTTTCCTTTATCATTTCCAAAAGTAACATTTCCATATTTCTTTTCATCAAAGGTTATAAACTTTCTTCTATCTCCTACCATATGTTCTCAGAGTATCCACCGTCCAAATACCATTGGATTTTCAAGCTCGAGCTATTAGAGCCGCAGTCACATTTATTCACCTTCTTTTCCAATCGCATGCATCCTTTTGTTTGGTACCTTTTCTGAGATGATGGGCCACATTCTCCGAGAGGACAATTGGAAGACATATGTCCAATTTTATGGCATACACATCATTTGATCATATTTTTAGCAGAATTATGAGTACGAGTAAATTCTCCATGATTCATAAAGCTCCTTGAGGTTTTGAACATTAGTGTTTGTCCATATGTTCTGCATTCTATGATTTTATGGCCAAATTCCTTATAGTAAAAACAACATCCATAAAAACAATTTGCATACCTTATGAAGGGTTGTCTTCTCCATTTGCTTTGCTTGAGGTAGTCTTTTCACTATTTGCATCCTCTCATTGGTTTGAATCGATTCTCCTTGTAGACAAGATGCGTAAATATGTCCCGCCTTGTGGCAAGCATAACAAGTGACATTTTTCATAGGGGGAAAGAATCTTTTTGATGCTTCCAAATTTGACATATTCGGTGGAGTATATGAGCCTTTTCAAATTGACCGTTTATTTGTTTCATTCTTTGTCATTCGAGGTTCCTTCGGTTTCGTTTACTCATCGTTAAGTTTTCCCCGTAGGAACCTTCCGAGTCGCTTCATTATCCTTATCACTTTTACAAAAATGATATTTCTATTTTCCTTTTCCTTGTCTTTGCTTCGATTCTCCTTCATGCTCTCTATCCCGCTTTTTAATGAGGAGATTCGAGCATCTAGAATTTAATTCAACTTATCGAGCTTGTCATTTGAGGAGTGTTTATCGATACTTCCCTTTTCGGGGCGTTTTCTAATTTCTTCCTCAAGCATACTACTTCTTCTTCCAATTTCTCTTGTTCCGGAATTTTATCTTTAATTTGCTTAAGTAAAATGTCTTCTACTTTCTTGGCTTCTTTAAGCTCTACTTTCAACTGAATGATAACTTATAAATTTTTTTATTTTCTTACATATTTGAGGAGAATGTCTTTTTGTTTTCTCTCGCACTTCCGCCTTGAGTCTCACACTTCTTCAAAGGGCATTTAAATTTCCTCCCTCAAGATCAACTTCACCTTCTTCCTCATCTTTCTAGAAGGAATCCTTCAAGCTCTTCTATAGCCATCAATATAAATTCCGTAGGTTCCTTCTTCACTTGAGGATTCATCTCAGGGTCTTCTGACATGCACTACTATCTTGCTAAGCATAGAAAGAATTTCTATTGAATCTCTTCCCTTCGTCAATTCTTTGATATGGTTTTCTCCGATTCTTGAGTTTGATTCGTTTTCTTATGAGGACACTTAGCAAAGATAAGAACCAACTCTTCCATGCTTCAAGCATTGAAATGGAAGTTTACCTTTATATTTACCCGAGCCTCTATCCAATTTCCCGATAAATTCGCCTCTTCTTCATCGCAGCAAGAGCATATATCTTCCTTTTCTTCTTTCTTCTTCTCTCGTCTTAAAGGTTGCCTCCCTCACATTTTACTCGTGGCAAATTTCCCCATCTCATAAAGCTGTTAGATTTCCAAGTAATCGTTCATGGTCAAGGTTTCCCAATCAGCTATTTCTTCTATGGAAAAACCTCAAGTTGGGGAAGCCGGATGGAAGAGATCTTAGAATATTTTGAACAATTACAGCCTTCTTTTATGGTTTCTTCTAGAGCTTTCGCAGGTTATTCACAATTTCGCAACCCTTAAAAAGAATTTGGCATTGCCTTCATCATTCATTTTTATATTTTCAAACCTGGCTCATAGACTTGAAGTTTGGTTGTCTTCACCTTTTTGTCTCCCTCATGGATGTTTTCTAGTGTATCCCATATTTCTGGCATCACAGAATTACTTTGATAAATTCCCCGCCTCACACAATCCATTTATCATTGCATTCATGGCCTTTGCATTAGCTACAAAATCTTGTTCGCTTCTTTCTCTCGAGTCGATTGCCTTGGGCATATCCAAATTCCACAAGAGTCCAAACTTCTATTCCTAGAGACATTATGTATGTCCTCATTCTGATTTTCCCGTAAGGCATGACTTGCAATTGCGTGGAAAAATGGGCTTTTATTGGTTGAGCATCCTTTCGACTAGCCATCCCTGGGCCTAGGATTCCTTTCTCGCTTTAACCGATATAGAAGGAACCAAATTTCGATACTAATTGTTGGACCCTTGGTTAAACCGAGAGGGGGGGGGGTGAATCGCCTTAATGCAATCATGTTCTTATTATACTTTATTTTAATGGAAATATAATCTTTCTCCCTTTATATACAATGGAACAACAATCTTAATAAATGAGCGTAGGTATTAAGGTATCAAATACATAACATCAACACATAATCATCATGCATATGGAAAAATATAAAAGTGAAACCCGTAAGGGAGAAAAACCACATCTTATTATTGTTGTGATGCAAAGGCAAGCTCCAACTCCCTCTCACCGATTTTCCGTAGGCTCCAACCCAATGTGGAGGCTCCTACCTCAATTCTCGCAAGCTACAACTTGCAAGGAAGCTCCAACTCCCATCAATTTTCTCAGCACCAACCTACGTGAGGCTCCAACCTCACTACTATTAACCGACTTTCTATCAAGCTACAACTTGATATGGAAGCACCAACTTCCTCTATTTTTCTAGGCTACAACCTACAAAGGAGGCTCTTACCTCGCCGCCATAATCGACATCTATCAAGCTACAACTGATAGGGAAGCTCCAACTTCCTCACTCTTTCAAAAAAGAAAACACTCGCCGATTTACCTTTGATATCACTGTTTCCGTACCTTCTTCATCGCTATCCTCCAAATTTTCTTATCCGTCTTATACTTGTCTCGACTTTTCACAAGATTCTTCGCTCCTCCTTCTTCTTATCTTCTCTACCTCAATTCTGCATTCTCTAACCTCTCTATGCATATCAATGTGATATCATTTATAGAGTTCATCACATGATTGTTTGTATTCCACGGGGAATTCGAAGTGAATAGCCCTGACTCTTTGCCTTCTACCTTCTCATTTCTTTGTCCAACTCATTTAGAAAAATATAGCAATTTATACAAATTTTTGTTTTACAGTGGAGTTTTGTTTTCCTACCGGAGACTTGCCTTTGCATCACAAAAAATATAAAAACAATTAAAAAATTTACATTTTTAGTTACAATAATAATTTCACTCAGCCCTTTTTCTAGCCTTTGGCTTTGTTGGTTTTGTCTTTTCTTCTGCAATCATGTAATTGTTTTGCATACCTCTGTTGTTCACTGCAATTGTGTAACTGCATCAAACATAGCTACTTTACAAGCATTCACCCCTGATTTTCTTCAAATCTGGAAGTTTAAATTAATGTTGTAGATTTTCCATCAAGGATAAAGATCTATGTTATAGCTCAACAATGCAGTTTCATTCAATTGGAAATGCTCAAATTGGAAAACTCAGTTTTGGAAGCCCACCTTTAATGCTCTGTGAAAAAGTAATCAACACAATTTCAACCCAGCAACTCTAATGCGGAAGTATCTCTTCATTTTATGCGCTCTGGTCAAATATCCATTTTATGAGTTTGAAATTAACATTTCAAACTTTGGTTACAAACCTTTTCATACACCTTTGAATTGGATGCGCAATATTTTAAATCTCTGATTTAAAACTTTATAAGTAAATCAAACATCATATATCAGAAGTTTTTGCTCAGAACCTATGGTTAAAACCATAATAATCACTCCCAATGTATATAATATGCACACACATGTGAAACCCCAACAAACCTTACATCTAAGGTTTTCGATCATTAATCTCCATATGAATAATTTTTAATCTGGGGTTATAAAACCATAGTTATCAGGACCCACTTAATTCCTTTCAAAGTGAAAATGCCTTTTGAATAGCCTTACCACAGACATTGGTTAAGCAATCAGCGCCCGACCATATATTTTAAACCCAAGGCTTATCAACTAGCAAATATATATGCACCTTCTCCTTTTAAAAACTTAACCAACACACATTTATACATGACCTTTGTTATGGCAATTCATATAACCCCAACTTAGGTTAAGATATCAGTCATCAACCTATATTAGAGTTGGGCCCCGCAACCAACATACCTTTATGCTCGATGATCAGCCTTTACAGAATTAACGCTTCACACATCTATGGAATTTCATAATCCATGTATTATAACCAGCTTAATGTATATTATGAAGTTAAAGTGAGCTTACCAATGTTTTACCGGCGCATAACTCCCTTATCATACCAAATCCTTTGTGGGCCATGTTTATTTCAACACGCCTATTCATCACCCATCTTATCGCAGATCGAACGATGGACGCCTCATCGCATTTTACTTCGACTATCCAATGGAAATCGTGCTACCAATTTACATGAGATTTAATTCTTATTCACGCGATGAAACTGGGCCTCGGTAGTTAAACTACCCTTCGCATCTAACGGTCGCAGGCTTATCGTGCTCCAATCCTGAATCCGACGGATCTCGAGAAATATCGCGCAATTAAAATGCTCGAGGGTTAAAACTCAAAATTTGTGCGATATAAATGGTTTTCGAAAACCACTTATGGCCACGTGTCGACCAAAGACATATATCAAGTTTTTTTTTACAATTCTTCTTACCACTTTTAAAAATCGCGATACCGTTGGTTTTGTGGCTTGAACCCACATTTACTGTTCATTCTTTTCACGGTTCCGCTTTACTCTTTGACCTCATGGTTCCATCTCAATTTATAATTTTTCCTTCCTTTCCTTCGATTATACTGTGGCTTCAACTAATATAAACAAACAGGGTTTTAATGCAATTAACCATTCTCTGTCCACAATTTTGCTGGTTGTATTGAAATGTGAACAATCTGCATTTCTTAACGACTATTCCCAGTGTAGTTAAACTCAGGTTCCGTCCCACAAAAGGCAGTTCGTTTTACAATTCTCTGCCTGTGACTTGACTACCACACTACCATTCCAACCCTATTCGGAATGATCGTTTCTCTACATTCAGTTACTATGCATGACAGTGCACAGGCGGTGCATGTCAGTGCATGTCAGTGCAGGACTTTTTCTCTGTATTCACTGTATATTCTGCTGCATGGGCTGCTTCTTTTTGCTACCCTGCTTCTTCAAATGGCCCTGTCTCTGCTGAGCTACTTCTTCAAATGACCCTTTTCACAGCTGCTCGACCCTCTGCAGCTCTTTAGATCTCTCTAGCTCTATGCAGGTCTCTGCTGCCTCTCTGCTACCTCTCTACATCTTTGCTACCTCTTTTGTTATCTCTCTTTTCCTTTCTTCATGTCTAATGTTCTCCTTGTCAATTTTATTTTGCTATCTCTCTGCTTCTATGTTGTCTCATTTGCCATCAATGAAAATATTTCCAACAGAGTTGCGCTTGTACATACTATATATATGTATGTGTGTGTAATAAGTTTTATTTTCTTGTCTTTGTATTTTTCACAGTTTTTGTGTGTGATTTGTGTTTTTGGTATTTGATGAATAGATGTCTACACCCTCACTTTCTTATAGAGGATTTGTAGATGGTGCAATACATTACACTCATAATGTTACTTTCGTCGCTTGGGTCCTCTTTTCACCCACTAATGAGCTTGTGAGTTCTGGGGGTATTTTTCTTCACCCTGTCACAAACAATGTGGTTGAATATAGTGTCATTATTGAGCTCTTGACTGAGGCCAGTCACCTTAGAATATGCCACCTAGTTTTTCAGCTTGACTCTCAACTCATAGTGTCTTAGCTCAATTGTCTCTATTTTGTAAGGAACTCGACTCTCCTATGTTATTTTCTTAGGGTACGTCTCTTGGATCATTTATTTTATTATATTGATTATGTTCATATTCCTCGAGACAAAAACCAATTAGTTGATTCGTTATCTAATTATGTTTTAAATTGGAATTTTTACATCAATAGTTTTAACCATGCGCGTGATACATTAATCATTCATTGTAAATACACATCTTTTACACAAAAATACATCTAGGTCATAATTTTATATCAAAAATTCTGGGTACATAGTTCAAAAACTGGGCAACTAATGCCCTAGCTATTATGTTGTACATATGTAGATCCATAAAAATGACACATCCCTATACTACTGCCTCCACTCAGTAAAGACCACATTCATAATGTGGTGGAGAAGGTTCCAACGGTGGGCTGAATTAACACCAACTATATGTTTCTACCAGTGTCGAGGGTATCTATCATACTCCTTGGAGGAACACCTAAATTAATCCCCTCGACATTGCGAGTGAACTCCCACAACTCCTCATATTCGTGCTCTATATCTATTGCAGGTGCTGCTAGCACCTAGGTGGGTGGTACATGTATCCTCAAGGGATAATATGCTACATGGTGTGTAGGCACCACATCTCCCTATCACCAACTACCATGTCTTAATAATTTTGTACCCATTCCAAAAAAAAACATTAAATATTCCAAAAAATCCAAAAATATAATTTAAAAAATATTAAAAAATACAAAATTATTTTACCTCTATCATCAAAATCCTCTCCAAGGTGGAAATATTATCTCTGGATCTCCCTGGAAATCCACACCATCATTTGGATAGTCATCCAGTACCAATGTCGTTACTCTCAACCATTTAAAATAGGTGTCAGGGATCCAGTACACTAGTGTGTACTCCATCCTCCCTATGCATGATAGAATACCATCTCACCATCTAAGAATCAGTTTGTGGTGGATAGACCACACATCCAAAACCATTGTTCTTATGACTAGGATATTTTTGAAAAATAAACTTACAAGCAAGCTCCCATAGCCACAGATCTGGTTTTGACCTCTCTTCATCTTCATCAGTTGAGCTACATTCTCCAACATTCCCTCACACCAGTTGAAAAGGGTAGGCTATAAACATCTTATGCATAGTTCCAAGTGTGGTTTTGTCACAATATGGGGAACTTGAGTGCTAGCTACCCAAATTAGAGTATATGCCAAAGTTTTCAAGGTTAGGGCATCTATGTCCTCGGTATAGATCTTGTCTTTCTCTATTCACACATCTTCCTTGCAATTTTGGTTCTTAAAACTCTGAACAATCTCTCCACTGGTACTTCGTGCCCCTGACAATACCACCAGAGCTCCCCATCTTGAAAATCATGTGAGGAATTAAATATCATTCACCTCTATCGAGACTGACTCTGAACCAACAATGAATTGTTGGGTATAAACATCCCACCAACAAACGATGTGACTAAGAAGAAAGGTTTGGTTTTTCATGATGGGGACCATAAAAAACTTCAATAAACCATAGTCCCTCAAGGTATTGATTGTTGGAAAATGTCCCATGGCTTGAATTTCATTTTCACTATGGTTTATCTCTCTCCACTTGACCATGGTTTCTCCTGCAACCACAAGAAAAATATATCAATTATGGTTGTTCAATTTCAATAGAAAACCCCTGTCAAAACAAAAAAAATCAAACTTGGGGAAAAATATAAAACAATATTAAAAATTTACACCTCGGTCTCTACCATGGAACAGATTAAACTAGGCCACAGTCGCTCTCACGCTGTGGCATGAGAGCGACAAGCCTCTTTCGGTCGAAATTCCTCCCTTCCATGCATGTGAACGAGAAAATTTTTTCACCAAAATTAACATTTTATTGAAAATAACTACGACCAAATGAAACATGTGCTTTGTTGTTGGAAGAGGTACGAAATCAACCTACTTGGATGAAGATGCTCCTCTTTTGGATCCTCTTTCTCCTACTTGCCCTAGCACATAAAAGCTTGGAATTTCTCTCCTTCTCTTTTCCTCAAAACACAATGACCAAATGAGGAGGTATGAGTTGCTTTTATAAAAAAAATTGGCATCTTAGAGAATATTTCAATTTTTATTTTTGGGCTTGAGATGGTTTTGGATTTATAATTATTTTTCTTGTTTACTTTTGCAGCAGGTTGGAATGCTTTACTTTAGTCTCATTTTTCAAGATCACATTTACAAAAATGGACCTGAGGTAGGCTTCCTTTACTGGCATATAGGGGTAGGTCAACATCACCAATGCATTATTGACTGTCTGTGCCATATTTATGCCTTAGATCTGACCCCATCAAGTTGCAAATTTAACCATTCTCTTTTATGCACATCATAGCTTGGCAGTAGAGCTTACCCGCTCATGGATACCCTAGTTAGTGCCTCTTTGTCATCTTGTTTTCCATCCAGCCATTTTTTATTATTACTTTTCGGAATACCTCCTCCTGAATCACCATGACCTAGAATTTTAGCCTCATGTCCTCTTCTTTGTCATATTTCTGGCTATACCCCAGGAGGATTCCACCACTTTTATCCCTTGTGATTTTCACTTTTTATTGGACTATTTTTGTAGTTTGGGCCTTGGTTTCTTTCTTGCATCGTTATCATCTTCCTGGCCTATCATTCGCTTTCACTTGAAGTTTTATCCTTTCTTGGAAGAACCATCACGATGAGTGACCCTATTAGCCAACCTTTTTTCCTTTTTATGTCTTAAGCAGTTCCAACCTTACTGGAACCATTTTCTATCCTTTATACCACTTGTTCCTCTAGGAGGAGTTTTCTTTAAGCTTTTTTCAAAATCCTTAATTTAGAAAATATTGTCGAGTGAAATTTTCTCCTTCATGCTCATAAAAGTACTTGAAGGTTCACCTTCCTAGTATAAGTTTAACCATTTTATGGACTGGGATAAACTAGATACAAAAAAGGAATACCCTAGTCTACTATGTCTAGGAGGTTCTACCTTGTATACTTTTATCTCTTTTTCGGGATTAGGGGAAAACTTTACGAAAAAAATTATAAAGGAGAAGGGAGGGAACATTTATTTCCATTAGTCATCAGATGGCATCAATTTTTGTCACGCCTTAACATGGAACCTGTATGTTTCATTATCTCATAGTTGGGTTATAGCTTACCTAGGATCCATACCATACATATGATCCTATCTAATCCTTCAGTTGGTTACTCTTCCAATCACATGGAGCATGCCTCACTACCTCCTACATCGTCCTATGATATCATTTGGTGCTCATTAGTCATGCTGCCAAGTCACTCTTGTCTCGTGCCCTTATGTGTTCAAGGGAAGTCTCAGGTTGTTTTGGCCATCTGCAGTATCCCATTGACCTTTTTGAGTCAGCCATCCCTCTGTCATTTTTACTTCATTGCTTCATGACTTCATCCATCCATCACGCCATCCTGGTTTGTTTTGTGTCGATTGATGGGGGATACATCAAGGCCCTCCTTCAAGATATCTTCTCATGTCAACTTCAACTCGTTATCCAGGAGCTTGATCTAGGAACCAATAGTAACTCAGATATTGTAGACCTTAGAGGTAGGTTGCCTGATGATCGACAGTGGGTTTACATAATTGGCTGCTGATTGGTAAAGTTCACTAGTGTTCGATGTCAACTCATTTATCCACACTTAGTGGAATGCACTAGGTACCTTGGGATCCATTTTTCTCATCGATGTATTCCCTCACATTTGTTAATGGTTTACCTCATTAGCTGGTAATCAGACGATTTCTACCATGTTCGATTTTAGCTCATAGATTCGCATGATGTAGATTCGTACCATTAGGGTTATGTCGAATACCATAGGTTAGGATCATATCACTCTTATATGGTATCCTTCTCAAGTTGTGTTGGAATTTGTATCATTTATGTACCTTGCGGGCTATTTGAGACATTTATCTGTTTGTCATTTGTCAATATTCCTACTAATGTATACTATGACATAGATCCAGATTGTATTTGTTGGTGGCTATGCTATATTTATTGAGTCACATGGATCCATTGTGTATTTCTTTCGTGGCCATGTTCTAGCATTTCATATCATGGATCTGCAATGTATATTTTGGCGGCCATGTTCAGTATTTCCTTATGACCGAGCATGAGTATGCTCACCTCGATGATGTTATGAACACAAATGAGACTTCAACTCTAGTGTCTTTCGATATGACTTTTTGGCTTTGTCTCCTCACTCCTATTGTGACCTTTGAGCTTTTCCGTAATGTATTTCAGCCATCAGCTTCTCCTCTGACCTCATTCATTAGGGAGAATTTGTTATCATCATATTTCTATCCCTAGGGTTAATGACTCTAAGAAATTATGTTGATTAGCCTTTTACCTAGGCATTAGACCATCCTTTTCCAATCATGACACCTAATCGCATGTATGATGACCTTGTGAGAGTGACTATACCTTTTCATTCGCTTGCATGACCACCTTATGGGAGTGACTACAGTATTTTCCCTTGTGTTTTGTGCATGCGACTGAAGACTCCTCCTATAGTTTCATGGTTCCTATGAGATCAATTCGATTCATCACTTATTCGAGCTATCCATGGCTTATCATGAAGAAGTTTCCATAACTTCTCATCATCCTGAGCATCCACATTCATCCTCTTAGGATATCTCTTCATTCTATTTATAATAGACCACTTGAGAGGGTCAGGCTAGAGACACAAAGAGCTTAAGTCTTGGGTATAAAGAGTTTATGCTTCAGATTTAGATTCTTGCTAATAGAGACAAATATTATGAGGGTTATGCTGCTAGAGTCCATATTTTTCCTTTTGTAGTGGGGAGACTTTTCCAGTTTTTTGAAAGTATGTCTTGACAGAAGGTATACTTGTAATTTGTTTTTTATTGATATAAATTCATAATTCCTTATCTGTATCCACGTATTTGTAGCAACATTTCTTATTATATCTATGGTGTTTTTAGCTAATGATCTTCTGAGGAAGATCACTTGTCGTCTTTGCATGTTTGTGATTGTGTGGAGGTATTGAGATCAAGTGTGAACGAAGTATATCATTTGAGTAGAGTGATGGGATTCTGCATCGAGCTCAAAACCGTTCACTAATCTATGAGGATGCTAGGTGCACACTCTTTCCTCATAACATCTAGATCTGTTTATATGTTGCATGTGTGAGCATTGGGTTGGGATGTACCTATCTTTCCACTAGCTATCTTCCTTTTGTTTTCTGGTAATCCTTTCAGACAAAGGATTGTGGAGCAATAGCTCCTTGCATAATTTAATGCAACATAAACGAGTGTTTTTTCTTCCTCTGATAGGTCTGAAATATTATGTTCCAGAAGTGGAAAAACTTCCTTGAATATTGGTAGTGCCATTAAATCAGTCATGTCGTTGATATTTTCCTCCTCTCCCATATTTTGTTTCAATGCCATCTTATCTAGGGATGGATTTTTTGGCATTATCTCCATATGGGTAGCCTCAATGTATGAAAAATACTCCACCATAGCCTCGAGTATTGAGAAAGAGTTTTTCGCATTAGAACCCTTTGGGTTAGCCTGATTTTGTTGATTTCTATGTTGGTTTGAAACTCTTGTGAAACCCTCAGTATTTACACCTCCACCTAAAGCTTATTCATTCCTCCTTAAAGGAAATTCTCAAATTAAATGACCATGTTCGTGACAGAGTCTACATCACAAGGGCACATTCTCATAGTACAGAGGTTGTTTCCAAAACTCACCCTGGTAATCCAATTTGATGTAATTCGGCAGCGGTTGAGAAATATTCATGTAGACACATAGATGTGCATATGACATATTTATTCCACTTTTGGTGACCTTTGAGATATTTACAAAACGTCCCAACGTCTAGCCAATTCTTTCAAAAAAATTTGGCAACCAAAACTTCACTAGTAAGGAATATAATCTCATTGATATAGGTGTTCCTCTAAATTACTCGTTATTAGGATTAAAGAAAGTTTCCCAGTGCCTAATATAGAGGCCAAAATTAATAAAGGAATATGGGCCTCTGTCAAAAATACATTCTGTATCCTCTATATTGGTGAAAATAATTGTGAAAAAAACTTTGGGACCTAGGCGAAGCTCAACCTCTCCCTTGGGTTGCCAATTTATTTGTATCCAACATTCAATCTCCTTTTTTCGACCAGATTCCAATAAGCTTGCAAATAAAGGCATGGTCCCTCATTCATTTTTTGGCATTGATGTGTGTTGTAGTGTTGCAGATGTGTTTTTGGTTGGCATTGATGTCAACCTAGTTCTTTGGGTTGCAGGTGAGTTGCTTATGCATGTGTATGTGTGGTTGCAAGTGATTTTCTTATGCATTTGTATGTGTGGTTGCAGGTGACTTGTGTATTAATGATGTGTAGATGGTCCTTGGCATGTCTATTAGCCTAGAATACCATGGAGCTTGAGGATGGAGCAATGATTTGCAGGTGTTTCACATCGAGTGTGATCAAACGATGTCATGGTCCCATTGTTCATTTTGTTGTGCTAGAGTTGGATGATGATGTGTTGCACTAGCATGGAGGCCTTCCCTTATTGATCATGTTGCTACATCCAAGTATTATTCGCTTCTACAGGAGTTAGAGTTGAGGAGCCTTGTTAATTAGGTCTCCATGGTCTCCATGTCCCAATTAGGCTTTTGGGAGCCAAACTTTTGGCTATAGATCTTGGGAGTTTTGTGAGAGCCTTGGCTTCACCGTAGCGTAGATGGAGTATACTTATTTCGAGGAGTAGGTGTTGTTGACTTTAACGTTCCACTATTGGTTCTAGTGATTCATCAATGTTTTATGTATGATTTTAACTTTCACTTTTAATAAAACTTAGATTCGGCATGCTTTCATGCATATGTTGTGAATATAGTAGGACTATTCTTCTTGTATTTTTAATGTACGTTATTTAACTTAGGCTCATGCTTATGAACTATTTCGTTTGAATTTTTATGAATCTTGTTGAACATGTGTTGTTGTATTAATTATTCACATTAAATTTTGGATTATTCTGAATGTAAGCTCATGATGTCATTATGCTTGTGTGTTCCTTTCAAGTTGCGTACTATTATAGGCTTCTAAGGGGATCACTTCCTTTTTCCTTCATGTGTTGGAACCTTCATGGATTCAACTTGACTATCCACAGGGACACACACTTTTTCTCACCAAAGACACCATGCACCACTCTATGTGTATTTGAAACCAAGGCAGATCATTAACACCCCACTATTGGGAATCCTACTCCAAATGGTGTGAGGTCTAGTTTGGACTTCATATTGGAGAGATCCCCTTAATGTTAGCGAGTCTAGCATCATCAACATTTCTGGCACTAGAAGGAGGGCTAGATGAAAATTTGAGCCCTTGAGGTATGTTTTGAATTTATGCACTCGTCTAATGACTTCTCCCCAAATCATAACTCTGATATTTTTTTCCAGACACACAAATATGAAAGTGTCGGCGTGAATTATTGATGACTTGAATAATCTGAAATTCAATGGCGATGGCGAAACAATTTTTTTCGATCACACTGATCGTTTTCTTATTCTGCACAAAACACAACATCCACTGTGCAGATGTTGGTTGTAGGTTTTTCATTCTCACGTTCTAAGGGCGTGTAAGAAATTTGTGCAACACATTGCCTAATGAATCCATACACTCTTTTGAACATATTTTCCAACAATTGTTTTTTTAGTTTGATATGTACGACTGTAAATCTTTGTGCCAAAAAGTTCTGAAATTGTGAAAAGCACCTGATGAATCTACCCGGGATTTTCATGATCTTTTTATTCATTTTTGCTTCATATTTCCTAAATATGAAGTTTATTGGTGTTTATTGGTAGAAAAATTCCTATATCTTTTTCACATTTCATAAAACCCGCATGAACTTGAGTCTTTCAAACCTCTCCTGACATACCTCGGTATTAGAGCTTCTAAATCTTCGACAGACAAGGTTGTTGTTCCAAGTGACCCTTCATCCCCTTCTCATGAAACAGCTCTAGTTCTGCAAGTTGAGGTGGGATAGATTTATAATTCATCCATTGATCTACCACCATACCCTCCCACCCCACATACTCAAAATTTCAGCACAATTTTGGACTATGAAATTGATGGTTACAATGAAGTGTTATCTCCACGTCCTCCCTCTTTTGGTTCCATTGATCCTTTGGATGTTGAGTTAATGTGTTCACCTATTTCGAATCCTTCTCTTGATGTTCATGAGGATCAAGTCATGGATGGAGTTGGTGTTGAGCAGCCAACTTGTGATATCATTTATGATGATTGTGTGTGGGAGTCTACACTTGAACAATAATTTACGATGAAGGATGACTCTTCTCCTTCCACACCTCTTACGCATTATCCTGACATTTTCCACAATTATGTCATTCCTGTTCAATGTTGTGAAAATTTAGTTTCTGATGATATCACTACGTTTGATCATTCTCAGAACACGTGGAATGTTATTTTCTCATCTGAATGTGGAGAGGAACAATCTTCTACTCTTGATTTCCCAAATTTCTCATCTCATCTTTCTAAAAATATAGAGGGTGAAATTTATTATTTTTAATATTCCACTCTCTACGATTCGTCAGATCATGAGGATGCCTTTGTTTTCAATCTTGAACTTTCTGATCGTGGTTTTTGTGCCCTTTTTTTTTATTCATTTGGTCACAATTCTGACTCACCTGTTTTTGATATTTAAAATCCACTGATCTTTGATGATCCATATTCTGATGAGTCGTAACTTCCCCAAGTTGTTGAGGTAGTTCAGCCTGAGCTTATGGTTATGTCAAGTTCTCATAGTATTGAGGCCAGTTCCGCTTCCGATCGTAATAGTGTTGAATCTTTTGAGGATCCCCATCACTCTATTGCACCTATTGAAAAGCAATCTGCTTTACAATTTTCCCATCCTCCACTGATCAGGAGATCAAGTCTCTTGAAGAAAAATGCTCAAAAATGAAGTTGCTCAGAATGGCTCTGAAATAGATCGACTGGAAAGAGCTCGGCGATACGATCCCAACGCCATGAACGGCACTCAAATCCGATGCCGTATGCAGAAGATATTCAGCTTTAAAGATTTGTCAATTTCAATTAAAAAAGGCCAAAATTGACTTTATGAAATTTTTATTAAAAAAAGAATATTCCACATAATATTCTGGGAATATTTCGTGGAATATTCCACAGAATATTCTGCAGAATATTTCAGGCGCAGCCAATGAAAGGCCGCCACGTGGCTAGCCCGGAGGCCGCCACGTGGCCCCAAGTCTGATTGAAAATGGCGTTTCAAAAACATTGTTATGGACTCGGCGAGGTTTGAACACAGGTCGGGGCCGTGCAAACGGAACGGTTTAACCGTCGGGCCAATGGTAATTCTTATTTGTATTGGCGGCAAAGTTCTTTATAAACTTTAAATAAGGTTTGGGCGGGGCCCAAAAGGGGGCCAGCCCCTAAGGGCCAAGCCCCTCTGCATAAAACCCAGGCCGAGAACCCAGGGCTACAAGCATCGGCGCGCAAGGGATAAGGTATGGTCACATGGGCCGGCAAAGGGTGCGGAGTGCACGTTAAAATGTCGTTCAAACTTTATTATATGCCAACAGACCTCCGAACGGTGCGGACACGGGGTGCTTATCCTCTAGCCCCCTACTTTGGCGAAAATTACGGCGGAGTGCCCCAAATATAGCGCCAACTCCAAATTTGTCGGTATTATCTAGAGTTTCTCCATATTTAACTGGAGTTTGTTTAGGCCAACTGGCAAATGGAGTAAATGTGGAATAACTTTGGCTAGGAGAGGTCTTTTGAGACGAATTGTTTTTTGATTTTGGGTGGAGAGATCATTCTGGAGCTATTGGAAGTGTTTTCAGAGCCACCAGGGCATTCTATCTGCAAATTTTACAGCGTTTTTTATCATGGAGCCATCAGGGCCTAAGGGAAAGAGAGCTGCATTGGACTACCTTCATCCAATGGAGGTGATTTTGTAGTCATTTTAGACTGATTTGGGTCTTCTGAATCTATTTTTGCAGTATATTTTGCCATTTGAGGCTTTTATATAGATGTAATCTCATTTTAAGCATTTAATCAAAGGAGGACTGAGCCTAATTAGAGGCTTTTGGACCCAGCGGAGGTAGCCCAAGAGAGGGGTGAACCGCTTAAACAATTATCTGCTGTCACTCTGTATATTTTGGCTGTTTATTTTCAGATTCTGATAGTTTAAACAGTAAATTTTCATAAGCATGATTTTCCCAAACAAGTTTATACAGTAAACAAAACTTGTTATTTTATCATCAAACCTCTACACTTCAATTGCGAACAAAGGTTCTTGCTTATTCACACATAAACGGATCAATGAATACTTTGAACTTAAAAACAAATACTTTCATTGATCAAGATCATTAGTGATTACATTTTATTTCTTTAGGCAGAGTCTGTAGAAGGGCCAGATAGCCTCCGGATTCATCCTTTCTAGTAAAGGTGAAATATCCGGTGAATGCCCTCTACAGTCAATCTCTGTATGAGAAATTCTTTGTTCTCACGATTTCAGATCAGGTTGGTATCGGAGCTCAAGGTTTCTCTTAAGAGTTTGTGAAATTTGTGCAAGTAAATTGTGTTATTCTGCAAAATTTGATGTTTTCTAGGCTGAAATTGCAAAGAGGGGAAGGCCAATTGGTTAGAGAACAGTTTAATCCTCAACCAAGGAGGGCTAGAGTGCCATTATATCCACCTTCCATTTCATCCTCAATAGCCTTAGAATCAGCCACAAACATGTCATCCCGAGAAGAAGGAGAAGTACATGAGGAAATGGATCCCAAGGAAGAAGAAAGAGTCTTTAGAAAAGATTTCTTGGATTGAGTGAGATGGTTAGGATCCTCTATCAGGAAAGAAATGATAGGATTGCTGGAGAAGGGTCTAGAAACCAAAGAGAAGAAGGAGATTATTTAGGAGGGAAGAAAGATAATGAGAAGTATAAGAAAGGGAATGGAGGAAATGGTGATCCACCATCTCCATCGTCATCCTCTTCCTCCACATCATCCTCTTCAACTTATGTTAATAAGTCACACAAAAGAAAAACATCTCTTAGAAATCCTTTGTTAAAGCTTGATGTAAAGTTTGAGTTGCCGATGTTTAATGGTGACGTGAATGCAGAAAAATTGGATAACTAGATTAGATAGCTAGAAGTCTATCTAAGAATTCAGAATCTGCATGATGATGACACAAAAATCCAATTAGAGTCATTGAGAATGGATGGAGCAGCTTTGGTTTGGTGGGAAGCCAAGACCAAGGAGGAAATCAAAAAGCATGGTAAGATAACTCTAACATGGAATGAGTTTATTACTGCTATTAAGAAACAGTTTTATCCTCTTGCTCATATTCAGAAGACAATCATGAATTGGAAAAATTTTAGGCAACTTAAGGGACAAAATGTGCAAGACTACACCCAAGAATTTAGAAGGAGAGCGCTCTTACTCGGGGTAGATTTACAAAGTCAGGACACTTTGTTGAAGTACATAGGAGGTTTGCACAGTTACCTTCAACATTCTATCCTAATGTCTACCAGCTTAGATGAAGTCTGTGTCCAGGCTACAAATTTAGAAGCTAGAGGAAAGAATGCTTTTGATGCTTTGAATGAGGATAGTAATTTTAAAAACAAAGGAAAGAAAAGAGTTGCAAATTCAAGAAAAGAAAAAGGAAAGTTCTTTTGCAAGAACTGTTCAATGAAAAGTCATGATGAATATCATTGTTGGAAGCTTCATCCTGAATTGAAACTAGAAAAATATAAGAACAAAAACAAGACCAAAGAAAAGGAGAAAATTGTAGCAACAATTGAGCAAGACTTAGGGTCAGACTCAGGAGATGAGACAAAAAGCATAGCCATGGTTTTAAAGAACATTAACGGAAAAGAAGTGGTGCAAGACACAATTCCCAGTTCTAGCTCTTTAAATTGTCACAAAGATACTCATGAAGAAAAGAGGACGATAGAGCTCTTCCATGTGAGGGTAATTTCAAAACATACCAAAATTGACACACTATTTGATAGTGGGTCACAAGCTAATCTCATATCTGAAGAATTGGTCAAGCAGCTTAAACTTGAGACCATTCCAGATCCGAAGCCTTATCCACTTGGATGGATATGCAAGGATGCCAATTTGCAAGTCTCAAGAAAGTGCATATTGTGCTTTGAAATAACTGCACATTTTATTGACACAGTTGAACTTGATGTGGTGCCGCTTGATATCTCAGGTATTGTTTTGGGAAGTCCTTACTTATTTGATAGGAAGGCCATCTTTCATCGCCATGAAAACAAGTATCACTTGTTCAAAGATGGTAAAGAGTACATTGTGAGAGCTCACAAGAAGAAGCTGGAATCTTCTTTACTCCATGCAAGTCAATTGAAAAGAGTGGTTAATGAAAGTCAAAGTCTAACTTTGTTGATGTTGAAACGACCAGATTTTGAGCATTCGCCTTTTTATGATGTTGCTAATGATTTGTCTCAGTTTGATAACAGTTTGTCTTTGAAAAAAGATGATGTTATGTTGCATAAATTACCTTTTGGGTCAGCCAATGCAGTGAATGAAGTGTCAAAGCAAAGCAGTGCAAGCAAGAAGGACACCCAATTCAACATGGGAAAAAGTTGGTTTCAGAATGGTAGAATTCGCCATGGGAACAGTTTGCAAGGTGAAAGTATTTTTAAGTCTTCTGGGAAGTTTGATCAGTGTAGAAAAATTTTGTTTTCTGTAGATTACAATTGTTGTTCTACAAATTTTAATAATTTGCATCATGACTCCATCAATCTTAGCAATGGTCGATCAGTTGATTCCAGAGACAGATTATCATTTTCACAAAAGCTCCATTTGATGAAATCGGGTAGATTTCAGTTATTCAAGGGTGGAAGAGTGGAGAATCAGTCTCCACATCATCATTTTCGATGTGGCTGAGGGTCAAAAGCTTCCCATTTCAGGATGGGAGGTGTGATCAGGAGATCAAGTCTCTTGAAGAAAAAATGCTCAAAAATGAAGTTGCTCAGAATGGCTCCAAAACAGATCGACTGGAAATATCTCGGCGATACGATCCCAACGCTGTGAACGGAACTCAAATCCGACGCCGTATGGAGAAGATATTCAGCTTTTAAGATTCGTCAATTTCAATTAAAAAAGGCCAAAATTGACTTTATGAAAATTTTTATTAAAAAAATAATATTCCACAGAATATTTTGGGAATATTCCGTGGAATATTCCACAGAATATTCTGCAGAATATTTCGAGCGCAGCCAATGAAAAGGCGCCACATGGCTAGCCCGGAGGCCGCCACGTGGCCCCAAGTCCGATTGAAAATGGCGTTTCAAAAACATTGTTATGGACTCGGCGAGGTTTGAACACGGGTCGGGGCCGTGCAAACAGAGCGTTTTAACCGTCGGGCCAATGGTAATTGTTATTTGTATTGTCGGAAAAGTTTTTTATAAACGTTAAATAAGGTTTGGGCGGGGCCCAAAAGGGGGCCAGCCCCCTCTGCATAAAACCCGAGAACCCGGGGCTACAAGCATCGGCGCGCAAGGGATAGGTATGGTCACACGGGCGTGAGAGGGTGCGGGGGAGTTAAAAATTTCATTCCTAACTTTATTATGTGCCAACGGAGCCTCCCGAACGGTGCGGACACGGGGTGCTTATCCTCTAGCCCCCTACCCCAGGCGGAAATTACGGCGGTGCCCCAAATATGACGCCGACTCCAAATTTTTCTGGGTTATCTGGAGTTTCTCCAGATTTAACTGGAGTTTGTTTAGGCCAACTAGTAGATGGAGTAAATGTGCCATAACTTTGGCTAGGAGAGGCCTTTTGAGACGAATTTGTTTTTGATTTTGGGTGTAAAGATCATTCTGAAGCTGTTGGAAGTGTTTTCAGAGCCACCAGGGCATTCTATCTACGAATTTGACAGCGTTTTTTATCGTGGAGCCATCAGGGCCTAAGGGAAAGAGAGCTGCATTAGACTACCTTCATCCAATGGAGGTGATTTTGTAGTCATTTTAAACTAATTTGGGTCTTTTGAATCTATTTTTGCAGTATATTTTTCCATTTGAGGCTTTTATACAGATGTAATCTCATTTTAAGCATTTAATCAAAGGAGGACTGAGCCTAATTAGAGGCTTTTGGACCCAGCGGAGGTAGCCCAAGAGAGGGGTGAACTGCTTAAACAATTATCTGCTATCACTCTGTATATTTTGGCTGTTTATTTTCAGATTCTGATAGTTTAAACAGTAAGTTTTCATAAGCATGCTTTTCCCAAACAAGTTTATACAGTAAACAAAACTTGTTATTTTATCATCAAACCTCTACACTTCAACATATATTCTTGCTTATTCACACATAAAAACAGATCAATGAATAATTTGAACTTAAAAAAAAATACTTTCATAGATCAAGATCATTAGTGATTACATTTTATTTGTTTAGGCAGAGTCTGTAGAAGGGCCAGGTAGCCTCCGGATTCATCCTTTCTAGTAAAGGTGAAATATCCGGTGAATGCCCTCTACAGTCAATCTCTGTATGAGAAATTCTTTGTTCTCACGATTTCAGATCATCCACCTATATCACAAAATCCTATTACTCATCTTTCGAGGAGTTGTACATGGAAATATTTTTTTCAAAACAAAATTTTTCTTCTTTCTTTATGTTCGCCCATTTTCTCGGTTCGAAAGCTTGTTCTGGTATGTCTACGGATTGCATTGTGTCTAAACACCATAAGGCACCTACAAATGTCTTCCATGTGCATTTCATTAATTCTTTTTTGCGTGCACTTTCAAACTTTGAACTTTTTGGTTTGTATTTTCTTATCTTTCTTGTTTATGGTTATGATTGAATAACTCTATTGAAAACAATTCCCTCACTTACATAGGCCATCCAATGCGCTGGTGGCTACACTGGAAGTATCATTTCATGTAGGTCTGGCCTATTTTCTTATTATGTTAGGAGTAGGAGTAGTTGTTTGTTTTTCCTTGTTGTTTTGATTTGTCTTTTTTTTCTTTGATTTACTTCCCACTCCACTTTTTTCCTTTCTTTTCGTTGTTTTTATTTTCAATTGTAGGATATCTTCCGCATGAGACCATGTTTGGTTTTGAGTAAGCATGGTGAAGTACAAGAGAAAGTTGTTTGTCTATTCCCTCTCTTTGCGTGAATCTTGCATTCTTTTAGTCGATGATACTCTGATGGAAAATACGTTCCTTTTTTGAGAAAATCGCAGTGGAATTATGATGCTTGAATCTTTAACTAGTACCAGCTACTCTAATTGGTCTTTTATATTTTTTGTTAATCCTTGTCAACTAAGTCAAGTAGAGTAGGGAGGGGATGAAAACCTTAAAAAGTATGTCATAGGTGTATATAAAATATTCTTCTCTGAAGGGACAAGCTCTTCTTCTCTAAATAAGTTGAGATCCCTCTTCCGCTCCATAAATAAATAAGTGTTGAGGCACGAGTTCTGAAAAAGGAAAAAATTAAATAAATGCCGAAAGAAGAGAAATGAAGAAGAGAAATGCTTCCCATGCAAAGTGGTGAATCAAGCAACTCCATCCTACATTGTCCAATCTCGGCGGCGGTGGAGCGATGTTTGTGTTCTGAGTGACTTTGGCCGGGGTCTTATGCAGGCCTACTAGAAGTGGAGCAACACCGGAGATGAAAACTGGGACTACGGCCTTAATATTCATAAATTAGCATGAAACTAATAGGAATATTAATTTTTATTTTAATATCTAGTTAGATGAATAAATGGGCAAGGAGGCTCATAAGTTGCTTAAGTAGGCATAAAATCCCTCATAATGTGAAAAGGGATCAGGATAATAACTAGATAAAACATACTCATGTGTGAATAGGGTCTAAAATGTGTGGAAAAAGTCAAGTTTGAACAATTCAACAAAATTATTATATGAGGAGTGGATCATAAATAAAGACAACTCAGTGTGAATGAAGATCAATCTAGCTAGTCATAATGAAGACACCTTGGGTGTGAAAAGAGACAATTCATGAAGATCAAGTCAAGTCTGAATAAATAAAACAATGCTATAAATAGATGAGTGGGACTAATGGAGACATCGTAATTTTGGTGGAGGAGCCTTTGCATGGAAGCAACCTCATAATTGGGTGGGACACTTGGTGAGGAAGCTCATCAACTATATAATGAGGGAATGGAAGCCATATGGGGCATGATTTAAGATTATTTATTGTATGTGTTATGTTTATAATTATTTGAATTCTTTGGTTGTTTAGCTATTTTTTTTGCACTATTTAGTGCAATGGTTTTCTCATGCGGGAATTCCCCACTCTTGCTTGGAGATCTTGTTTAATAAATATGAGGAGAGAATTTTATGATGCATTTTCTACTATCTAGTGTTAGGCCAAGTAGTTACATTTAGAAAAAACATATCCCTTTTAGAAACTGTGTTATTTCTTAAGGTATTGCAGTGGAGGGGTTTAATCCCTTGTTTCAAGAGCTAGTTTCCCAAGGGGACGATTAGAATTTTCCCGTAAAAGCTAGAAAAAGGAGCTGCAGCCATTTATTTGCATGATTAGCCTTATTTATGTAGATCTTCAGCCATACAGCGTGATTCAACCATAGATCTACAGCATCTGCTTCTTGTACCTCATGTATATCAAGAAACCCTTGCCGAGTCATATTGGATTTATGTAAAAGAGTCTAGATCTTTGTTTTTGGGCCTCATTGATTAATATATAAGCATATCTATTTTGTCTCTCATATTTCTGAGTATAACCCTCAAATAACTGCGTTGTCACTTTTTGCAGTAATTTCTGTTTGCAGTAGTCTTGGGGTTTCAGTGTTTTTGGGTTGTTTTGAGCATGGGAGACCTGTTTAACTAGGTTATAATGATTTGTTTCTGACTTCCTTTCAGATATGGTTGTAATAATGTCAAATCTAATGGATCCATGTGCTGCGTTTTTCTGTTAATACTTATATTTTTGAAAAATGCATTTTCTATACATGTATTGCTGAGTTTTCCCATTTGGGAATATTACAGTGGTATTGGAGCTCTAATCTTGGCTCAGCATGTGTACTACAACCATGATGGAGTCTTCTCTGTTGAAAATGTAGCAATATGATGGAGCTTAGTGAAATTAAGTCGCCTTCACTAAGTGGGCCCGCAGGCAAATTCTGGCGCAAAGTCTATTTTTAGACTATGTCTATTTTTAGACATATGGAGCATGGTCCAGGGGTTGCAGTATGTTATTCTTGGAGTATTGGTCATGTTGGTAAAAATAGATGGATCTCTATTTTTGGACCTATAGGTCGAAGTCTATTTTTAGACTGCCTATCCTAAAAATAGGGAAGTCAAATATTATTTACCCTTAATAATATTTGGACTATAAACTTCAATTTACTCTCTTGGAGCACTTCAGTTCGAGCCTTGGAAGTGGCTCATGCATCTGACAGAGGAATTACACTATTCCTAAGGGTTTGGTGAGCACATGCATGGTTGAATTCAGTTAGGACTTCAGTGGCAGAAGTTTGGTGGAGTTAATGAGACAGATGGTGGAGTTGTGTTCGGTTTAACTTAATTGAACTAGTTGAGATTAGTTTAACTAGCTAATCAACTAGTAATGAGTGGAGTGAATTAAATATTATTTAATTGATTAATTAGTAACTCATTATTCAACTCAATAACACATCAATTCACTACAGTGCATGGACAGTTCAGTGGAGACCAGTGAAAGAGGTAGATGAAAGGGTGGAGTTAGCTATCAGTGGCGACATCAGTTGTGCATGAGATTTGCACCACACTTGGAGGAATTGCCCATGATGATTGAGCTGTCAAGCCAAGGAGATTCGAACCTTGGATCTCTATATAGACAGGCCTGGATTTCGCAATAGAGGCAAGGCAATTGGCGGTGAGTTTTGAACCAGTAACCTGTTCAAAACTGAGCTAGTTTGTGTGTAACTTCATGAGAAAGTAATGAGTACTTGTGAGGAGTATTGTACTGAGTTTGTTACATGATTTCTCCATTATAATATACACAATAGCTGCGGGGTTTTCAGCTATAAGCTTTCCACATACATACTGTGTTAATGTGTATGATGATTTGATGTGTTATCGCTTGATTTTATTTCCGCATGTGTGATGATCTGAGTTGGTTGAGTGGAAGAGATTATGTGTTGCATATAAATTCGAATTGTATGTGATCGGGATAGTCTCGGTGGATAATTAATCATTATTCAGCAAATTTCTACATGGTATCGGAGCTATTGAAGCAGAGATTGATCATCACAGTGATTACAAACTTATTTCGGTAGACAGAGTCTGCATGCGGGCCAGGTAGCCTCCGGATTCATCTTTCTTCGGAAAGTGAAAGGTCTGGTAAATGCCCCTTGCAGTCGATCTCTGTGTTAGAAATAATTTGTTCTCACAGATCTAGAGCGGCTGAGCTTTGAGGTGGAATTCGAAATTTTGCAGCAGTTTTGTTTTCTTGGTGCCGGTGTTGAAAATGTCTTTCAACGGTTTGCGACTCGAATATGCTCTTGAAGGCAGTTCGAATTATGTTGCATGGAAGGATCGAATGGAGGTAGTATTAGAAGATAATGGACTGAAGGAGTTCGTGGATACGGATGTCCAAAAGCCCACTGATCCTGTTGAAGTCGAAGTATGGCAAAAGAATATGGCGAAATGTCGAAGGATCCTGTTGGAGGGCGTCAAGGATCATATTGTATCCAGCCTGCATGGAAAGGCTTCTCCATATTTAATGTGGAAAGCTTTGACGGATCTATTCCAGAGTAAGAGCGACCAAAGGAAGCTAGCGCTCAAAGATAAGCTCAGGAACATCAAGATGGAGAAAGGCGACAGTATCGCCAAATACCTCACGAAGTTCACTCAATGCAGAGATGAGTTGGGAAGTGTGGGGGTGACTGTCGAAGACGAGGACATGGTCGACCTGGCTCTCCTTGGTCTTCCGAAGGCTTGGCACTCATATCAAGATAGTGTCAATGGTCGGGAGAAGCTGCCAGGATGGGAGTGCCTTTGGGCGGATCTCATGCAGGAGGAGATAAGGAGGACTACTGGAGATGGATCTTCATCAAAGGGAGCTGATGAAGAAAATTGCACTTTGGTTTCCAAAGCAAAGAAGGGGAAGGGTAAGAAAACCTCTCATTTCGGTGCAAAGGAAAAGAAGCAGGATATGGTGAAAGTGAAGTGTCTTCACTGCCATGATCATGGACATTATGCTACCAGTTGTCCAAAGAAGAAGAAAAACAAGCAAGCGGGAAGATCTGCAGATGGAGAGGCTTTGGCTTCACAGTTCGAGCTTGACTTTTCACTGATCGCATGCTTGGTCTCAAGTGTGATGGGATCGGTGTGGTTCTTGGACAGCGGTGCGTCATTTCATATGACGAGAGATCGGGATTTGTTCTCAGATCTGGAGGACAAAGATTTGGGTGTGCACATCGAGATGGGCGATGATGGTAGATACAGTGCGACTGGTATCGGTACCATATCCTTTCAGAGGGAGTCTGGTAAACCCTTTGTATTGAGGGATGTCATGCATGTACCTGGATTGAAGAAGAACTTGATCTCTGTGGAGATGTTGGAGGATAAGGGGTATGATGTGGTCTTCAGCGAAGGAAAAGCCTTCCTGCGCAGTAAGACTACTGGAGAGACTCGGAAGATAGGGGTTCGAACCAAGAACCTTTATCAGTTGCAGGTAGATGGATGCGCAGCTATGGCATGCAAGGCGGGAGAAGTGGTGAGCCGAGATGATGAGGGCGAACTGTGGCACAGGATATTGGGCCACCTTCACCATGGAGCTTTGAAGATCCTGCAGCAGATTTCTACTAGGCTTCCTAAGGGCACTCTTGTGCAGTCAGATCAGTGCAAGGGGTGTACTTTAGGGAAGTATGTGAAAGCCACCTTTCACGATAAGGATAGTCGCGCCATTACGATCCTTGAGAGAGTTCACACAGACGTGTGTGGTCCTTTCTCAGTTGGTTCGACAGCAAAGCACAAGAATTATGTGATCTTTGTTGATGATTTCTCTCGAAAGTGCTGGATCTTCTTCATGCAGAAGAAGAGCGATACATTCGTGAAGTTCTGTGAGTTTAAAGCACTGGTCGAGAAGGAGTCGGGTAAGAAGGTGATTGCTCTAATGAGTGATAACGGTGGTGAATTCATCTCGGCTGAATTCAAGGAGTTTTGTAGCGCAGAAGGGATTCGGAGAGAGCTCATTGCACCCCATAACCCACAGCAGAATGGGGTGGCTGAGCGAAAGAACAGAACAATCATGGGTGCTACACGGGCGATGTTGCATGATCAGGGCCTACCCCTTCACTTGTGGGTTGAGGCATGCAATACAGCAGTGTATGTGCAGAACCGTTGTCCTCACAAGGTTCTTAGCATGAGTACACCGGAGGAGGCTTATTCTGGCAAGAGGCCTGATATTTCCCATTTGCGGATTTTTGGTTCTCCTGTCTACATGCATGTGACGAAGGATGCGAGAAGAAAGCTGGATCCAACTGCTGAAGTTGGAATATTTGTGGGGTACACTGATACACCTCACAACTATCGGGTGTATGTGCCAGACAGTCGCAAGACTGTTGTGCGACGGGATATAAAATTCCAGGAGGAGAAAGCCATGCAGTGTTCGCTTGAGAGGGAGCTACACTTGCATGCAGATGAGGAGCTGTTAGTTCCTAAGGAGGAGCTTCCGGACGTGGATCAGCCACAAGAGGAGGTTCAGGAGGTGGAAGAAACCACCCAGGCAGCGCCAACCATCAGAGGGCGCATGCGCACTACAGAAGCTGAGCGACTGGCTCGAGATGTAGAGAAGGTTGTAGGACCACCTACAACACAGCGCAGACAGAGACAGTCACCGGATCGGTACACTGGATACATGGCTCTTGTGAGTCAATGTGTCGTGACGTAGCCATCCTCTTTTGAGGAAGCTGTGGAGGAACCCGCATGGGTTGATGCCATGATCGAAGAATATGATTCGATTGTCAGGAACAGTGCATGGGAGATTGTCCCAAGACCGGTGGGGAAATCAGTGGTGGGTTCGCAATGGATCTACAAAGTGAAGCAGGCGGCTGACGGGAGTGTGGAGAAGTACAAGGCGAGATTTGTCGCCCGTGGCTTTTCACAGATCGAGCGGATTGACTATGAGGAGACCTTTGCACTTGTCACAAGGTACTCTTCCATACGGACGATCCTTGCTCTCTCAGCGTAGATGGGGTGGCACATTCATCAGATGGATGTGAAGACTGTGTTCCTCAATGGAGTTATTGAGGAGGAGGTGTACATAGAGCAGCCTGAAGGTTTCGAGATCTTCAGCAGTGAGTCGCATGTGTGCCAACTCAAGAGAGCACTGTACGGGCTGAAGCAAGCACCTTGTGCTTGGTACACTCGGATAGACAGCTACTTCACCGGGCTTGGATTCTCCAAGAGTGAGGCGGATCCTAACCTGTACCAGATTGTGGTGGAGGGGAAGCTGTTGATCATCGTATTGTATGTAGATGATCTGATTTTGACTGGCGATGAGCAGTTGATACTTTCATGCAAGGAGGATCTTGCACGAGAGTTTGAGATGAAGGACTTGGGCATCCTTCATTATTTCCTGGGATTGGAGATTTGGCAGTGCAGCGGAGGACTGTTTTTTTCTCAGGGCAAGTATGCCCGGGAGATTCTAGAGAGGTTCAACATGCAAGGCTGCAAGCCTTTTGACACTCCTCTTCCGGTGGTTGGAGGAAGGAGGATGCTACTTCAGCGGAGGTAGTGGATGCCACTGTCTATCGACAGTTGGTGGGGTCGCTTATGTATTTGGTCAATACACGACCCGATATATGCTATGCAGTTAACCAGCTTTCGCAAGTTATGGTTAAGCCTACCAAGCTCTTTTGGAAGGCAGGCAAGCATGTATTGCGCTATATCAGAGGCACATCGGGATATGGTCTATGGTACAGACAGGAGGATGGAGCAAAGCTTTCTGGCTTCACTGATGCAGATTGGGCAGGGAGTCCAACAGACCGGAAGAGCACTTCTGGAGGAGTTTTCAGCATTGGGTCGACAGCAGTTTCCTGGTATAGCAAGAAGCAGAGATCCGTGGCACTCAGTTCAGCAGAGGCCGAGTACATGGCAGCTAGCTTGGCTGCATGCGAGGCTATTTGGATGAGGAAGATCCTCGTTGGATTGTTCAGGTTGCATTTGGAGCCTACAATGATTTACTGTGATAACCAGAGTTGCATTAAACTCTCGGCTAATCCAATATTTCATGATAGATCCAAACACATCGACATCAGGTACCATCATATCAGAGATTGTGTTCAGCGGAGAATCATTATGCTTTCATATGTTCCCACGGAGGATCAGGATGCCGACATCCTGACGAAGGCGCTCACCAGGAGCAAGTTCGAATTCCACAGAGACAAGATAAGGTTGCAGATAATCCATATCTTATTGAGAGGGAGTGTTGAAAATGTAGCAAGATGATGGAGCTTAGTGAAATGAAGTCGCCTTCACTAAGTGGGCCCGCGGGAAAATTCTGGTGCAAAGTCTATTTTTAGACTATGTCTATTTTTAGACATATGGAGCATGGTCCAGGGGTTGCAGTATGTTATTCTTGGAGTATTGGTCATGTTGGTAAAAATAGATGGACCTCTATTTTTTGACCTATAGGTCGATGTCTATTTTTAGACTGCCTATCCTAAAAATAGGGAAGTCAAATATTATTTACCCTTAATAATATTTGGACTATAAACTTTAGTTTACTGTTGTGTAACCAGCTTCAAAAATAGAAGAAAAGAGATATCAACGCCTTAGAAATAAGCCACTTCGAGGGGGAAACCTCCAATACATTACATAAATGCACAATTCTTCAATGATACAATTTACAAAACCTCCTTTCTATATATAGGAGTCCATGGGACCATAATGTAATCCTGGTGGGCCACAATGTAATCCTAGCTGACCTAACAATAATAATTTAAGGGCACAATAATAACAAAATGGGGTTTACAAGGGTACAATAATAACAATAAGGGGGTTACACTAACAATAATAAGGGACTATACTAGTGATATAGGGACCTAACATGCCACTCTCCTTTAAAAAAAGTGTTGTCCTCAACGCTTGAGTAGCTCTGGGTGCTTCTGTATAAAATTATCATCCTCCCATGTAGAATCTTCAGTGGGTAAGTTCTTCCACTTGATGAGATACTCTGAAATTGATTGATTCCGTAGCTGTCAAGTTATTGTTTCCATGACCGCTTCAGGTTCCAATATGATTGGATAATAGAAATGGCACAAAGCAATGCTTCCACCTCTTCATCCTTTCTTGAGAGTGCATCTGCAACAACATTAAGCTTTCCTTTTTTGTAGATTATTTCAAAGTCATAACCCAACATCTTTGTGACCCATTTTTTCTGCTCTTCTGATGATATTCTTTGTTCCAAAAAGTGTTTAATACTATCATGATCAGTTTTTACCTTGAAGTGTCTTCCCATTAGGTAAGTTCGCCATTTCTTTAGTGCATGCAGTATTGCTAACATTTCCTTCTCATAAATAGGTTTCTGTAAATACTTTCCTTTGACTGGACGACTTTCAAAAGCAATGGGTCTTCCTTCCTGCATTAAAACTGCACCAATTCCATTTCCTGAGGCATCACATTCCACAATAAAGGTTTTTGTGAAGTCCGGCGTAGCTAAGACCGGTGCTAGGCACATTGCCTCTTTAAGATGTTCAAAGGCCTTAGTTGCTTCAGGAGTCCATGAAAATGCATCTTTCTTCAATAATGTTGTTAGAGGTGCCGCTATTCTCCCATAATTCTTAACAAACTTGCGATAATACCCTGTTAACCCGAGAAATCCTCGCAACTGCTTTATGGTTGTGGGAACTTTCCATTCCTTAATGGCTTTAATTTTGTTAGGGTCCACTTTAACCCCCTCGTGAGATACAATATGACCCAGATCTTCCACCTCTTGTACTCCAAAGAAACATTTGGACTTTTTTGCATATAATTGTTTCTCCTGCAATAGTTTGAGCACCCTGTCAACATGTTCAACATGATCCTTCCAAGACCTGCTGTAGATTAGTATATCATCAAAAAATACTAGCACAAATTTTCAAAGGAAGGGTTTGAAAATGGAATTCATCAACCCTTGAAATGTAGAAGGTGCATTGGTAAGGCCAAAAGGCATGACCAAAAATTCATAATGAACCTCATGAGTTCGAAATGCTATTTTTGGAATATCTTCAGTCTTCATTCTAATTTGATGATATCCTGAACGAAGATCCAACTTGGTAAAATAAATCGCTCCATGTAATTCATCCAATAATTCATCAATCACAGGAATGGGAAATTTGTCTTTAATGGTGAGCTTATTGAGCTCCCTATAATCCGGACACATTCGCCATGATCCATCCTTATTGTGTACCAATACTACAGTAGTAGAGAAAGAACTTTGACTAGGTTGAATTATACCCGCCTCTAACATTTCTACAATCATACGTTCAATTTCGCTCTTTTGGAAGTAAGGATATATATAAGGCCTGATGTTTGGAGGAACACTTCCCGGAATCAAATGAATAGCATGATCATGATCACGAATAGGTGGGATTCCTTTGGGAGTTTCAAACACCTTGGAATGATTGTCCAAGACTTGTTGGAGATCTGCAGAAACAGATGATTTTGATGTTGGAACTTCTAGTGAGCATAATTGTGCAATTACGCCTCGTTGTTCTTTCTTTAGAAGCTTTGTCATGCCATTAGAGCTTATTATCCTTCCTGGCTTCCCTTCAATACCCCTTAATTCGACTTCCTTTCCTTCTGAAAAGAATTTCAAGAAAAGTTCTTGAAAATTAAAAGCTACCGTCCCCAAAGATTGTAACCATTGTACTCCTAGTACAACATCAGCACCTCCCATAGGAATGGAAAGCATCGGACTAGTCAATACATATTCCCCCATGGTTAGCTTGATATTATGGCATTTCCTAGAGCAATTTATAGTTCCTCCATTTGCAACCATCACTTGGCATTCCGGTGCTGGGTATAGGAAACAATTTAATTCCTTGGCTACCTTACAATGAATAAAATTATGGGTGCTACCTGAATCAATCAACACTATTACCCTTTTCTTCTTGATCTGTCCTACTATCTTGAGAGTTTGAGGAGTGGTAATTCCGGCCAGGGCATTACATGATATGGTCGGATTCATTTCTTCCTCTTCTATGGCTGGTTCCTGGTGTATATCCTCTTCTTTTTCATTTTCTTCTTCTTCTTCACAATCTATGTAAAATAATTTATTTTCAGCACACTTATGACCTTTAGTGTATTTGCTATCACAACTGTAGCAAAGCCCTTTTTCTCTTTTTTCTTCCAATTTTTGTGGTGTCAACCTTGTAGGTTGTGGAAATATAAGCGTAGCAACACTTCCTTCTTTATAGAATTGAGTGGTAGGCTTCCTTGTTGCCATAATTTTACATTCAACTTTTCTTGCCAACCTGAATGCCTTCTCTAATGAATCAGGTTCCAACACACGAACTTCATGTTGGATGTTATCCTTTAGAGTACCTATGAAGAGATCAATCCTGTGTTCCTCTGGAATATCAGTTACTCTTATATTCAATTTTTGGAAGCCCTCAATGTGCTGCCCCACTAAACCCTTTTGTTTGAGATTTATCAATTGGCTAAAGAAGGTGTTGCTCTTTGTATCCTCATAATGTGCTATCATTTCCTCCATAAAAAGTGACCAAGTGACAATTTTTTTACGGGAGAAAAGCCATCGATACCATACAAATGTATTTTGTTCTAAATGTAAAGTTGCAATGCGTACCTTTTATGTGTTTTGCACATTATGGAGATCAAAATATTGCTCCATCTGTAGTATCCATGTTACAGGATCCTTTCCATCAAACTTCCTCATATCCATCTTTGGAATATGGTGGTTCTTCCTACCAACATTAGATTTTATGAAATCACAATTAACAATTATTTTTTTCTCATCATGAGGTTCTTCTACTATCTTTTCACCATTAGGAAACCTTTCTTGTATCAACTTTTTCAAACCTTCCATGTCTGCTTTTAGAAAATTCTTCATTTTTTCCATTTTCTCATCGATCTTAGCTTCCATGTCATCCATCTTAGATTCCATGCCAGCCTCCATGCCATCCATCTTAGCTTCCACACCATCCATCTTAGCTTGCACGTCATCCATATTAGCTTCCACGCCTTTCTTCAAACCTTCCATATTCACCTCCACGCCATCCATCTTAGCTTGATTGAGGGACATTTTTTTGTATGGTTGTAGCCGTAAAAATACCCAATCTCCTACATCAAAACTTCTCTCGCTGCGATGTTGATCTGCCTGTTGTTTCATTCGATTTTGTGCCAAATTCAAGTTATCCTTTAAGAGTTGGAGAACTTCTTGCTGATGCTCGATGTGATCTTCCACTGCTTGAACCTTCGAATTTTCCCTTAAAGATGATGTGATGGATGGTGGATGATATCCATAAAGTGCCATAAATGGGGTCATTTTTGCTGTAGTATAGAAGGAAGTGTTATACCACCATTCAGCAAGAGGTAACCACTTGACCCATTGTGTTTGTTTATCAGATACAAAACAACGAAGATATCCTTCCAAACATTTATTTACGATCTCAGCTTGACCATCAGATTGAGGATGATAAGATGAGCTATGAGCTAATTGAGTACCCAAACAAGAAAATAACTCTGTCCAAAAATTTCCAGTAAAAATGGGATCTCTGCCGCTCACAATAACCCTTGGGCTTCCATGTAGCTTTTGAATTCTATCCATAAATGTAGTAGCAACTGTACTTGCTTTAAATGGATGAGATAATGCACAAAAGTGTGCATACTTGGTAAGTCTATCAACTACCACCATGATGACCTGTTTAGGAGCTTGAAAAAATACCTAACTTCCACAGATGATATCTTCGAAAATATTGCGAACCAAGCTCTGAAATTTTTAGACAATCAGCCTCAGGATTTCAGCTTCGTACCCTAAAAATTTTAGCTTCTGAAACTTCGTAGAAAAGAATTTATAGCGAAAATGCCACGATGACCTGTTTGGAGCAGTGAAACCCTAGAATCCAAAGCTCTGATACCAAATGTTGTGTAACCAGCTTCAAAAATAGAAGAAAAGAGATATCAACGCCTTAGAAATAAGCCACTTTGAGGGGGAAACCTCCAATACATTACATAAATGCACAATTTCGATGATACAATTTACAAAACCTCCTTTCTATATATAGGAGTCCATGGGGCCATAATGTAATCCTAGTGGGCCACAATGTAATCCTAGCCGACCTAAAAATAATAATTTAAGGGCATAATAATAAAAAAATGGGGTTTACAAGGGTACAATAATAACAATAAGGGGGTTACACTAACAATAATAAGGGACTATACTAGTGATATAGGGACCTAACATTTACTCTCTCGGAGCACTTCAGTTCGAGCCTTGGAAGTGGCTCATGCATCTGACAGAGGAATTATGCTATTCCCAAGGGTTTGGTGATCACATGCATGGTTGACTTCAGTTAGGACTTCAGTGGCAGAAGTTTGGTGGAGTTAATGAGACAGCTAGTGGAGTTGTGTTCGGTTTGACTTAGTTGAACTAGTTGAGATTAGTTTAACTAGCTAATCAACTAGTTATGAGTGGAGTGAATTAAATATTATTTAATTCATTAATTAGTAACTCATTATTCAACTCAAGAACACATCAGTTCACTACAGTGCATGATCAGTTCAGAGGAGACCAGTGAAAGAGGTAGATGAAAGGGTGGAGTTAGCTATCAGTGGCGACATCAGTTGTGCATGAGATTTGCACCACACTTGGAGGAATTGCCCATGATGATTGCGATGTCAAGCCAAGGAGATTCGAACCTTGGATCTCTATTTAGACAAGCCTGGATTGCGCAATAGAGGCAAGGCAATTGGTGGTGAGTTTTGAACCAGTAACCTGTTCAAAACCAAGCTAGTTTGTGTGTAACTTCATGAGATAGTACTGAGTACTTGTGAGGAGTATTGTACTGATTTTGTTACATGATTTCTCCATTATAATATACACAATAGCTGCGGGGTTTTTAGCTATAATCTTTCCCCATACATACTGTGTTAATGTGTATGATGAATTGATGTGCTATCGCTTGTTTTATTTCCGCATGTGTGATGATCTGAGTGGAAGAGATTATGTGTTGCATATAAATTCGAATTGTATGTGATCAGGATAGTCTCAGTGGATAATTAATCATTATTCAGAAAATTTCTACATTCTCATGAGAAGGAGAGGATTTGAAAAAGGGATCAAAGAAAACCCTTATTGTCTGGAGGGAAGAAGTTCTCAAAACTTCTTCTACACACTTTGCATGGCATTAGAAAAGACATCAAAGAAATGACGAGGGAAAAACATGGAGATCCCTCAACAAGATCTATACATGAGGAAAGCTCTAATTCCTCATATTATGGGTGTGATTATTCAGCCACACCATCAGATTTAAAATGCTCTACCAGCCATATGTTCAAGACAAATGAGATGGATAAACAAGGAGACTCTTGGTGATTATTTGCAAGAGTATGAACCTCAATATAAGGGGTTCAAATATCACTTGAACTTCCAAGGTTTTTGCAAGATCAAAGAGGAAAGAGGCACAAGGAGCAATCAGCATGGTGTGGGTAGATTCTTTCTATCTACTTTTGATGGATCACCTAAATTTCCAGGTAGAGTTTGGGTGAAGGAGCTAGACACCTATGTGCAACAACATCAAGTTTCAGAAAATGAAGCCATAAAAGTAGCACCGCTGCATCTTGAGGGTAAGGCTTATACTTGGTGGTTGTTTGAATCTTTTTCCTTAAATAATGAAAATACATACTTATGCAAATTTCATTATAAGAGTAGTGGAAAGTTTTGATGAAAAATTTTATGAAACATCTTCTATGGAGCCTATCAAACCAAAACAAACAAAGCCTTTGCATGACTTGGGAGGATCGATAAAACAAACTCCATTTCAAAAAAACATTGGAGGGGATGAACACTTGTAAACATTTCCAAGGGCAAGATCCCCATTGCATGATGAGATTTCTTCTCAAAAGAAAGACATGGAGATTCCTTTTTCAAGGGAAGACCAAGATCTAAGGTCTCTTATTGATGATGAGGCATTTTCAACTATTGATGAGGAGGAATATAAGGCTGGAGATAACAGTGCATTCATATCAAGAGCACATCCAGAACCTCATGAAGAGCAAGATGGAGCACTTGCTCCAGGGAGAGAAACTCTTACACTCTTGCAAGGAGTTCCAAAGAATCTCACATATGGAGATCATGGCACGATCCATGTGCAACATGTGCCATCATTATCAAATGGTGAGATCTTGAAGATAGAAGAAGAAAAAGGGGAGGGAAAGCATCATATGATGAGAAGCACACACCCCTCTCTATTTCAGAAGTTTGATGTACAAAGGAGGCAAGAGGATTTGTGCAGTGAAGACAAGGACAAATCAGTCCACACACATATACATCCTACTCTATACCTTGATGTCTCTTTGCATGGAGGCATTCCACCAGGGAGACCCCCTGATTGGAAAAATAATAAATTGTTCTCTCAACTATGGGTAGCATTTACATATTTGGCTAAGGAAGGAGCCTTGGGAGAATCTAGCGCAGAGAATCTTTTATGGGTTCAAAGGAGAGGTAAGCAATTTTCTGAAATGCACATTGTTATCTCCCACTCAACTATTTTCACTAAAAAAGGAGAATTCATAAGTCTATGGTGACATGGATATAATGTCAAATGGCCACTCCATATCTTTGGGGCAGCCAATGATATTCTCACGCACAAAGAATATTTATGAACATGGCAAGAGGATATCAACACTCTTGCATGCATGCACCAAATTAAGGAAGTTTTGGAAGGCAAAAAATTTTCAAGGAGAGGTTGACTTCCATCTGCTTCAATCTTGTCTTGAGAAAGATTAGCTGCAAGAAAAGTAGCAAAAGAAAGTTGAATGTACTCCAACATGTGACTTTGGCATCAATCATGTCAAAGAGGAGAACCATGTTATGATAGGGGCTGCATTTCAGATTTCTACAATTATGTCATTGTTGGGGAGCCTAGATCCTTATTGGGAGTCCCAACTCTTGATGGAATATTCCAAGGACCTCTTCACATTTAAGGTTCTTGATGGGAAAGTGATGGATAGGAGGTACAAAGTAGTTGATGAAGTCATTTATTTCCATGAATAGATCTACTTGACTAAATACTCCAAGCTCAAGGATAAACTACTTAATGCAGCCTATGAGATATTGCTTTCTAAACCCAATGAATTTATTAAAGCATACTGTACCATCTTGGAGGGATTCATGTGGGAAGAGTTCAAAAATGATATGCACTCTCACATGAGGAAGTGCATAGATCATTTTCTGGTTGAGGAGGAACATAGCTCTCGGGAAGATTTATCATTACCACCTCCTTATTCATTGGGTGTGAGAGGGAGCTCATCCATGAGCTACCTCACTAATTTGAATCAAGTGTATGGTAAGACTTGTATTTATAAACATCATGATGTATCTACTATATGCTTGTATTTTCTTAACACTCATGTATAGGGCTTTGCTCCAAGAGGGGGGGACCTTTTCTTATGGGCTTCATGGGCTACTTGGAACCATGAGCAATGGAGATGTTTCCCATTCCCAAAAATATTTTTGGGAGATTTTTTATTCTTCATGATGTGCTTCATTAGCACCAACTATCATGCACCTTCTCCAAGCATACAAGAAGGATGGGACAGCAAGAAAGTGTTGGGAAAAACACTTGTTATATCATATTCTATGGCAGTTAGGAGTAAAAATGTGTTGGTTGCACATGAGGGACCATTGTCCTTCTCCTTTACTACATATGGCAGCTAGCATGACTTTAATCATGATTACATATGCTGAAGATGTTCTTATCTTTGTTGGGAACATGATTGGAGGAGAGACACATTGATTGGATGTGTCCTTGGGGGAAGAAATTTCCCACACTTTTTGCACTACATGTTTCGAGGGGAGCATGGAAGATGATATGGCCATGTTGAAGCCTAGAAAATCTCTGCTTCAAAAATTGGGGAAAACCACCCGGTCAGGACCTTAGGACAGCTCCTTATCCGTTTGGTATGGTGGCTCTGACTGGATTGAAAGGACTAGTTTCCTTATAATTAATGGGTTCGTGATGGGTTGATTTGGATGAGTGAAAATGGGACTAAATAACTAAAATGAAACTATCTAATTTAATCTAAATACTAATAAAGAAATTCTAAAGTTAACTCGGGTATCATATGTGAATACAACTTAAAATTATTCCAATTTAGCAATAACCATAAAAATGTATTAAAGTTTAATTGAAATTGTGCAGTAACAAATAAAGATAACTCTATTTAAGAAATTAAACAGAGTTATATTAGCATATTGTATTCATCATTTTATATCATCTATATATACTTATGAAAGATAACATTTCAATTATACTCAAAAATGATATATTAAAGAAACGTTGTGAAAACCAAATATATATATATATATGATAGCAAATTTTAAAGTGAATATCATATGACAAAAGAAATCAACAGTGAATAGATAAAAATACCTTATCCATCTTGAAAGATTTCAAATGAAATATGATACTCAAATCCAGTAATTCCGATGCAAAATCAAATCCAAGGTACAAAAATGCAACACTTTAAAGATAATTCCGCATAAAATCACCAGATGTGATCCTTTATAAAATATAAGAGGCAGTGGAGTACAGAAATGTAATCTCCAAGTTAAAAATATTACAACTCAGGACCCCTTCTCCAATGCATGAGAAGGGTTTAAATATGAAATTACATGAAAACAGAATCCTACTACTACTGCTACAATCTATCAAATTAAAAACAAAAATTCTATCTTAAAATGGAACTGATTCATTGCTTTTCCTTCTCGCTCGATGTAGCCAGGTGGCAAATTTTCAACATTTCCTGTACTTCTGACGGATGACTCATCTTGGAATGTAACTGTCCAGCATATGTTGCATCGGATAATTCTGGAATCAAACAATCAACAGCATTTGATAGGCATTTAATAGCTAATTGTTGATTGAGTGGCTTAATCAGATAGGTCCACACATTATCCCAAGATATTGTTTGAAGCTTATTGATCTGTTGATTTTTATTCATTATTTCTTCTCTCCATCTGCGATCAGTTTTTTTGAATTTGATTAAACTGCCTGGAACACAATCTGTAATGAGATTACATGCATACAAGCTGTCATTGATAAATTGTGTTATATTACCCATCATGCCTCTAGCTCTTGATATAGCTCTCTCGGATTTCATCAACTGCTGCTCCCACTCTGTAAACAGGATTTCCTTATGTCTTTCTTCTATCCGAGGTAGATTAGCTTCTTTTCCCTTTTCTGTATCTTGCCAAATAAGAAATTCAGAAATATTTTCATCGGCATCATCAATCTCTTGCCTGAGAGTAACTATGTCCTATATCAAAGATGATGTGATATCAATAAATGGCTCTGTCTGAGTTAATTTTGTACAAAAATTATTTAACTGCTGAGATAGCAGTTTATTGGCTTCAAGAGCTTCTGTTTTGAATTCATTTAATTTGGGAAAATCCTTGAATTTATCTAAAGCTGCTTGAAATTCTTTTTCTTGTACAATCTTTGTATTTTTCTCATCTTGCAACAAATTTTGTAACTTTGAAATTTCTTGATTCATCTGTTGCTGTTTGTTTAGAGCTTGTTCATCAACTTTCTTCTTTTCTGTGGCCAGCTGTTCTTCTAGCTCTTTAATTCTGAGCTCTTGATTTTGAAATTGCCGTTCAAATTGAGCAATCTTCTGCTGATTTTCATTAGCTTGTTCTTCAAGTAAAGCTAGATGTAGATCTTTTTGAGTCATCAACTGAGAAACTTCTGCAGCTTTATCTATTGTCGCAGCACTGTATGCTCCTGCATATTGGGATAACTTAGTGAGATCCTCAGATGGATTCACTTCGGCATTCTTATAAACAATACTCATGAATTCTTCCTATGAAGCAAAAATTGTGTCCTAATCCATCTTCCTTATTTTTCTCTGTTTTTTAACAACAACCTTATGTTTAGGGCTGTAGAATACATCCAGAGGAGGGATCTTCTCAATTTTCAACACAATTTGTCCTGTAGGATGTTCAGGAATGATTTCAACATCCTGATCTTCTGGATTTTTCTCTTCAGGATTATCCTGCAGTCCTAATTGATGAGAAAATTGATTATATTGTTTCAACAATTGTGAGGAAACATTAAGATCAACAGAGTCTACCATTTTCTCAATAGTTTTGTTTCCTCCAAGTTGTGTATCCGATTTCTCTGTATTTTTTTCCTGTTCATTGGCTTTGCTGCCTGATCCTTCTTTTTTATTATGCACATTAGTATCAGTACTTGTGCATTCTTTCCCTGTTTGAGATGTGGACTGCTGATCAGTATTTACATCGGATTTTCCATTAGTGCTCACCTTTTCAGCATGTATAACAGGATCATTTCCTATTACTTCCTTTTTTATCTGTGCAATGGAATGGTCAGTAGCTGATTATGTAGTGACCTTACTGGTAGATGTTTCTCCTGTTGTTTTGCCAGATGTATCCTCTGCTTCTAACCCTTGTATAGGAACTCTCAATTGGTCTAGAGGAACTTTCAACAATCTTTGACTTCTAAATAGCATAAATTTATTCATTTCTTCTTTCTGGAATTTGGACTTGGCCAAATTATAAAATTGAGAAAATTCATTTAATGAAACAAACAAATCATCAAATTCATCTGGTTCATGCTCGAACCGAGCAATCGAAACTGAAGAAGTAACATTAAAAGCTATCTTTTTTGGATCATACTGTCTCCCCGGGATTGTTGCCAATTTAAAACCCTTTATTTTGGCAACTTCCTTTTATGCATGCTTGAAGTCATTCAAAGTAAAATGTCCACAATTGAATGGAAACGAAGGCCACATTATTTTCTTACTATTGCTCAGAGATCTGGACATTCCTTCAACTGTCAATTGATAGGATATTTCTTGAGCTAGAAGTTTATCTGGAACAAAAAGAGGGAGAACATGGGGTTCCACAATACTCCCGAAAATCCTGACATATGTGAATTTTTCCTCTCCAAACCAATCTCCTATTGAGGATAAGTCAGTTTTAGCTTTGTCGGAGAATCTAGGGGGAAAGCGATTGAAAATGGTTTGAAAAACTGGAATAAGGAACCCATGACATATTCTATACACATGATCTTTGAAATGAGCTTTCCAAAGGAGTTTATGATATATATGAATCGGGGTGGGATCTTTGGCAGTCCATTTCCATCCTAACAAGGGAAACTCAGAATTAAAACAAAGAGCGTCTAGAACATAAGCACAGAAGAAAAAGGGAGTGGTATTTCCAGCGATTTTATCTTGTCTGTATTCGAGAATCCTATTAGCTATCCTATCAGAAAGAATAACAGCCCAGTCCATAATTTCGGAATTGACGGCAGCTAGGATTAAAGGAACCATTTGTATAGAAAACCTAGCAGAATTGTTATTGCCAAATAATCTACACATCATAGCAGCGGCATAGCAGTATGGGGGTGAAAGAGAATCTACTGAATACATACCAGATGATTCATTTTTGTGTTTTTCAGGATTTTTCCTCCAATCTTTGATAGGTTCGGATTGAACTTTATTACTGTCAGCAAACTCTTTGACAAATTATTTATTATAGACCTTCTGCGGATCAGGGAGATGATACGTTGCTTTGAGGTCTTCTGCTTTGAATGATCCAAAATATGTTTCAGAAGCCGAAATAAACATTCTGTCCTTAATTTCTACACTATCGATGACCCATCGAATCACATCATAATAAGGAATGATGTTTTCTCTGGCTGCAATTCGATGTAGGAATGAATTCGCAAGTGTTATTTCAGTAAGTTTAGAGTCAGAATCTGAGGTATCTTCATCTGGAACTGATACCTTTGCTATTGTGACTTTAGGGTTTTCACTCTCCAATAGATTATAAACTCCTTCCCATGTCATTCTGCCGAGCCCTTGACATGATGTATCTGTAACTAGCTTCAGCTTTACTGGTTTTTCCTTCGAGACTGTAGGACTCTCAAAAAACTTAGCGGCAACAACAATCTTCATTCTCCTTGTTCTCTTCGACATTTCTGTGTCTGATATTGTTTCCCTCGGTCTGCGAATGAAAGGATTTGGCGTTCTTTGATTCTGCAAAGCAATAAGCTCTCAATCGTGATAAACAAGCAATTGAAAAGAACGATTATAAAAATTATGGTTCATGATTCATTATTTATTGAATCCGTGTAACACTTAAATATTTTGTTTGGGTCACACTCACGTATTCAAAACAGAATCGTAAACCAATAATCATTTGATTTGTTATTCAATGTTGATCGTACTATTGGAGTTTTAGCGTTTGTGAAAATAATATTAAATTACCTATTATGAACTCTTCCGATGTGACAAGTCTATAGTATATGAATATCAATCACATCGGAAGTATTCAAAATGGTGTATAAATATCACAATAAATATTTCTCTGACTTCCGATTATGTTAACCGATATTCTCCGATTTTCGATTTCGATGATGGTATATCGCATCGGGGAGCTTCAATCGAAAAGAATGATTAATGACTTTTCTCTGATTTTAGATTACGATATGGTGGGGTCTACCATATAGAGATTCTTCTCGTTTAAGCGAAAACAAATGTTTATTTCCTTTTGAAAAGTGTTTTATAATAAAGCGCATCGCATCGGGGAATTTTCGATTGACCAAAAGGAACTTATTAAAAGTGCCCCGATCACGCGATTGCGATTGATCGCATCGCATCGGAGATATGTGAATGAATAACTTAAATCCTTTGCGATTGGAGATTTGTGATTGGACTAATCGCATCGGAGATTTTTAACATGTATGTAAAACTTCTCTCAAAGATTTTTCCGATTTCCGATTTCCGATTACTGTTCATGGGACTTTTGCAATTGATTTATTTTCTATAATAAAGTCTTTTATATTTGATCGGATCGGAAGTTTTTGAATGTTGTATTTGTTTGTACACACTTGGTAACAAAGATATGCAGTGAGTCATTCAAAACAATGAATCTTTATTTCTAAGTCTTTTATTCCTATATTAAAAGAAGAAAAAGGGACCCTAATTCTAAATAAATTTTATTCTAAAATTTTGGAAAAAGGGAGGGTTGTTGTACAGTACAACAGGCCACTATAGCAGATCACTTGCTTCTTTATGAGGTGGGACATATGATTGTTTGGAACACTTGGAACACACCTCTCGTGAGAATTTTGGAGGAGCTTTTCTATGAATTACCAAGCTGGGAGGTGATTCATTTCATTTGGATGATAGCATGGAGATGGGATCCTTTCATTGGTAATGAAGTTCTCCATGATTGTCATCACTTCTATCTTGAGGAGGCCATTGATCAGCAAGAAGGTTTCCATATAGACCTTCCATTATTTCATGATGAGATCCATTTGGTTTATCTACCAAAGGCCAACTTACACACTTGGGAGGAACCATTGGGAGACAGAATTGTTGCAAAATATTTGAAGCAATGGTGGAGACTATTGGATGTGGAGGCCCCAAGAGGAGGAGGGGAGATTTTGCAGCACCCTTGCAGTTGATTGAGTACAAGCAAAATTTGGGAGGGGAAGACTGTAATATTCCTAAATTAGCATGTAGCTAATAGGAATATTAATTTTGTTTTTAATATCTAGTTACATGAATAAATGGGAAAGGAGGCTCATAAGTTGCTTAAGTAGGCATAAAATCCCTCATAATGTGACTAGAGGTCATGTTAATAACTAGATCAAACATCATCATGTGTGAACAAGGTCTAAAATGTATGGACAAAGTCAAGTTTGACCAAGTCAACAGCATTATTATATGAGGAGTGGATCTTAAATAAAGATAGCTCAGTGTGAATGAAGATCAATCCAGCTAGTCAAAATGAAGACACCTTAGGTGTGAAAAGAGACAATGCATGAAGATCAAGTCAAGGTTGAATAAATCAAACAGCGCTGTAAAAATATGAGTGGGACTAATGGAGACAATGTAATTTTGATGGAGGAACCTTTTCATGGAAGCAACCTCATAATTGGGTGGGACCCTTGGTGAGGAAGCTCAACAACTATATAATGGAGGGAATGGAAGCCATATGGCGCATGATTGAAGAATAAATTTTGTATGTGGTCTATTTAGACTTCTTGCATTCTGTGGCTATTTAGCTAAGTTTTTTGCATTGTTTAGTGCAAAGGTTTTCTCATGCGGGAATTCCCCACTCTTGCTTAGAGATTTTGTTTAAGAAATCTAAGAAGAGCATCCTTTGCTACATTTTCCACTATCTAGTGTTAGGCCAAGTAGTCACCTTCAGCAACAGTGCAGTCCCTTATAGAAACTGCGTTATTTATTAAGGTATTGCAGTGGCGGGGTTTAATACCTTGTTTTATGAGCTAGTTTCCCAGGAGGAGGATCAGCCTTTTTCCCAGAAAGCTAGTAAGATGAGCTACAACCATTTGTTTACATGATCAGCCATTTTTATGCAGAGCTTTAGCCATACAGCATAATTCAGTTATAGATATGCAACAGATGCTTCTTGTATTTCATGATTAGCAAGAAACCCTTGCCGGGTCATCTTGGATTTTTGTAAAGAGGCTAGATCTCTGTTTTTTGGGCCTCATTGATTAATATATAAGCAAATCTATTTTATCTATCATATTTCTGAGTATAACCCTATTGTACTGTACAAAAACCCTCCCCCTTTCTAAATTTTTAGAATAAAATTCATTTAGAAATAGGTCCCCTTTTTATCTTTCTTTTTAGATATAAATAAAAGATTTAGAAGCAATCCGATCATTTTTGAATTAGAAATAAGAGTTCATTGTTATAAAGACATATTGCATATCTTTATTAACAATTGTATAAAAAAATGCAACATTGAAATAATTTCTGATCTGATGTAATATAAAGACTTTATCACATCAAAGTATTTAAATGGAAAAATTTTGATGTACAGTAATCGCAATCGCAAATCGGAAATATCATAAGTTGTATATGTGTTTGTTAAAAAAATTCTGATGCGATTGAACCAATTGCAATCGCAAATCGCCAAAGTCTTAAACTTTCATATATGTTTCAATGTAATGTGATTGATCGCAATCTCATTTCGGAAAAGCATTATAGAATACACTTGTTTTATAAAATCTCTGATGCGATGGGCCCCGCCGCCATCGCAAATCGCAAATGGAAAATGCAATTTCTTTATTTGATAAATGGCGCAACTCCAATGCGATGCAATCAATCACAATCACATTTTGGAGGAACAAATATTACATTCACTCATGATATTAAAACCCCGATGCGATATACCATCGTCGCAATCGGAAATCGGCAGAGATCGCAAAATCTTGTTTGTTGTCTCTTTTGAAAATGCCTGATGCGATTAATGTTTAATCTTTATATTTTACATTGTGCATATATTATGTATTAATCACAATCGCATAATTCAAAGGGAAAGTTTTATGTCTCATTTTAAAACTGTCGATCTTCGATTGTACTTTTACTATTAAATATAAAATCAAACGAATAATGACGATTTATTCTATTATGAATGCGTGAGTGTGACTCTTTAGAGGGAATTTAAGTTTTAAACATTGAGATAATAAATGGAAATCAATGAATATATTGTTTATACAGTTTTTCTCCTCATTTGTGTTTTCACCACAATTGAACTGATTCTCCTTTGCAGAACCAAAGAACACCCAACCCTTTCATTCGCAGAGGGAGGGAAACATTACCGGATACCGAAATGTCAAAGAGATCTAGGAAAGAAAAAGCTATTGTCGCTGCAAAAGCCCCTATTTTCACCATGGCACCTAAGGAGAAACCAACTAAAATTAATCTGGTTACAGACACGTGCCAAGGTCTTGGTCAATTATCCTGGGAAGAGGTATATAACCTCATCGAAAGAGAAAAGCCTAAATTTACTGTGCCAAAAGCAACAGTTCCTAACGAGGATGATTCAGAGTCTGATTCATAAACCTCTCTTCAAGCACTCGCAAATTCGTTCCTACACCGAATTTTAGCTCGAGCAAACATTTTCCCATATTATGATGTGATTCGGTGGGTAATTGACAATGTGACCATTCAGAACAGGGCGTTTGTTTCAGCCTCTAGAGCAACATTCAGGTCATTTAGAGCAGAAGTCATTAAAGCAATGTACCACCTTCTGAACCCGCAGAAAATCTACAACAAATCCTTCATCCAGGAATTTGCTGCAAATAATGAAAATTAGGTGAAGCCGATTAGAGAATAGAGAAGGGCTCCCAAAAAGCACAAAAACGAGGCATCAAGTATGTACTCAGTAGAATCCCTTTCACCTCCATAGTGTTACGCCGCAGCAATGATGTGCAGATTATTTGGAAATGACAATTCAGCTAGGTTCTCTATACAAATGGTACCTTTAATTCATTCTGCTATAAACTCTGAAATAATTGACTGGGCTGTCATTCTTTCTGATAAGATAGCCAATAGTATTCTTGAGTATAGGAAGGACAAAAACACAGGAAATACTACTCCTTTTTAATGTTGTGCTTATATTCTAGATGCCCTTTGTTTCAATTCTAAGTTTCCCATGTTAGGATGGAAATGGACCCCTAAGGATCCTGCTCCTATTCATATATATCAAAAGTTCTTGTGGAAGGGGAATTTTAAAAGCCATGTTTACAGATTTTGTCATGGTTTCCTCATCCCGGTTTATCAAACTATTTTTGGCTGATTCCCTCCTAGGCTTTCTGAGAAGGATAAAGTTGATTTATCCTCGATTGGGGATTGGTTCGGAGAAGAAAAATTCACATATATCAGAGTTTTCGAGAGTATTATAGAACCACACATTCTTCCTTTGTATGATCCAGATAAACTGTTAGCACAAGAAATTTCATATCAGCTAACACTAGAAGGTATGTCCAGGACTTTGAAGAATAGCAAGAAGCTAATGTGGCCTACTTTTCCTTTTAAATGTGGATATTAATAATTTTGTTCATGCTGAGAAAGAAGTTGGCAAGATAACCAATCTCAAGCTTTCAACAGTCCAAAGCAGGCAATATGACCCAAGGAAGGTGGCATTTTATTTTACCACTTCAGTTTCAATTGCTCGATTTGACCACGAACCAAATGGGTTCGAAGATTTATTTGTTTCTGTAGATAATTTGTCCCAAGTTTATGATTTGGCCAAGTTCAAATTCCAGACTGAAGAGATGAATAAGTTTATGTTATTTAGAAGCCAAAGATTACTCAAAACTCCTCTGGATCAATTAAGAGTTTCTATGCAAGAGGCTGAGTCACAACAAAAGGAAAAAGAGGATACATCTGGTAAAGTAGTAACAGAAAAATATGCCAGCAAGGTCATTATACAGACACAGAAAGAAGTAACAGGAACTAATCTTGTTATGCAGAAAGAAGACATTAGCAGCAAAGTTGATACTGAGAAGAAAGAAACAACTGCTAAACTTGATGTACATACTGATCAGCAGTCTTCAGCCCAAACAGGAAAAGAAAGCACAGGTATTGAAACCAATGTGAATACTGAAAAGGAGGACATGGGCAATGAAGCTATTGTACAAACAATAACAGTAAATATGAACAATAATCTAGACTTGGAAGAGAGAAAACTACTGATAAAGTAGTAGAATCTGCTGAACTTATTGTTTCTTCCCATTTGTTGGACCAATATAATCAATTTTCCCAACAAATAGGATTGCAAAATAATCCCCAAGTTAATGTTCTGGAAGACCAAGATATGGAAGTTATTCCTGAACATCCCACAGGTGAAATTATGTTGAAAATAGAATAAATTCCTCTTCTAGATTTATTTTACAGTCCCAAGCATAGGGTTGTTGTGAGAAAGCAGAGAAAGAGGAGGAGAACTCATCGGGATGCACTTTCAACTTCACAGGCGGAGTTTATGAATATTGTTTATAAATATGCTGAAGTGAATCCATCTGAGGATCTCACTAAATTATCTCAATACGCAAGTGCCTATAGTGCTGCAACTATAGATAAAGCTTCTGAAGTCTCTCAGTTGATGAAGCAAAAATACTTACAAATAGTTATGCTGGAAGAACAGGCCATAGGGAATTAGCAAAAGATTGTTCAGCTGGAGAAACAATTGCAAGATCAGGAGCTTAAATCTAAACAGCTAGAAGAGCAACTTAGTATTGAAAAGAAGAAGATTTATGAACTAGCCTTGAACAAACAGTAGCAGTTGAGTCAAGAGGTAGAAAACCTACAAAATATTCTGCAAAGTGAGAAAAATTCAAAGGTTGAACAAGAGAAAACATTCCAATCAGCATTGAACAAGTTCAAGGATTATCCTAAGTTAGCTCAATTCAAAACTGAAGCTCTTGAAATAAACAAACTGCTATCTCAACAGTTAAATGAATTTTGTCTTAAGTTGGCACAAGTTGAGCCTTTGTGCGAAATAACATCATCTTTGATAGATGAATTAGTCACTCTCAGGCAAGAAATTGATGATGGTGATGATAAAATTTCTAAGTTCCTTTCATGGCAGGATACAGAGCAGGGAAGAAAAAATAGTCTTCCCAGAATTGAGGAAAGACACAAGGAAATTGTATTTATGGAATGGGAACAGCAGTTGATGAAATCAGAAAGAGCCATATCAAGAGCTAAAAGTTTGATGAATAATACAACACAATTCGTTAATGACAGCTTCTATGCAAAATTGCCTTTAAGAATTGCATTTATGTATCTTGGAGTCTGTTTTACATTGAAGTTGTTGGATTTGGATATCAAATTGCATCGGAAAGTATCAAGATGGATATGGTATTTCTATCTATTCACTATTAATTTCTTATGTTGTGAGATATTCTCTTTTAAATTGCTATTGTTTATGTGTACTCGTTTTACAATATTTCTTTATACATATCATTTCTGAGTATGTAGAAATATTTATCTTTTTCAGTATATGTGAATGATATATAAAATGATGAATGCAATGTGTTATTATAACTCTGTTTAATTTCTTAAACAGAGTTATCTTTATTTGTTACTGCATATTTCAATTAAATTATAATACATTTTCATGGTTATAAGATTTGATTGAAACAATCTTTAAGTTGTATTCATATTTGATGCCCGGGTTAGTTTTAGAATTATTTATTAGTTATAGATTAGAATAGATAATTTTATTTTAGTCATTTAGTCCCATTTTCCATTCATCCAATCATTCCATCACCAACCCATTTAAATTATTAGGAAACTGGTTATATCAATCCAATCGGAGCCACCACACCAAATGGAAAAGGAGTTGTCCTAAGGTCCCAACCGGGTGGTTATCCCCCAATGTTTGAAGCAGCAATTTTCAAGGCTTCAACATTTTTGGCGCTAGAAGGAGGGCCCAAGCTATGAATGGTAGATAAATCCAAACCTACAGGCCATTCTAAGAGCAAAACACCCTCATTACCTTCAATTTATTCTACATCACAAATCACTAGGGAAGAAATTGATAAAACTACTCAAACACCCACTACCAAAGTCTCAATTCAATCAAATAATCCACCTCCTGAATGTCCTGAAGTTGAAGCTTTAGTTCATAAACTTCAAGGATTCTCATTATCATTAGAAGAGTCTGAAATATCTGAAGGTAGTGTTACCTCACAATTTGTTTCTTCCAGACCTCTCACTAGATCACAAAGTAAAAAACTTGGGATTTCCCCAAAAGAATTTCCTTTACCTAGTAGAGTCAAAACAAGAAGAACTCCTTCGAAAACAGAAAGTGATATTAGTTCTTCATCACAAATTCAATCATTTGTTTCCCAAGCTCCAAATCAAAAAAGTGCAGTTGTCTCATCATCATCATCTTCTCAAACAACATCTGTCCAAACACCAACTGTCTCTTCTAGTCCTTCAACTATTACTACTCAAACACCATTCGTTTCTTCAAATCCTCCCATTGTTATCCCAACAATGGCACAAGCAGCACAGAGACTATGGACTAGACTAGGAGTTGTAAATATGGCTGCACCTTTACATGATTTACCTGATCATCCTGAAAAATGATTGCCAAATTTTAGTCTAGATATTGGTATACAAGCAAAAGAACACATCAATAACTTTATGCCTGCTATAAATTTGAATCAGGTAGAGCATGAAGATGTTGTAGTTAGGTTATTCCCCTATCCTTTACAAGGGATGGCAGGATCCTGGTACTTTTCCTTACCTTCAGATTCTTTTACAAGTTGGGATATGTTCAAAGAGCAATTTGTAACTAAATATGGAGATGATAGATCAATAGCTACCCTAATCAATGATCTCTCCAATTTAAAGACACAACCCAAAGAACCCATCAAATATTTTAATTCTCGATTTAATAAACTCTTGAATAAGATCCCTGCAACATCTAAACCTAGTGAGCAGGTTAGAATTGAATGGTATATTAATGCTTTGCCCTCAAACATAGAAATTTTTGTAGATAGAGCTGCAAAACCGACTTTAGCTGAAATATGAAAGAAGCTATTTCAGTTGAAAAATGAATGATTGCTCTAGATAAGAAAAATGCTATTGAGGAAAGAAAATCAAAGAAAGTCACTTTTAAGGATGATTCAAAGAAAAAGACACCAAGAGACCCATATGACATGGAAGGCTTACAGAAATTTCTTAAAACCATGTCTAATGAAATGGTTGAGATAAAAAAGCAAGTAGCAGAGACTTCTACAAAGAGACCATTCAGAAATTTCAAGAGAAATCAAGCTGAATCTAAACCTCCCAATTCAATCTCCAATGCAGAATCAGAAGAGGAAGAAGAAGAAGATACCCCTCCAGTATCAGATGACGAAGAAGAAGGAGTGGAAATAGCTGAATTACATGGAATGTGGGATTTCATTCTCCCTAATTCAGATAGTGAAATAGAACAAGAAGTTATGCCTGTAAGTACAAGGAGAAAATCTACATCGAAACCTGTTCAACCTGTTCCTAAGAATAAAACTACAACTCCAAGTACCAAAGACAAAATTCCTGCAAAGAAAGCTTATCCTTTACCCACTCAGAATCAGCCATCATCTTCCAATCCTCCCACATCATCATCTAATACTCTAGTGGTATCAGATCCGATGGATTATAACATTGTTGAGGACATGAAAAAGACTAGAGCGAACATCTCTTTACATGAACTCGGCAAACTTAAACATCAACAAAAGCTGATATTTAAAGAGTTAAATGCTACACCTATTTCTCCTCTACCAAGTGGTGTAGTTGCCAAAGCAGCTAAAGGGACTGGTAAGCCACCAGACAAAGTAGATGCCACAGATACTGTTCTTATTGGAGAAAGATCAAATTCTTGGACACCTCCATTTTTGTTGACTTATGAAATCTACAATAAGAATTTGCATAATTTTTTAATTGATTCCGAAGCATCCTCTAATATAATGCCTACTTCAGTCTGTGCGAAATTGAATATTGAACCACAAAAGTTTGCAGTTCACACTGTACAATTGGATTGCTCTAAAGTTCAAGTTGTAGGAGAAATCAATTCGGTTACCATTAGACTAGCTTCCGATCCTAGGATTGTCCAAAGAATTGATATTCTAATTGTAGATACTCCCGAATTATATGGGTTATTCTTAAGCAGGGACTGGTCTGCAAAGCTTAACGATTATATCGCAACTGATTATACACATATGTGGCTTCCCTACAAAGGGAAACCAAATCAAATCAAAATCGAGCGAGAAAAACACATGACGCACACCGTAACTGAATTTGAACAACCAAATGAACGTATAGCTTTCAACAACAATATCCTTGGAGGTTATTCTGCTGAGTCATTTCTTGGGAATTTTACTGCACCACAATCACCCTTATTTGTAAATACTTTTGTTTCTCAAATTGAAAATTTTTCGCAATCTGATTCTACTAGAAATGTTAATATTTCTAATACATTTGTAGATAAACCTATAGATAAGACTTTATTTTGGTCATTATATTTTGATGGATCAAAATCTAGTGATGGAGCAGGAACAAGATGCATCCTAATTGATCCAGAAGCAGAGAAAACCATGCTATCATGTAGATTAGAATTTGAGTGCATTAATAATACTGCAGAATATGAAGCCTTGATTCAAGGGATTTATAAAGCCATAGGGTTAAATGTAAAATACTTGAAAGTATATGGATATTCCAAAATTGTCATAAGACAAGTGAGGAATACCATCCATTATCTTTTAGGACATCTTAAACATTATCAAACCCTAGTACAAGACCTTACCACTCAATTTCTAGCATTTAATATCTCTTCTATTCCCAGAAATCAAAACACATCAGCTGACTTGTTAGCTAATGTTGCATCCAAACTCCTCCCTGCTAAAGATTGCAGTCCTGATAGATTTTCAGTAGAATTGATTTTTCGTCCATCTGTTCCCAATAATATCACAAACTGGAGAGTATTCTACCATGATGAGGACATATTGAATTTCTTGACTTCTGAGAAATCCTATGATGAACAAATTATTGATGAAGATGATCATGATCTGCAAATTACTTCAAGAATTAATGAAAATCTGATTCCTCAATCTGTTGTTAAACTTGAGGATCTAATGATATAAAATACATATTCAAGAAAGTTACTAATGCTAAACTTCAAAGTTCAACTTTTAAGTTTGAATTAGTAAATCTTGGCTCTAATTCTAAACCTCAAAATGTTAATATAGGACTCAATTTAACTCCAGAAGAAATATCTGCTTTCATCAAACTTCTGAGTAAGTATAAAAATGTCTTTGCTTGGAATTATGAGGACTTAAAGACGTATGATACTTCTGTTATTCAACACAAAATTCCAATTCTATCTGATGTTAAACCTGTTCAATAGAAGTTAAGAAAGATTCATCCAAATCTTGAAGATCAAATCAAAACAGAACTCAACAAAATTTTGAAAGCCAAAATCATTTTTCCTGTAAGGCATTCTAATTGGGTTTCTAACATGGTACCTTTCGAGAAGAAAAATGGTGATATTAGAATCTATATTGATTTCAGAAATTTAAACAAGGCATGTCAAAAGGAAAATTTCCCATTTCCAACCATGGAGCAAATACTCCAAAAGGTAGCTGATTCTGAACTCATGTCCTTCCTTGATGGATTTTCAGGCTATAATAAAATTTTAGTACATCCAAATGATAGGTTTAAAACCACTTTCAGAACCAAATGGGGAACCTATGCTTATCAGACAATGCCTTTTGGTTTAATAAACGCACGAGCTACTTTCCAGAGAGCCATGGATATAGCATTTAAGGGTCTTATCAATAGATCAGTTGTTATTTATCTTGATGACATAATAGTATATTCAAAGAAGAGATCCAATCATCTACATGATCTGAAACAAATATTTGAAAGATGTAGAAGGTTTGGTATTTCTTTAAACCCAAAGAAATCCTTCTTTGCTCTCGATGAAGGAAAACTCTTAGGATTTGTTGTGTCAAAAGATGGTATATATATCGACCCGGATAGAGTGAAAGAAATTTCTGATATTTCTTTACCTCATAACAAAAAGTCCATGCAATTTTTTTTAGGACAAATTAATTTTGTAAAAAGATTCATTCCCGATTTTTCTCAAATTGTTTTACCTATGCATAATATGATTAAGAAAAATTCAGTATTCAAATGGGGGTATAAAGAGAAAGAAGCCTTTGATGCAATCAAACAGGCAATCATTAATGCATCTGCATTGAATACTCCGAATTTTTCTAAAGATTTTATTCTGTATACTTTGGCCACCGAAACATCCTATGCTATTGTTTTAACACAACTCAATGATCAACAAATAGAAGCACCAATTTCTTTCTTCAACTCGAATCTGCAAGTATCTGAGCTAAATTATTCCGATGTAGAAAAACAAGCCTTCGTTGTGTTTAATTCAATCAAACATTTTAGACCTTTTCTCCTAAAAACACATACAAAAATTATTGTCCCATTCTCTGCAATGAGACAATTATTAATTCAAAAAGAAGTAGGACAAAAAAGGGCTAATTGGGTGATAGCTTTGCAAGAATATGATATTGATATTAAACCAGCCAAGATTGTTAGAGGTCAAGGTTTTTGCAGATTATTAGCAGGAGCTCATAACATACCAAAAAATCAAGATCCAGACAATGTTGTTCAAGTAATTCAGATAAGTGTTACAAATTCTGAATCACAGTATGTTGATTTGATCTTTTACTTGAAAAATGGGTATGCTCCTTCTAATCTCAGTTATAATAATAAACGTGCTTTAGGATTGAAGGCTAATAAATATGAAATCATTGATGATTTGTTATTCAGAAAGAATTATGATTCAATCCTATTAAGATGTCTTGAAAATACTGAAGCAAAAATGGTATTGCGGGAATTACATGATGAACCAGCAGGCGGTCATTTTGGAGGTGATACCACAGCTCACAAAATCATCCATGATGGATATTATTGGCCTACCCTTTTCAAAGATACACATGATTATGTGAGGAAGTGAAAAATTTGTCAAACTGCTAGTGGAAGACAAAGGAAGCCAGCTTTTCCTTTGCAACCAGTAAACATTGAGCAACCATTTGAGCAATGGGGGCTTGAAATCATTGGTGAGATAGTACCTCATTCTTCCAAATAGCAAAAACACATCCTCACAGCAACAGATTACATCACAAAGTGGGTAGAATAAATCCCTCTAAAGGTAGCCAATTCTGATGCAATTATTGATTTCATCGATCAATTCATCATTACTAGGTTTGGTGTACCTAACACTCTAGTCTTCGACAATGCATCTTATTTTTCTGGAAATAGTATAATGGAATTTGCTATCAAAAAAGGTTTTAAATTAAAATATTCAGCAAATTATTATCCACAATGTAATGGTTTAGCTGAATCCACTAACAAAAATCTCATCAAAATCATTAAAAGGACCATTGATCAAAATCAAAAGAATTGGCACAATTCTTTAATTTTTGCGCTATGGGCTGATCGTATTACTCTTAAAGCTTCAATAGGAACTTCACCTTTCAATTTATTTTATGGAAAAGAAGTTGTGATACCATCAAATCTAGCTCTCCCATCATTAGCCCTAGTGCAATTCATTGAAGAAAATCCCTCCTCATCCATTCAGTTGAGATTTGATCAAATCCTTAAATTAGAAGAAGATAGAGAGAAAGCAAAAGGTATTCATTAAAAACATCAACAGCTTGTAAAATCTTCTTTTTATTCAAGTTCCACCGGCTCAAAAAATTTTTCAATTGGTGATCTTGTTCTGAAATGGGATAAAGCACATGAAGAAAAAGGTAAGCATACCAAATTTCAAAAAATGTGGCTTGGACCATTTCAGATTGCTGAAAAGATAGGCTCATATACATTCATACTCCAAGATTTAACAGGAAAGAGAGAATCTCTTCCTATAAATGGGCTTTTCTTAAAAGAAATTCTTTTCATAAGGAGGTAACCCCTTCTTACTTGTACATATTCCTTTCTGCAATTTTTGTTTGTTTTGTAAATAAAGGTTGTTAATATTCTCTAATTGACTTTTTACTATTAGAAAATTGTCTTAGGAAGAATGTTATAAATACTTATTTTGTGTAAATAGGAAATTTTAGGGAAATGATTACAATTTTGGATAGTTTAAAATAAAATGTAAAACTTTGAAAATTTGTTCAAAACATTTTCATGATCTTTTGAAAGTTTGAGGAAAATGTAAATCATTATAAGTTTATTAAGCAGAGAAAGGTTATCTTCAAAAAGTAAAGACTTTTCCAAGCTTTAGCAAACAAAAAACTCTGAAAATTGCCATCCATTGATTCTTAAGAATACAACTATTTCACCCCATCCATTTAGGTTGTGATTTTTTAGAATGTAATTCTAAGAAATTATATGGCAAAATTAAGGAGATAAGAAGTCTCATCACGAACCTGCTTACCATGATCATAAGAAGTAATAAAACTGACATTACCAATACTGCATACCAAAACATGGTAATGGCTTATAAAAGTAAGACAAGGGGTCTCATCATGAGCCAACTTGTTCAGTTTAATTACAACTAGTGAATGGAATTGTTACTAACTGGCTACCAAACCAGAACAATGGCTCTTAAATTAAAAAAATAAATAAAAGACAAAAAACATGAGATAATATGTCTTATGAATTTATTTTTAAAGAGTTATAATCTTAGTTGGATGGGATAATGAATGGTTGATGGTTAAAAGGTAACCCTGTCGAGACTATGAACGTTTGCTGGCAGCAGAGGCAATGCTTATGACAATAGAGTATATCACAAAAGCTAAACTTGGAGAGGTCCACTTACTTCATTTTTAACAACCGATCAAAGATTGAGATAACCCAAAAATGTTTTTATTCTTAAGGAATTAGAAAGAAATTGTAAGTGATTTTTTACTCTTCTTCAGAGTTAGATTTTATTTAAAAATTTCTCTAAGATAGTTTTCATTATATTTAAAAAAAATTACTTACTAGGAATATAGTGTTCATTTTATTTTTCAGAGATAACTGTTTCTTCCAGTGAACCGCCAATTGTTGTACTGTACAACAACCCTCCCCCTTTCTAAATTTTTAGAATAAAATTCATTTAGAAATAGGTCCCCTTTTTATCTTTCTTTTTAGATAGAAATAAAAGATTTAGAAGAAATCCGATCATTTTTTAATTAGAAATAAGAGTTCATTGTTAGAAAGACATATTGCATATCTTTATTAACAAGTGTGTATAAACAAGTGCAACATTGAAAGAATTTTCAATCCGATGTAATATAAATACTTTATCACATCAAAGTATTTAAATGGAAAAATTCCGATGTACAGTAATCACAATCGCAAATCAGAAATATCATAACTTGTATATGTGTTTGTTAAAAAAATTCCGATGCGATTGAACCAATCGCAATCGCAAATCGCCAAAGTCTTAAACTTTCATATATTTTTCAATGCGATGCGATTGATCGCAATCACATTTCGGAAAAGCATTATAGAATACACTTGTTTTATAAAATCTCCGATGCGATGGGCCCCGCCGCCATTGCAAATCGCAAATGCAATCTCTTTATTTGATCAATGGCGCAACTCCAATGCGATGCGATCAATCGCAATTGCATTTCGAAGGAACGAATATTACATTCACTCATGATATTAAAACCCCGATGTGATATACCATCGTCGCGATCAGAAATCGGTGGAGATCGCAAAATCTTGTTTGTTGTCTCTTTTTAAAATTCCTGATGCGATTAATGTTTAATCTTTATATTTTACATCGTGCATATATTATGTATTAATCGCAATCGCATAATTCAAAGGGAAAGTTTTATGTCTCATTTTAAAACCTTCGATCTCCGATTGTACTTTTACTATTAAATAGAAAATCAAACGAATAATGACGATTTATTCTATTATGAATGCGTGGGTGTGACTCTTTAGAGGGAATTTAAGTTTTAAACATGGAGATAATAAATGGAAATCAATGAATAGATTTTTTATACAGTTTTTCTCCTCATTTGCATTTTCACCACGATTGAATTGTTTCTCCTTTGCAGAACCAAATAACACCCAACCCTTTCATTCGCAGAGCGAGGGAAACATTACCGGATACCGAAATGTCAAAGAGATCCAGGAAAGAAAAAGTTTTTGTCGCTGAAAAAGCCCCTGTTTTCACCATGGCACCTAAGGAGAAACCAGCTAAAATTAAGCTGGTTACAGACACATCATGCCAAGGTCTTGGTAAATTATCCTGGGAAGAGGTATATAACCTCATTGAAATAGAAAAGCCTAAAGTTATTGTGCCAAAAGCAATAGTTTCTGACGAGGATGATTCAGAGTCTGATTCAGAAACCTCTCTTCAAGCACTCGCAAATTCGTTCCTGCACCGAATTGCAGCTCGGGTGAACATTTTCCCATATTATGATGTGATTCGGTGGGTAATTGACAATGTGACCATTCAAAACAGGACATTTTTTTCAGCCTCTGGAGCAACATTCGGGTCATTTAGAGCATAAGACATTAAACCAATGTACCAGCTTCCAAACCCGCAGAAAATCTAAAACAAATCCGGCATCCAGGAATTTGCTGCAAATAATGAAAATCAGGCAGAGCTGATTAGAGAATGGAGAAGGGCTCCCGAAAAGCACAAAAATGAGGCATCAAGTATGTACTCAGTGGAATCCCTTTTGCCTCCATACTGTTACGTCGCAGCGATGATGTACAAATTATTCAGAAATGACAATTCAGTTAGGTTCTCTATACAAATGGTACCTTTAATTCATTCTGCTATAAACTCTGAAATAATGGACTGGGCTGTCATTCTTTCTGATAAGATAGCCAATAGGATTCTTGAGTTTAGGAAGGACAAAAACATAGGAAATACTACTCCTTTTTACTTTTGTGCTTATATTCTAGATGCCCTTTGTTTCAATTCTGATCCCATGTTAGGATGGAAATGGACCCCTAAAGATCCTGCCCCTATTCATATATATCACAAGTTATTGTGGAAGGGGCATTTTAAAAGCCAAGTTTACAGAGTTTTTCATGGTTTCCTCATCCCGGTTTATCAAACCATTTTTGGCCGATTCCCTCCTAGGATTTCTGAGAAGGCTAAAGTTGATTTATCCTCGATTGGGGATTGGTTCGGAGAATAAAAATTCACATATATCAAAGTTTTCAGGAGTATTGTAGAACCACACATTCTTTCTTTGTATGTTCCAGATAAACTGTTAGCATAGGAAATTTCATATTAGTTAACAGGAGAAGGAGTGTCCAGGACTTTGAAGAATAGCAAGAAACTAATGTGGCCTACTTTTCCTTTTAAATGTGGAGATTACACTCTCAATAATTTTGTTCATGCTGAAAAAGAAGTTGGAAAGATAACCAATCTCAAGCTTTCAACATTCCAAGGCAGGAAATATGACCCAAGGAAGGTGGCATTTGATTTTACCACTTTAGTTTCAATTGCTCGATTTGAACACAAACCAAATGAGTTCGATGATTTATTTGTTTCTTTAGATAATTTGTCCCAAGTTTATGATTTGGCCAAGTCCAAATTCCATACTAAAGAGATGAATAATTTTATGTTATTTCGAAGCCAGAGATTACTCAAAGCTCCTCTGGATCAATTAAGAGTTTCTATGCAAGAGGCTGAGTCACAACAGAAGGAAAAAGAGGATACATCTGGAAAAGCAGCAGCAGAAAAATCTGCCAGCAAGGTCATTATACAGACACAGAAAGAAGTAACAGGAACTAATCTTGTTATGCAAAAAGAAGACATTAGCAGCAAAGTTGATACTGAGAAGAAAGAAACGGCTGCTAAACTTGATGTATATACTGATCAGCAGTCTTCAGCCCAGATAGGAAAAGAAAGCACAGGTACTGAGACCAATGTGAATACTAAAAATGAGGACATAGGCAATGAAGCTATTGTACTAACAATAACAGGAAATATGAACAATAATCCAGATTTGCAACTTGGAAGAGATAAAACTACTGATAAAGGAGTAGAATCTGCTGAACTTATTGTTTCTTCCCATTTGTTGGACCAATATAATCAATTTGCCCAAAAAATAGATTGCAAAATAATCCCCAAGTTAATTTTCTGGAAGACCAAGATATGGAAGTTATTCTTGAACATCCCACAGGTGAAATTATGTTGAAAATAGAAGAAATCCCTCCTCTAGATGTATTTTACAATCCCAAGAATAGGGTTGTTGTGAGAAAGCAGAGAAAGAGGAGGATAACTGATCAGGACGCACTTTCAAATTCACAGGTGGAGTTTATGAATATTGTTTATAAAGATGCTGAAGTGAATCCATCTGAGGATCTCACTAAATTATCTCAATATGCAGGTGCCTATAGTGCTACAACTATAGATAAAGCTTCTGAAGTCTCTCAATTGATGAAACAAAAATACTTACTGATAGATATGCTGGAAGAACAGGCCACAGGGAATCAACAAAAGATTTTTCAGTTGGAGAAACAATTGCAAGATCAGGAGCTTAGATCTAAACAGCTAGAAGAGCAGCTTAGTATTGAAAAGAAGAAGATTGATGAACTAGCCTTGAACAAACAGCAGCAGTTGAGTCAAGAGGTAGAAAAGCTACAAAATCTTCTGCAAAGTGAGAAAAATTCAAAGGTTGAACAAGAGAAAACGTTCCAATCAGCATCGGACAAGTTCAAGGATTATCCTAAGTTAGCTCAATTCAAAACTAAAGCTCTTGAAATAAACAAACTGCTATCTCAACAATTAAATGAATTTTGTCTTAAGTTGGCACAAGTTGAGCCTTTGTGCGAAATAACATCATCTTTTATAGATGAATCAGTCACTCTCAGGCAATAAATTGATGATGGTGATGATAAAATTTCTGAGTTCCTTTCATGGCAGGATACAGAGCACGGAAGAAAAACTAGTCTTCCTAGAATTGAGGAAAGACACAAGGAAATTGTATTTATGGAATGGGAATAGTAGTTGATGAAATCAGAAAGATCCATATCAAGAGCTAAAATTTTGATGAATAGTACAACACAATTGGTTAATGACAGCTTGTACGCCACTAATTTGATCTCAGATTGTACCCCAGGCAATTCCAGGTGGAAGGAAGAGATAATCAATAAAAATCAACAGATTAGCAAACTTCAAGGAATTTCATGGGATATTATGTGGACTTATCTGATCAAGCCACACAGCCAACAGATGGCCATCAAATTCCTTTCGAATGCTATTCATTGTATCATTCCTGAATTCTCTGATGCTATGTACACTGGGCAGTTACATTCAAAAATGATTCAGCCAACAGAAGTCCAAGATATGCTCAAGATCTGCCATCTGGGCACAATAAACATAGGATACAATCAATGAATCTGGTTCACTTTAAGATTTCAATTTTGTTTCTAGATTTTTTATTAGATAGATTGTAGGAATAGTTTTAGTTATTTTGTTTTATTAAGTATCTATTTAAACCCCTTTCATGCATTTAGAAAAGGGTCCTGAATTTGTAATATTTTGACTTGGAGATTACATTTCTGTACTCCATTGACTCTTATATTTTTATAAAGGACCACATCTGGTGGTTCTATGCAAAATTTCCTTTAAGAATTGCATTTCTGTATCTTGGAGTCTGTTTTACTTTGAAGTTGCTGGATTTGGATATCAAATTGCATCGGAAAGTATCAAGATGGATATGGTATTTCTATCTATTCACTGTTAATTTCTTATGTTGTGAGATATTCTCTTTTAAATTGCTATCGTTTATGTGTACTCCTTTTACAATATTTCTTTATACATATCATTTCTAAGTGTGTAGAAATATTTATCTTTTTCAGTATATGTGAATGATATATAAAATGATGAATGCAATGTGTTATTATAACTCTGTTTAATTTCTTAAACAGAGTTATCTTTATTTGTTACTGCATATTTCAATTAAATTATAATACATTTCCATGGTTATAAGATTTGATTGAAACAATATTTAAGTTGTATTCATATTTGATGCCCGGGTTAGTTTTAGAATTATTTATCAGTTATAAATTAGAATAGATAATTTTATTTCAGTCATTTAGTCCCATTTTCCATTCATCCAATCATTCCATCACCAACCCATTTAAATTATTAGGAAACTGGTCCTAGCAATCCAGTTGGAGCCACCACACCAAACGGAAAAGGAGCTGTCCTAAGGTCCCGACCGGGTGGTTATTCCCCAATGTTTAAAGCAGTGATTATTGCTTAGGGGATGAAGGATCCACATGAGGAACATGTTCCTCAACACATTTTGTACTCCATGCCTTTGGAGGAGGCTTTCCAGTTCTATCCTTGCAGTTTCTTGAGGACAAGAAACATTTGGGAGGGGAGGACTGTAATATTCCCATTTCAGCAGACAGCTAAATGGAATATTAAAATTTTGTTTTCATCACCTAGCAGCTAAATAAATGGGTAAGGAAGCCCATGCTTAGTATTACAGGAATAAAATCCCTCAAATGTGAAAAGGGATAGTCATAAGAGTTGGATTTCACACCCCTATGTGTGAAAAGGGACATTTGCATAAAGACAAGGTCAAGTTTGACCAAGTCAACAGCGGTGGGAGAGGAGGAGGAAAACACTTTGATAGACAGAGAAGTGTGAATGGGAAGAGGGTTATTTGGTGGAGGAAACCCTAAAGAGTGGGAACCATGGAGAGAGGGCTTTCACTTGTTTAAAAGGAGGGAAAGGCAGCCATTGTTTCTCATGCCATGTATTATTGATTTTATGCTCTATTCAGACTTTGTGCAATCTCCAGCTATTTAGCTGATTTGCAGTGCTTCTTAGCACAAGGATATCTTGCTTAGGAATCCTTCTCCTTCCAAGAGAGGTGTCTTGAAGGATCCTTTACTTCATTCTACACATTCAGGTTCAAGGCCAAGCCACCTCCTCCAGCTATAACGTTATTTCCACTCAAGTATAATGTTGTGTTGTAGGGTGTTGCAGTGGAAGACCTCAACGTCATTTCCGGAGCTAATTTTTAGAGGATGGAGTTTCCATTCCTTTGGGAAGCTAGTAAGGAAGGTTTTAGAGATTATTGCAGATTTTTGGAATTGGGCCAACTCATTCCCTTTCCCCTACAATGCAGTTTCATCCAGTGACAACGTTATTTCTAGTGAGAATTTGCAGTGGGAATTTTGCAGTTTGTTTGGAGGGTGAGATCTTTGGTGAGAGGGTTAGTGTTTCACTTTAGAGATATATTGGAGGAGGTATTTTCATCAGATGCAGCATCTTCAGCCTTCTCCACTCATTTCCAGTTCTTGAGTTGCCGCTACTACCCTGCAACTCCGACATTTTGTAGTTTTTCATATTTAAGCCAATCCTTCCAGGATTTCCTTGAGGTAGTGATTGGGAGCATAGTTCTTCTCTCCCAATATTGTATGAGCCATGTATATGCAGATCTATGATGTTTTACACTCTCTGTAACAGTGCTTCTTCCATGACTATGCAATTCTGCATTTATAACATTAAGGAAACTGAAAAGAAAAAATTGCATTTGCATGTAGGATTGTGTGTTTTTTGCAAAAGGAACATTAGGAAATCTACATTTAGTTTGTGATTCATTGATTTTGTTTTGTTCATTGATTTTTTTTCTCACAAATTATTTTCTCTCTTTCCAAAAAAATAGCATTCTCTTACCTTAGTAGCTAGATTCTTCATTGAAAAAGTTGAAAGTGAGAGTTTGTTTATCATTCTTAGCTGCATTTTAGGAATTTTATATACATCATCATGGTGAACCTGAAAGGAAAACTGTTAAGCAAGGTCAACATAAAATAAATCTCAATTTACTTAATCCAAGTCTGTAGGAATGGGTGCCCATAAAGCCATGTAGCAATCATGAATCATGTCAAGGTGAGAAATGATGCTATAACAGTCGTTAACCTGTCTGCGATAAATTTCGAGTGTGATACCTCACTCCACGTACGTAAGTATATCGTAGCTCGTCCCTGTACTTATGAGTATATCAGGTGGTGTTACAATATGATAAGTATAAAGGGGTTCTCTCACTATGCGGTTTCACATCAGATAATGCTAATACAGACTTGGGCCTCCACGTACCTTCGGCTATATTTGGGAGGAAAAATTTTAGGTTTTATCCATCCATATTGAACTGAATCAATTGCACTGAAATTGTGATACACCGAACACAAAATTCAAGGAGATTACTTTCCCATACTTCTTGGTTCACCAGGAGGTATTCTGCAGTTCACAGTTTCTTGGTAAACCATTTTTCCTAGCATTACCCTCTTTTTGTTTATTTTTTTTTGGATAAAATAAATCAGTAATCATGGAGGAACACAATCCTACCCCTCGTCGTTCGCATAGATTAGCTTTGAAACCACCTTTACCACCGGAAGTTATTTTTGGCAGGCGAAGGTGATCAGGATCTGCAGAATCAAGTACAATTTGTACCTCTGGCGAAACATCATCATTTAAACTAGAGTTAGATCAAATTTTTTCCACGCATCCTAGTTTTTTTTACTGTTGTCGAAACGGAGTCTTCACAGTTACCCGTGGTCACGATCCATTCAATCACTGAGATCATACCTCTTGGACCCGAAGTTTTTCAATCACAAATCGATCCAGATCCTGTCTCTTCTTTGCCAGAAAATTTGAACCCTGAACAATTGGAAGTCATTCCTACCTTGGTCACTCCACAAATATCTGTAGCCACTGAAACTCCTGTATCACATAGTCAACCATCTGAAATATTTTTTGGACCTGATGGTGAAGTTCTTCCTCCTGGTTTAACCGCGAATGAAGAAATCCCACAGCCTGATACACCTTTAATTCAAACCCACTTTAGGGAAAACCTTTACCTGTACCAGTCCTTTCCTCAATCGTTTTCGTCTGCTTTTGTTGATCCCATTGCCATTCAATCTCCCATTGATTTCGGAGAGTATACATTTGGTCATACAACCATGCCTGAACCAACATCTTCGATTGGGTCTGTTGTTCCAATTACATCATCTCCTACCCTCGCTACTCTGTCGATGTTCACAACCTCACCATATTCATATTTGCACAGTGGCCCTTCCGTCCCAATAGGCTACAAATCATTGTCTAGCACTTTCTTTGGTCAATCTTCAAGACCATGGTCATTACCAATGTCATCATCTGGTGTGTTAACTGGTAGTCCTATATTTAGTATCGAACAACTTGAATAATTACATCCATCATCAGGGCAATATCAAGTCAGTCCTTATGGGTCAATTCCTTTAAGTACCATATCAACTGGAATCCCAGCATTTGGAGAACAATATTTTTTGTCTTATTATCCTCCTTATGTTGGGGGGAAACCTAATATGAAAATACTCAGTCACATTTTCATCAAACTAATGTTGACATGAATGTTTGTCAATGGCAGCCCACTCTGCCTATCCAACCACAAACGGTTTTCCAATCGTATCAACCAATTCAACTTGTTACACCCACTTCAATACCACTTGTTAATACATCCATAACCCTGTTACAGAATCAAAACCTTTTACATAAACCTTATCAGGTGAGTTCTTCAACTCAATATCATCAAATGTTGGGTCCACAGAATCAAAATCCTTTGATTAATTTACAACAACCTGTATCAGGGATCATTTATTCACAAGCTGGTCCACCATTTTATGGGATGTCACAAACACAATCTGGTTATACATATCAACCAAATCCAACTTACACTAATTTGGGTTATAATATTGGTGGAGAAAATCCTTGGCAGCCACAGGCGCAAATTCCTCAAACTTCATATCAACAAGTACCATATCCAGGTTTTGGTAAACAAAATTCTCAAGCGTTTTCCATGAAAAACAACCCCTATCTAGGTTACCAACAACAAATCCCATATGTTGGTGCTCAAAGACCTATTGCCAAAGCAATTCCATCTTATCCTGGCTATGCTCAACCTGCCCTTAATAGACAATTTCCTTTCGTTGCAACCTTGGAATTACCAGATTTAAACCGGTTAACCAATGATCCTATCAATTATACTCCTTGGTGGCTGGTGATACCACATAAATTAACCTCCGACATTCCCATATTCAATGGAAACCCTGGAGAAGACCCATCAACTCATGTTATGACTTTTCATTTATGGTTTTCATAAAATTCCCTAAATGATGATTCTGTTCGAGTACGTCTTTTTCAGTGAACGCTCACATGTCCGGCAGCTAAATGGTACATTGAATTACCTAGAGCTTCTTTGGACATTTTCACTGCCTTCGCTGCTGTATTTTTGACCCATTTCCAGTTACCAATTAGATACAAAACTAGAATGGAACTCTTGACCAACTTCAAACAGAGGAATGCTACTCACGCTTTAGATCATATTCATGAGTGGCGTCGCCGTCGACGAATGGTTAAGTCATTTGTTCCCGATCAGCTTCTTTCTGAATGGTTCATCAAATCCATGTTACCATTTATAATAGAGGATGTAGCTAAAGGTGGCATCATCACAGAAGATAAAGTTATCACTCGTTCCCAGTATTTAGAATTGATTTATACTCAGTCTGGCACGCTCTATGCGAAAATCCCAAATTCTCTGCGATCTAATTTAAATGTTCCTCCTCAAATAAAGGACTCTCATGCTGGAGACAGCTTGATAGGCACTGTAAATACGCACAACAGTACTGCATCTGATCCCATGCCTACTTCTGAAATCAATGTCGTCTCATTTGACAAAGGAAAAATTGATAAGAAACCAGGAAGTAAGCAAAACGAGAAATCGAAGAAAAATCAAACTTCTAACCCGCAGGAACGATCATCTAATCAACCATCAGGACCAAAAAAAACTCGTTATCCATGCATAATTTGTAATGAGTAACATTTTTTTAGGGATTGTCCTCACCATGCTGAAGTCTCAAAAATCATCAAGACTTCTAATGCATCAGTTGTGTTGACAGACCCATTTCCAAATCCGGACACAAATTTGGTTGTTATGGATCCAGCTCCTAGTTCCCAAGTTTTAATGTTATCCACTACAAAACCTTCACAAGATATTTTTGTGTCGAAGCAAAATAAATACTATGGTAGTCCGTCCACTGATCAACCTACTACCTCGACAACGAATCTATCTAATGAATCAGTACCACCTCATGTTATTCCTAAATTGACGATTAAGCCACCAAAGGGAGTAATTAATAAATCGACATATAATCCTCGAGTAAGAGCTGCAAAAAATTATAATATAGTTGAAGATTTGGCTCAATCCCCTTCAGCTCTTTCTGCTCTTGAGGTATTACAAAATTGTCCCTCCCAGAAGTAGGCTTTATTGTCGGCCATTGGTGGAATTGATCCAACTGATTCTAATCTTGTCGTCTTTAATCATACAGGCTATGTGCTGCAGCTACCAACAAAATTGGCATTCTCCATCCAAGTAAATGTTCTCAATCACCTTGTTCATCGCACTATTATTGATGAGGGAGCATCTACGTGCATTATGTCTCTAAAATGTTGGAAATCACTTGGCTCGCCGCGATTATTATAATCATCAACGACGTTGAAGGATTTTGATGGAAGAACATATAAACCTTGTGGTATTATTAATAACCTGCAAGTTGAATTAGGGGGAAAAAAAATAAGTATTTATGTCGAGGTTGTTGACGGACCCCTTGACTATAATATTTTACTCGGAAGACCATGGGTATATGCGATGAATACAATTGTTTCTACATATTTTAGAATGGTTTCCTTTCCTCATAAAGGTACTATTATAGTCATTAATCAATTATCATTTTTTTCCTCTGCTTCTCAAGTAAATGGAAGCATTCTGTATATTCACTTACCCCAACTATAAATCCAGAACATTGGTGTAGGACTCTTAAAGGATTCCATTCTTATGGGAACCTTTGCATTATCGCCGCCCATGACGTCAGCAGAAATTGCAAGCATAGAAACCTGCTACATTATCTCTTCCACTCTATCTGGCTTAAGGAAGAGTACGAGTGATTATGATATTTCTACGTTGCATGATGTTTTACCGCTCAACCCCATTGAGCTACAATAGCAATCAATCTATTTGGCTTGTGTGTCAAATCCGAAATCAGCATCGCTGAGTGTTTCGGTTGATCATTCATTAGATTTTGGTACTCCATCTGATCCATTTTCCTCGAAATTTTTGATATATGAAAATATTTTGGAAGCTATGATGGCAGAAGGAGAACCATGGGAAGATTATCATCATTGTTCCCATCTTCCTGATTATGAAGAAAATAATCTCAGTGAACTTTATCACCCATCCATTCAAAATTTATTTTCAAATTCTTTTCTGATTAATGAAATTGAATCTGAGCAAAATTTATCAAATATTGAAGAAATGATTTCTATCGATATTTCAACTAAACCTGGCATTGTAGAAAATATTCATGTCGGTGTATATTTTTCTCCATCAGAACTTGATTCATATGGCTCTCTTTTTCATGAATTTCATGGTGTATTTTCTTGGTCTTACAAGGAAATTCTAGGAATAGATACTAGTATAGTTGAACACACCATCAATATGTATCCTGATGTCAAACCGGTGCATCAACGGCTTCATCCTGTTCAACCGAAGAAAACCACTGCCATCAAAGCAGAAGTTGAAAAGATTTTGCATGCTGGTTTCATTTACCTTGTTCCACTAACTGAGTGGGTTTCCAATATCGTTCCTGTTATGAAAAAATAAGGAACCATTAGAGTGTGCATCGATTATCGGGATGTTAATCAGGCTTGTCCAAAAGACAACTATCCTAGTCCCTTTATCGACCAAATTATTGACGATTGTGCTGGATGTGAAATATTTTTCGTTCATGTATGGATTTTTTAGCTACAATCAAATCAATATCTGCCCATATGACCAACATAAGACATCATTCATTTGTCCCTGGGGCACATTCACATATCAGAAACTCCCATTTGGTTTAAAGAACGTCGGGGAAACTTTTCAGAGAGAAATGGATTATGCTTTCAACGACATCAAGCACATTGTTCAACCATATCTAGATGATTTACCAGCACATTCACGAAAACAGACCAATCACTCGATGCATTTGAGATCCATTTACTTACGATGTCGACACTACAAGATACACCTCAATCCGCACAAATGTGTGTTTTATGTTGGTTCTGGTCAATTGCTCAAATTCATAGTCTCAAAATAAGGAATTCGAATAGACCCAATGAAGGTACAAACCATTCTTGATTTTCCTACACCATCAAAATTACTTCAGATATAGAAACTCCAAGGAAAGGCTAACTTCCTGAGAAGGTTCATTCCAAACTACACTGAAATGGCTAAAGGATTTACTCGATTATTGAAAAAGGGGGTTCCCTTCCATTGGGACTGTTGGTCCTAAATTAACATTAGTCACTCTTATGGTGGGTTTAAGAAAGCCTTGCATCAAATGCTATGGTGGATAGTGAAGCATTCAAACAGATGGTTGAGAAGCGAAAGACGAGGGACTAAACATAAAGCAATAAGGCAAGAGAAATATGAAAAATGAAGGCATATAGAAAAAGGGGACTATGGTATCATGGAGGACGCAAATTTCATCCATCGCAGATCTGCCCCATCGCAAAATTGCAAAAGCGCAGTTTTTTTGGTGCCACTTTCATCCATCGCACTTGGCATTTTTGCGATTTGCACATCCATCGCACTTTGCATCCATCGCAGATCCGCCCCATCGCAAGATCGCAAAAGCACAGTTTTGCTGGTGCCACTTTCATCCATCGCACTTGGAATTTTTGCGATTTGCGCTCTCCATATAAGGACCCGAAGTAATGAGGATGACCTGGCAAAGCTGACGCATGAGACCTGAGTATCAATATGTTATGTCTAGAATCTGCCTTATGGGAAATATATTCAAGAATCGTCAGATTCTTATGATAAAAAGGTAAGGTAAAGTACATTAGGTAACTGGTACTAAGGCCCGTACCAATATTAAACCCGGCACAAGGCACCCACCTATACTTTCACACACCCAATCCTCATGCGCTGCATGCCTCACTGTCAGTGTCCTTAGGACACTTGCCTCCCATCGTATTACCCATCTGTCTTTTAGCTCGAATTACCCATTCAAAGATAACATCTCCTCCATATTTCTCTCCAGTAAAAATTCGCAGGTTCCCGTCTACAACATATACCAAGTAGGAAAGAGCGCCTGGTCTATCCAATCATTGTTAGAAGTTACCTGCGTCGCTTTCACGAGCAGATTTACCTTCTGTTCCGGTACTCCGCCATTCATTCTCCCTCTGTTTTCCTTTCGCTTTTTCAAATTCTTGAATGTCAGCCATGGGAGGGGTCACACCAAAGAAGAATGAACCAGAGACCCCCCAAGTCCGTGAATCTAAGAATCCCCATGAAGTTTGACCCATTATCTCTCTGATTGCTGGCCTTTTAGGGGTAAGGAGTCCGGAAGAAATTTCCATGCCAGCACGCCAATTCATCTGCAAACGTGCCCCCCACCAGAATCAGCAACTGCCTCCACTCTGCCTCGCCTGTGATTATTTGTAAACTCATGATTTGGCCTTAACGGCCTGTTTTAGTTTTACTCGGATAGTTTCTTTTTAAGTTTTCGAGTGGACGGTTCTTTCCACTCTTGCACTTTACATTTTCACTGAACTGTTATTTAAATTTCTGTTTTAAAGAAGAAAACGGCCGAGGGCTTGATTATACATGATGGGAGGCCTGATTCCCCATCATGAGTTTTGTGGTTTTGAAAATGACATGTAACAAATTTTGTTATGCGAAGAAGATATTTTCCCAGAAAATATCTTCTCGCTAAGAGGAAAAGCAGCCTATATAAGGTAGAAAAAAGGAGAAAACAAGGTTCCAAACTTTTTGAAGAATTGACTGTGTAAGAGCTTCTTGTTTGTAAATTTTGTGAAAGTTCTGATATGAATGCAAAGAGCCCATAGGGCCTCAATGAAAAGGAGTTTTGTTTCAGATAAGGATTCTGGTCTCGATCCTTCACAGTGTGTTATTCTCCCTTGTGTGTTATAGTGTAGTTATTCATTTCGCTTATATCCATATATCTGGTATTGCATTCTGGAATGCGAGTTGCTGGCTGCTTCTGTTATGAATTTATCCCTGTGGATACTTATTTCATTAGCTTCTCGGTACTTTAAATATGGCTCAGGTGTAATATGTTGCTCCATTTTCACTCCATTCACCTTTCTGCTATATTGAATGTTATGAAGTATTATTTATGAACGTGGTTATCATGTATGGATTCTTAATGTTTAAGCCCACCACATGTTAATGTGTGTTTCTGAATACTGTCTTTATAGCAATTAATATCTTCTTCCTTCTACATTCTCAGTAGATACCCTTATATCATCCTGCTCTGTAAAGTATTTGGGAATTCAGCCCTTATTACATCGAACTATCTTGGAATTGTCTTATGCATTTATATTGGAGTTTAACATCTTATTAATTCATTACTGTTCATTCAGCGTTGAGATTCTGAAGTGTTTGGTACCATTTAAATCTAATTTTTCCACCTACAAAGAAATATTATGAGAGCCTGATTCTGCTGAGATTATCCTTGTTACATGGTCTTGACTCTCTGCTACATAAGATGTCCTAGGCACTGGTCTATGACAACTCTAGACTGTCTCTAGGAATTACAACATTCTTTTTGGTGCCGTTTCTGGGGAACGAAGTTGAAGAATCTTAAGATCCCTGGGCCTCGACAAAATCCATTCACTCTTCAGCTAGGTGAGCACGAAGAGTTGAGAGTTTTGCACCCTTCACCTTGGCAACTCCACATTCATTTTACAGTTAAACCTTTTTGCAGTCTTGGCTCCCCATAAGCCACACTTAAGGTCAGATACATCTCAGTCAAGGACACCTTCTGTGTCTGACCCAGAAAGAATCCTACATAGAAGAGGCTAGAGGGAAAGGCAGTCAGTTCATACTGAGATTCCTGAATTCTCCCTAGAAAACTTTCCATATCTCCCATCCTCTTCTTCTCAAAACGCCCAAATACAAGGCTCTAACCCTATTATAAGAGATATTGGTTACTTTTCAGAGAGCCCACCTCGGGGAGGCACCCATATCAAAGACAAAGCCGAGTCTAGCTATACTCCGCATTACTCTTTCCACCCTACCCCCGAAGTTGAGGAAATTAAGGAAGTTGCTGAAGTATCTGTTGTTCACAGCCCAACATTCTCGTCAACCCCTCAAACCACTGTTCATTACATCCCCATCATTATCCATACCTCACTTCCACCTTCTCCTCCTCCTCTTACACCTCAGCCTTTTGTATTACCTCCACCTCCCCCAATGGCGAATGTCCCTGGCTTCCTGCAAAATAGATACGCTCCTTTGCAGCTACCTGCAGTACTAAATGACATGCCATAGGATTATTTAAAGATTTTGCCCAGATTTAGCAGTGAGAATGACATTGAAGCACAGAAGCATGTCGAAATTTTCTGCTCTTTCGCACAGAATTTTAATGTGGAGCATCTAGATGTAGTTCTAAGGTTCTTCGTGCAATCCTTAGATGGGGAAGCCAGAAAATGGTTCAAAACCCTTGGAGCTAGTTCCATTAACACTTGGGAAGCAATGGAGGACGCTTTCATCAAAAAGTGGGGGGAAAGGAAAGATCACGGTGATGTCCTTACTGAGTTTAACACTCTGAAAAAGAAGCACAATGAAGGGGTATCAGAGTTTATCAGAAGATTTAACAAATTGTACCTGAGTCTCCCCACTGAGATGAAGCCTCATTAGACCGCTACCAAGGTCATTTTTGTGGCAGCATTTGATTTTGAATTTGGTTTCTCACTGAGAGAGAGAAAGCCAGCCACCCTGGATGATGCACAGACAGATGCGTTGGAGATAGAAGCAAATTTTGTCTCGACTGGCAAATCCAAGGGGAAACAAGAACACGATGTCAGAAGGAGGGGAAAATAAGAAGTTTCCACCTCAGGCCAAGACAGAGATTCGGCCAATGACAAGATTGAGGAAATGAATAGGGTGATCAAGAATCTCTCAAATAAGCTGGTCAAGCTTGAGATGGAGGCCAAAAATTCACCCCCAAAGAATTTCCAGAATGCTCCAAACAGGGGATTCAATCCTCAATACAGGAAACCACCCTTGCAGATACATCAGAGGGGATAGAAGGAGCAACAAGATTAGGTACCACATCCTTTATACTTGGAGGGGCAAGTGGAGGCTTATCCTGAAGATTCTACCTATGAACAAGAGGAGGCATGCCCCGTCTTCTCAGATAATGATGACATAGAATGTCTTGTGCAAGAAAGTGAGGAGGGGGAGCTCCAAGCTCACTCAGAAATAAGGAACAACGAGGATACTAAAGAGCCTGAGATTGATGATTACTGTAAATAGTTCGTTGACTTCATGCAAGCCCAGTTTAATAGAAGATATGACCTTAGTTCATACAGAAAGAGGACCCGCACTCAAGATGAAGAGGAGGACACACCCCAAAAGTCAACATCTGCACAGAAAGAGGTCAATACTGAAAAACCCCCAGAAAAAGGTAAGGGGTCCCTTAACCAATCTCTGCAATCTGATATTCAAATGCCTTCTTCTTCACAAGTAGCTGTGTCCCCTAATAATAAACCCACAGTAAAAGAAGTTAAGCCTCCCCCACAAAGTAAGGAGTCAAAAGAAAAGGAAGTGTCAATAGATAAGCCTTCATCTGTCTTTTGTTTACAAAAAGAGCTTGAAAAAGTAAAAATACCAGTCCCTCTGTCTGAGTTATTGAAACAACCTGCCTATCAGTCACAGGTCACTTCCTTCATCTCTCCTCTTGACATACCACCCATTCCAGACAGTCTTAACCTGCAAGAAGAAAGACATATGGTAGTGTTCAGTCCACACGTTGAAGAATCAGATCCCTCCACCCCTCCCTTTTATGTATCTTTAGTGATCCATGATCTATTATTGCATAATTGTATGTTAGACTCAGGAGCATCTCACAACCTCATGCCCCTATCTGTCATGGAGCAATTGGGACTCCAAATCACTCAACCGTATAAAGACCTCTATTCTTTTGATTCCAAAAGAGTGAAATGTTTGGGCATGATTAAAGATCTAGTAGTAAATCTAGCTCAGATCCCTGCCAAAAGTGTGGTGATGGATATTGTAGTGTCTGACATCCCAGCTCGCTTCGGTATGCTACTGTCAAGGTCTTGGGGAACCAGAATCGAAGGATCAATTAAGCTGGACCTGTCCTATGCCACTATCCCTGTCTTTGGTGGCCAAGAGAGGAGATTGTATCGAGAAACCAGATTTGTTAAAACAGTCACCAAGGTAGGGGACTCGGTTAATTCTCCAGTCTACAGCTGAGATGGGGATTTCTCCTGTTTGATGTTAGAAGAGGATCAGGAATATGCCCATGAACCCTCATTCTACCAGATAAAGGCTGAATCATCAGTGCATGACTGTGGATCTGAAATCTGGACAATCCACTTTGATGGGGCAAATTCCAGGGAAGGAAATGGAGCTGGAGTGTTGCTAATTTCACCTATGGGTCAATGGGTCCCCTTGTCCTTCAAATTGGAATATGAGGCCACAAAAAATGTGGCTGAATATGAAGCACTCATATTGGGGCTGCAGACAGCAAGGAGTATGAAAATACAGAATCTAAAGGTGCTGGGAGACTCTGAGTTGGTGGTTAGACAAGTGAAAAATCAGTGTCAAGCCAAACATCCTAGGCTAAAGGCCTATATAAATGAAGTTTGGGATCTGGTAGATAACTCTTTCTTGGCATTTAACATTCAATTCATGCCCCGAGAATAGAACAGAATGGCAGAATCCTTGGCTGTGGCTGCTAGTACCTTCCGCCTACCTCAGAACCCTCTTCTGAGATATGAAATCGAAGTAAGGTACCGAACTTCAATCCCTGATAACGTCAAGCATAGGCAGGTGTTTGAAGATGAGGAGCTGGTGAAAAGGTTCCTAGAAACTGTTGGGGAGTTTTCCAACATGGAGATTGACAGTTGTGAGGAAGAGATTGGAGACGTTCCAGAAGATAAGCTGGAAGAGAGGATAGCCAGTCACAAATTCCTGCAGTTGAAAGGGAATGTCATTCCCCAAGGGTTGGTGCCTTTGGAGAGGATGTTTAAAAAAAATGATGTTCCTTTACATCCAAACAAAGTGGTGGCAGAAAACCAGGTCGAAGACCTCAATCTGGGCACTGAAGAGGATCCAAAAATTGTGAAGCTGTCCAGGAAGGTCCCGGATGAATACAAACAATTGTATCAAAAGTTGTTCCAGGCCTACAGAGACGTTTTTTCCTGGTCATATCAAGACCTGAAAGCTTTTGATGTCAATGTTATGCAGCATAAGATCCCACTGAAAGGAGATGCAAAACCCCACAAGCAAAAACTCAGACAGATTAACCCCCTGTTGCTGCCTTCAATTGAGCAAGAAATAAAGAAACTGCTGAAGGCTAAAATTATAGTTCCACTAAGATATTCTGAGTGGGTGGCCAATTTAGTCCCAGTGCGAAAGAAGAATGGAGAAATAAGGTTATGTGTTGATTTCAGAAACCTGAACAGGGCATCCCTAAAAGATAATTACCCGCTGCCTAAAATGGACCATATCTTGCAAAAAGTAGTTGGAGCTTCCCGGATGTCCATGATGGATGGGTTCTTGGGCTACAATTAGGTGGAAGTATTACCAGAAGATCAAAATAAGATGGCCTTCACCACTCCACGGGGAACGTTCATGTATACATGCCAGAATGCCTTTTGGGCTGATCAATGCAGGGGCCACTTTTCAGAGGGCCATGGATATTGATTTTATTGGAGAGAAGGACCAGTTCGTCGTGGTATATCTGGATGAAATTACTGTATTCTCAAAGAATGATGTAGAACATATAGAACACCTACGCAGAACCTTCGAGAAGTGTAGAAGGTATGGCCTCTCCCTTAACCCACAGAAGTCCTTGTTTGCACTAGAAGAGGGCAAGCTCTTGGGGCACATTGTAACCAAAGATGGAGTGAAGATAGACCCTAAAAGAGTTGAAGTTATAAATGGCATCACCCTGCCCAGAAACAAAAAGGAAATTCAAGTATTTTTAGGCCGAATAAACTTTCAGAGGAGGTTCATCCCTAACTATGCTGAGATAGTTAGGCACATCACCGACATGTTAAAGAAGAACAATGAAGTGAAGTGGTCATATGAATCGAGAGAGGCCTTTACTAGAATAAAAAATGCATTTGCTGAAGCCCCTGTATTGGCTGGGCCTGATTATTCCAAACCTTTTATCATTTTTTCTTTTGCTTCACCCCACAAAGTGGCTGGAGTTCTGTTGCAGAATAACGAGGAAGGCTATGAGCAGCCAATTGCATTCTTCAGCCAAGTATTGTGTGATGCCGAGCTCAAATATAACATTTTGGAGAAGCAAGCCTACGCTCTGGTGAAATCACTCAAGGCTTTCCGAATGTACGTTTTACAGTCCCATATCACTGCATTTGTTCCCACAACAGCCGTTAAGGACATTCTAATCCAAGGGGACAGTGAGGGAAAACGAGGAAAATGGATAGCCAAGATACAGGAGTATGAGTTGGATATTTGTCCTACCAAATTAATCAAGGGCCAAGGCCTAGCCAAGATCCTATCTAAGTCAAATTTCCAGGCCTTGGGTATCAATCTGTCTATGACAGCAAACGAAAGATTCCGAGGAAAATGAAAAACCACAGGGAGTGGAGATAGCCTCCCAGAAGATACAGATGAAATACCTCACTAGCCAGTGGTACAAGGAAATAGTGGAGTACCTCCTAACGCTGAGTTGTCCACCTAGTTGTGAGAAGGCTAAATACAGGGCACTCCGGTTGAAGTCGCAGAAATATATGGTTGCAAACGGCTGGCTGTACTGGAGGGATCCCTCAGGTATCCTGCTTTTATGTCTGACCGAGGAAGAGGTGGGAAGTATTATAGCAGAGTTCCACGAAGGTATATGCAGGTTCCATTACAGTTGGAGGGCTACCGCTCACAAGACCCTGAAGGATGGTTTCTACTGGCCAAAATTGTTTGGAGATGTTTTCACTTGGGCCAGGGCATGCGACAAATGCCAGAAATTTGCAGAAAAACAGAAACTCGCAGCTTTGCCTCTGATTCCTGTACATGTTGATGAACCTTTCAAACAGTGGGGAATTGACTTCATAGGTGAGATTCACCCACCCTCAAGTGGGTAGCACAAATGGATCCTAACTGCTACAGATTACTTCACGAAGTGGGTGGAAGCCATACCTGCACGAAATGCTACAAACACAGTGATAATTAAATTCATGGAGGAAAACATTATATCCAGGTTCGGATGTCCTGCTAGAATAGTAACTGACAACGCCCAAGCCTTCAAATCTACAAAATTCGTGAATTTCTGTCAGCAATATAACATCACTCTGGGCCACTCTACAGCTTACTATCTGCAGGGAAATGGTTTGGTGGAATCGTCAAACAAAATGATGGTCAGAGCTCTGAAGAAGACAATAAATGAAAACCAGAGGAACTGGGATTCCCAACTAAAGTTCGCTCTGTGGGAAAACAGGATAACCAGTAAAAGGGCAACCGAAAAATCCCCCTATGAGTTAGTATATGGGTGAGCAGCTATTTTCCCTATACAACTGGCCTTTCCAGTGGCTCGATTTATGCAGGAGAGCCAGGAGGAACCTGATGATGTCATCAGGAGAATTAATCAACTGGTAGAGCTCAAAGAAACTCGCAGTCAGGTGAACCAATGGCTTGTAGAATACCAGGAGAAGATGAAAGAGTTGTTTGACCAGCATACCAAGGATAGAAAGCTACAAGTGAGAGACCTAGTTCTCAGGTGGGATGTACGAAGGGCCGATAAAGGTAAGCATGGTAAATTTGATCCCCTTTGGTTCGACCCTTTCAAGATTACAGAACAGGGAGGAAATAATACCTTTAAGCTGTAGAATTTGTAGGGATATCTGTTGGACGCCCCTGTAAATGGGCAGTTCCTCAAACCGTACTTTCAGTTCTGAAGCAGGCTGAAAAAGCCTGATTGTATTATATTGTACATTAGCTGTTGTTTCCACTTTTGAATTGAATAATGCATGAGTTATGTTGATTGATGAAGGAGGAAGAGGGCGTTCAGAGAAGACAACAGGTGGTCTGCGTAGTTCTCGACACGCTCAAGGATGAACGTGCCCTCCCCAGATGGAGCCAATGTTGGTCCTAAATTAACATTAGTCACTCTTATGGTGGGTTTAAGAAAGCCTTGCATCAAAAGCTATGGTGGATAGTGAAGCATTCAAACAGATGTCTGAGAAGCGAAAGACGAGGCACTAAACATAAAGCAATAAGGCAAGAGAAATACGAAAAATGAAGGCATAGAGAAAAAGGGGACTATGGTATCATGGAGGACGCAAATTGCATCCATCGCAGATCCGCCCCATCGCAAAATCGCAAAAGCGCAATTTTGCTGGTGCCACTTTCATCCATCGCACTTGGCATTTTTGCGATTTGTGCATCCATCACACTTTGCATCCATCACAGATCCGCCCCATCGCAGGATCGCAAAAGCGCAGTTTTGTTGGTGCCACTTTCATCCATCGCACTTGGCATTTTTGTGATTTGCGCTCTCCATATCAGGACCCGAAGTAGTGAGGATGACGTGGCAAAGCTGACGCGTGAGACCTGAGTATCAATATGTTATGTCTAGAATCTGCCTTATGGGAAATATATTCAAGAATTGTTGGATTCTTATGATAAAAAGGTAAGGTAAATTCCATTAGGTAACTGGTACTAAGGCCCGTACAAATATTAAACCTGGCACGAGGCGCCCACCTATACTTTCGCACACCCAATCCTCATGCGCCGCCTGCCTCACTGTCAGTGTCCTTAGGACACTTGCCTCCCATCGTATTACCCATCCGTCTTTTAGCTCGAATTACCCATTCAGAGATAACATCTCCTCCGTATTTCTCTCCAGTAAAAAGTCGCAAGTTCCTGTCTACAACATATACCGAGTAGGAAAGAGCGCCTGGTCTACCCAATCATTGTTAGAAGTTACCTGTGTCGCTTTCCCGAGCAGATTTACCTTCTGTTCTGGTACTCCGCCATTCATTCTCCCTCTGTTTTCCTTTCGCTTTTTCAAATTCTTGAATGTCAGCCATGGGAGGGGGAACACCAAAGAAGAATGAACCAGAGACCCCCCAAGTCCGTGAATCTAAGAATCCCCCTGAAATTCGACCCATTCTCTCTCTGATTTCTGGCCTTTTAGGGGTAAGGAGTCCGGAAGACATTTCCATGCCAGCACGCCAGTTCATCTGCAAACGTGCCCCCCACCAGAATCAGCAACTGCCTCCACTCCGCCTCGCCTGTGATTATTTGTAAACTCATGATTTGGCCTTAACGGCCTGTTTTACTTTTACTCAGATAGTTTATTTTTAAGTTTTCGAGTGGACGGTTATTTCCACTCTTGCACTTTACATTTTCACTGGACTGTTATTTAAATTTCTGTTTTAAAGAAGAAAACGACCGAGGGCCTGATTATACATGATGGGAGGCCTGATTCCCCATCATGAGTTTTGTGGTTTTGAAAATGACATGTAAAAAATTTTTTTATGTGAAGAAGATATTTTCCCAGAAAATATCTTCTCGCTAAGAGGAAAAGCAACCTATATAAGGTAGAAAAAAGGAGAAAACAAGGTTCCAAACTTTTTGAAGAATTGATTGTGTAAGAGCTTCTTTTTTGTAAATTTTGTGAAAGTTCTGATATGAATGCAAAGAGCTCGTAGGGCCTCAATGAAAAGGAGTTTTATTTCAGATAAGGATTCTGGTCTCGATCCTTCACAGTGTTTTATTCTCCCTTGTGTGTTATAGTGTAGTTATTCATTTCGCTTATATCCATATATCTGGTATTGCATTCTGGAATGCGAGTTTCTGGCTGCTTCTGTTATGAATTTATCCCTGTGGATACTTATTTCATTAGCTTCTTGGTACTTTAAATATGGCTCAGGTGTAATATGTTGTTCCATTTTGACTCCATTCACCTTTCTGCTATATTGAATGTTATGAAGTATTATTTACGAACGTGGTTATCATGTATGGATTCTTAATGTTTAAGCCCACCACATGTTAACGTGTGTTTCTGAATACTGTATTTATAGAAATTAATATCTTCTTCCTTCTACATTCTCAGTAGATACCCTTATATCATCCTGCTCTGTGAAGTATTTGGGAATTCAGCCCTTATTACAGCGAACTGTCTTGGAATTGTCTTATGCATTTATATTGGAGTTTAACATCTTATTCATTCATTACTGTTCATTCAGCATTGAGCTTCTGAAGTGTTTGGTACCATTTAAATCTAATTTTTCCACCTAAAAAGAAATAGTATGAGAGCCTGATTCTGCTGAGATTATCCTTATTACATGGTCTTGACTCTCTGCTACATAAGATGTCCTAGGCACTGGTCTATGACAACTCTAGATTGTCTCTAGGAATTACAACAGGGACCAAGTTTCACAAGATTCTTTGATGCTGTCAAGGACTATCTTGTCTGAGCGTCATTAATGTATCCTTCAAATTATCAAAACGATTATTTCATATATATCGTCGCGGCTAAAACGACCATATCTATGGTTTTGGTCCAAGTGGAATATGGAATTGAACATCCAATCTATTATTTGAGTCGTAATCTCAATGATACAGAAGTTAAGTTCTCATACGTGGAAAAGCTTGCCTTGGCAGTTGTTCAAGCTATCCAAAGATTTCGCCATTGTATCCTATTCTGAAAAACAACAATAGTTTCAGATTGAAACCCCATGACTTACAGCTTATCACGTTAGTTTCTGGGGGAAAATATTCAAAATGGGTCATCATTTTGCAGGAATTTGATTTGGAATTCATCAAATCCAATTCAAAGAAGTCTTTAGTTTTGGCTGAGATTCTATGTGACCTTCCCTATGATAGTACTGCAACTACGTCAGAACCATCTATTCCAGACGAGTCTCTATTTCTGATTGGATCATCTGATCCCTGGTATGGATATTTCATCATTTATCTCCAAACCAAAACTTTTCGGCCTAATACCTCTCACTCTGATCAACGACGTATTCGATACCAAGCCAAAGATTATCTCATCGTTAGCGATACACTTTTTTAGTGTCAGTCTAGTCATACTTCCATCAGTGATCAAAATTTCTCTTTTGCATTTGCATATTAGGAGTCCCATACCATAAATTTTCACCATTCCATTAGGTCATGGATTCATTTATGGTAGTGGTCTTTCATCAGTCTCCCCTCATGTAATACTTGCTGACTCTCCTCTCTATGGTCTTAGTCATGGTCCACTTTCACTCTCAATCCATATCATTAAGTCATAGGGTTGGTCTCATTATTTTTTAAGGTTTCATCGAGGTCAAATTAATGATTCAAGTGTCAATAAATATCAGCAAAATCATGAGGAGGTCAAATAAACCCGAAGTCACAGCACCTGTGAAGAGCAAAGAAATGTTTTTTTCAGCTTGATGTAATTTTCACCTCAAAACCATGTTTAGAGGTGAAAACATGCTACTTTGATTTCATTACCATCTTTATGTAATTTCATGTCATCATATGTTATAAGTCACACTTCAGAAGCTACTATCTCCACAAAAGCCAACTCCCTTCCCTTAAAATGAGTTTTAAACAAAATTTTTAGTGTTAAATCATCTTCTAAGTATGTTCATTAGAAAGAGCGAGGAAAGAGCTTTCCAACGGTATATTACACTCTCAAAATCGACTCCTGGATCGAAACTTATGCCTAAGTGAACATATGTTCCCCTATAGCCTAAACCTACCCCTTTTCTCATTTTTTTTTTCCTTAAACTTTATTTCACAAAAATTTTAAAGTCTTCTTTATAAACACCCCCCTTTTCCCTATCCGATTGTATAAATCGCATTGCAAATATTTTTTTAAACCCACAAAACTTCGATGCGATTGCATACCCCCGATTGAGTCCCTCCCGATTGACATTTCTTTGATGCGATCAATCGCCAATCGCAATCAGCGTTCCCACAGTCCTTAACCCTCCGCCCTGCTCACCATCTGATTTTTTATTCCGATTGGCTAGGCCCCACCATATAATCTTCCACCAATTCCATACAAAAAGGTTTCTTCCCTTTGTAAAATGCGATAAGCCGCTTTTAAAATTCTTTCCATTACAAAACATTTTATCGCATGTTTTAAAATACCCGATCGCATCAGAAAATCACAAGTGCTCCCAACTCTTATTTTCACTCCTTTGAATTTCGCTGATGAGATTGACCCGGCTCGATTGAATCCTGACCGTCGATCCGCCCATTTGATCGGAGAGCCCATAGCTAATCACTCCATAGCAATCGACGTTTTCCCATAACACATTGTCTCCGCTCCCCTCTCGCTTCCGATTTTGATTGACCTTTGGGTCCCACCACAAGGCCTTTCTGCCCCACTCTAAATAAAAATGTTTTTTTCTTTGCAAAGTCATAAATTTATTTAAAACATTTCTTAAGTGTTTTAATCGTAGCGCGCATTTCCATTATACGATATTAAAACTCCACGCTATCCTGCTGATTTGTGATTGCGATTCATCTCTAGTCTTTAATGCATTATTCCATGTCCCGCTCCCGCTCTGACTTCCGATTGCGATTGTGATTCCCCTTTGGGTCCCACTATAAAGTCTTCCACCCTTTTCCCAAACAAATGTGGGTTGTCATTTGTAAATGTGATAAAAAGATTTAAAGGAATTTAATAAGTGCCTCAATCACAATCGGCATTTCCCTATGTTTAACTTAATCTGCTCCTCCTCCCCATGATTTGCGATTGTGACTGGCCTCCCATGGGTCCCGCCTTAAACCCCTCTGCTCTTTTCAATGCAAAATCGCTTTTTCCTTTGTAAAAGCGTAAAGTTTGATTTAAATTTTTTTAAAGGGGAAACCTCCCCATTATCCCTTCGGCTTATGCATTCACTCCATCACACCTATTCCAATCGCATCGAAAGTTTTATAGCTTTACTCCCGCTCCCCTTTCCGCTTCGGTTGTGATTTCCCTTATACACTAAACTCATCGCAAGTTCTCTATTGCTCTATTATGTGATGCACCTCCCCCTCTTCCAATTGTGATTGTGATTCATGTCCACCTCCTTTCCCTTCGATGATTCCACTCAAAATGAGTCTTTCCTTCACTAAAAGGCATAATTTCATTTTTATGATTTCAAAAGGCATTTTCTTCAAAGTTGGTTTTCTTCAAAGGATAAAGATAAAGAAAGGAAACAGTCAAAGGGCCGAGAGCTAATTATGAAACAGAGAATTCTACAGGAGAAGTAAAATAGGGATTTGTTGTTCAGATGTCTTATTTTCATTTATCCAGTGTAATAGCGATATCAATAGATGGCCAAAAATGTATTGTTGTTCCTCCCTTTCAAGAGGAGATCGTTGGTTTCTTTCCTGTGTTCGGATTTCAATTCTGAGCTGGTGAAAAAAATCTTCTTTATGTGGATCTACTTCCCTCAGAATTCTAGTCTATTTAATGTAATTTTCAGTCATTTTTCAGTGAGTAAGTAGGGGAATAGTGTGGAAATCAAGGAGGTCGCTCTTCGCTCCATTGTAATAGTTTGACAGGGAATTAATAAGAAACGCAGCTCTGATTTGTGGGATCCATGTGGTATGACTTTTAGCATTTATTCTTCCCTTTATGTTCATATGTAAAATTTTTATGTACCATTCATTCATAAACATCTCTGGTTGAATTCTTTCAAGATAGATAGGTAGAATCCATTCTTAATTCTCTGCCTTGGGAAATCATTCAATATTCTGTGTTTTCTTCTGTTTGAAAATGATCCATCTTCTATGCCCTTTTCATCTCCTCACCAGTCTTGCCATCCCATCATTATTTAAACTTAATTGTTAAAATTCCTGCCTACCTTGCCCCATGAAATACCCTGTATCCCTGATTTAATTCCCCAGATTCAAACTGACCCATTAGTTTCATACAACCCTAAAAAATTCATTTAAACATTTACCATCATTATAACTAGCCTAATATCATTTTTTTAATTATACTTCATTGAATATATTTTTATGGAAAGAGCCCTCTCCTGACCTCTTACGGCTAGCTACAAGGCTGAGCATGGTTTGAGGTTACCCTGATTTTCCTTCCTTCAGCCTGAGGTCCAGATCAGGTGATAACATTTCTGGTGACTCCACTGGGGAATATAATGAAAAAGATCATACCTTCACTAGCAAAGAATGACAAAACATAGATCTAACTGTTGATGGTGAACAAACAATCAGATGCATATGAAGGCTGAATATTTCACTTGGTGACTCTGACTCAGTGTAAATAATCCACTAGAGGATCGACTTTTCCCATAGGAAAATGGAAGGATCTTACACAGAGTTCAGGTATTCGAAGTGGAATGGTATTCAGAACCTAATCTGCTTTCTTGTAAATTACTTCTTTGATTTTCCTGAAGCTATCCAGAAAGTTTTTCAGAATTTAATGTATGATAAAGGTGATCAAAATATTCATTCAAACTATCCAAAAAGTGTAAATACTGAGCTTTCCTTTGATCTCGGCCTCCACCCTTTTTCTAAATCTTATGATGAACATCTTCAAAATGATGAGTCTAAAGAGATCAAGACTAATCTTGTGGCTCCTGTATATACTCCTACACCTTTCATAGTCCCGGAGAGATATAAACCTGTCGTTTTACCTTCTATATTCCACGCTTTCCCTCAAAATTATTACCTATATTTGCCGAGGTTTCATGGTGAATGTGACAACATCAATGCTGAGAGACATGTGCATAATTTTGAAACTTTTCTATACCTTTTTGAAGTTGATGAAGAGGATGTCAATATTAAGCCTTTTTCTCTTTCTTTTCAAGGAAAAGTTAAGAGTTGGTTCGAAACCCTGCCTGATGCGAGCATCTTAGATTTCCAGCAGTTCGTCAAAGTCTTCCTCAATAAATGGGTGGTCAAAAAAAACCCTTTCCTGATTTTAGAAGAGTACGCCCAGTTGAAAATACAGTTAGGGGAGACAGTACAACAATTTTCTGCTAGGTTCAATCGAGTCTATTATTCGATACCTGCCGATATAATACCTCCTCCTGGCTTCGCTCTCTTACATTACCCGGGTGCATTTGATCCAGAAATGGAGTTTTAGCTGAGAGAAAGGAACCTTACAACACTTGAAGAGATACAGAACAATGCAGTAGATATAGAAGCCAATCTGTTGATCAGAAGAGAAAAGCTGAAGGAAGAAGAAAAGAAGAATGTTGTAGAGCACCTGACACCTTCAAAGGTAAAGCTCGACCTTTTAATAAGTGTAGTGGAAGATATGATGCAAAAAATCACTACAAGGAATGAATATGATGTTCAAGAACAAGTGGTTGATCCAAAACATGTTCTTCCTTATCCCATTTTTCATCGATCTAACAATGATTATGTTATAGAACATCTTGGAGAAGAGAGATATGTTGATATGACATGTATGCTTGATGATGTGTTTTATGTTGATGATTTTCCAAAGTTTGATCAGTATGATGATGATGATTACATTTTCCAAACAAAAGCTAATTTTGCAGAGCAATCAACAGTTGGTTTGTGGGAAGAAGTTCAGTTTCAACAGCTTGAAAACAGTAATCATTCGATGCATATCATCCAGGACAGTGATGAGGAAAGTTTGGAAAATTTGGAAGTAAGTGAGGGATCTTTGCCCCTTTGTTTTACTTCAATTCAATTCATCAGAGATAACTTTTTTGCAATCACCAATCAACAATACCTCAGTTTTAATGTTTAGGGTTAGATAGATAGTGAAATTCTTGAGCAAGTTGTTAATGAGAAATCTTCCCCTGAAATGGTTGATGGAATCATTTACCATCAAAAATCTTCCCTAGCTCTAGATTTGTAGCCACCGAATGAAATTGAAGGTTAGATTATAGATAAAGGCTTAGAAGCTGAAACATATGATCAAATGATGCAAGATGATTCTGTGCCATTGTGTTTTGAAGCATTTCAATTTTTAAAGAAAAATTTTCATAATATCTCTAAAGGAAAGGATGAATAGTTTGTAGAGTGTCATGCAGTCTCATTAAATTCAATAGATATATTGCAATAGTCTTTTCAAGTTTTTTATGACCCTATAGCTGATGTGTTGGATGATATTTGTTGTAAAAATCCTTCTCCATTGGCTAACCATGTGTTAGAAAAGAGTGTCGACAATAACTTTATTCAAAAGCCGACTTCATTATCTTGTTTAGCAGGTGTTTCGTTACTAAGCTCATATCAAGATTTGCAGTCATATAAGGAGACTAATGAAGAAGACTTTTGTTTTGTTTTTGATCATCAAGAGAGATCAGTTATTCACAAGTTTCAGGATCCTTTTATCAACTTGCTGCAGTCATCAAAGGAAAAAAGCACAGATGTTAGGGAAATTTTAAGATCAAGGTATGGAGATTACTTGGAAGAGAGAAGTGATGTATTAAGGGGAATCAATAGGTATTATTATGAAGATCCTTTCGCTACATTTTTGAGGTCATCTAGTCAAATCATGCTTTGAAAATTTATCAAGATTCAACCTGATTCCAAGTTTCCATGGGATTTTCCTTTCAGTTCTTCTCTCTTATTGCTCATCAGAAATCACTTGGGGAGAATTCAAATAGTAGCCACGATGCTTACATGGCTGCATTGGTTGTTCCATTTCACTTGATCAAGTGGTGAATAGAAAAAATAGAGTAGGTTTTGATGAATAAACTCAATTATGAGCATCTTTTTCAGTCTTTCAATGGTGTTCTAGTCATGTCTTAAGTCAGTTTGGTTTTTAGCTATTGACTCCATGCCCAATAGATAAGGCTACTAGGTCTACAATGTTCTTGGAACCTCCAAGGAGCTACCATCCCCATTAGAGCCAATGTTAGTGTCATTCTAGTCATACTGCCATCAGTGATCAAAATTGCTCTTTTGCATTTGCATATTAGGAGTCCCATACCATAAATTTTCACCATTCCATTAGGTCATGGATTCATTGATGGTAGTGGTCTTTCATCAGTATCCCCTCATGTAATACTTGCTTAATCTCCTCTCTATGGTCTTAGTCATGGTCCACTTTCACTCTCAGTCCATATTATTAATTCATAGGATTGGTCTCATTAGGTTTTAAGGTCTCATCAAGGTCAAATTAATGAGTCAAGTGTCAATAAATATCAGTAAAATCATGAGGAGGTCAAATAAACCCAAAATCACAACACCTAGTAAGAGAAAAGAAATTTTTTATTCAGCTTGATGTAATTTTCACCTCAAAACCATGTTTTGAGGTGAAAACATGCTACTTTTCTTTCATTACCATCTTTTATGTAATTTCATGTCATCATATGTAATAAGTCACACTTCAGAAGCTACTATCTCCACAAAATCCAAATCCCTGCCCTTCAAAGGACTTTTCTACACAATTTTTAGTGTCAAATCATCTTCTAGGTATTTCCATCAGAAATAGCCTGGAAAGAGCTTTCCAATGGTATATTACACTCTCAAAATTGACCCCTGGATCGAAAATTATGCCTAAGTGAACAGAAGTTCCCCTATAGCCTAAACCTACCCATTTTCTCATTTTTTTTCCTTAAACTTTATTTCACAAAAATTTTAAAGTCTTCTTTATAAACCCCCCCCCCTTTTCCCTATATGATTGTATAAATCACATCGTAAAGATTTTTTTAAACCCACAAAACTCCAATGTGATTGCATACCCCCGATTGAGTCCCTCCCGGTTGATATTTCTCCGATGTGATCAATCGCCAATCGTAATCGGTGTTCCCACAATCCTTAACCCTCTACCCTGCTCACCTTTTGATTTCCAATTCCGATTGGTCGGGCCCCACCATATAATCTTCCATCCGTTCCATAAAAAAATGGTTCTTCCCTTTGTAAAATACGATAAGACGCTTTTAAAAGTATTTTCATTACAAAACATTTTATCGCATGTTTTAAAACATCTGAAGCACTCCCAACTCTTATTTATGCTCCTTTGAATTTCTTTGATGTGATTGACCTCGCCCAATTAAATCCCGATCGTCGATCCGCCCATTTGATCAGATGGCCCACATCTAATCACTCCATCACAATCGGTGTTTTCCCATAACACTTTGTCTCCACTCCCCTCTCGCTTTTGATTCTATTTGACCTTTGGGTCCCACCACAAGGCCTTTCCACCTTGCTCTGAAAAAAAAATGTTTTTTTCTTTGCAAAGTCATAAATTTATTTAAAACATTTCTTAAGTGTTTTAATCACATCGCGCATTTTCATTATACGATATTAAAACTCCACGTTGCCCTGCCGATTTACTATTGCGATTCATTGCAAGTCTTTAATTATTTATTCCATGCCCCGCTCCCGCTCCAACTTCCAATTGTGATTGTGATTCCCCTTTGGGTCCCACTATAAAGCATTCTGCCCTTTTCCCAAACAAATGCAAGTTTTCTTTTGTAAATGTGATAAAACAATTTAAAGGAATTTATTAAGTGTTCCAATCGCAATCGTCATTTCCCCATGTTTAACTTAGTCTACTCCTCCTCCCTACGATTTGTGATTGGGATTGGCCTCCCATGGGTCCCACCTTAAACCCCTCCGCTCTTTTCAATACAAAATCTCTTTTTCCTTTGTAAAAGTGTAAAGTTTGTTTTAAATTTGTTTAAAGGGGAAATCTCCCCATTATCCCTTCGGCTTATTCATTCACTCCATCACACCTATTCCAATCACATCGGAAGTTTTATAGCTTTACTCCCACACCCCTTTCCTCTTCGATTGCAATTTCCCTTATACACTAATCGCATCACAAGTTTTCTATTTCTCTATTATGTGATGTACCTTCCCCTCTTCTGATTGTGATTGAAATTCAGGCCCACCTCCTTTCCCTTCACTCCTTCAATTAAAAATGAGTCTTTCATTCACTAAAAATCATAATTTCATTTTTATGATTTCAAAATGCATTTTCTTCAAAGTTGGTTTTCTTCAAAGGATAAATATAAAGAAAGGAAACAGTCAAAGGGCCGAGAGCTAATAATGAAACAGAGACTTCTACAGCAGCAATAAAATAGGGATTTGTTCTTCAGATGTCATATTTTCATTTATCCAGTGTAACAGCGAAATCAAGAGATGGCCAAAAATGTATTGTTTTTCCTCCCTTTCAGGAGGAGATCGTTGGTTTCTTTCCTATGTTCGGATTTCAGTTCTGAGATGGTGAAATAGCTCCTCTTTCTATGGATCTACTTCCCTCAGAATTCTGGTCTATTTAATGTAATTTTCAGTCATTTTTCAGTGAGTAAGTAGGGGAATAGTGTGTAAATCAAGGAGGATGCTCTACGCTCCATTGTAACAGTTTGATAGGGAATTAATAAGAAATGCAGCTCTGATTTGTGGGATCCATGTGGTATGAGTTTTAGCATTTGTTATTACATTTGTGTTCATATGTAAAAATTTTATGTACCATTCATTAATAAACATCTCTGGTTGAATGATTTCAAGATAGATAGGTAGAATCCATTCTTAATGCTCTTCCTTGGGAAATCATTCAATATTCTGTGTTTTATTCTGTTTTAAAAGGATCCATATCCTATGCCCTTTTCATCTCCTCACCAGTCTTTCCATCCCATCATTATTTAAACTTAATTGTTAAAATTTTTGCCTACCTTGCCCCATGAAATACCCTGTATCCCTGATTTAATTCCGCAGATTCAAACTGTCCCATTAGTTCCATACAACCTTGAAAAATTCATTTAAACATTTCCCATCATTATACCTAGCCTAATATTAGTTTTGTAATTATACTTCATTGAATATATTTTTACGGAGAGAGCCCTCTCCTGACTTTGTAGGGCTAGCTACAAGACTGAGCATGGTTTGAGGTTACCCTGATTTTCCTTCCTTCAGCCTGACATCCAGATTAGGTTATAACACACTTTATCGTTGTGGTGTCAATACCATTTTAAGGAGGTGCCTCAGTCATGAGGAGGCTGAAAAAGTGTTAAATGATTGTCGTGCTGGAGCTTGTGGTGGACATTTATCTGGTTATGCTACCGTGTAGAAGATACTCCACGCTGGTTAATTTTGGCAGTCAAAAGTTGTCATGCATGCCAGAATTATGACCATAAAATCCACAAACCGCCAGCACCAATGCATCCTGTTGTCTCTGTTGGACCATTTACGAAATGGGGTATCGATTTCATGACCTGTAACCCTCCTTCATCCAGGGGGCACGGTAATATTATTGTCGCAGTCAACTATTTTACCAAATGGGCCGAAGCGATGCCTACATTCAACAACACAGGACAAAAAACTACATTATTTTTCTTCAATCACATCATTGCACGGTTTGGGGTCCCACAGGCTATAGTTATAGATCATGGGAAGCATTTTCACAACAATATGATGTTTGAATTGACAGCCAAGTTAGGATTGTCGCATGATAATTCTACTCCTTATTATCCACAATCAAATGGACAAGTTGAGGCCATTAAAAAAATTCTTAAATGAATGCTTCAATGAATGATAGGAGTCCATAAAAGGAACTAGAACTTGATCCTCTACTACGCCTTGTGTGCATATCGAACCTCGATGAGAAACGCGACCGGATTTACTCCTTTTCAATTGGTGTATGGTCTAGAAGCTATCTTACCAATCCAATGCGAAATATCATCGTTAAAACTCGTAGTAGACTTTTTACTTGACACCTCAGAAGAATAAGCGCGTCTCCTTAACCTCATCCATCTAGATGAAACGCGTCGTCACGCCCAATTGGCCAACGAAGTGCATAAGAGACAAATAAAGGCACAATACGACAAAAATGTCCAGCCTCGCATCTATTCAAAGGGCAACTTGGTCCTTCTTTACAACTAGGAAGATGATGTAATTGGTATAGGGAAATTTGAGCCATTATGGCATGGCCCCTATATTGTCAAAATATTTCTTGCTAAGGGTGCGTACGAGTTAGTTCATTACGATGGATTCCATTGGCACAGCCTAGAAATGGGTTGTATTTGAAACGTTACTATGCTTAATCATGAGCATGGTATTTTTTTATGTTATATTGTTTGTATGCTGTTGATTTTCATTCACTATCTTAATTTGTCTTCGAGTTTTCCTGACGTTAGTAATCCGATTTACATTTTATGGTAGATGTCTGAATCTTCAGAACCATTTTTTGGATATGCTGATGGTGCTAGTCATAGTACGTAGAACCTATCCTCTGCAACGTGGGCCATTTTCGCTCCGAACGGCGAGTTAGTGAGTTTTCAAGGGATTTGTATCAGTAGATCGACGAATAATATCACCGAGTATAGCGTGTTGATTGAACTTCTCTCTGATGCCATTTCATTTTGTATTAACCGCATAATCATAAGGTTATACTCAGAACTTGTGGTACTACAACTTACTAGTATTTATACTGTTAGAAATAGAACATTGCTTAGATTTTTTCTTAGAGTTTGAATTTTGGAGAGACATTTTGATTTCATTCAATATAAACAAATTTCTATAAATCTGAACACTTTACCTGATTCATTAGCTGATCAAGTTTTAGACAAACATTTGCAACATAGCTAAAGAAAAATTTCACATCATTGAATAGAATTGTGCATTAAAAATAGGAAAAACTCTGAAAACATATATATATATATATATATATATATATATATATATATATATATATATATATATATATATATATATATATAGGCTTTTAAAAAATTTGTGCCCAAGTCACGTTGGTCATCTGACCTCAAAATGTATGAAAAAATTCATAAGTAAACTAGTGGTGCTCATGATAGCACGCTATAGATCTAGCAATCCTACTGAGAAATCGCATCCAACGGTTAGGAACACCAATTGTGTGTCGCTGCAGTCGCATTAGAAGATCTTTGATCCAACAATATAGAATCCTAAAGGTCAATCCCTCTATGTGATGTTGAATCTCAGCAAGAGTCTCAGCCATATCAAGGTCCTGAAGGACTACTCTCTTGACATCCCTCTTTGCTGGTGCATCTGCTTCACACTCTAGTTCCTCTACTGGCTGAACGCGACCGATATCTACATTACACTAAACATTTAGTTTAGTGTTGGAAAGAAATAAAAACACAAAAAAAAATTTATAAACCTTATAAAAATCAAAAAACATGATCAAATCAATCTTACCTATTGCACCCCACTGAGCGCCTTCTGGTAAAACTAGATCTGGATCTCCTCGTAAGTCGACGCCTACATATGCATACTCATCAATGGCAACGATCTGTCGCTTGAACCGGGAAAAGAATGTAGTCGAGAACACAACAGTCGATTGGCCTGAATGTCAACCCATGAGTTCTACCCATCTCTTCATTCGAGGATCTCTAGGACTGGATATATCCAATGTTACATGTTGTGGCTGCATCAGTGGAATCCGTTCCAAAGAGAAAGAGATAAGGATGGAACCATAACTAAAAATTTTCTTCCTTCCTCCCTTTGATTTATTCAATTATTCCTTTATCTGAGATAAAATAGCTTCAGACCAGTTGAAAACTGTTGGCTCTAAATATTCCAGCGCATACTGCATATATGATCTGTTTGCCACATGGAGTGTAACGGTGCTAGCTAGTTTAGCAATCGTGAATAGGATGGTCCTATAAGGAAAATACCTGACATCACGAATGTTTATTTTTCCATCTTTGCTAGGTTCTAACCCCTGATAACAATACTGCATGACATAATCCCTCACTGTTTCTCCTCCAACGGTAGATCCTGTGAGTTAAATGGGAAAACCTCTCCTCGACAAACCTGTGATAAAATACACATACTCAACTGCTATGTAAAACACTTGATTTTTAATGTGAAATTCCTCTGTCACTGGATCCCATGCTCGAACAATGAAATCCAAGAGTTCTATTTGTTGCCTTATTCCTAACAGTTTGAAGTACTTAAGCAGCCCACAATCTCTTAAAGCTCTTACAATACCCAGATCATTCAAGGCAATCATATCATTCTCTTCATGTTCTCTTTCTCTCCATGTAATCATCATTATAATCTGATGGAAACCTGAAAATCAACCATAAGATCCATTAGATGCCATTCATTGCAAAAAACTAGGCAAATTTTGTACACAGCATGAAAACAAAAAACTTCAACTGCGCCCAACGCACTCCCTAGGCTGAGACATTACATTGCACATGTAGGTACACTTCACTGTACGTGCTATGCAACGTAGGTTTTGACATTCAGAGGTGAGTTACCCTCAATTTTGGCAGAATTTACCCTAGGGGCCTCAAAACCCTAAGAATTTGCAAGGAATGGTAATGAAATGAATACTAAAAGAAAGAGGAGGTTTTTACTACTGACCTGAATCAAACGGTGATGAAATCCATCCACTGAAACGATCGCAATCAATGACTGAAGTTCGGGGGAAAAATCAGGTTTAGAGCTCCAAAATGCAAATGGTAACTATGGAATGGTAAAAATGAATAGTGAAACTGCTTTATATAGTCATCTAATGACTTGCAAGTTAAATTTATTGCTATGACTATGGTTTTATTATGTTTTTTATCATGAAACAAGTATTTTTAATCCATTTGATGTTCTAAACAAGAAATACAACTGAAAAACATATTATTCATGGAGATTTATTTCAAGAAAGACTTGACCACAAAGCATGATTTTTCTCCTTATTTTTTGAGCTTTATTGAAAACGAAAAACGATTTGAAGCGCACTTTTATCTATTTTTTGAGCTTCGATAACAGTGAAAAAGGAACCCCTGGAGTCTTCTTTTAGCTCTTTTCAGACTCCAATAATGTGAAAATATTGTCGAGCACTTGTCATTTCGAGCTCGTTAAAGTAAATGAATTGATATCTACTCAGTATAAGTTTAACCCTTTTCCGGACTGAGATGGATTATTTATGAAAAAGGAATACCTTGGTTAAACATTACCAAAGAGGTTCTTTCAGATATTATTTTACACTTTTTCAGATCTGAGAGACAAATTTATGAAAAAGTACTTTTGGAGTCCTCTTTTTTCCTCTTTTTCAGACTCTCTAAACATGAAAAAGTACCGGGCTATCACTGTCGTTAAGCTCGTTAAAACATAAAATAGCGATGGGCTTGTCAATCATGGAAAGAATCGAGTTTCATTCATCACTAGACTCATTAAATTATTAAATAGCAATACTTTATTCTTTATTCGCCTGAAGCATTGAATTATATATCAAGTAAATGTTATCCTCCTCAAGCTTGTTAAAAAATAAAGAGGTACTAGTCGAAAAATGAGCGAGGAAAATTTTGGAAAAGCAAGCAAAGTTTGTTTCCAGTAGCAAGTCGCTCTTGAACATGACACTCCTTTCACTCCATGTTCGTGACTATTTGGGTTGCGTAATCATCTTGAGGGTTCATTCACACCTATGGTTAATCATACCTTCACTTCGGTTTTGGGTAAATGCTGCCAACTCATCATAGTGTCTCCGATATGCAAGAGAATTTATCTAGTGATTAAGAAATCATCCATCTGCAATACTCATAAACCTTCATTTTCATGACCGTCATCCCTAAAAATTTCTATATCAAGTGATACCCTTGTCTCGGAAATCAATAACTCCAGTTTTGCAATAAGGTGACTTCCTTTCGATTACAAATCAATATCCAGGAAGTTCACTTAGAAACATCATATTCCAGTACCATGAGGCTTGTTACAGCATCGATAGGATCCTTGCTTTCGAAATTTTGACTGAAATATTTTGTTTGACGTTCGAAATAAAATTATCTATTCACGCCTTACGAAATATATTGCAGTACCTTGAGGGCCATTAAAAATAATGGTGGTTCTCTCGCATTTTTTAACAAATCACATAATTGGCTGGTAATCAAACGATGTCTTTCCATGTTCGACAACAAATCATATATTCGCATGGCTAGACTTGTACTCGAATGATCGAGTGAGTGAGATAAGAAGACCCCGGATCTAGTTTCAGCCATCCGGGCTGCATTTTTAGGATTGTTGTACACATCATCTGTACTGTGACCTTACATATAGATTGTCATCCAAACATGGGCCTATATCTGTAGGCGTGTCTGCATCTGGGCAACATTCCAATGTAGACGACTTTCTGAAATATGTAAATGTTATTAGATTGTTTTATGTGCTAACTATGGGAATGCCTACCCTCAACAATTATGATCAATAGAGCATATATCATGATGTAATGTATTGAAATATTGATGCAGGTGACCGTTCCTCTTTGTTTCCAGGCTCATCATAGTGTAAAGCATCTTAATCAAATGTTCTTATTATTTGGATCTCATGCTTTAGGGGGAAATTTTTATAGGTCAATTTGAGCACCATTCCCAATGACCTGGTTAACTGGGCATCATCTCCAGGACCGATGATCAAGGGCATATTATTCCCTATCATCTCAGTTTATATATGCCCTAAGATAGGAAACAACATGAATCAAACAAGACTTTCATCAAGCAAGGATTTTCCATGGTTTGAAGCTTATTATTAAACATGTGGGAGCTCACCAACACAGGCTCTAAGGGGCCTAAGTGCATTGCATATGCAAGTATCCCCATTCAAGGCTACTCTACAAAGCACTTCCTGACATTCAAAGGTGCATTGGTCACATTGGGAGTGAAATTCTCATTGTTCTGGAATCTCCACTTGGCCAGTGTCTTCTAGAAGGGTTCACATGTGTCAATCTTCAGATCCAAGTGTCCATTTGACATCTACATGAATGGAAACATGTCTTGCCTATTTTTGGAATGTTATTGATTACAAAACAACCTACAGTTCATCTATAAATTGAACACAGATCTAAGTGTTTGGGAGGAAGAATTTGAGTAGGGAAATGCTGGAGAATTGTCAATATAGAGTTTGATTTTTGGAGCTGCTGCTAGAGAGATTTATGCTGTGATGAGACTTGGGAACTCTCTAGCAGTAGCTCCACAAATCAATTGAACACATATCTAAGTGTTTGGGAGGAAGAATTTGAGTAGGGAAATGCTGGAGAATTTTCAATAAAGAGTTTGATTTCTGGAGTTGCTGCTAGAGAGATTTATGCTGTGATGAGACTTGGGAACTCTGCTGGAAGGTCACTTCAAATCAGTCACTAGGTTGTAACCTCCCCTTCTATCATAAATAAAGAGTACTTATTGCTTTTCCCTACATGCATATATGCTTACTTTGAATTTCCATATTGCAAGATCTTGGTTGATGAATGTATTTTATGCTTAACTGATTTAGCTAACTATATTGAATAGATATCTATATTATTGCATCTTTTGTTGTTTCAGTGTTCTTTCTTACAAGAAGCATTCATCCATTTAAAACCACTTGAATTTGAAGCTATAATGGAAGCAATAGAAAGGAGCCATTTGGAAGTGATTGAAGCAAGTAAGCATACAATCCTCTCTATGTATATGTTCTAAGTTAGGAGAAACGATAGTATAGTCTTTCACCTATTTTTCTAGGCTAACACATACCTAGGGAAGAATAATTTATCCATAGATTATAATTCTGGCCCAACATTTAAGGTTGAGGTTAAGGTTAATGTCATGGTTAGGTTATAGTTAAGGTCAAGGGTAAGGTTAGGTTATAGTGAAGGTTAAGGTTAAGGTTAAGGTTAAAGTTAAAATTAGGTTAAGGGCTTGGTCAAGGTTAGGGTTAGGTTATAGTTAAAGTTAAGGTTAAGGTTAAGGGTAAAATTATGGTTAAGGTTAAGGTTAAACTTATGGGAAGGTTAAGGTTAAGGTTAAGGTATGGTCAAGGTTAGGGTTAGGTTATAGTTAAGGTCAAGATTAAGGTTAGGTTAAGGTGAAGGTTATGGGTTTAGTCAGGTTAATGTTAAGGTTAGGTTAAGGGTAAAGTCAAGGTTAATGTTAAGGTTAAGGTTTGGTCAAGGTTAGGGTTAGGTTATAGTTAAGGTCAAGGTTAAGATTAGGTTAAGGTTAATGTTAAGGGTTTGGTCAAGTTCAAGGTTAGCTTATAGTTAAGGTAAAGGTTAAGGTTAGGTTAAGTTCAAGGTTATGGTTAGGTTATAGTTAAGGTTAAGGTTAGGTTAAGGGTAAGATAAGGTTAAAGTTAAGGTCAAGATTAAGGTTAGGTTAAGCTTAAGGTTAAAGGTTAGGTCAAGGTTAGGGTTAGGTTATAGTTAAGGACAAGGTTAAGGTTATGTTAAGGGTAAAGTCAAGTTTAAGGTTAAGGTTAAGGTTAAGGGTTTGGTGAACGTTAGGGTTATCATTTAGGTTAAGGTCAAGGTTAAGGTTAGGTTATAGTGAAGGTTAAGGTTAAGATCAGGTTAAGTTTAATGTTAAGGTTAGGGTTTTTTTATAGTTAAGGTCAAGGTTAGGTTAATGTTACAAGTCTTAAGCTTACCCTAACCTTTACCCTAACCTTACCCTTAACCTTAACCTTGACCTTGACATTAACCTTACCCTTACCCTTATCTTAACCTTAACCTAACCTTAACTTTAACTTTACCCTTAACCTTACCTTAACGATAACCTTAACCTAACCTTAACCTTAACCTTACCCTTAACCTTGTCTTAACCTTACCTTAACCATAACCTTAAGGTTAAGTTTATAGTTAAGGTTAAGCTTAGGTTAAGATTAATATAAGGTTAAATTAAAGATCAAGGTTAAGGTTAGGTTAAGGTTAAGGTTAACGGTAAAGTTAAGGTCAAGGTTAGGGTTAGGTTATAATTAAGGTTAAGGTTAGGTTAAGAGTAGAGTCAAGGTTAAGGTTAGGGTTAAGGGCAAGGGTAAGGTTAAGGTTAAGGGTAACCTTAACCTGACCAAACCTTAACCTAACCTTAACCTAACCTTAACCCCTTAACCTTAAACTTAACTTTACCCATAACCTTAACCTTAACCTTAACCATACTAAACCTATAGCCTTAACCTTAACCTTAACTTTACCCTTAACCATGACCTTACCCTTAACCTTAACCTTAACCTAACCATAACCTTACCCTTAACCTAACTTAACCTTGACCTTGACCTTAACCTTGACCTTAACCTTACCCTTAACCTTCACCTTAAACTTAACTTTAACCTGACTAAACTAGTAACCCTTAACCTTAACCTTACCCTTTCCCTTAACCTTAACCTTAACCTTAACCTTAAATTTACCCTTAACCTAACCTTAAATTTAACTATAACCTAACTCGAACCTTGACCTTAACTTTACCCTTAACCGTGACCTTAACCTTAACCTTGACCTTGACCTTAACCTAACCTTAACCTTAACCTTAACCTTAGCTTACCCTTAACCTAACCTTAATCTTATCTTACCCTTAAACTAACCTTAACCTTAACTATAACCTAGCCCTCACCTTAACCTAAACTTAACCTTAACCCTAACCTAACCTTAACTATAACCTAACCCTAACCTTAACCCTAACCTTAACCATAAATTTACCCTTAACCTAACCTCAACCTTAAATTTAACCTTAACTTAACCTAACCTTAACCTAACCTTAACCTTTGGTCCTTGACCTTATCCTAACCTAACCTTAACCTTGACCTTAACTTTACCCTAACTTGACCTTAAGGGTAAAGTCAAGTTTAGGGTTAGGTTAAGGTTAAGGTTAAGTGTAAGTTTAAGGTAAGGGTAAGGTTAACCTTAACCTTAACCTTAGCTTTAACTTGACCAAACCTTAACCTTAACCTTAAATTTACCCTTAACCTAACCTTAACCTTTAATTTACCTTAACCTAAGCTTAACCCCTTAACCTTAACCTTAAATTTACCTAACCTTAACCTAACCTTAAATTTACCTAAGATTAACCAAACCCTTAACCTTAAACTTAACCTAACCTTAACCAAACCCTTAACCTTAACCTTAACCTAACCTTAACCAAGCCCTTAAAATTAACCTTAACCTTAACCTAACCTCAACCTGACTAAACCCTTAAGGTTAGGTTAAAGGTAAAGTTAAGGTTAAGCTTAAGCTTAAGGTTAAATTTAGGTTAAGGTAAGGTTAAGGTTAACGTCAAGGTTAAGGTTAGGTTAAGGATAAGGTTAAGGGTAAAGTTAAGGTTAAGGTTAATGTTAAGGGTAAGGTTAAGGTCAAGGTTAAGGTTACGTTAAGGGTAAAGTCAAGGTTAAGGTTACGTTAAGGGTTTGCTCAAGGTTAAGGTTAGGTTATAGTTAAGGTCAATGTTAAGGTTAGGTTAAGGTTAAGGTTAGGGTTAGGTTATATTAAAGGTCAAGGTTAGGTTAAAGTTAAGGTTAATGGTTAAGGTTAAGGTTAAGGTCAAGGTTAAGGTTAAGATTTGGTTAAGCGTAAGGTGAAAGTAAGGTTAAGTTTAAGGTTAATTTTAAGGGTTAGGTTAAGGTTATAGGTTAAATTTACTTTAAGGGTAAAGTCAAGGTTAAGGTTAGGTTAAGGTTAAGATAAGGTTAGGGTAAGGTTAGGGTAAAGGTTCAAGCTAAAATTAAGGATAAGGGTTTGGTTAATGTTAGGGTTAGCTTATAGTTAAGGTCAAGGTAAGGTTAAGGTTAAGGTTAAGGTAAGGTTAAGGTTAAGGTTACGTTAAGGGTAAAGTCAAGGTTAAGGTTAGGTTAAGGTTAAGATAAGGTTAAGGTGAAGGTTAAGGTTAAGGTTAGGTTATGGGTAAAGTTAAGGTTAGGGTTAGGTTAAGGTTAAGGTTAAGGTTATGGTTAGGCTAAGGTTAAGGTTAAGGTTAAGGTTAGGTTAAGGTTACTGTTAAGTTAAGCTTAAGATTAGGTTAAGGTTAATGCTAAGGGTAAAGTTAAGGTTAGCGTTAGGTTAAGGTTAAGGTTATGGTTAGGTTAAGGGTAAACTTAAGGTTAGGGTTAGGTTAAGGTTAAGGTTAAGTTTATGGTTTGGCTAAGGTTGAGGTTAAGGTTAAGGTTAAGGTTACGGTTAGGTTAAGGTTAAGATTAGGTTAAGGTTAAGGTTAAGGTTAAGGTTAATGTTAAGGGTTTGGTCAAGGTTTGGGTTAGGTTAAGGTTAATGTTAAGGGTTTGGTCAAGGTTAGGGCTAGGTCATAGTTAAGTTCAAGGTTAAGGTTAAGGTTAAGGTTATGGTTTGGCTAAGGTTAAGGTTAAGGTTATGGTTTGGCTAAGGTTAAGGTTAAGGTTAAGGTTAAGGTTAAGGTTAAGGTTACGGTTAGGTTAAGGTTAAGATTAGGTTAAGGTTAAGGTTAAGGTTAATGTTAAGGGTTTGGTCAAGGTTTGGGTTAGGTTAAGGTTAATTTTAAGGGTTTGGTCAAGGTTAGGGCTAGGTTATAGTTAAGTTCAAAGTTAAGGTTAAGGGTAAGGTTATAGTTAGGTTAAGGTTAGGTTAAGGTTATGATAAGGTTAAGGTTAAGGGTTTGGTTAAGGTTAGGGTTAGGTTACAGTTAAGGTTAAGGTTAAGGTTAGTTTAGGTTAATATTAAGGTCAAGGTTAAGGGTAGGGTTACTGTTAGGTTAAGGTTAAGATTAAGGGTTTGGTTAAGGTCAAGGTTAAAGTTAATGTTAAGGTAAAGGTGAGGCTAAGGTTAAGGTCAAGTTTAGGTTATAGTTAAGATCAAAGTTAAGGTTATGTTATAGTGAAGGTTAAGGTTAAAGCTAAGGTTAAGGTTATGGGTGAAGGTTAAGGTTAAGGTTAAGGTTAAGACCGATCACCTTAACCTTCACCCTTAACCTTAACCTAACCTTAACCTTGACCTTAACCTTAACCTAACCCTAACCTTAACCTTAACCTGAACCTTAACCCTAACCTTGACCTTAACCTAACCTTAACCTAAATAAATCCGTAACATTAACCTTAACCATAACCTAACCTTAACCTTGACCTTAATTATAACCTAAACCTAACCTTAACCAAACCCTTAACCTTAACCTTAACCTTAACCTTGACCTTGACCTTACCAAGGTTAGGGTTAGGTTATAGTTAAGGTCAAGTTTAGGTAAAGGTTAAGTTTAGGCTAAGGTTAAGGTTAGGTTAAGGTTAAGGTAAGCTTAAGGGTGAAGGTTTAGTTGAAGGTCAAGTTTAAGGTTAAGGTTAAGGTTAAGGTTAATGTTATGGGAAGGTTAAGGTTAAGGTTAAGGTTAATGGGGTAAGGTTAAGGTAAAGGTTAAGGGTAAGGTCAAGGTTAAGGTTAAGGTTATGGTTATGGGAAGGTTAAGGTTAAGGTTAAGTTAAGGTTAAGGTTAAGGTTAGGTAAAGGTTATGTGTGTAGTCAGGTTAAGGTTAAGGCTAAGGTTAAGGTTAAGGTTAAGGTTAAGTTAACCTTAACCATTGACCTTACCCAAACCTTACCTTGACTTTAACCTTAACCTAACCTGAACCTTAACTTTACCCTTAACCTTAACTTTACCCTTAACCTAACCTAAACCTTAACTTTACCCTTACCCTTATCCTAGCCCTAACCTTGACCAAACCCTTAACCTTAACTTGACTAAACCTGTAACTTTAAACTTAACCTTAACCTTCACCTTCACCTTCACCTTAACCTTAACTATAACATAACCCTAACCTTGAACAAACCCTTAACCTTAACATTAACTTTAACCTTAAACTACCCCTAACCTTAACCCTAACCTTACCCTTAACATAACCTTAACCTTAACTATACCCATAACCTAATCTTAACCTTAACCTAACCTTAAACTTACCCTTAACCTTGACCTTAACCTTAACTTAACCTAACCTTAACCTTAAATTTAACTATATCCTAACCCTAACCTTGACCAAACTCTTAACCTTAACCTTATCTTGACCTTAACCTAACCTTAACTTTAAGATTAACCTAACTATAACCTTACCCTTAACCTTAACCTTAACCTTGACCTTAACTATAAGTGTTGGAGAGGTAAATCCCCTCTGAGGATAGAGGCGATCCCTACTAGCCCAGATCGGGTCTATCAAAAATCAAGTCACGGTAAGACGCAGGTTTCTAGTTACAAAAAAGACCAAGATGCGACAAGTAGCCTACCTTAAATCCCACGTTTGTTTTCATTGCAGAAAAGATGATGTTTCTCATCCTTCGCTTTAGCAGATCACAATCCTCCCACTTAGCACATTTGAACACATGCACGCATACAAAGAAACAACAAAACAATGTAAAATCCAAAGCATGTAACCATATATCAGTCAGAGAAGATATAATTCATAGCTTAAGACATGAACATATGAATGGAACCATAATCAGAGTCGTTTATTATTAATAACAACTTAAGAAAGATACAACCTGAGCTCTGACGCTGGATCTTCCTTCGGCGGGTCGACAGCGAAGCACATCTCAATGAAGCTCGTCAGGAATGGGACAAAGGTCTCTCTCTTCCGGTTGGCTCTCAGAGGCTGTCTAGAGATAGTCTCCTTGATACTGATTTAGCTCTTGGTACTAGCTTGCTAAGGGAAAATGGCAAGCTTATATAGATGGTGGAAGGGCAGTTGGGATCTCTACAATGGTGGGATTGGCCCTATCCTCAAGGAAGCTTCCATGATAGGTGGAAAACCACTTCCCTTACATGGAGATCCAGAGCCAAACCTCCCAACTAATTTTAGATACTCGTTCAGGATATGTTTGGAATCAAACTTCCGCCATTTATTTTTAAAAAACAATCTTATTAAGCTTTGCATGAGCAATACACTAGAACAGAGTGCCAGTTGGCGTGTCGTCTTTGGTGGATTTTCCTAATTGGTGCTATGGCTGAACTGACTAGTCGCACCAAGGCCAAAAGGTATATTTTTATGGTTTTTCACGGGAAAATTTCTTCAGAGGAATGATTGTCCTTGTCAAGGGGGATGCCATGAAAGTTTTTTCAGGTCATGTCACTACTCATAGGTCATAGAAAATGCCCTCCAATGTGCGGGACGATGGAATGCAAGGACGGTGACAAATTACTGTGTAACAGATGCCCCCTAAAGGATGAGGCCTGAGAGAGAGAGAGAGAGGGGTGAAATTCTTTACGAGAACATGCCCAACTGAAAAAACTGCCATCGAAAAACCTGCATAGAAAAGTACAACTGATATCTCAAATTCATGATATGTGGTATGGGCGCAACCATCCATAATAGAGTATACAATAACTGAGATCTGAGGTATGGACACATACATCCAGAAAGGATAAATAAATAGACTTAGGTATGGTTGTGTTAGGGTCCCATTATTTGGCCGATTGGTGATCCAAATGACGATGTAACATCAAACCAAGCTTTGGAGCCCAAGGACCTAGCCTTCCCAGACTCAGAGAGGGCTCTCTCTATTATATATAAAAGATATCGGTGTGTTTGCTTGTGGTGTTCTGATATTAGGCTAGTTATGAAGTATGTTTTTTGTTTTTTGTTTTTAAGTTTGTGAGGGATAAAACTGATCAAAGATATAAAATGGGTAACAATTGAATCAAACTGGGCTTTATGAGGTCAAAAGATGTGGCTGGTGGATAGTAAACAAGGCTTAATAAGACAGTTGATTCAAGGTAGAAAGGATCTTTGGGCAAAATGGAGTAAATGGACATCAAGTTTGTGAATAAAAAAGAGTTTCAAGCATCAGTGGTTTAATAAATAACATAAACATGGTAAAGAAAACCCTTAATCATGCAACATGTAACTATAAACTAATCAACACATCGAAACAAACATTTCAGCCATGCATAGAAGTATAAGACCCTCTAACTTTGGGAAATGGCTATCAGAATTTGGGGAAAACACTTAATATGGACTAACAACTCAAAATACTATGCCGGAATGCCTAAACACAGTCTTTAAGTTATTGGGCACTTTGCAAACAAGCTTTCATAGTTTTAGGCAAAGGGCTAGATCGAGACTAGGCCTCCTTGGTTCAACAAGATGATAGGCTAATCAGTCAAAGAGATAGTTTTATGGATAGAACTATGGACAGTCATAGGTAAGCAGGGCACACCATACATCCTCAACTAGGCGAACTTATAGTAAAACTATAATAATAATAAGTTATTAAAGAGTAGTTAAGAATTCTTTAATGCAACTAAGGAAGAAGAAAACATAAAAGCTATGAAGATTCGGGAATTTTGAGGTGCCTCCATGGGCATATCTCAAATTTAATCTCTACTGATCTATAGCAAGCAAGAAACATGTATCATGAATGAAAACTAGAAGACAACAACAAAGCAAGAAACACTATACCATTCTACCATGTCATGGAATCCATCAACAATCCTTCATCATTCATCAAAAGCATCCAAAAGGCAGTCCAAAATCATAACACAAGTATGTTCTTCAAAGCTCATATGACCAATATATTGATTCTTCTCTCAAGTTCAGCCTTGTTTTACAATGAAGCCTTGTGGAATAAATAGGCTCAAGTGAGGAAAACCTCATGGTGCAACTAGCTATCCCATTGGCCTAATCAAAATATCTAAACTTGTCCTTGAGGCTTTGCAAATCCCAAGGCACAAAATATCCCATAAAATATCTAAAAAAATGCTAAAAATGGAAATTATATTGACTTTGCATCATTTTCCAAGTGCAAAAATAGCTAAACGCACATTTGGAAAAAACAGATTTTTGAGGTTCAAAAATTACAAAAATACTTCAAATTTATATCAAAAAAAGGTCTGCAACTTGAGGGGGAAGACAATTAGGCCACCTTCCGGTGTTGAGCAGGAGGCTCATGATAACCTAGGCAAATATTTTAACAATAAAATTTGCGTTTACAGCTGAAATCACCCAATACGATGCTGGAAAGTCCTCAGTATATTCACTTTGTGTGTAAAAGCAGGAAATAATAATTGTTGATACCTGTTGAGCGGGAATATACCAAAAGTGAGCATTTTGTTATTTTGGGGGAAATGATCTCAAATATAAATGTGAGACCCTTCTCATATAATTGTATAAATGTAATAATACACTCCTCACTTGAAAAAACCTCAAAGTAGAAATGGCGAAATAATCGTTTTTGACCAAAACTCAAAAAATACAAAAACAAAATTGAAATAGACTAAAATTGGCATGACCTTCAGAGATTCTACTAAACATGCTCCAATACATTAAAAATATAAGAGGTATGATCAATGCTCTTCTTTAGTGCAGTGAAAACTTACCTTGCTGTTAATTTCTCTTGGGCTGCCTTTAGTTTGTGCCGGGCAAAATGATTCAACTTTTGAAAGTGATGTGTCCTCTTCCTTTGTAGCTCTAAATCTCTGTTTTCTCTTTCAAGCTTCATCTCCAAGTGTTTGTTGGCTCTTTCAAGCCATGCCTCTTTGTTTTCTTCAATTTCCTGCTCAAGGAGTGCAGTGAGAGGAAAGGCTTGGAGATGGGCTTGTTCTTCTTCTTTCTACTTTTCCAAGGCTCTTTTAAGCCCTATGGTCCTAGGCCTCTTCTGCCTAGGTTGGTCTCTCTCTTCTTCCTCATCAAAATCACCAATGAGTTCTTCTATCCTTGCTTGTGCCTTAGCTGCTTCATTTTTGTATTTGATCTCCCGTGCTTCATGAACAGCTGTGTGAACACTCATCTGTTTGTTTTGGGTTTCCAAGAAATAGTTAAAGTTCCTCGCCTGTTGAAGATCATTCTCCAATGTCTCAATTTTCCCCTCTTTATGGATTAGGAGGTTTTCAAGAAGGCGGGCTTCATTATCGCTGTCATCACTCTGGATTGGAATGACAACTGATGCTCCTTCATGTTCTTGACTTTTTCCAACCTTGCTTTTCCCTTTGAAGGCCAATCTTGCACTCTTCCTCCTTGGCATGCTAATGGGAGACCTCTTGGGAAACTTTCTTTTGCTAGGGATAACTTTTGTCACTTTTGGAGTGGCAGCCTTAGACCCTTTCTTCCTTGCTGTGCTGAGCTTTGTTCTTTTGGGAGGAGGAGACACAACTGATTTACCCTTGACATCTTCTTTAAACTGCTGCTCTTCTTGAGGCTGTTGGATGTATTCTTCTTGCTGTTCACTTTTCTGCCCCTGTTCACCAACATTAACTTGCTGTTCTACTTCAATGCCTTGTTCAATTTGTGTTTCAACTTGCTACCCTTTTTCCCCAAAATCAAGCTGCTGTTGTGCTTGGATTTCCTGATCATTTTGTGGCTCAAGATGCTGCTCAATTTCCTGCCCAAGCTACTATTCCTGTCCTCCAATATCAAGCTGTTGCTCTTTCTCTTGTACCTGCTGCTCATCATTTTCTGTTTGCTGTTGACCTTCACCACTGTCCTGCTGTTGTTCCTCATCTTGTGTTCGTTGTTGTTCCTTCCTTTCCTCTTGCTCATGACCTTTCTCTTCTTGCTGTCTACTCCCTTCTCCTTCTTCCTGCTGCCTTGACTGTTTAGTGGTAATTTTGAGCCTTCTAGGAGTAGGCCTGCTGGACAAAGGTATAGGGCGATGAACAGGCTGAGTGGGAGATACATGAACTGGAGGAAAAATAGAGAAATTTGGGTGGCTGATAAAAACATCCCATGGAACCTCCTTTTTCTCTAGCTGGTGTAGGATGATAATTTTGATCAGAGAATGATGGAAAAGAGAAGGTATTTGCAAAGTTCGGGCCTTCTTCTGGACTGTGGATGCCATCTTCTCGATGCTTTTGTATAAAAAGTAAGGAAGATTTAGTTGCATGTTTCTAGTGAAATGCATCAATAGTCGGACATGGTAGGCATAAACTCAATCAAACCTCCCTTCACAAGTAAAATATTTCATTATGACTTTCATAAGAGGAGCATAGCTGTCAAGAAGATAAGAAAAAGGGAAAATAGCAGTGAAAGCATCTCTATGCTCAGGCTTGATGAAAGGCTTGTAATCTTCTAAGTCAAGATGGGCCTGTTTGAACCATTTTTTGCCATGATATGGAATCTTGGTGGCCTTGGACACTGATCTTGGAGAAAACTTGAAATCAAGGTCCGCTACCTGGAAATGCTTGTTCTGGAACCTCAGGGCGCATAGATGTGTTAATGGCGAAAAACTTTTGACCTCTTGTATCTTCTGGCAGAAGTCTAGACAACCTACTTCATGGAAGTTGAAAAGGATGGATGGATGAGCATTTACCTCCTCTGTAGAGATTGGCTCATATCTTTTATGTGGGCCACTCCTGCTGTCTTGCCTTGGAGGCATTTTGACCTAACTGTGCTTTTGAAGAAACCAACTGCCTCACTGTGTGTAAACTGCCTTCTTGGAGCCAAACTGTGTCAATTCACTGTTTTGATAGTGAAGAATGTCTTTGGATGACTGCACATTGTTCCCTCACAATATAAAGAACCCCTGCTCCCTTAAAAGTGGTCTTCTACCTTGAATGTATCTCTGTCAACAAAATTTTCAATAGGATACCATACAGTGAAAAGGAGACAGACTGCTAGGTAAATTCCCTGTGCAAAGTGTCAAGAAATCACCTTGTTCTTGTGGAGTTTTGGAGGTTAACAACACATTTTAATCTTTGTCCAAAGTAGACTCTCCAATCATTACAAACCTGCCTTTCTAGTGTGCAAATGAATCAACAGACTTATGGCTTATGCAATCAACCCTCAGTGTAAGTATACAGTCAAATTCACAGTTAGAGAACAGAGGTGACAGAGTTAAACAAGCTATAAAGTTTCAACAGAGGCTGTAGCAGCTTATTTCTTTCAAAATAATCAGTGGCCCCTTATCAATGTAACCCTTTCCTTTGCAGAAAAAACTTCTACTCTATATGAACATCCACTTATCAATAAACTCAAAAAACAAAAGACAGTCAAGCAACCAACACAGTGAACACTGTCTTTTCTGTGACAAGTGTGAGCAACTTTCCCCTGTAGCTTTCAACCTAAAAACTGCTCTTTTACAAAAACCCTTTTTTATGATTACACTTACTATCCTCTATTTGTATGTCACTTCATCAAACAGAATCGTACACATACAAAGTTAACCCTCAGTGTGAGCATACAGCCAGACTCACTGTTATGGAACAAGGTGACAGAATTTTGAAGAATGATTTACAAGTTCAACCAAGCCTGTAGGAGTTTATTTCTTTCCCATAATAAAAATTCCTGTTTTAATATGGAAACCATGCCCCTTTGTAGAAAAAACCTCTACCCCATCTGAATATCAACTTTTCAAAATAAGCTTGAAGAACAAAACAGTCAAGTGGCAAACTCAGGAAAAAACTGCCCCTTCTGTGGTCTATAGGGTTAACTTTTGCCCTTTGATGCTTTGAAGGTATAGGATCTCTGGTCCTTTGATTAATGAAGGTGTAAACACATAGCTCCCAGTTCAACACAATTTCTTTCCTGTAGGCACCTTTAATGGCACATTCAGCATCTTACCACAGTTTTACATCTCGGATTACCACACAATAAAAAACACTGTTTTTTCAGCTATGGTGACAAGGTTTGAAAGTTTTGTATGCTGTGGTGTGGAAAATTTGTAGCAGTTTCAACACATTGTTTTCTCTATAGGCATTTTTAGCAATATATCTATCCCTCTGGCATGGTTTCAAACAAGGGCATACAGAGTCAAGCCAAAGAAAACACAGTGATGGTACTTTCTGGTGTTGGTGGTAATAGAACCCTGCTTTTTGATGTTTTTATGATATGGCAACCAAAATTTATCATTCAAACTATATGAGAAACCTCTCACATGACAATTATCTTTCCTTTGTATCACTGTTCCTCATAATCATTTGACCTACACGCCTTCAAAGTGTCCTTGGCAAACTTCTGACTGTTTCAAATAATGCACATAACATGACAGTTTTGACCTTGTCTTATCCCAATTTTGAGAGAAAATTGCAATGGTCACTCATACTAGTGCTTAATTCAACCCTTTGGTGTTTGCTTCTAACCTCATCACCACATCAATAGCTAGTTTTTTATAAACTTGAACTGTAGTTGTTAAAACCTCTCACAATACTTAGCAATTCTGAAACCAAGGGGGATAACACGTAAAAATACCTTCAAACTTGATGGAAATCCTTTTTGGAGAGTTGGAGCAACTTTGTATGTGAACTGCAGGCGCGCTTGAGGTTTTAACTTGCGCGGCACTCTGCAGAGAAAGAACGTCGCGCAAAAATCTAACCGGGCGGCCTGTCGGGTCGTGGTCGGGCGCCGTGTACAGGCGCGTCGCACGACGGTTGAACGCTAATGCAAAAATTCTCCCAGGCACGTCGCACAGTGAAAAAGTGACAAATTCCTGCAAATCGACCCGAAAATTCTTTGTTTCGATGCTGAGGGTAGCAAAGAGGCCTTGCTTGGGCTCGATGGATTTTCAAAACGGAATGACCACGGCTTTGACCCCCTTTTAAGTAAAGAGAAAGCAACGGTCCTTTTGATATTTAATATGGAGAGAGTTCTTTTTCCAAAAGTTTGAAAAAGGTTTGTTTTTTAAACAACAGTTGAACCTTCAGTTTTTCAAAACATAGCTCGAGACCTTGGAATATTATTGGCAAAAGTGGCATACATTCTGGCTAGTTTTGGTGAGTATGATCCTTTATAATCACAAACCTCCAGGATTAGATTTCTTTCACTGTGTTTTAACATTAGGGAATAACCTCTGTTATTGCTGGCCCCTTTTGGTGATATTTTCAACATGGAAGGTCCACTTAGTAATACACCAATGATTGATGGGGCGTCCTTTGACATCTGCAAGGAAATGACCTATCACTTCAAAATTTGATTTGGCACTTTTCTGCTCTATATACCTCCACCTGATTGCTAGAGAAAAACTGGATCATCATTTTGCAGGGGTATTCTTTGACCTTTTGACAGAGATTCTTTTCCCTTTCTTCAACACAAACTAACATCTTGCTCCTAATGCCTTTTTGGGATTAAATGATGCCCCCTGTGAAATGAATTTTGACTAAAGGTGTAAAATGTAGTGGTACCCACCCAGGTTTGATCATCCTTTGTCTAAGAAGGTGCTTTCTTTTACAATCTTTCATCTGCTCCCAGTGCTGATGTGATATCTCTGATCTTTATAATGACAGTTTTGTACTTGTTTAGAAAACCTCTTCGAAATCTGAGAGTATGCCCAAAATCCTTTTATACTTTATAACTCTATATACTAGCTGCAGTATCTCTTGGGAAAACCAGGCTTAGATTCTTACTGTCAACTTAGGAAAACTTATTTTGAAAAAGCACTTGTTCCATAAATGGAGTTACTTCCAATAATGCCATTCTTTGATCAGCTTTGCATGTCTGTCCTAGGGTTTTTAGCACTCGAATCATAACCAGCTTCTGTCTTTACTTGCTTCTTCAACCTCTTTCTCCCTGCAGGTGCCCAAATTTGCTGACATTATTTGGATTTAGTCATGGCTCTTTGATTTAAGAAAGGTGCCTCTTTTCAAAATACTTCTATGCTTGTATGGTGCTTCATCAGTCTTTTCTTCCACTATAGGTGTCAAACTTGCTGTAGTTTTTCATAGTTTGCCATGGTCTTTTAAGAAGGGCACCTTTTCACTACATTCCTCTGCTCAAAACATATTATATAATATCTCTGTTTATTGAATAATGGAAACTTATTTTTGCCTTGAACTTTCCAAAACATTGACAGTATATTAAAACAACTCCCTTGCCTATGATGAACAATAGTTCCACTGGTGATGTCTCTTGGTGATAAAACTCAAATTGCCCTTACCAGCTGATTTTCTTTTCATGCTTTTCAAAGTTTTCAAAATTGAGATCATAACTTGTGGATAAGATGTCCTTTGAAGCTTTGACTGTTCTTTGCTTAGAGGAGGGAATGTCTCTTTTGGAGCAGTGGCATTTAGATTTTGTCTTTGATGATTTCCAGAACCTGAAACACTGTGCCAAAGCTCTTTTTGTATTTGATGAGCTTGTATACCTGTTTGTAAGAGAAAAAATAGATCAAACACATTTTTTCTCTGGGTATTATGCCAGAATCTTGCCTGTAATGTAAATCTAATTAGGTGACAGGTTTTTCTTGACTGTAGATGCAAGTGCTAGGTCTCTTTGAGCTTTCTTCTTTGACTGTGGGTAGAAGACAAAACAGGGGATGATGCATGAGAGTTAGAAGGTGAAACAAGGAGAGTTGCTCTTTATGTTTCCTGTGAAGGAGCTCTTCACTGTCTCATTGCACTGCTCTTTACTGAGGGGAACTAAAATGTCACCATTTGCCTTGGCGCACACTTCAGATCCTAGCTCTGTTATGAACATCACTTACACTCAGAAAAACTAGAGTCACTGTTTTACTGTCTAGAAAAAAGCAAACCCGGGCTTTTTCAATCCTTAAAGTCAATATTGGCCAGCGCCCTCTGCTTGTAGATGAAGGAGGCGCCTTAACCCTCTGCTTGTAGATGAAGGAGGTTCTTGGCCATGACAAATTACCAGTCTGTTTGACAGTGGTGTCTTTCCTATACTGTGATTTCATGCTGAAAGGAAGCTGCAAGGTCTTGATGAGTCACTCTCTGTCTTGCAGATATATCTCAGGCTCATGTTTACATTGAGAAGCAGTTGTTCTTCTAAATGTAGATTCAAGCAATTTCTTCTGAGATGATGTTATATTTCCTGCCTTTGCAAAATCCATAAAACACTGTAAAAGACCTAATAATCAGCTTGAGACTATGGTCTATGCAGTGCTGAGACTTAGGGGTGTGTAAGTGGCACGACTTAGAGCTGTGATCAATTTCATTTGCAGAGTGGGAGGTCTATCATGATTGGTCTGTAGCAGATGGAGGTTTCTTTTGGCCTTTTGATGATTGCCAAGGGTAAAATGTCTTAAAGCGCCACTTCCTAACTTAGGGGAGGCTTTTGAAACAGACTTGGATTTTTCCTTTTAGAGCTGATGGGCAGACCAGTAGGGCTAAAGCTAGATAGGATAGTGATAATGAGGTTTTGACTTTGACATGGGTGGACTGAAAAGTAGGAGGGCGAAAAAAGTTTTATGAGGGTTTTCTAGATGACAAATTGAAATATGAAAATCAGCTTCTAGAAAACTCAGCTATGGATATGGTCATCACTAACATGTGAAAAATACTGATGACTAACATGTTGCAGCCATCCAATCAGTGATTCATGTAACCAATCATGATAATCCACAAAGTCCGCAGCCTAGATTCCATCAGACAAAATTCAGGGTCTTGCACTCGATCGCGACTCGAACAGAGTACAAGTCCAAGAATGTGAATAAGTGAGCTGAAGTCAAACATGCAAGAACATCGTCTGATTACCATCCAATGATGAAAGTCGTTAACAGACATGAGAGGTACGACAAATAATAACAATGGCCCTTAAGGTAATATAGATACAATCCACAGAATGTGAACAGTGAGCTATGTCGAACACCTGCAAAATCATTCGATTGGAGGCCAATGATAAAAACCCCACGTCGAATGCGAAGAACCTGCCATTGAGGCATGCAGGCTCCAAGGTACCGGAAAGGAGTCTCTTGATCAACTTCCTAGATAATGAGCTGGAGTCGACAGGAAGTGACCTTGATCGAAGGTGGGCCATAGTGTTTTCCACATCATCTACATGAGATAGAGTAATATAATGTTTGTGAATCAAGATCATATGAGAATCAAAAGAGGGTTAAAAACTGTATTGGTCAACTTCTCTTGAACATACCGGCGGCACGACAATGGATTTGGAAATATTTGACATCAAAATATCTGAGGTCATGACGACGAGGCAAAGAGCAGATGAGCGGTCAAAAGGGATTACCCAAACCCATGGAGGCAAGTAGAGAATGAGATGAGATGTCCCCAACCCGACACGAATGCAGACAAGTGCCATGTTCAAGAGCGACATACTGCTGACACGAAGATGATACTGGTTCCATTTTCCCCACCATTTTTGGCGAGTACCCAAATTATTTTTGAAAACAAGCTTGAAGGGGATAGCATATGCTTGTGATATAAGTTCGTCCTTCAGACAAATCCAACCTAGTACATTTAACGAGCCCTAGGAAGGAGAAACTTGAGTATCATCATTACGACGAAGTCCAATGTCATCAGGGTTTAACAAATCTGAAAAAGGAAGAACTCAACGTATTTTCATATTTAGAGATTTTGAAAAGACAGCGGAAAAGTAAACTCCAACAATCCCATTTCATAGATAGTTCCTCAAATCCGAAAAGCTAGAAAACTATGTCTGAGAAAACCTCCTAGTCGCAATCGGCTAGGGTATTCATTTTTCGTAAATAATCTATCCCAGAATGAAAAAGGGGTAAACGTATACAGGGTAGATGTTGTTTCACATCCAATTTAATGAGATCAAAACGACAAGCAAATCGGAAATATTTTCATGTTTAGAGAGTCAGAGAAGAGCTGAAAGATGACTCCATTAGTGACTTTTTCGTGTTTTACCGAGTCCGAAAAAGTATAAAATACAACTCGTACCGTCGTTCAAGTTGCGTGAAAACCTATTGCTGCACAAGAAAGCAAGTGTAAAACCCATTTTTCGACAAATATAATGAAATATTGGAAAAATAAGCTTCAAAACCTAATTTGATCTTGAAAAGTTATAAATATGACGAAAATATTAAAAGCATATTTACTTTTACTTTTTACCTCTTGTGGAGAGCAACAGTGAGTTTTTCCTGTGTAAACTTGCGGCGATGATTACGGACGATCTAGTGTATCACTTTAGTTCTCGTCTTTCCCAGGTAAGAGATGCTCCCCTTAGCTTTGTTTTAATCCATTTTTTGCAAAATTCCACTGTGATTATGGATCCCTGAGGGGAAATTTGAAATTTTAGGGCTTGCCCAATTGGCGCAGGTATCGGGCATGGACTCGCGCCAATTGGGTCCTTTTTTCAAAGGGGTCACGCCAATGGCGCAACCTAAATTTTGCTTAAATTTTACAAAATATGAACCAATAAATTGGATTTCTGAGTGTTCAAGGGATCCAATAACATGTTCATGACCATTTTGGTGTAGATACACAATCACAATGGTGATAGAATGGAAATAAAGGGAACATATTGAAGAAGATGAAATGGCCATGGAGAACGAGGCATGTATGAAGGCTCTTTGAGATTACGGCTTGAAAACATTATTCATGACACAGTGTCTCAGGGTTCAACCTAAGTTACTGTAGTACTTGATCAGTATTTGGGATGAAAATGAAGAGAATTTCAGGCTTCGAGACCAAGTATTAGAGCTCAAAGTATTCAACATTTATTTCATAACTGGATTGTCTCGGAGAGGTCCAGTCTCGATTTTGACAGGTACTAGGCTATCTGGTGAGAAAATGGCAATGATGATGGAAAGAGTGTGCCCAGGGGCATGAACAGGATTAGGCAATGGGAAGGTTGATATCTACACGGTCCCCGATCTAGCACTCAGAGTGGTGCTCCATACCATTACGCGGGTTGCGGGGTCACAGGCACCACATTAGGCTACTAAAAGATAGCTCCCTTTAGCATCTAAATGCATGAACCCAACAGTATTTGATTGGACCACTTCCATAACAATGAACATCAAGCGATAGTTGACGAAGTGCAAGAAGTCCAAACTAAAGAAGTTTGGGTATGGATCTATCTTGGTATCGTTCATCCTTGAACGACTACCAATCTTTCAGGGCCAAGGGGTGATAGTCGTCGATCCACTGTTGAGAGAGCCATGGATGGCTCGATGGGCAGCACTCATGCCCAGATCAGGATGGGGCCAACAAATTTCATGGAGGCCCGAGTTCTTTGTATGGCTATGTTGACAGTTGATCATCGTGGAGGACTAGCCCTATGCTAGTACTGATTTCATGGGAGACCCAGATCTTCCACTCCCAGAGGGAGAAGACTGGGACGAGGAGCTGGGTAAGACTCTTTTTGTTTTATGTATTTTGTGATTTTTTTGGATATACATGCATGTTCTAACAAACGATCGTATATGTGTGTAGACGTTGGCCAAGAGAGGCCCGCCAGGATGTCACCCATCGCACGAAGGACCCCTCTCACCTATGACCCTCAAGGCGAGGGTGGCGAGGGGAGTGAGCTAGTCCAGAACATGGAGGGAATCTCCCAATGGATCCTAGATTATGCTCACCTAGCAGACGTCCCATTGGCTTATCAGAGGCACACTGTGGGGGTGCCTAGTTGCCTGCATTGTTTACTTAGGCGATTGGTGTAGACAGTGACATGCTAACATGAGCACCATGTTGATTAGTCATTTAGGGCTTTTGATTTGCACATTTTTGAGAGACATGTTGTCTCCGAATATTATTGAAACAGACATGTATATTTTTGATTTTATGTGATGTACACAAACTACCAACCATTCGACATATATATATATATATATATATATATATATATATATATATATATATATATTTATTTATGGATAGATCTTTTAACATATGATGATGTTTTTACAAGTTGTGTAAATGTCTATCTAAAACCATATTAGCTACTGCATCTGTTAACACATTCATGTGTCTAGGTATGTGTTGATATGTAATGTAATCAAAATTTCTTTCCAGTAAATGAATACGTAGATACAGATGTAAAATGGATGGGTTCCTACTTGAATAATGATCATTAAGTTGTAATACTACAAGTTGTGAGTCCAAATATACAAGTAATGCATGAATACTGAGGTTAACAGCCTCATTTAATAATTCCAAAATGACACTATACTACGTGACTTTATTTGTGGTAGGCCCTAGACAAACACCTTGTAAATTGACTAACTCACCAGAAGAATTGTAAATTACTGTTGACCAGATAAATCAATCTTGCAGACAAGATTGATCTCCCTAGTACCAAAAGGTAATCTACCAACAAACAGCCAAATAAACCTATCTTTCTCTAGACATATGCGATTTACAAAAGAATACTATAAAGGTGTTAAGGTCTTACCGTAGATCCAATGCTTGTTTGAAATAGTTGTCCCTCAGTCGCTCGAAGGAGTTATCTTTATAGACCTACAGTCACAAAAAAGAAAAAATTAAATAGGACCTGTATAGTAAATATTTTAAATCATGCCTATCATGGTGATCAAGGAATCCATGAAATAAATGGTTAATTAACAGCTTATTGAGAAAAATGAATTCATTTGTATTAAATTTGAATAAAGAAAACATTACAACCTTAGCCTTGATGTTGAACAGGCCTTCCCAGGGTCTGAAGTAGGAATCTCCTCTACTCTGACAAGCCTTGCACTATTCCAACCGAGACAGATAGAGGTATGTGATCTCTCCTCACAAAAATCTCAGTTAAATGATTCTGAATCCCAACAACACTTAACCTCAAATAATTCTAAAGCTTGAACTCCCCTTGAGGCTACCCAATGCCTCTTTTTATAGTGCAAAAGAGAAGGTTTTAGTTCCAACTATGAAGGGATATAATCCTCCTTCAAAGGGATAAGCTCCTCACATCAAGGGGTTAGCTCCCTAAGGTATGGGATACATGAACCTCAAAAGAGCGGTTCTGCCACCGCAAGATTTCTTTCAGAGGCTTCTAGAATTTACTGAAAGTGAGATTTTTGATTTTACTTGTGCCTTTTTAATCTTTTACAGGGATCCACACCCATAACATAGAGAAATTGTGTTCAGGTACGCAAGAGTCATGAACATTAAGTGCGGGACCACAGGCAAGACAAAGAGAAAGTGCGATACCAGAGTTAAGGATATTTTTAAGAATTTTTCTCTTATTTTCAAGGCTTGACATGAGGAACTGATGTGTTAGACTTGCAAAGGAGGAAGTATGAGTGATAATGAGTCATAAAAATAGCAGAATGTCAAGATGACAATTTTTAGTGCAACAGATTGCCCCCTAAAGTGCAAAGTCTAGAATAGATGAAGCTGAAGTCTGTCATATATGAAGAGTGCAATACTTTCTCATTTCAAGGATCATCCCATGGACACTCCAGTTGGAACCTGTAAAAACATTCAATGAAATATATATATATATATATATATATATATATATATATATATATGTAAAGATATCATCGCTGAGGTAGGCATTCCCATACTCAGATCAAAACTAACTAGAAACTGATTTAAATTGTTTTGATACAGGAATGATTTTCAATACATCAACAGTATAGACATGTATAGACACAGTATGGATGTAGCCATATATTTATGAATATTCCATTGTATAAATGATAAAAAAATTCCTCGCATCCTGGATGGTAGAAACTAGATCCAGGGTCTTGATTTCCACCTCTCCAACTAGTACGATTCTATCCATGTGAATAAATGTGTCGAAGTTGAACATGGAGAAACCACTTGATTATCAGTCAATAATGTAAACTGTTAACAAGTGTGAGAGTAACCACCAGTAATGTCAATGGTCCTCAAAGTACTCAGTACAATCCATGAGATGTAAATGAATGAGCTAAATTCGAACATGTCAGGAAATCATTCGATCGAAGGTCAATGATGCAACCTGTCGTCGAAGGTGAGAAACATGCCATTAAGGCATGCAGATTTCAAGGTACTAACGATTTCTAGATCAACTTCCTAGGTAATGAGTTGTCGTCGATAGGAAGTGATCTATCATAAGCAAGCCGACAACAAGAAATCATCGATCAAGTTTTGAAGAAATATATTGGAAAGGATTGACTCAGGGATAGTCAAAATGGATGACAGATATTTTGCAGATGAATGGTTTATTTTAACTTTCCTCTTGAACACATAACGACACTGCAGATAGTTTGGTGACAATTGACCCAAAGCTAATACCCAAAAACCGGATAAAGAATTTCAATATGGTTTGATTAACTATTAGGCAAATGATTTCTCAACATGTTCAAGAATGGTGAATGGATTTTCGAATAATCAAAATACAACAAACAGGTTCATTTTTCTCTCTTTTCCCCCACCATTTCTGGCAAGTACCCCTTTATTTTTGACAAGCTTGAGGAGGATAACTTTTGCTTGTTTGTAAGCTCATCATTCGGATGAGTCCAACTTAGTTTAGGATTCAAACCCTAATAAGGAGTGGTTGGTTCCTGTTTTGAAATTGAACAAGTCCTTTACTGTTAAATTTTAACGAGTCCAATATAGGAGAAAATCAGTGTTTTTTCAATTTTAGGGAGTCAAAAGAAAAAACTTAAGAAGACTCCATGGGGGTAATTTTTTGTAAATTTAGTCTCTCGAGCCTGAAAAAGGATAAAATAATGTGGGAGAGAACTCTATTGACTGTAATTAGTCAACGTATACCTTTTTCATAAATAGTCCATTTCAGTCCGTAAAAGGGGTAAACTTATACTGAAAGGACGATTATTCATTTATTGTAATGAGTTTGAATAATCAAGTGCTCGGAAATATTTTCAATTTTCAAGAGTCTGAAAAGAGCTCATAATAGGACTCCAAGTTTTCGCTTTTTCGTAAATTTTTGAAAGAGTCTGAAAAAGCGATAAAAGTATGTTCTTTGTTGAAAAAATGATCAATTTTCCTCAAAAAAATCCAATTTTCTGTACAAAAACTCGAAACATTACACATACCTATTTAAGATAAATAAAAATTATTTCAAAAATAACCTTTTTAAAGTGAAAAATAAACAAATTAAAAATTCAATTATTCGAAAAAACTTATAAAAAGGACTTTTCTAACTTCATTTTTACCATTTGAGTTCAGAGTAAAAAGTGAGAGCTTTTGGATAAAAAAGTTCCTGTGAAGATTCTGGAAAATATGTCCAGTGAAATCGAGAATCATTAGCTCCAGGTAATCCATGACCTCATTATCTTGCATTTCATCCATTTAAATTTCATTTTTGGGCTTTAGATTTCATTTTTTAAGCAAAAATAGGTTGAAAAAATCGCCCGCGGGGGTCTGCAGGTGCAACACGTAGGCCCTGCGGACCTCGACTTTTTTCTACATAGAAAAAAGTCTTGGGTCCACACTTGATCCATAGCACCCGTGCATACCTACGTACTGTGTATGAACTTAGGGTGTGGACCCCGCACAATGAAATTTCAAACTTAATTTTCTCAATTTCTGCCCAAAAATTTTCAAAAAATCTTGTTCTAATATGTCTTTTTATGCATTGTAGGACATACAAGATTATTTTTTGGAGAGAACGTGAGCATGAAGACATATATGATGCCGCAATGAATCATTTTCCTACAATGCAAGCATTGAGAGCATGCGGTTTGTATAAATTCTGGGCCATTCAGGGCATGAGGGCATAGGTAGACCTCCTGACGTGGCTGGTGAAAAAATGGAATGTACAGGACCATTTTTTTATTATTGGTGGCCACCGACTCGAAATTGAGCTGGATGATATCTATTTTTTGACTAGTTTTTACAAGAGGGGCAAACATATTTCTCTGTTTGGGACTAGGCCAGGTGGCCAGTCTGTCGCTAGTCTTCGACTAGAGTTTTGTGATGATCAAGAAGACCCCCGGGGCAAATGGATTGACATAAAAACTATCATCCATCCCGAGCTTAAATTTATTACATTTACTGTCACCAGAATGTGGGAGCACAGCATTGTAGGTGGCTACCGGTTCCCAGATGCGCATTGCTGTAGACTGTTTTTGAGGCAGCATTTTCAACTAGTGCAAAGCTGTGTTGGCCAATGTAAAAGGCCAACTAACTAGAGAAAAGAATGGAAATCTAAACAAATTTGAATATGGATCCATTGTAGTCACCTTTTCTCTAGAGAGGATCCCCATGTTAGCTCCGCAGAACATTCTTGTTGATGCTGGTCGACCTCCAGAACCTAGGATGGTTCGTTGGGTTGCATTGATGGCCCGACATGCTAAGGGCATCGAGGTTGTTCAATTTTCTTGTTCATATTTTCCTTGGCTGGAATGCCAAATATTTTTTATAGAGGACTTTCCATACGCCAGGATAGATTTGTGTGGCGACCGAGAGATGGCTCTCCCAGCAGGGGAACAGTGGGATGAATCAGGTAAAAATCATTTTCAACAATTTATAAATTCTAATTTTTTTGTATTTTAATCGTCCCAAAACTAATAATTGAAATTTTAAATGTAGATGTGGGCCCATGGCGACCAGCCCATCTCGAGCCTTATGAGAGGAGGCATCCAACTATCGTGGCACCAACCCTAGAGGGCCAATCAGTAGAGATCCTGTCTGATTTAGAGCATCACCTAGAGCACCTGACTCTAGACATTCCAGAGATCGACATAGATGATATTCTGCTCAGATTACAGAGATATGTGATTGTTGTCCCAGGAAATTTTAGGAGATTCCTGTGTAGGGTGGCTCGGGTAGTGGTCTCTTATCATGATCATCATCAGGGATAGGATGATCATTTTGTAGACTCATATTTTTGACCTTTTTTATTATCATTTTTGTCGATCATAAGGTTTTTTTCAACCTATCATCGAAGATGATGGACATTTTGAAAACAAAATTCTATGCTATGATATATCATTATTACCAGCTATCTGTGTACATGTTATTGAATGTTGTTTAATTTATTGTTTTGATTATTGAAAATGTCTATTTATCATACTAGAAGCAACTGCATCTGCTAATGTATTTAAATGTCTTGGAATATACTAATATTCAATATAATCAAATTCACGTTCCAAGAGACGGACTCTTAAAAATAACCGTAATAACACTGGATTTCTAATGGCATAAACCCTATTAAGCTGTAATACAACAAGTTCAGAATCCAACCTAACAATAAAAATCCGAATTCCAAACGATATGGATTCAGATAATAACTCAATCAATGCACTATACTCCACAATGTTATTCATTGTTTGACCAAGGATTACACCATGCATGGATACTAACTCGTCAGAGGGTGAATAGATAACCCAAGCTGCGGAAGAAATATTCCATGTACTATGACAAGCACCATCAGCAAAACCAATGTACGTTTGAAGAGACGTCGACATCTGCAATATCAAGAGTAAAAATCAGATAAGTAGGAATAGTGATAAGAACACACTCTAAACTAGGCATGCTTTTCTAATCTAAGACACACCAGCAATAAAGAATATAATCTAATTAAAAATATCCACACCAAGTTTAAGAATAATATATCTTTAGATAAAGCTCATTTCTGGGTTTATCTAAAGGGACACCGTCGAAATCTATCAGCTCATAGGCCCCTTTTGCCAGCTTTTTCTTAACAATGAAAGGACCATGCCACATAGGCACAAATTTTCCATCCCCTAGCTTATCATTAGCTTGATCGTACACTAAAACTAGGTCTCCTTCTGAGAAATTACGAGGTGTAACATTTCTATCGTACTGAGCCTTTATTCGTTTTACATGAGCTTCGTTTGCTAATGCAGCATTTCGTCAATTCTCATCTAGTTGAGCCAAGTACAAAAAACTCTTCTCCTCTTCAAACGTTGTTGGGAGTAATTCTATGGCTAATTTCAATGATGGAAGTTTGCATTCAATAGGCAACACAACTTCCAAACTGTAAACCAGTTGAAAGGGATTGAAACCAGTTGATGTTTTTACTAAGGTTCGATATGCCCAAAGTGTTGAAAATAACATGGAATGCCAATTCAACTTATGAATACCAATAATTCATTTGATCATAGTGACTAAAACTTTATTGATAGCTTCAACCATACCATTAGCTTGTGGGTAATATGGAGTAGAACTATCGTTGTGCAGGCCAAGTTGATCTGTCAGTTCAGTCATCATGATATTTTAAAAATGACTTCCATGATCCGTAATTATGGCTTGAGGAACACTGAATCTATAAATTATATGATTGAACACGAAATTTGCAGCAGTATTTCCGTCTGTCGAAAATGTAGGCATCACCTCGACCCACTTAGTAAAATAATCTACCGATAGGATAATATACGCATGCCCCCCGTCCGAGTGAGGGTTACATGTAATAAAGTCAATACCCCACTTTGCGAAAGGACCGACATAAATTATAGGGTGAAGAGGAGCGGGTGGTGCATGCATTTTACGATCAAAGACCTGACAATTATGGAATTTCTGGACTGCATAGATGCAATATTTGAATAACGACGGCCAGAAATAACCAACGCGCAATATCTTTTGGGTTGTGGCATACCCATACATATGACCGCCACATGCTCTAGAATGACAGTCATTTAGAACCTTCTCAGCTTCTTCATGACTAATACAACGTCGGAAAACAGAATCCGCTCCGCGACGATAGAGTGCATCACCAATAATATTGTATTGTTGGGATTGGAAACATATTTTTCGTCACTGAGATCATGAGATTTCAGGCCGAAAATATTGGTTTTGGAGATAAAAAATAATATCCCCATACAAAGGATCACGAGTACTAATAAGAAATAAGGATTCATCTGTAATGGGCTGCTTCGCCACAGTTTCAATATCAGTAGAGGGGAAATCACACATCATTTCGGCAAAAACCAAAGATTTCTTTGCCTTGGATTTTTCAAATTCCAAGTCAAATTCCTGTAGGATAACTATCCATTTGGAATACTTTCCCCCTAGCAATTGTTTGGTCAAGATGTACATCATAGGCTTACAGTCAGAAATTACTATGGTTTTGTGTAATAAGATGTAGTGTCGAAATCTTTGGACAGCTTGAACAGCTGCCAAGGACAATTTCTCCACATGCGTGTATTTAATCTCAGTAGGATGCAGATTTAGACTAAGATAGTAAATCACATGTTCATTGTTGAATTCTTCTTCCTGAACTAAAACCATCCCAATGGTGTAATGAGAGACGATGAGGTACAAAAAATAGTCCTGGTTGTAATTGGGAGGATGCAATAAAGGTGCATGGGTCAACGCGTGTTTGAGTGCATTAAAAGATCGATTAGCGATCTCATCCCAAAATAATGGAACGTTCTGTTTCAACAACCTGGTAAAACCCTTTGTTAACTCAGTGTAGTTAGGAAAGAACCGACGTAAAATTTTTTCGTTCCCCTGCAAACTTTGGAGTTGGCACAAAGTCGAAGGAGGAGGTAGATTTACAATAGCTTCGACCTTCGACGGATCAACGCGAATGCCTTGTTTCAAAACAATAAATCCAAGTAAGTGACCCGATTCTACATAGAAAACACATTTGTGTGGATTTAGCCGAATTCGATAATGCCTACATCTCATAAATATAGCTCATAAATGAGTGATATGGTTAGCCCTACGCGATGAATGAGCAGGTAAATCATCGAGATAAGGCTCCACAATGTGCTTAATGTCATGAAATGCATAAGACATAACCCTTTGAAAAGTTGCCCCAACGTTTTTCAATCTAAAGGGTAGTTTGCAATAAGAAAATGTCACCCATTTCCAAATAAAATTTGTTTATAGTTGATCAGCAGGGAGTATGTTTATTTGATTGTAACCGGAAAAACCATCCATAAAGGAAAACATTTTACTGCTGGCACAATCATCAATTATTTGATCGATATAGGGGGTTGGATAATTGTCTTTAGGACAAGCTCTATTAATATCCCTATAGTCGATACATACTCTTATCATTCCTAGTTTTTTGTTAACAGGAACAATATTTGATATCCAATCGGTTAAAGGAATTAGATAAATGAAACCTGCACGAAGTAATTTCTCAACTTCGGCTTTGATAGCAGAAGCTTTTCTCGGATGTATCTGACGTAATCATTGATGGAAAATTTTGGCATCTGGGTAAGTCTTGATTTCATGTACAACAATTGACAAATCGATTCCTGGAATGTCCTCATATGACCAAGGAAACACATCATAGAATTATTGAAATAGGGCTTTATAATATTGGAGTTCATCGTCCATACAGCAAGCACCTATATGAATGTTTTCAATTATTCCTGGCTTAACTGAAATGTCAATTGGAATTGTTCGAGATATATTTTCCAAATTTAAATCAGAATCAGGATTTTGTAATGGATTTTGCGGTTCTTTGACATATTCAGCAGTAAAAATAGAAGCGAAATCATTTTCAAAATGATCTAGCTCAGGTAAAAATGAAGATCGATGATGTAGATCTTCCCAAGGTAAATCGTCAACAGACAAAAGTTCACGAATCTGATCATCAGTATGAACAAGATTAGGAAATTTCGTTGTGGTTGAGCTAGATATAGAAAGTGATTCCTCATGGATCCCATTCATTGGATCAGTTTCAGTTGAAGAAGGATCGGAAAGCGACTGTACAGCCTGATATGCAATTTCAAAGGGACTCAAAGGCATCGTGCCATCAAATGAATCCAACTCAGAATCGAAAGGTACTATCCAAGGATTATCAAACGTAATAGTGTTTGATGAAATCATATGAATATTTTCAATAGGAGGTGATACGTTAGGAGGAGGAAAGGAAAAAGTTCCTAGTAAACCAAAATCTTTAATCAAACCTACCCCAACATCCTTGTAAGGAATAGCAGTTTTACCGACGTGCTGGATAGTTTCTGTAGAGGCTGGACCAGATGAGAAATAAGTTAACTGGTCTATTGTAACGATATTTCCTTGATGTGGAAACTTAATAAGCCGAAATACCGAAGAAACAACAGCAATCATAGCATAAGACCAACTATGACCCAGGAGAAGGTTGTAATCTAGAGGGGCATCAACCACTTTCACATCTATATTTACGGTTTTTCCTTCGACCCCTATAGGTAAATCTTGAAAAATACTGAAAGGATGGAACCATCGACCATCAAAAGCCTTTAGAATTGTCAGAGACTGATTGAGTGTAGGAGAACCAAGTGATTTCCAACACTGGATCGTCATAATACACGTAGAAGCCCCTTCATCAATCACAGTCAGAAAGATCGGTTTGTTTTTTACTAATACTGGAATCTGGAAAGCCATTTGATGAGGTAGGCAGGGTGTAATACTCTCTAAATCAAATATTATTAGGTTCGAGTCCTAAATACCGACAGCTCCTATAGCATAAAAAAGTAATTTACGCTGTGCTAGGCACGATTGCAGCACTTCCAAAGCTGACATTGCTGAAGGGGAAATAGCTAAGTCCTCAACAATGTTGTAATTCTAAGCAGCTATCGCATGTGTACTGAAAGATGATTTATGAATTACACCTTTAGCAGGCGGTTTTATTACTATGTTTGGATTGGGTTTCTTGATCTGTAGCAGATTAGAAACAAGAGGAGGTGTAGTTGATGTGTTTGAATTAGAAGATTCTACTTATTTACCACCAACAGGACTTTTACTACCATAATCTTGCAATCGTGTCGCAATCCTGACGTGAGATGTCATCATAATAGGTTTTTCTAAGGCATTGGAGGTGGAACCAATCATCTTATTGTCTTGAGTAGGAAAATGATCCTTCAAGACAGTAGGTTGTTGAGAACCTTTAACGAATTTCGAAACCGCTACTCGATGTGGGCATTCTTTATTAAAATGATCCTCGTCGCAAATGAAACAAGGATAGCGAGGCTTGCGTTTTTTGTCATTAGATTTATTTTATCTGTTTTCTATTTTGAATTTTGTTTGTTTCTATTCTTCCCCTTATTTTTACCACCAGATTTAGATTTGGACGTAGATGTCTCTACGACATGAATGTCGATATAAATTTCAGCGGAAGACTCTCCTTTCGGGGAATTAGGTAAAGTTATTATAGGAGAAGAATTATTTGAAGATTTCTTCTTGATTTTAGTATTAAATGTACCAATCATACCGTTAGCGGCATGAGACCCTGAAGGAGCTACAGTTATTTGACCTTGTTTTGGAAGATTGAGGATTTTTTCATGTAAAGTACCTAAATACGTATAGACAGGGTCAAGGTACTGAGCTTGAGTAATGACTTGCTCCTCAGTAACAACTTCAGCCTTAGCTACATCTTTAGTGATTTTGGGTAGTAATGATTTAATAAACCATTCCACCAAAATTTGATCCGGAATGTAAACTTTCACTAAATGCCTTCTACATCGCCATTCATGAATATGATCAAAAATAAACATGGACGTGGATTGTTTTAGCGAAGTCAATAGTTCCATGTCATTGTCGTATCTGACAGGAAACTGAAAATGAGTTAAGAAAGTTGTTGCTAACTGAATAAAATTATTAAAAGAGCCTCATTGTAACTCAATGTACCATTTGGCAGCAAGACCATTTAGAGTTCGTTGAAAAAGACGTAAGCAAATTGAATCATCAATTATCGAATTAGATGCACACCAGAGGTGATAAGTCATAACGTGATTTGACGGATCCTCTCCTGACTTATGCTCGAATTTTGGTATATCATTGGGCAACTTATATGGCATTGGCAGCCAATACAGATGATAGAAAATTGGATCATTCATAAGGCATGTCAAATCAGGTAAATCCAAAGTTGCAATAAATGGTAACTAACGGTTAGGGTCGTGAAAACCTTGAGTAGCAAGAGTAGTTCCCGGAGGAGGATACCCAGGATAACTGGGAATCGGATTTGCATTAGGAATGGTATAACCACCCGAGAAACCAGGATTAACCAGACCAAATTGTGGTTGTTGAGGCTGTTGATAAGTATAGCCAGGGTATGGTTGATACTGATAAACTGGGTTTTTTGAAACGGGACCACATTGATACTGTCCCTAGTATGGTTGATATGTGAATTTTGGTTGACTCATGAAAATCGTACTTGCACCGACTTGTCCTATAGGTATCTGGACCAAATTCTGAAATATAGGTCTTGACTAGGGTACAGAGACTTGAGGGATTTGCACGGATGCAGGGATAGAAGAAACTGAAGCTACATATACTCCAGAAACATGTGTTATAGGTTGAACAGATGTTGCAGTAGTTGCAGTAGTTTGAGGTGGAGTCTGAGGTGTACTAGGCCCAGACTGCTGAATAGAACCAGGTGCAGGGATTTGAATAGTAGTCTAGACAAGTTGTTGGGTTGGACCAGAAAACAAAGGTTTTCCAGGTTGAGTAGACAACTGCACATTAGTTTGCATAGTCTGTTGAATTTGGGACGGATCCCACACCATATTTATTTCAGGGTATTGTCCTGTAGAAGGTTTTACATATGAAGGACCATAGCCTGTTTGAATGTAGGGTTGATAATTAAGTGGTAAATTTCCAACTCCTTGTACAAATGATTAACCAGAAGGTGGTTGAAAACCTTGGGTTCGGTACTGACCTTGAGGTTGATAACCCTGAGGTGCATACTGAATCTGGGGTTGATAAGGACCTTGAGGAACATACTAAGTCTGGGGTTGACCTTTGGGTATGTATTGTCCTGAAGGTTGATAACCTTGAGGTATGTACTGTCCTTGAGGTTGTTCTCCAAAATAATATTGTCCTACAGTTTTTCCTGGGAAAAAGTTACCCTGTAATTTCCGCCCAAGTGGTAATTGACTGCCTTGAGGTTGCCCCCCAGGTGGTAACTGACCACCTTGAGGTTGCCCCCCAGGCGGTAATTGACCACCTTGAGGTTGCCCTCCAGGTGGTAACTGACCACCTTGAGGTTGAGGATTTGGAATATTACCAGACATCATAAAGATTTTATCTGCATTCGACATTTCAGTTTTAATTCCATTAAGACCAGCTCATAATACTTGTTCAATCGGTCGAGGAGCTGCTCCTGAGAAAGTACCAGAAAGAGCCTGATACCCTGAAGGAATAGAAGGACCACTATGTAAAAATTCTTCCACTGTTTGGGAAAACATCGATGACTCTCCTGCCATAATAGATGAAGGATAATAACCTTTGGGCGTAGGATGAAATGGAATTCGAGGTGGAGAAAAAGCAAGACCCGATTTTTCTAAAAAGTTTGTCAAAGATAGATACCAAGCGTCACTCCTAATAGTGCTATAGAAAATGGATTCATGCTCCCTAAGATTCAAAGAATGAGGGGATTCGGGAAGAGATACCTCTTTGTCTAGACTAGAAAGTTCTTTAATGGAAATGAAGCCAGATGGAAGATCTTCAGTAACAATATTTCTTACACTAGGTGAACCAGGATCACTAGAAGTTGGAGTAATAAATCCTGAGAATGTTTCCAAAATAGAATGTTCAGTGTCAGGTTTGGAAATTTTAGGTTCTTCAGCTAGTTCATTGGAAGGAGAAATACTACTAGTAACTTCAGAAACTAAAATCGGTTCTTGAATGTGTTCTGTAGTGGGTATTTGATGATCAGGATGAATAACTATAGATGAACTTCCAATTTCTGTCGATCTAATTCTACCACTACTAGATGATACTATACAACGCAACCCTTCAAGCTAACTTGGTGTATACTCAGGGGGCTTCGCCTAAAGTCTCTGGGATTGTCTCGGTAATTCTGCCACGATTAAATATTAATCAATCACACGCAAACAAATAAAATTCCAATAAAAACACCTAAAGTCTCTAAAGAAACAAACAGTTGAATCACACACCTAAAAAATCTAAGAGTTCAAACCACGTACAAATAGTAACTTACCGTACTAAAAACAGTAGTTGGTGATGAAATCCAACTTAGTAGAAATTTAATATAGAAAGGGAGGTTGGAACAGTTACCCCGACAACCTACTTAGTGAAACAGCCTGGCAAAAGTTTATTCACAAAACCATCTCGAGTGAAGAGAACCCCCAGAGAGTCCAAGTGATTCTAGTTAACGTCTACTCTAGGTACAGTGAGATCTTTCATTCACCGTCACCTTAGGAAATAATCTTAAGCTTATGGACACTAAGGTTACCAACAGTAACAAATACAACTGGTGGAACAGTCTATGATCTGATTCCACGCGCGAGGGCAGAGTAACAAAGCTCAATCCCCTTGAAGGCTCCTCGACATGTTCAATCCGAGGTTTACCGACCAGTGACCCCAGGCTCCTCGACAATGGTTAATCCAGGGTTTACTGTTTGTAGTGTGCACAGATATTCTATCTTTCCCAATGAAACATAATTGATTGTCTCAATGGTTCGGACATGATCTCGTGATTAACTCCTTTAAGAGAAGCTTCCCAGATTGTACCAGTTACAATTGGATTTATTTCCTACCGCAATATTTATATACTTGTTTGTTTTTACTATCTTGGAGAGTTAATTACTCCCTACTCCAAGATACTAGCCTAAGCTATATTGGAGATAAGAGCCCTAGAAATAAAAATATTTCTAGATCAATTTTAATTAAGTGTTTTTTTTATGGGATGTTCTTTAAGTCAATAGGTATGGAAATGAAACTTTGATGGTGTGAAGACTCGACTTCCAAAAACACTAAAAAATGCACCTAAAAATGATAATCAATTCGTTTTTCTTTCAATGAAATTCTAGCTAAAGAAAGAGTTCGAGAATGCAATTCCTTTAAGAGACACTTATTTCTTTGAACATGAAGAATAAATGAAAGAAAATCTTTTTGTTTTTTCAATAAGAACTCAAAATGAGACAAATAATCAATGCTCACAATAAATCCCTTTCACTTTCAAGAATCAAAACTACAAAAAACAACTTTCCTTCAAAAGAAATCTACAAGTTCTAAAAAGCACTCAAAGCTATAAAAAACTAATTTTGAGATTTACAAACTTTAAAAATCTAATTGAATAAAAGCCTTAATTTTTTTTTGAAAATGTTTTACTTAGTTGTTCAGTAAACTAAGGATTCATTTGTCCAGAATAACAAAAAAATAAAAAAACATCCAAATATGTTTCCTTTTGTAAAAATGAAATTCAAAACTTATAACAAAGTTTGTTCAAAGATTTGCAAAGAGACAAGTAGATCTATTTCTCAAGAAAGGATGGATTTCACAACCAAGTCAGACTCATCAAGAAGACAAAAAGACCAGTGTGATATGAGGTATTTCAAGCTTCCAATATTTGAGTCACTACAGAGACCAAGTGAAAAGCAATCCAAGTATGCAAAACTTCTAGAAAATCACCCAAAACACAAATACTGTTGGAACTCACTCACAAGAGGATTTTGATAGGAAAAATACAAATCTGGGAAAATACTAGAAACCCTAAATTAAATTAAACATAAACTGGAAAGAGAAATCTAAAGTTTTTCAAAAATTTTAATAGGGTCCGCAGGCACCAGAAGTAACAGGTGCGGTCCCGCACTGGTTACTTAAGGAAAGTGCAAAACTTCCCGCACTGTGCAAGAAAACAAAGTGCGGTCCCCAGAAAAGTTCAAGAAAAACACAAAAGACTTAAATTTTTTTAAAATAAAAGTAAAGCTAAGCTACCCAGGCAAGTATCCATCAATCAAAAACCAGAAAAATCATTTTCTCGAGTCAAAATAAAGGAAAACCAAAAAACAAGAATCCATCCCCAGTGGAGTCGCCAATTTTTTGACCGGATAAATCAATATTGTGAACAAGATCAATCTCCCTAGTACCAAAAGGTAATCTAGCAACAAAAAACCAAATAAACTTATCTTTCTCTATACATATGCGATTTACAAAAGAATACTATAAAGGTGTTAAGGTCTTACCGTAGATCCAATGCTTGTTCGAAATAGTTGTCGCTCGGTCACTTGAAGGAGTTATATTTATAGACCTACAACCACAAACAAGCAAAAATTAAATAGCACCTGTATAGTAAATATTTTAAATCATGCCTATCATGGTGATCAAGGAATCCATGAAATAAACAGTTAATTAATAGCTTATTGATAAAAATGAATTCATTTGTATTAACTTTGAATAAAGAAAACCTTACAACCTTAGCCTTGATGTTGAACAGGCCTTCCTGGGGTCCAAAGAAGGAATCTCCTCTACTCTGACAAGCCTTGCACTCTTCCAACCGAGACAGATAGAGGTATGTGATCTCTCCTCCCAAAAATCTCAGTTAAATGAGTCTGAATCCCAACAGCACTTAAACTCAAATAATTCTAAAGCTTGAACTCCCCTTGAGGCTAACCAATGCCTCTTTTTATAGTGCAAAAGAGGAGGTTTCAGTTCCAACTATGAAGGGATAGAATCCTCCTTCAAAGGGATAAGCTCTTCACATCAAGGGGTTAGCTCCTTAAGGTAAGGGATACATGAACCTCAAAAGAGCGGTTCTTCCACCGCAAAATTCCTTCCAGAGGCTTCTAGAATTTACTGAAAGTGATATTTTTGAGTTTACTTGCACCTTTTGAATATTTTATAGGGGTCTACATCGATAACATAGAGAAAGTGCATTCAGGTACATAGGAGTCATGAACATTAGGTGCGGGACCACAGGTAAGACAAAGAGAAAGTACGATACCAGAGTTAAGGATATTTTTAAGAACTTTTATCTTATTTTCAAGGCTTGACATGAGGAAATGATGTGTTAGACTTGCAAAGGAAGAAGTATGAGTGATAATTAGCTCATAAAAATAGTAGAATGTCAAGATGACAATTTTTAGTGCAATAAATACCCAGGCTGCCGAGGACAGATTCCTAGTATTTCGGGAGGCACCATCCATGAAACCGACAAAAGGATTAATATACATCTGCACAATAAAGAAGACACAATCAACAAAAATATGCTTACAAAGCACACCACACCACATATGCAAAAAAAAAAAAAATCACTCACTTATGTACAGACACACCACACAAGAATAACTCTAGCATAGTACTTCTTCAGGTACATCCCATTTCTAGGCTGTGCCTCTAGGCTGTGCCAGAGGAATACCTTCGTAGTCGATTAGCTCATAGGCCCCATTTTTTAATACTCGTTTTATGATATAGGGCCCATGCCACATGGGCTGGAATTTTTCTGCTCCAATTTTATCATGTGCTTGGTCATATAAGAGGACGAGGTCCCCTTCGAAGAAAGAATGTGGAGAAATCAATTGATCAAAATGAGCTTCAACCCGCTTTTTCTGTGCTTCGATAATCAAAGCAGCCAACCGGCAGGTTTCATCCAGTTGTTCCAAATACAAGAGATTTTCTTCCTCCAGGGAAGTGTCAGGAAGTAATTCCACAACCAATTTTAGAGAAGGAATTTCACATTCAACCGGGAGAGTCGCTTCTAGACCATACACCAACTAGAACGGTGTGAATCCGGTCGTGCTTTTTACTGACGTTCGATAAGCCCAGAGAGATGAGAAAAATTGGAGATTCCAGTTGGATTTTGGATACCAATCATTCGTTGAAGCATCATGACCAATACCTTGTTCACGGCCCCAACTTGGCCATTCGCCAGGGGGTAGTATGGCGTTGAGCTATCATGACGCAAGCCCAACTTTGATGTCAGCTCTGCCATCATGCAATCCCGAAAGTGAGTGCCATGATTGGTGAAAATGGCCTGAGGGACTCCAAAATGTGTAATAACATGGTTGAAAATGAATTGAGAGGCTGTCTTACCATCGACAACTAATGTAGGCATCGCTTCGGCCCACTTAGTGAAGCAGTCCACGGCAACAGTTATATAAGCATGCCCCCTGGCCGAGTGAGGGTTACATGTCATAAAATCTATTCGCCATTTAGAAAAAGGGCCTACGATAATGCCAGGATGCAAAGGTATGGGTGGCACATGCATCTTGCACTAAAATACCTGGCATGGATGACATTTTAAAACTACAAAAATACAGTCTTTGAATATAGACAACCAGAAGTAACCCACACGCAGAATCTTCTGGGCGGTAGCATATATGGACATATGACCACCAAAGGCACCATTATGACAGTCATTAAAGACTTTCTCAACCTCTTCTAGGGTCAAGCATCGGCGGAGCACATAATCAACTCCGACACGATACAAGGTATCTCCTACAATGTAGTATGGTTGAGATTGATGCTGAGAGCAACGTCGAGCATCTTTTGTCAACTCAGACCGGAACATGGATGTTTGAAGGTACACGATAATGTCACCATACCATGGATCATGAGTGCTAATAAGAAAGAGTGTTTCATCCAGAATATGATCCTCGGATTGTGATGGAACTGAGTCTGTGGAGAGAGAGCAGATAAGATCGGAAAAAACCAATGATTTTGTCGATTTAGTAGTGGTGAACTCCAAATCGAACTCTTGAAGGATGAAAATCCATTTGGAGTACTTTCCCCCCAGCAATTGTCGAGACCAGATGTATGTCATGGTGTTTCAGTCAAAAATCACGGTTACTGTACGCAACAGGATGTAATGGCAGAACCACTGAATAGCTTGGACGGCAGCAAGCGCCAATTTCTCGACATGGGCATAGCACGCTTCAGTGTCGAGAAGATTTTGAGATAGATAGTAAACTACGTGTTCATTTCCATCGTCGTCATCTTGTACTAGAACCATAGCTATCATGATAAATTCAGTGGCCAAATAAAGGGTAAAATCGCGATGATAGTTGGGAGGACGTATTAACGGAGCATTGACGAGAAACATCTTAAGTTTATTAAAATATTGTTGGGAAATCTCGTCCCAATGGAAGGGAACGTCCTATTTCAAAAGTCGCGTAAACCCCTTGGCCACTTCCGCATAGTTTGGAATAAAGCACGTAAAAAGTTGGCTTTCCCCTGTAGACTCTGAAGTTGATGTAACGAGGAGGGGGATGGGAGGTTAATGATGGCCTCGACCTTGAGGGGGTCGAGGTGAATTCCATCTTTGGAGACGATGAATCCCAAAAGATGACCAGAATCCATGCAGAAGATGCACTTGTGAGGATTGAGCCTAATATTTTAACGTCTGTAGTGGAGGAAAATTTGGCGGAGGTGTTCAGGATGGTCCTCACACCGAGCTGAATGGGCCAAAAAATTATCCAGATATGGCTGAAAAATGTGACATATGTCATGAAAAGCATAGGACATATCACGCTAGAAAGTGACTCCAGCATTTTTTAAGCCGAACGGGAGCTTCTTGTAAGCGAAAGTGCCCCACGGATAGATAAAGGCAGTCTTATGTTGATCAGTGGGTACAATATTAATTTTATTGTACCCTGAAAAGCCGTACATAAGGGAATAAATCTCACTCCCCGCACAGTCATCGATGATCTGATCTATGAAGGGAGTGGAGTAGTTGTCCTTAGGACAGGCCCGATTGATATCTCGGTAATCAACATAGACCCGTATAGTGCCCTGCTTCTTATCTACAAGGATAATATTTGAAACCCATTCTGTGAGGGGAATAGGATATATGAAGCCTGCGTTAAGAATTTTTTCAACTTCTGCTTTTATAGCTGCGGCTTTTCGGGGATGCACTGGGCGTAGACACTGACACATGGGCTTCACACTTGGATAGGTGGGAATCTCATGCACGACTATACTGGGATCAATCCCAGGCATCTCCTCATAGGACCATGTGAAAATATCTCTGAATTCGCGAAAAATTTCCGTAAAAACTTGTATATCTTCGGGAGAACAAGTAACTCCCACATGAATGTTCTCAACTACCCCCGGTTTAACGGAGATGTCGATAGGGATAGTGTTGATAGTTTGTGTAATTTTACTCATATTTCCCTTTGAAATAACCTCATGAGTTAATATCGATGTTTAGAGAGGCAGAGTGGGAACCTGAGATGCGAAGCGCTCTGGACAATCAGACATTACCCCCAGGCTGGGAATGAATGAGAAACGATGATTTCCATCGCTCCACGGCAGATCTTTGAGAGACGTCGTTTCAAGGATAGCTTCATTAGAAGGGAAGAATTATCTTAGAGGATTAGGAGAATCTGCATCGCCAAGCCAAGGGGATTGAGAATATACATCTAGAGCCATGCTCAAAGGAGCATGTTCAGGAGGAGGAGGATCTGATGCAACGACAATTTCGCAATAATTAATCTCAACTGGAGTCAAAGGCATGGATTCTCCGAAATAGGTCACCAGTTCAGGCGAAGGGATGATCCAAGGGTCGTCTAACCTAGAGATCATGTTAACTTGAATGGTGTGCGATGGTGGCACTGGAAAAATACCCATGAGGACGGGGTCCTTGAAAAGACTGGGTCCTACGCGGTCAGGGGGATTTGGGATCTGATCCATGTATGGTACGTTGTTCTCGGAGGATGACGTGAAGAAAGACAACTGATCGACAATGATGATCTTGCCCTCATGTGAAAGCTTCAGAAGTCAGAAGAGGGTGGATGGAACGCATAACATAGTGTTAGTCCAACTGCGACCACGAAGAAGATTGTAGTTGAGCTTGGCATCAACCACTTCTACTTCCACATTAATTGTCTTACCCTGTAATGTGATCAGTAAACTCTCAAGAAAACCCAGGGTTTTTTATTCCTGACCATCAAATGCCTCTAGGGCATTAGGGGATGAAGTAAGAGCTGGGGAGCCAATGGCCTTCCAGCAGGCAGATGACATAACACAGGTGGAAGCACCTTCATCCACAATGGCTCTATGGATTTTGAGGTCATTGATACCAACTTGTATAACAAGAGCAATTTGATGGGGAAGTCAGAGGAGAAAATTTTCCAGGTGAAAGGTGAGAAGACTAGAATTGGCAGGATTGATTCCACCAATGGCGGACAACAGAGCTTTCCATTGTGATGGGAAACTTTGAAGCACTTCCAACACAAACATTGCAGAAGGCGCTTGTGCCAAGTCCTCAACAATGCTATAGTGTTGAGCGGCACGGGCATTTGGATTATAGGAAGATTTTCGCATAACACCTTTGGAAGGTGGCCTTACAACGAGTTCAGCATTGGGCTTCTCAATTTCTAAAGGACCAGAGATAGGTGGGGGGGATGGGCCATCAACGACTTCCTTCCCAGCTGCCTGGCGTGATCCAGCATAATCCTTCAAACAAGTAGCAATTGAGACAGGTGCAGCACCATTCATCATAAATACTTGTGACCCAAATGGTACAGATGGCAAAGGTTGTTCGACCATCTGGGTCTGTTGAGATGGGAAGGGTTCCTTGAGAACTATCAGAGTCCCTTTGGAGCCTTTCAAAAGTTGACTAACTTCATATCGTCGGGGAAAATCTTTGGTATAATGGTCTCCTTCATAGATAAGGCAGGGGTACTTCGGTTTACGTTGGGAACCATCATCAGCATGAAGTTTGGAAGACTCTGGTTTTGGGGCATCAGGTTTGGATTTTCCTTTACCCTTCTTCATTCCTTTGGAGTTCTTTTCTGTAGGATTGGCTTGAACGGTGTTGACCTCTGCAGTCTTACCAAAATCTGGAGGGGCGGGAAGAGCAAAATTATTGGAAGAATTTGACTTCTGCTTCCCAATAGAGGACTTCCAAGAAGTCTGAGAGACGGAAACAATGACACTGTCCACTGATGGGGTAGCCGATGCCTTAGAAGTCACTGGCTGCGGGGAATCAGTCAAGATATCATATAGCATGCCAGATTGAGAGTACACCAGATCAAGGTACTGGGCATGAGCGATGGCTTGTTCTTTGGTCACACATGCCCCCATAGCAATATCTTGAGCGATCTTGTTAACAAAGGAGGTAGTGAACCAATGAGTTAGAAGATGATCAAGTATATAAAACTTGATCAGTCGACGATGACGTCACCACTCATGAATATGATCTGATATGTGAGTGGCTTTATCCTGCTTGAGGGAAGTGAGGAGATGCATCCCGGCTTCGTAACAAACTGGTAACTGAAAATGTGTCATAAAATCCATAGCGAGAGTATTAAAATATTGAAAGATACAGTGAGGTAATTTGATGTACCGCTTAGCAGCAGCACCGGTAAGAGTGCACTAGAAAAGATGTAGACGAATCGAATCTTCCACCCAAGAGTTTGAGGAACACCACAGATGGTAGGTCATGACGTGAGTTTGGGGCTCCTCTCCAGCTTTACCCTCAAATTTAGGACAGTCACCGAGCACCTTGGTCAGAACCGGAGGCCAATAAGGATTGTGAATGTTATGTATATTTTATTATTTATTAATTAGATTTAGTTATCTTAGGTTATTAACTGAAAAGGCATGATCAAAGATCATGCCTCTTCGCCAAGGGACACCTTGAGGCTGTATTTAAAGCCTAGGCAATCCCTCATTGTAATCATCTCATCTTTTCATCATTAATAATATATATTTATCAGTTTTACCAGAGTTTTTACACTCCATTGGTATCGGAGCCATCGCTCTTTGGATCTGTGTGATCATCAAGTTAAAAAAATTTCGAAGGGAAATTCAGAAATTTTTTTAAAACAAGCCGAAAGTGTTCAGCATTCAATCCGAGCTATATATTGCCAGATCTGGAGGGATATTCTCTGCACAGTTTATTACACACGTTTGGGATATTCTCTGCGTGTTCTAATTGCTAAAGAACTTATCCGCTGCCAGTTTGTATCGATTCACCCTTCCGCCTACAATTCTGTGAATCGATACAAACAGCGTTAAAAAGATCGATTGGTTTAAATTACACTCCATTGATTGATTGATTGCCCCCACTCCATTGATTGATCGATTGGTTTAAATTACACGTCGATTGATTGACGTGCCCCCACTCCCCACGTCAACACGTCCGCCCTACAATTCTGTTCGGCCGGCAGATAAAATACACTCCATACATAAAATACACTCCATACACAGCGTTTAAAAAATCGGACGGCTTTGTAACTAAACATACAGCGGCAGCGGCGTACCTTTTTCAACGGAAGGAGCACGAATTTGTTTTAAGCAAATAGTGAGCGGGTTTACAGAGTTTTTACAGCGGCAGCAAATCTTCAACGTATAGGTTTACCGTTGGTCAAAGTCAGAAACAAATCAACGTGGTTCGGTGCAGGTCGAGTGGAATTACGTTTAAAAAAAAATCTGAGCTGTGAAACGACGGCACGGTTAAATTTCCATTGGTATCGTTTTAAAATGGTTATATAAATCTGAGCTGTTACCGTGGTTAAATTTCCATTGGTATCGTGCCTTTTCAAAAAAAAATCTGAGCTGTGAAACAGCGGCACGGTTAAATTTCCATCTGAGCACAAGAAAGTCGTGCCTTTTCAACAGAACCGGCATAATTTTAAACGATTTTTTTTTAATTATATAAAAAATATATTATATAGTTAAATTGATAATTATATAGTTATATATATATTGTAATTATATAAATCATTTATATATAATTTTCATTTAATAATTATATATATAACAATTATATAATTAAATTATATATATTATATAATTTTTAATTAAAAACTATATATATATATAATAATTATATAGTTTAAAAAAATAAAATAAAATTAATTAATTAATTAATTCAAAAAAAAAAAATTAATTAATTAATTAAATATTAATTAATTAATTTTAAAGAAAAAAAAAGAGGAGAAAACTGACAGAAAGGTATTCCCCGCCTCATACACGCTCGATGTCTTCGTCAATGTCGATGGCGGAATTCCAGAAGAAATTGGGAGATCTTGAGAAGCAAATCACTAACAATTCCGAAGAATTCGGAAAAAGATTAGTCAATCTGGAAGGTACAGTTTCAGGGCACTCCAACGACATAAAAAAAATCCATGATACAACAAATCGCATAGAAAGACAAATGTGGCTAAATCATCACGAGACCACAGAAGCAATGAACAAGCAGAACGAAACAATGAACAGTATGAAAGAACTCTTCAACAAGCTAAATGATAAAATAGATAAGTTGGGTCAGACACAATCCCCAACATCTCCTAACAGAGAACCAAATCAACAAAATAGTACCGTGGATTCAGGGAACTCGGAAGAGCATCAGGAAAAAACTGATTCCCCACATCATCAAGAAGATAGTAATGCAGATTTTCAAAACAAGCAGCTCTGGAATGCATTCGCTAATCAATATCCCCTTCTTGTTCCACCATTAGCATATCAGCGCAAAGCCAAGATCGACCTACCCAAATTTGATGGTAATGAAAAGAATAGCGTTGCGTGGCTTAATAAGGTAGAAGAATATTTTGAAATTTATGACATTACTAGTGATGATGAAAAAATTAAACATGCTTCCATGAAAATGGAAGGAGAAGCATACAATTGGTATATGTGGTGGAAAAAGACGACGCTCGCTATCAGTTGGAGGAAATTTAAGGATGCGTTCTTCAAAAGGTTTCAAGGCATAAAAGAAGAAATTTTTTTTTCAACCTTTATCAAATTACGCCAAAAAGGAGATGTGGATGAGTACACTCGAGAATGGGAGACATTGGCAACACGAGTACCAGGATTGTCGGAATCTCATCTAATCCAGTCTTACATCTCAGGACTTAAAATCCACATACATGAAGAACTAGAACTTCATGAAATTACATCTGTAGAAGTAGCAAGGCAAAAAGAAAAAGCTGCTGAAAAGAAGTTTGAAAGATTATCAAAACCAGAAAAAGTATATTCGAGACGACGGTTTCCTCAATCTACAAAAGAAGATAACATGAAATATGTTCCACCACGCCTGCGCGAAGGAGACAAATCTAACCTGGAAATACAAAGAATAAAAGAAGGCAAATGCAAACATTGTGGCGAAAAATGGGACCCTAAGCACAGATGTGCTAATGGGAAAGAAAAAAATCTGTATAACTATGAAGCAACTAATGATTCTGACAATGATGATTCAGACATAGAAGGGATAGAAGATACCCTAGAATTCTCCCCAGAAGTAGATGGTTACAGCACCCCGCAAGTGTCCTTATCAGCGATTACAGGTATATCACAACCACAGACACTAAAATTAAGGGGACATATAAAGAAAAACAACGTAATGGTTCTCATAGACACAGGCAGCACGCACAATTTTCTAGATTCAACCATGGCCAAAAGACTCAACCTTTTCACCTTTCCCATGCCTAATATGAAGGTAATGGTGGCCGATGGTAAGAAGATTGAACAGGTAGGAAAATGCCATAAAGTCAAATTGCAGATTAAAGACTTTAGTTTAGAATCTCCATTCTATGTCGTACCACTCGGAGGAGTAGATGTGGTCTTAGGAATTCAGTGGTTACAAACCTTGGGTACTTATTCGGCCAACCATCGGAAGCAGTTTATAAGCTTTAAGTGGGAATGGCGGAAGCACAAGTTATTTGGATTCCAAGCCCCAGAAAATCAAATCGTATCATCATCCCAGATGATGAAGATGATCCGAAAGGGAGCGCCAGCCTATATAGTCGAATGTCATCATTTAGAGATGTTATCTACAAAAGTCAACCACGAAGAATCGCAGGAGGTACAAGCTCTAGTTCAAAAACATGAGAAGGTATTTCAAGATCTACCAATGAAGATGCCTCCTCATAGGGAAATCGAACATACCATAGAAGTCAAGGCAGGATCAGACCCTGTTAACATCAAGCCTTATCGCTACCCACATCACCATAAAACGGAAATTGAAAAGATAATCCAAGACCTTTTAAAATGTGGGGTCATTTCAAAAAGTAAGAGTCCGTATGCTGCCCCAGTTATATTGGTAAGAAAAAAAGACGGATCATTTCGGCTATGCATTGACTATAGAGGATTAAATAAGATAACCATTAAAAATAAGTTTCCAATTCCCTTTATCGATGAAATGTTGGATGAACTCCATGGCACAAAATATTTCTCTAAATTAGATTTAAGGTCAGGTTATTACCAGATCCGAATTAGATTGGAAGATATACCAAAAACTGCATTTCAAACACATGAAGGTCATTATGAATTTAAAGTAATGCCCTTTGGGTTAACAAATGCACCAGCTACGTTCCAAGCCACTATGAACGAGTTATTTCGTCCATATCTCAGGAAATTTGTACTAGTATTTTTTGATGATATTCTGATTTATAGTAAAACTTGGAGGGAGCATTTGCAACACTTGGATAAGGTTCTCACGTTACTAGAAGACCATCAATTTTATGCAAAAAAATCCAAATGTACCTTTGGAAAAGAAGAAGTTGAATATCTAGGACACCTAATATCCCATGAAGGAGTAAAATTGGATCCTTCTAAGATTAAGGCTATAAGGGAATGGAATAAACCAGTGAACATATCCAAGCTCAGAGGATTTTTAGGATTAACGGGATATTATCGAAGATTTATTAAAGATTATGCGCATCGAAATGCACCTCTTACAAATATTTTAAAGAAAAAATCGTTTAAATGGAATGAAGAAGCAGGGAAATGTTTTGAAGAATTGAAGGAAGTAATGGCTAATGCACCAGTATTGGCAACTCCTGACATTTCTAAACCATTTATCATTGAATGTGATGCCTCGGGATTTGGTATTGGTGCAGTATTAATGCAAGAAGGGCACCCTATTGCTTTTGAAAGCAGAAAACTAAATAAACGTGAGCGTCTCAAGTCCACATACAGTAAGGAAATGCTCGCAATTATGCATGCATTGGCCAAATGGAGACAATATCTGTTAGGAAGTAAATTTTCCATCCGAACCGATCATAACAGTCTTCAGTATCTCCTTCAGCAAAAAACACTCTCTGAAGAACAACAAAAATGGATCGAGAAGATTGCCGCTTTTGACATGGAGATATTACACAAGAAAGGAAAGGATAATGTAGTAGCGGATGCCCTGTCTAGAAAAGATGAGGAAACAACATTGCTTGCAGTTTCAATAGTTGTGCCCGAATGGCTTAATGAGATTAGAAGTGAGTATGCCAAAGATCCGGACATGTTGGCTATAATCAACAATCTTCCAGGGAATTCAAAATTTGAATGGAAGAACGATATCTTATGGTACAAAGGGAGAATTTATCTAAACTCCAAATCCAAGTTTATATCAAAAATACTCAAGGAATCACATGATTCCATGTCATCGGGACATGTAGGATATTTCAAAACCTACTACAATGCACGTCAGTCATTTTTCTGAAGGGGTATGAGTCACGATATTCAAAAATATGTTGCAGAATGTGACAAGTGTCAAAGAAATAAAACTGAAAACATTATGACACCTGGCTTACTTCATCCCTTAAATATTCCGGCCCAGAAGTGGGAAGAAATATCGATGGATTTTATTGAAGGATTACCTGTATCATATGGTAAGGATAAGATCTTCGTTGTAGTAGATAGACTCACTAAGTATGCTCACTTCATCGCTATTAAAAAAACAGACTCTGCAAAGCAAATTGCAGAGATATTCTGCAAACATATTTATAAACTACACGGCTTTCCGAAGGTTATTGTTAGTGACAGGGATGCCAAATTTAAGGGAAAATTTTGGAAGGAATTGTTCAACCATGTTGGAACCTATCTCAATATGAGCTCAGCTTATCACCCTCAAACAGATGGGCAAACAGAAGTTGTTAATAAATGTTTGGAAGCCTACCTACGGTGTTATGCTACGAAGAAACAAAACAAGTGGGTCCAATGGTTGCATCTTGTTGAATGGTGGTATAATTCTACTTACCATACATCGAAAAAAATGACTCCGTTCCAGGCTCTATATGGATATGAGCCTCCGAAGTGGAAATATTTTTCTTCAATTCAAACTAATTTTCCAGCAGTAAAAAATCAACTAGAAGAACACCAAAAGGTCGTCCAAATTCTAAAAGAGAATTTGAGTGTGGCACAAAATCGTATGAAGCAACAAGCTGACCGTAATCGCACTGAAAGATCATTTGAAGTTGGAGACTGGGTGTTTTTCAAGCTTCAACCATACAAGCAATTGTCCCTTAAACAAAAAGGAAAAAATAAATTAGCTCCAAAATTTTATGGTCCGTATCAAATTATTAAAAAGATCAGTGAAGTTGCTTATGGGTTGAGCCTTCTCGATACCAGTCGTGTTCACAATGTTTTCCATGTGTCCTGCTTAAAAAAGGCATTAGGTAACCATCAGTTGCCCCAAACAACACTTCCCATTTTGGATGATGAAGGCAAGCTCGTTCTAGAGCCCGAGGGAATCCTATCTACTTGTGATAAGAAGCTGCGCTCTCGTGTTATTACCGAATATTTAATCAAGTGGAAGGACTTGCCAATTGAAGAAGGATCTTGGGAGTCTAAAGCGTTTCGCCAGCAACACCCATCATTACGTATGCTTTGAGGACAAAGCATCTTAAGAGGGGGGCAATGTTATGTATATTTTATTATTTATTAATTAGATTTAGTTATCTTAGGTTATTAACTGAAAAGGCATGATCAAAGATCATGCCTCTTCGCCAAGGGACACCTTGAGGCTGTATTTAAAGCCTAGGCGATCCCTCATTGTAATCATCTCATCTTTCATCATTAATAATATATATTTATCAAGTTTTACCAGATTTTTTACACTCCAGTGAAGAATCGGATCATTGGTCAATTTAGATACATCCGGCAATTCCAACATGGCAAGGAAAGGCAACTAAGGATTGAATGGCATGTCGGGTCCCTGATTAGGACTCGTACCTGTAATCCACCCTAGTTGAGCATAAAGTTTCCCCCATTGGTTATGTCCCAAAGGATTCTGACCATAGGGGGTATAAGCCACGTAATTAGATTGATACGGTTGCTGATAAACAGTGTAAGGGGGTTGATAACCGGGGTATGGACCCTGATTATATGTAGGCCCCATTTGAGTAGTATATGGATTTGACTACTGAGTATAGGTATAGCCTGGTTATTGAAGGTAAGAACCAGAACCTTGGGGTGGGTTGTAAACCGGTCAAGATTGACCTTGAAGCTAATAACCACCTTGGGGTCGAGCAGGTTGCTAGTAAGTGGGGCCCTACTGAGCCTGATGAGTTGGGCGCACAGGCGGATTCGATTGTGGCATAGAGTAAATTGGTTGTTGAGCAGGGTTGACTGGATGTGCAGGTTGGCCTGGTTGAACAGGTTGACCTGGCTGACTGGGTTTCCCTGGTTGAACAGGTTGACCTAGGTGAGCAGGTTGTCCTGGTTGAACAGGTTGACCTGGCTAATGAAGGACACCAGGCTGCCCCACATGAGCCAGTTGGCCTGGTGGCGGAATAGGGCCAGGTTGTGTCTGATAACCAGTTTGACCTATAACAAGACCATAAGATGGTCCCAGTTGTGCAACATTTGGACCGATGGAAAAATGAGGTTATTGAGGTTGCACCATATGTTGGGAAGGGTGGATTTCCCCCCCAAGACCATACAATGGTTCCAGTTGATACCCCGGTTGACTTGTGGGCCCTTGAGGTTGCCCTGGTTGGAGCACAGGGTGAGGCTATATAGGTTTACCTTGAGGGTTATAGGACTGCCCTTGCGGACTGTATAACAACCCCTGATGGCTCAAAGGTTGGCCCCATAAGGGTTGTCCTTGCAGGTCATATAGATAACTAGGCTGGCCCAAAGTTTGGCCCTGGAAGGGTTGTCCTTGCGGGTTGGAAGGTTGCCGAGCCTTGGTGGACAAAAAACCTTGAAGATACTTATAAGCCTCTGGAGCAGGAAAGCATATAGGATTTCCTTACTCATCGTACTGATATGGAAAAACATAAATGGGGGTACCGTCAGCTCCATAATGGGAAAAATAAGGATGGTTGGGATCTTGGGAGGACTAACCAACCTCGGAGTTCGACTGCTATAGAGACAACCGATACTCCTCAGGAGAGATGTTCTCCAGAATAGCAGATGATATGTAAACGTCTTCAGGAAGTGACGAGGTCCTTGTGGACTAAGTAGTAACAACGGGTGTAGATGCAACTACGTAGACAGTAGGCCTAACAGGTACTGATGTGACCTGAGGAGATGATGTGATGGGTGTCCTTGGATACATCCCTAACGAAGGAATAACCGGCCTTGTAAACAGAGTGGATACTCCCATGGAGACCACAACGGCCCCAATCTATGTTAAAGATCTATACCCCACTGGAAGCAAAGGACCAGGTGAAGACAACATAGAAGACTTGGGGTTTTTTTCTGGGAAAAGCTGGTAATATTCACCAGATGTGGGAATTTACTCACTAGGAGAAGGACTGGGTGAGTCCATATCTGACCCTACCGCTAGATCTTCTAAAAGACGGCGAGGACTAGGAGGTATAACAATAGCTAAAAAAGGGCGATCCCGATGTAAGAGGAGGGAAATATTCCTCTAATCCAAATCCAAACCAAGCATTAGATAAGGGCCAACTGAACTCAATTGGTCCACCAAAGAGAAGCTCAGATAGAACTAGTCCCCCGTCGGGAAACTTGGAAACAATAGGCTGCCGACGTTCAACAAAAGACTGAGAGACCTCTGATTAATTGTCTGTCTAAGGACTACCAGTAGACGAAACTAAAGGTTTCGCCACTATGACAGTAATGAAAAGAGGAAGAGATCAAAACAAAAGCACACAGGTAAAACCAAGGCGAACAATCAAACGGCCAACAAGCAAACTCTAAAAGGGCGTGTGATCGCAGGTGATTAATTTTACCACATTGAAACTTAGAAACTTTACCATTTCATGTTTTAAGAGTCGAGAAATGTATAAAAGGTGACTCTATCTCTTTCAATTTGGAAACAAGCATGAAAGGACAAGCGCTTGATGATCCTTTCAAATTTAATGAGTTATAAAAGATCAAAATGACTACTCTGGAAATCTAGGCAAAAGGGTGTACCAAATATCCGTGAACTGCAATATACACCTTGGTTCAAAAACAAAAGAGAAATCAACCAAGGACTTGACGTACGTGTAGAAAATCTCCCCGAATGTTGTGTTCGGTGTATCATGGGTATAAGGCGGCAGACTCGGCTTCCTATGGATAAAGGATAGCAACCTAGTGGGGTATCCCTTTATATACGCGAGGGTATGGGGAGCACAAGTCCGTACTAGTGCTGTCTAAAACAAAGAGGCGAACGACAGCTACTAGGTTTAATGACACCGGAACACATCTCTAGCCTAGACCTCTAGATATTTCGTTAATGTTTCAATGCTGCTGTTAGTATGAATCTTTTGTCGAAGTGTACGAGAAAAGACCACTTTAGCTATGCATAACTTATAGCCCTAACATCAAATATGGCTGCTAATATCTTCAGATCTGCAGTTAGTTGATCAAGACAAATGCTGCGAAAATCCAGATCTATGCATAAAGAGACATTAAGCAGTAAAAATAAGGTTTTTCTCCATACATCCAATGGACAAGACAAGAAAAATATTTTTGAAAGAATTTTTGTATTAAGGGCACCTCGGAGGAAAACAAGAAGGTGTTTCCAATTCTCCTCAATGGGATAGGTTCTTGGATGTCCTCAGCACTTCAGATCTAGTATTTCTCTCTCTTGTTGGTGTAGAAAACCCAGACAAAGATAGAACTCAAAGGGAGCTCACACAGCAAATAATGGAAAATTTGACAATGATAATGGCTCAAAGTCAGACCAAGAGTATAGATCTAGAGTGATCTAATAGGAAAAAAAAGGTGAAGAATGGTAGGAGAAACCCTCCTATTTATAACAAAATATTGGGTCATTCTAGATCTTGGTGCATGATTAAAATAACATTAACCAAATCTAGATCCACCTTTTATGGAATATTTTATTATATTTATTGGAGGAAAAAGGTATTTGACTTGGGTCAAATCCCTTTATTTGTGAATAATAAATAAATAAATGATTTATTTATCATTTTAAGGAAGTGGTTGAAGGATAATCAAATAAATAATGATTTATTTAATTATTTATGGGTGATTTAGTCATATTTAACAAGGAATATTATTTAAATAAGATTTAAATAATTATTCCTGGAAAATAATAAGATAAATAAAGATTTATCTAATTAATTTCTTTGTTTTGTGTTAAACATGACCAGGAATAATAGTTTAATTAATTATTCCTTGAGGAAAATCAAACAAATATAGGTTTGTTTAATATTTCCTTTTGGGGTTTCCTGTTTAGACCATAAACAACCTAATAAATGTGTTTTATTAATTTGTTTTACATAGTGAAATCAATTTTACTTAGGGTAAAATTGGTCTTACATGGTGTACTTGGGTCCATCTAATGATAGTAGGTTAGATGACCAAAAAATGGTGTAACAGATTACCCCCCAGCATGCGAGTGTTAGGAGAAAATTGTATGACTGAAGTACGTTGTAAGAACTCAAACACCAAACATCAAAAAGGGAAGTCAGAGAGAGAAATGTAAGGTAGACTAATGTGCTGAAGAACTAGACCCTGAGGAGACGAGACTTGCAGGTGCAACAAGTCTCTTTTTATGAGAGGGTACCTGTGCTAAAGGCGGCAAGGGAGGCATACCTATGCCTGCCGAGACAAAGTACAAAAGAATAGTGTGTCCAGTAAACAAGGGACCGAACCATAAAGTACATCTAGCAGATACATGAGCCAGATAAAAATACAATGAGGGATCCCATATACATGCTGTGCCTGGGATAACAGCCAGGACTTATACAATAATATCTAAGTACATGAGATAAAAATACAACCTAAATGCCTCGTATAAGCGGGGAAGGGCTCACAAAATCTGACTGATACATGAAAATCAAAGAGGCGATGCAAGCAGCTAAGGCCTACATCATCAAATATATGGAGCTGCATCGAAGGCTGCAATGAAGAGGTCATCCAGGCATGTGGGGGGCTACCTATAGGGCCACCCCCTCATGAGGGATAAGACATCTCACACACACCCGAGAATCACCAAAGGCTACTGCTGCATCACTGAACCATCAAGCGTATAGATCTCGATCATGCTAAGAGGAGCTGGAGTGGAGAATAAATCAAGTCAAAGGGAAATGAGAGATCCCTTTGCCTGATCCGAGGCACCGAACAAGAGTGGAAGCTGGAACCAAGCTATACCACCCTCTAGACCTTTCTTCTGGAATGAAGGAGCTAATGTCAACATAAGGAGGTCCGCCATAGGTGAGGCAATGAGAGATCCTCAACTAAGGCACGAGAGAAAATAGTAGAGCGACGAACAGAATAATACCAATGATGATGATGGAATGGAGGGGACTGAGTAGCGAATGGACGACTTCCCTTGATAGAGCATAAAGGGCATGAATGACATGGCAGTGACTGACACAATATCATAAGGGATAGAGGACAGTGGGATTGATGGCCATAATGTGCGACACAAGAGAGAGACCAAGCAATGAAGGATGGAGGACTATAGTGGGGTACAAAGGGACTCAGGATAGACTCCATGAAAGCGATGATGACTCAACTTGGGTGCTCTAAACAAGGGCAACTCGATGGTGCTGCCACACAGTAAAGGTCCCATGGGGGACCATGAAAACATGAGTACAAGATGGTATCTCATGACGAAAATTGACATGAACAAAGACAAGTATGGAGGCAAAGTGGTGCCCCAAGTACAAGTGTTGTAAGTGAGGAAATTCGATTTTGGGGGGAGGTGAAGTGACCCATCTTGGACAAAATGTATCCTAGTGAAGTATCAAATCACAAAAAACTAACAGATACCCATTTGAGGGCTCAGTGAGAGCTTTCCAATGGTTGATACAGTTTGTCAAACGGAGCTACGGTGTGGTTGCAACAGGTGAAAGAAAAAACAAGGGTTCTCTTTTAATAAGGTAGTTTTCCATCCAAATTCACTCATTTGCTAGTGGTTCTGTGGTGAATGTAGAGAGGAGAGAAGGCCCTAAATCTTGCGACGAGCATAGCGGACAAACCGATCGTTGGAATCGAGATCCTTCAGTCGCAGGTAAGAGGCCTTACCTTACTCTTTCATTTTCATGGATGGAAAGTTCAGATCAGGGCCCAAAATCTCAGGAACAAACCCTCTTTCACCTCTACGGCCGGGTCGCACTTTTTGGGCCAAAAACTGCAACCTGGGAAGCAGGTTTTGAGCCAAAAACTGCGACCTTTCCCAGGATTGGGAAAAAAAAATGTGACCTAGAGGATGAATGAGATTTTAGTGCTATTTTAGGGCTGAGATTTGGGTTGTTGTGATTGGTTACAGTGTTTCCTATCTATATACTGACAAACATGATGTGTTTGTGCAGATATGGTAGATATACGAGTCAACTGGAGAGAGAGAGACCTGGGTACATTACGGTCAGAGATCCAGGCAGATCAGGGTGTCCGTCATGTATTGGCTAGATTTGGGGTTCCGAAGTTTTTGGAGAACCCTCTGATGAGAGCTGGGGAGCCCTTGTTGGCCCGAATTGTCAGTGATTGGGATCCAGAGCATGAGGTGTTTGTAGTGTAGGGGCACAGGATCGAATTGACAGTCCAGGATCTGTATTTCTTGACTGGTCTCTCGCCACTTGGGATGGTGGGAAATACGTAGCCAGTGCTACCACAGGGGCGGAACATCATGGAGTTTGTGGAGTGACATTATCGACCCGGACTCCAAGTCAAAGGGACTCAGATACCGATCGGTGACTTAGAGAGATTAGAGACTCGTGCAGTGGCCGTAGCAGTGCTGCAAATCCTAGGAAACCAGGTGCTCCATCACATCATTGGGGGGCAGATGATGATTGTGGAGAGTGTGTTGAGTGGGACCTACTATGGGTGGGCCCAAATGATGTTGGTGTCGTTAAAACGACAGCTGTCGGTTTACAAGCGGCAAGTGAACCACGATTGCTCGTATGGGACTTTATTATGCTCCTTCTTTTTTTAGAAGATCCCGACCTTACGACCTCGTATACAGATCCCAGATGGGGGCCCGAGAGAGCCCAGGATGCGCCAGTGGGGGCGACTATTGTGCAGAGGAGGAGGAGGGGTGGTCGGACGAGTGTTTCGACCTGAGTTCTTTGCCCATTGGGATCAAATGTCGTTATACATAGACGACTATCCCTATAGTGGGATGAGTTATTGTGGGGATCTGAACCTACCACTTCCGCCTGGTCGAGTATGGGGACCCGATGGTAAGTGAAAAGTGACTACTCTTTTTGGGCATGTTAAAGTTATTGAATAGTAGACATGGTACTGATTCATGTACTTTTGGTATGCAGATATAGCTCCGTTGAAACCGGCCGGATATATGGGACGACCGGCAGTATCAGGAGCTGCAGGCCCGAGTCGATCGAGAGAGGTGCATAATGAGGATGTGGCTGCCCTCTTGGAGGACATCCACCGTAGATGCGAGAGGTTTCTGACCGATGTTTCAGAGCGTGGGTGGCAAGACTTAGATGACCAGTACATAGAGCCATGTATTGGTCTACCCTCAGAATGGCGAGGTGTCATGTGGCGCATGGCGATGGCTGGTCAGGAGATACGTGATATATAGGCTGCAGGAGCAGAGCCATTGGCTCGGGATCCGCTAGAGAGTGATTAGATGTGGGACAGGTGGTACCCCTTAGTGTGTATGTAGGGACAGGTGGTGCCCCCAGTTTTGAGTTTGTTGTAACATGTTATGGGCATGTCATATGTATCAGAGTAGATGGAATCTAAACACATGTTTTATGACACATATTATGGATATGCATCTTTTTTAATGATTATGAATGTTATTGTCTTGTATAAAATGCGTGTGATAAATTCCAATCTAGAACATGGTTTGCAATGCTATCTACATAGTGATTTTGTTCTCGAGGTACATGGTTGAAAGTTATGGTTTCAAATTCACGTATCAAGAGTTTCATTCGTAAATATCGTCTAAACAGCACAGGATTATGCACACGATAGACACCATTTAGTTGCATGAAAAGAAGTAGGGAATCTAAATGAACATGCATATGGAGGATGCGATGAGAGAGGGCATCGACTAAAAGACCACGCACTGCATCATATTCGGCTTGATTATTGGTGGCAGGACCAATGCAGACCCCATTCGAGAGAACAAGGGCATGCAAGGGGGTGAAAATAGCCCAACCTACCAAGGCTAGATTCCGGGAGTAACGACTTGCACCATCGGTGTAACCGATATAGGGTGGGGACGAGAGTTCCTGCGAAATAGTGTTACGAGACAAAAAATGGGAGGAGGAGGAACGATGACGACAACGTGAGTGTATAGTAGACATCGAGCGGCAACTACAGGAAGGAATGCGATGGGTAGGATGGCTATGAATCAGATATAAACTAGATGGTGGTATATGAGGGCTATAGGAGGTATGGCTGGGACTCGGGCTGCGGAGGTCAACATAGATACGGGTGGGGTTATCCCGTTTATGGGCGAGAAGGATGAGGTCATGGGTGGGAAAGGCTTCCAAGAGGGCATCCTGACGGGACAAGAGGGGATGACGAGAGGAAGGGAAACCACATGACGCGTAAAAGCTACCTATATCACCTGTATAGGAAGAAAGGCTAACATACGAATCGTCACGGGAAATGACAGAGGAACAGATAAACAAATGGTCAAATGATGTTGAGCCCAGGGTGGTCGCTGAAGGGGGATCGAGCGAAACGATAGGGGAGGGTTCAAAGGGAATGTTCTACAAGGGTCTCACAGAGGATGATAGGTAGAGAATGGTGGTAGTGGACTTCGTCATCTAGAAATCAAGGGGGGGGGGATGTCAACGGGAGCAGGGGATCCTCAAGCTGACCTAAAGCATACTGCGCAAGTATGGGAGAGGCAGACTGATTTTGTTCAACCTCATACTCTCGAGCTACCTCTAAAGAGGCATGGTAGTGCGTCAGGTGAGGACAATGGTGGGAGTAATGGCCATGGACACCGCACAAAGCATAGGGTTTGTTGGTGAGGAGAATCTTGGGGTTCTTGGTTACAGACAAGGAAGGAACAGAGGCTTTAGGGACCGTATACTCAGGGAACGCGACTTTAACCATAGGTTGAATATGGGGAAATTCAGGACAGGTATGGGTGGCATGACCGACGACATCACACAAGGCACAAGGCTTTTCGGGTGGAGGAGGAGCCGGGTCAGTCGGGGTGGCCTTGCTTTGGATGCCCCTTTGCGAGATTTGCCTTTCTTTCCTAGGGCTGTCACCATAGGGGCAGGGTCCTGGGGAGGTGCGGGGGGCATGGTGGCAATGGAGGGAGCGAGGGGGACCGGTTGAACTGGTGTCAAAGCAAGATAAGGTTTGGGGTGACCGGGTGGGGTAGCGGCTGGAGGGTCGAGGTACCAGACGGGTATGCCCAGGGTCAGGTTGGGGAGAGAGAGGGTGGCCATGACGGGGATCGTATAGAATCTATGAGGGGGAGCTAGGAAAGGTATCTGACCAGCGGGATAATGACCATGAGGGATGGCTCCGAGATGGTTGAGGCCGGGGGGAACCGACCCAGGAGGATAGAAGGGTTCAGGGATACCAGCTATAGGAGAAGGGCTAGAAGGAGGAGGTCCAGCTGGCTGAGATGAATGGCTAGGAGCGGGTTGCGGTGGGTGAGGTTGAGTCTAAGGTTGCTGACTAGCTGAAGCGGGTTGCTTAAGGGCAGCTCGAGACGATTTCATCATGCAAAAATTCAATAATTTGGGATCAGAGATAGGAGGAGGAGGGAGACCAGGGAAATTTCCAAGCAAAGAGGAGTCTTTGTAGACACCGAGAGAGACACTGGTCAAGGAATCAACGGTTTTCTTATTGGCTACAGAAGAGATGGTCATCTCAGGGGAGGTCTGATACTTTGGCTCATGATAAGTCAACTGGTCAATGGTGACTATCTTTCCATTGTGAGGAAAAGACATCTTGCGAAAAACTGCGGATGGGACAACAGACATAGAATAGGTGTAGCTTCGCCCAAGAGAATGTTGTAATCTAGAGGGACATCAATGACTTCGACGTCAACGCAAACAATCTTGCCCGCAAGAGTGATAGGAAAATTACAAAAGAGGCCAATGGGCTGGGAGGCGTGGCCATCCCACACTCGAAGGGTGATCATGGAAGGGGCCAACTCAGGAGATCCGAGTTGCTTCCAAACCGAAGCGGACATCACACAGGTGGATGCCCCCTCATCAATTATACACTGAGAAACGTTAGCATTCTAGATTTTGACGTGGATTTGGAAGGCTACGAAAGCAGGAAGAGGAGGATGTTCTGATTGATGGGCATCGAAAACAATCATTTGGTCATCAGCAGGATCTACAGTGCCCATGGAAGATAGTAGAGCCTTCTTTTGGGAAGGGCATGAATGTAGAAGGTCCAATGTGGAAATGGCAGCAGGAGACTGCGCCAAATCATCTACTATGCTATACGAATGAGCAGCTCGACCAGGAGCAGCATTTCGGCATAATGGTCCCTTAGGAATCTTGGTATGAACCTCAAATTTGGGTTTAGGGATATGTAAGGGACCATTGGATGTCGAAAGAGGCTCTGTAGAAGCTAAAGAAGGGGACACGGAGGCAGAATGAGCGGGAGGCTTAGGGTACTGGCAAGACTGAGATTGAAGGTTACGGTCGGCGGTTGGAGATGGATCAGAGTTCATCATGAGGATCTGGTAATCGGAGGAACCAGAAGGGGAAGGTTGAGTGGCGACCTGTTTGTCAAGTGGTTGGGTAGCCACGAATCCTTGCTGGGGGAAAGGATCGGTAAACACAGCCGGTTGAGGAGTGGCCACGTTAGGGGGAGCATGAGGGGAGGCATGTTTTCCTCACAATGTGGCTTGAGACTCCCACATCTGCCACATCTGTGGTAGAAGGGGACAATTGTGAGTGTAATGACCGTAAACACTGCAACACGAACAAGGCTTATTTGTGCGAATAGGCCTGTCTGGCCTGGGCTGAGTGCCATGTTGCTGGTTAGCGGTATTAGGGTCAAGACCTTGAGGATTGGGTCCACGAGTACCAGGGGAAGATTGATTTTGATTTCCTTTCCGCCTTCTTTGAGAGGAAGGGAGGTGCTGTTGCTGGGGTTGAGAAGGCAAGGGAGGTGGAAGTGAAAATGCTCGAGGAGCTGGAGCACCAGGCTGTGGATAAGGATAATGGTTAGGCTAGGCAACATTGAGGTAATCAGGAGGCTGGGCAAAAGGATGAGGCATGCCGTATCCTGGATACATGCTACCTGGAGGGGGAACAGTGCTAGAGGTGCTGGCCCCTCCCGGAGGGAGACCATAGCCCATAGGAGGTTGAGCATACAGATAAGAAAGGGCTCCAACGATACCGTTGACGGAATGAGATGCCCCCAAGGCGTTAGTGCCACTGGGCCTGGGGAGGTCAGGAAGGACGGTATAAACATAACCAGACTTAGCGTAGATCAGGTCATATTTCAAGGCTATTTGGAGGGTGGTTTCTTCAGTTTGAGGGAAATGGGAGGCAAAATCTTTGCCAATGGGAGGTAGGAGAGTGTGAAGGAACCAGTCCATATAAACCCGATCTTCGAAGGTGGGATCTCGACATAAGCTCTGTCTTCTCCTCCATTCCTGGAAATGAGTGGAAAGGCGGGTTGAAGAGGATTGACGGAAAGACGTCAAAAGCTCTGTACCAGTGTCGTATCGGAGAGGGAGCTGGAAATAAGATAAAAAGGCTTGGGAAATGGTCACAAAGGTGGTATGGGAAGAGGTGGTCTATTCAACATACCATTTAGAAGCTTCACCCATAAGCGTGTGTTGGAACAACCGAAGACGGATGGAATCATCAGTAATGGAATTGGAGGAACACCACATGTGGAAAGATCGGACATGGTTGGTTGGATCTTCTCCAGCAAGGCCTTTGAACTTAGGGATGTAGTAGGGGAGCTTGGTTGGCATATCAGGCCAACCAACATCGTGGCGGATAGGGTCATTGATCAACTGATTGAGATCAGGGAGGCTGAGGCCTCCCATGTAAGGGAGAAAAGGTGCAGTCGAGGTAGTTCCTGTGGCGGTTCTGCTAGTATTAGTCCTGACATTAGGGCCGGGATTACCGCTAGCGTTAGGCCCTAGACCAGACATAGTGAAGGTGACAGAGGGAGAACCAGAAGTAAAAGTAGAACCCAATGAATCAGAAGAAGAGTTGGAGTGTGGACTCGGAGGGAGACTAACTCGACGACAGTGGGAAGGAGTAGGTCGACCGACCAGAAACTGAGGGTGAAGGCCAAGAAGTCTCTGGGATGTGTGCCTTGGGGGCGCAATGGTGACAACACAAACACGGCATAAGGGGAGGAAGAACGACCAACAAAGGCAGGGAGGTGCAGAATCAAGTGATTACAATGTCAAAACAAGGGCAGAAAGGTTCATTGTCAATTGATTTTAGAATGTTTTAAAGTCTTTTCTTGGTGGTGTTAACCAAGCTCTTATTCGCTTAGGGTGAGTGTGTGGTGTGCGTTAATTTTAATTTTTAAACCCAGACGTTTTGAGAGAAAAAAAAAAAGTGTGTTGCGTAACTGAAAATAAATCTGCAGAGAACAGTATATAATGCTGAAATAACAGAAAATTAACAGCTAACAATGCATCGATCTAACCCAAAAATGTGGGTCTCTCAAAACTAGTCTAAAAGAAGGAAAACATCTAGTCAAAACACACTAAAAAGAGGCCAATAGATCTAAGGTCAGGAGGGACAGGGATGTAAAGGAGAAATCTGCTGAAAAGAGATGCAGAACATAGCAAAGAGGCAAAGGCAAGGTGGCTGTAAAAAAGGAGGAAATCAACAAAAAGCAGAAGGGAAAAGGAGGAGGCCCTAAAGGTAGATCCAAAAAAAACTTCAGGAGGTGATTTGAAAGGGAGAGAAGCTGATTAAAAGGGATATGAAAAGGAGGTATCAGATCTGAAAAAGGGAAGGCTGAAACTCTGAAAAAACAGACACCTGAAACAGCTAAAACTCTTCCACCAAAAATGGAGGGTACTAAAGCCCTAGGGGGCTATGTTCCCAATCAGATGATCAAAACAGATCATAAATAGGTCTAAATGGGCTGAGACAAAGGCTGGAAAACCCTGACAGATGCTTCAGAAAAACCCAGAAAAATTGCTAAAAAATAGCAATAAAACTGGCAGGTCACAGGTTCTGACCTGTTTTCTGTATAGGTCGTAGATACTGGGCTGAAAAGTGCGACCTGGAGTCCAGGTCGCATTTTCTAGGCTGAAAAGTGCGACTTGAAGCTTCGGGTGTCCTTGCGGTAGATTTCCGAAAAAGTTGTCGTCTCAGGTGCGGCTGATGTCTATCACTTGCGCAATAGGGCCAGAAACACGCGGAAGTTAGAAATTTTAATGTTTTAGGGTTTTATAGGTGAAAAACAACATAAAAATAGGAAAAACAAAAAGCTGAAAAGAAACCATAGGGTCTGAAGTAGCTGGATATGCAGGAATATGAAAAATGACAGCGGTCGTAATTGAAAACCCGTGTGGAGTCGCCAGTTGTTAGTATGAATCTTTTATCGAAGTGTACGAGAAAATACCACTTTAGCTACGCATAAATTATAGCCCTAACATCAAATATGGCTACTAATATCTTCAGATCTGCAGTTAGTTGATCAGGAAAAATGTTGCGAAAATCCAGATCTATGCATAAAGAGACATTAAGCAGTAAAAATAAGGTTTTGCTCCATACATCCAATAGACAAGACAAGAACAATATTTTTGAAAGAATTTTTGTATTAAGGGCGCCTCGGAGGAAAACAAGAAGGTGTTTCCTATTCTCCTCAATGGGATGGGTTCTTGGAAGTCCTCTGCACTTCAAATCTAGTATTTCTCTCTCTTGTTGGTGTAGAAAACCCAGACAAAGATAGAACTCAAAGGGAGCTCACACAACAAATAATGGAAAATTTTACAATGATAATGGCTCAAAGTCAAACCAAGAGTATAGATCTAGAGTGATCTAATAGGCAACAAAAGGTGAAGAATGGTAGGAAAAACCCTCCTATTTATAACAAAATATTGGGTCATTCTAGATCTTGGTGCATGATTAAAATAATCATTAACCAAATCTAGATCCACCTTTTATGGAATATTCTATTATATTTATTGGAGGGAAAAAGTATTTGACTTGGGTCAAATCCCTTTATTTGTAAATAATAAATTTATAAAATGATTTATTTATCATTTTGAGGAAGTGGTTGAATGATAATCAAATAAATAATGATTTATTTAATTATTTATGGGTGATTTAGTCATATTTAACAAGGAATATTATTTAAATAAGATTTAAATAATTATTCCTAGAAAATAATAAGATAAATAAAGATTTATCTAATTAATTTCTTTGTTTTGGGTTAAACATGACTAGGAATAATAGTTTAATTAATTATTCCTTGAGGAAAATCAAACAAATATAGGTTTGTTTATTATTTCCTTTTGGGGTTTCCTGTTTAGACCATGAACAACCTAATAAATGTGTTTTATTAAGTTGTTTTACATAGTGAAAGCAATTTTACCTAGGGTAAAATTGGTCTTACATGGTGTACTTGGGTCCATCTAATGATAATAGGTTAGATGACCAAAAAGTGGTGTAATAGCTGCCTTAAGGTAAATTTAATAAATTTTAGAGTTGATCTTCAATTATGTTTCAATTTCAGGCCCTACCAAATGTTATGTCTCAAAAATCCTCTAAATGCACACTACATGCCACAATATATCACTTTGTTCGATGAATAGCTAACTACTTGAAGGTTGAGAGATTTTCAAACAATAACAAAATGATCACAAAACAACCACTATTATCTCTAATTCACGCTAATGAAACTAAAATCTTTTCCTTTAGAGTTATATAACACTAATAACGTAGAAAAGTTTTCAATTTACACTAACTAATCAAAAGCAAAAGACTTGTTTTTGTATTTTCAATGTTTAAGAGTGAGATGCACTAAACGAAATGAAAACTAATAAAGAGAAAATTTTGAGAAATGATAGCGAAAGAGTAAAGACAGGTAAGTTCACTCAATACAAAATACACAATAAGACCTCAAACCGATGGAGAAATCCCTCAAATCAAAGAGGAATCCCAAAGACTCATACAAACTGTGTAATCTAGGCTCGAAATGAGACAAAAAAAAACTTGAATGAGAAAGAGAACAATCACTCAAATAATGCAATAACACAATGGAAAACCACCAAACAAATGCAAGGAAGAAAAAACAAAGTTGATTGAACAAACGAAAAAAAAAACTCCCACGGGAGGCTCAGCACACAATAGCACCTAGATGTCCTAGGGCTAGGATGTAAAACCGATAGTAGAGGGCAAACAACCTGAGGATGGAGGTCACACATAGTCAACCAAGACTTCAGGGCACTCAGGAAGTCAGAAAAATGACACCAAAACCATAAATCAAGCTCAAAAGGCTCAGAAACAAGCATACCCTAGCACCACACAGGATTGGAGCGACTGCCTGGCTGCATCCAGCGCCAGAACATGATTGGCACAGGGGCCTAACCAGCAACAAGTTCCAATTGGCGTAACTGTCAGGTCAAAAAGCACGCCAGTCAAGTTTACTAATGACGAAAATAAAAAAGAGAAAACAGGGAGAATATCAGGTATGGTGGGGGCTGAACAGAGGTTTTACACCAGAAGGATGCAAACCAGAAGAGTTGATCAAGCAGACAAAAGCCAAAAGCAACTGAAAGAGACAAGACAAACTCCAATCAATGTCTCCCTAGCTGAGTCGCCAGTTTGTTGGAGAGGTAAATCCCCTCTGCAGACAGAGGCGATCCCTACTAGCCTAGATCGGGTCTAGCAACAATGAAGTCATGCTAAGACGCAGGTTCCTAGGTACAAAAAAGATCAAGATGTGACAAGAATCCTACCTTAAATCCCACGTTGTTGTCGTTGCAGAAAAGATGGCATTTCCCATCCTTCGCTTTGGCAGATCACAAACCTCCCACTTAGCACATTCAAACACCTCCACGCATGTGAAGAAAAAACAACACACAACCTAAAATCCAAAGCATGTAACCATATATCAGTTAGAGAAGATATAATGCATAGCATAAGACATGAACATATGAATGGAACCATAATCATAGTCGCTTATTATTAATAACAATGAAAGAAAGATACAGCCTGAGCTCTGACGCTAGATCTTCCTTCGGCGGGTCGACAGCGGAGCATGTCTCAATGAAGCTCATCGGGAATGGGACAAAGCTCTCTCTCTTCGGCTTGGCTCTCAAAGGTTGTTTGGCGATAGTCTCCTTGCTACTGATTCAGCTCTTGGTACTAGCTTGCTAAGGGAAAATGGAAAACTTATATATATGGTGGAACGGGAGTTGGGATCCCTACAATGGTGGGATTGGCCCTATCCTCAAGGAAGCTTCCATGATAGGTGGAAAACCACTTCCCCTACATGGAGATCCAAAGCCAAACCTCCCAAATCATTTTAGAGACTCGTTCAGGAGTTGGTTGGAATCAAACTTCCTCCATTTATTTTTAAAAAACAATCCTTATTAAGCTTGGTGCGAGCAATACACTGGAATAGAGCGCCATTTGGCGCGCCCTATTTGGTGGATTTTCCCAATTGGCACGAGGGCTGAACTGGCTGGTCGCACCAAGGCCAAATGGTCTATTTTTAGGGTTTTTCACGGGAAACTGTCTTCAGAGGAATGATTGTCCTTGTCAAGGGGGATTCCATGAAAGTGGTTTTAGGTCATGTCACTGCACACAGGTCACGGAAAAGGCCCTCCAATGTGCGGGATGAGGGATTGCAGGGACGGTGACAAATTACTATGTAACAATAACCTAAACCTAACCTTGAACAAACCATTAACATTAACCTTAACCTAACCCTAACCTTGACCAAACCCTTAACATTAACCTTAACCTAATCTTAACCTTACCCTAACCGTAACCTTAACCTAACCTTAACCTTAACTTTACCTTAACCTTGACTTTACCCTTAACCTAACCTTAACCTTGACATTACCCTTACCGTAACCTTAACCTTGACTTTACCCTTAACCTTAACCTTACCCTAACCTTAACCTTGACTTTACCCTTAACTTAACCTTAACCTTCACTATAACCCAACCATAACTGTTACCAAACCCTTAACCTTAAACTTAACCTCACTAAACCTGTAACCTTAACCTTACCCTTAACCTTCAACTTAACCTCAACTTTACCCTTAACCTAACCTTTACCATGACCTTGACCTTAGCCTTAACCTTAACCTTACACTTACCCTTAACCTTAACTTTACCCTTAACCTAACCTTACCCTTAACCTTAACCTTAACCCTATCTTAACCTTAACTATAACCTAACCCTAACCTTGACCAAACCTTAACCTTAACCTTAACTTTACCCTTAACCTAACCTTAACCTTAACCTTAGTTAGGGTTAGGTTAAGGTTAAGTTTAAGTTTAAGGTTAAGGTTAGAATAAGGGTTTCGTCAAGGTCAAGGTTAAGGTTAGGTTAAGGGTAAGGTTATGGGTAAAGTTAAGGTAAAGGTTAAGGTTAAGGTTAGGTTAAGGTTAATATTAAGGTTAAGGTTAGGGGAAGGTTAAGGTTAAGGTTAGGTTAATGTAAGGTTAAAGTTACGTGTTTAGTCAGGTTAAGATTAAGGTTAATTTTAAGGTTAAGGTTAAAAAAAGGTTAAGGTTAAGGTTAAGGTTAGGTTTAGGGTAAAGTTAAGGTTAGGGTTAGGTTAAGGTTAAGGTTAGGTTAAGGGTAAAGTTAAGGTTAGGGTTAGGTTAAGGTCAAGGTTAAGGTTATGGTTAGGCTAAGGTTAAGGTTAAGGTTAAGTTTATGGTTAGGTTAAGGTTAAGATCAGGTTAAGGTTAAGGTTAAGGTTTGGTCAAGGTTAGGGTTAGGTTATAGTTTAGGTCAAGGTTAAGTTTAGGTTAAGGGTAAATTCATGATTAAGGTTAGGTTAAGATTAATATTAGGTTAAGGGTAAAGTTAAGGTTAAGGTTAGGTTAATGTTAAGGTCAAGGTTATGGTTAGGTTATAGTTAAGGTTAAGGGTTTGATCAAGGTTAGGGTTAGGTTAAGGTAAAGGTTAAGGTTAGGTTAGGATAAGGTCAAGGTTAAGGTTAGGTTAAGGTTAAGGTTACGGGTTTAGTCAGGTTAAGGTTAAGGTTACGGCTAAGGTTAAAGTCAAGGTTAAGGGTTTGGTTAAGGTTAAGGTTAAGGTTAGGTTAAGTTAAAGTTAAAGTTAATGCTAAGGTTAGGTTAACAATAAAGTTAAGGTTAAGGTTAGGGTTAAGGTTAGGGGAAGGTTAAGGTTAGGTTAAGGTTAAGGTTAATGTTAGGGTTAGGTTAAGGTGAGGGTTAGGTTATAGTTGTGGTCAAGGTTAGGTTAAGGGTAAGATAAGGTTAAGGTTAAGGTTAGGTTAAGGTCAAGTTCAAGGTTAAGGTTAAGGTTAAGGTCAAGGTTAAGGGTAAAGTTAATGTCAAGGTTAGGGTTAGGTTATATTAAAGGTTAAGGTTAGGCTAAGGGTAAAGTCAAGGTTAAGGTTAAGGGTTACGAGTTTAGTCAGGTTAAGGTTAAAGTTAAGGTGAATGTTCAGGGTAAGGTTAAGGGTTTGTTTAAGGTTAGGTGAAGGTTAAGGTTGAGGTTAAGGGTTTGGTCAAGGTTAGGGTTAGGGTAAGGTTAGGGTTAAGGTTAGGGGAAGGTTAAGGTTAATGTTAGGTTAAGGAAAGGTTAAGGTTAATGTAACATTGTTTAATGTTAGGTTAAGGCAATGTTAAGGTTAAGGTAACATTAAGGTTAAGGTTACGGGTTTAGTTAGGTTAAGGTTAAGGTTAAGGGTTTGGTCAAGGTTATGGTTAGGTTATAGTTAAGGTTAAGATTAGGTAAGGGTAAAGTTAAGGTTAAGGGTTTGGTCAAGGTTAGGGTTAGGTTATAGTTAAGGTTAAGGTTGAGGATAAGGGTAGGGTAATGGTTAAGGTTAAGGTTAAGGTTAAGAATTTGGTCAAGGTTAGGGTTATGGTTAAGGTTAAAGTTAAGGTTAAGCTTAATGGGGTTAGGGTTAAGGGTTAATGTTAAGGTTAAGGTTAGGGTTAAGGTTAGCAGAAGGTTAAGGTTAAGGTTAAGGTTAAGGGTTTGGTCAAGGTTAGGGTTAGGTTATAGTTAAGGTTAAGGTTAAGGTTACAGGTTTAGTCAAGTTAAGGTTAAGGTTAAGGGTTTTTTCAAGGTTAAGGGTAAGGGTTTGGGAAAGGTTATGGTTAGGTTATAGTTAAGGTTAAGGTTACGAATTTAGTAAGGTAAAGGTTAAGGTTAAGGTTAAGGTTAAGGCTAAAGTTAAGGTTAAGGTTAAGCGTTTGCTCAAGGTTATGGTTAGGTTGTATTTAAGGTCAAGGTTAAGGGTAAGGTTAGGTTAAGGGTAAGGTTAAGGGTAAAGTTAAGGTTAAAATCAAGGTTAAGGTTAAGGTTAAGGTTAGGGGAAGGTTAAGGTTAAGCTTAAGGTTAAGGTTAAGTTTAAAGTTAAGGTTAAGGTTACAGTTAAGGGTAAGGTTATAGCTAAGGGTAAGGTTAAAATTAAGGTTAGGTTGAGGTTCAGGTTAAGGTTAAGGTTAGGGTTAAGGTTACGGGAAGGTTAAGGATAAACTTAAGGTTAAGGTTAAGGTTAAAGGTTTGTTCAAGGTTAGGGTTAAGATTAAGTTTAAGTTTAAGGTTAATTATAACCTAACCCTAACTTGATCAAACCCTTCACATTGACCTTAACATTAACCTTAACCATAACCTTAACCTTAACCTTAACATTAACCTGACTAAACCCTTAACCTTGACCTAACCCTTAACCTTAACCTTAACCTAACCTTAACATTATCCTTGACATTACCCATAACCTTAACCTAACCCTAGCTTTAACCTTAACCTTACCCTGAACCTTGACCAAACCTTATCTTAACTATAACCTTAACCTTACCCTTAACATTAACCTTAACCTGTCTAAACCCATAACCTTAACCTTAACCTTAACCTGACTAAACCCATAACCTTAACCTTAACCTAATCTTAACCTTAACCTAACCTTAACATTGACTTTACCTTAACCTAACCTTAACCCCTTAACCTTGACTTTACCCTTAACCTTAACCTTGACCTTAACCTAACCTTAACCCTAACCTTAAACTTAACCTTAACCTAGCGTAACCTATAACCTTAACTGTAAACTTAACATTAACTTAACCTAACCTAACCTTAAGGTTATAGTTAAAGTAAATTTTAGGGTTAGGTTTAGGTTAAGCTTAAGATACGGTTAAGGGTAAGGTTAAGGTTAAGGTTATAGTTAAGTTTAGGCTAAGGTCAAGGTTAATGTTAAGGTTGTGGTTATGGGAAGGTTACAGTTAAGGTTAAGGTTAGGTTAAGGGTAAAGTTAAGGTTAAGTTTAAGGTTTGGTCAAGGTTAGGGTTAGGTTATAGTTAAGGTTAATATAAGGTTAAGTCTAGGTTAAGGTTAAGGTCAAGGTTAGTATTAGGGTATAGTTAAGTTTAAGGTTAACGTTAGGGTTAGGTTCTAGTTAAGGATAAGGTTAACGTAAGGTTAAGGTTAAGGTTAAGGTCAAGGTAAAGGGTAAGGTTAAGGTTAAGCTTATTGAAACATTAAGGTTAAGCTTATGTTTAAGGGTAAGGTTAGGGTTAGGTTATAGTAAAGGTCAAGGTTATGGTTCAGGTTAGGTTATGGTTAAGGTTAGGTTAACGTTAAGGATAAGGTTAGGCTAAGGGTTAAGGTTAAGGTTAAGGTTAGGGTTAAGGGTGAAGGTTTAGTTTAAGGTCAAGTTTAAGGTTAATTATAGGTTAAGGTTAATGTTAAGGTTAAGGTAAGGTTAAGGTTAAGGTTAAGGTTAATGTTATGGGAAGGTTAAGCTTAAGGTTAAGGTTAATGTTAAGGTTAATGGGTTACGGTTAAGGTAAAGGTCAAGGTTAAGCTTAAGGTTATGGTTATGGGAACGTTAAGGTTAAGGTTAAGTTAACCTTAACCCTTAACCTGACCCTAAACTTGCCCTAACCTTAACCTTAACCTTAGCCTAACCTTGACCTTAAATTTACCCTTAACCTAACCTAAACCTTAACTTTACCCTTACCCTTATCCTAATCCTAACCTTAACCTGACTAAACTTGTAACCTTAACCTTAACCTTCACCTTAAACTTAACCTTAACCTTAACTATAACCTAACCCTAACCTTGACCAAACCCTTAACTTTAACATTAACCTGCCCCTAACCTTAACCCTAACCTTAACCTTAACTTTACCCTTAACATAACCTTAACCTTAACTATACCCTTAACCTAATCTTAACCTTAACCTAACCTTATACTTGCCCTTAACCTTGACCTTATCCTTAAATTAACCTAACCTTAACCTTAACCTTAACTATATCCTAACCCTAACCTTGACCAAACCCTTAACCTTAACCTTATCTTAAACTTAACTTAACCTGAACCTTAACATTAACCTAACTATTACCTTACCCTTAACCTTAACCTTGACCTTAACTATAACCTAAACCTAACCTTGAAAAAACTATTAACATTAACCTTAACCTAACCCTAACCTTGACCAAACCCTTAACATTAACCTTAACCTTAACCTTAACCTAATCTTAACCTTAACCTAACTGTAACCTTAACCTAACCTTAACCTTAACTTTACCTTAACCTTGAATTTACCCTTAACCTTAACCTAACCTTAACCTTGACATTACCCTTACTGTAACCTTAACCTTGAATTTACCCTTAACCTTGACCTTACCCTAACCTTAACCTTGACTTTACCCTTAACTTAACCTTAACCTTCACTATAACATAAATGTAACCATTAGAAAACCCTTAACCTTAACCATAACCTCACTAAACCCGTAACCTTAATCTTAACCTTACACTTAACCTTCACCTTAACCTCAACTTTACCCTTAACCTAAACTTTACCTTGACCTTGACCTTATCCTTAACCTTAACCTTACCCTCACCCTTAACCTTAAATTTACCCTTAACCTAACCTTACCCTTAACCTTAACCTTAACCTTAACCCTATCTTAACCTTAACTATAACCTAACCCTTTGACCAAACCTTAACCTTAACCTTAACTTTACCCTTAACCTAACCTTAACCTTAACTTTACCCTTAACCTAACCTTAACCTTAACCTTAACCTTAGTTAGGGTTAGGTTAAGGTTAAGGTTAAGTTTAGAATATGGGTTTCGTCAATGTCAAGGTTAACGTTAGTTTAAGGGTAAGGTTATGGGTAAATTTAAGGTTAAGGTTAAAGTTAGGTTAAGGTTAAGGTTAAGGTTAAGGTTAGGGGAAGGTTAAGGTTACAGTTAGGTTAATGTAAGGTTAAGGTTATGAGTTTAATCAGGTTAAGGTTAAGGTTAAGGTTAGGGTAAGGTTAAGGTTAAGATAAGGTTAAGGTTAAGGTTAAGGTTAGGTTAAGGGTAAAGTTAAGGTTAGGGTTAGGTTAAGGTTATGTTAAGGGTAAAGTTAAGGTTAGGGTTAGGTTAAGGTTAAGTTTAAGGTTATGGTTGGGCTAAGGTTAAGGTTAAGGTTAAGGCTAAGGTTAAGTTTACGGTTAGGTTAAGGTTAAGATTAGGTTAATGTTAAGGTTAAGGTTTGGTCAAGGTTAGGGTTAGGTTATAGTAAAGGTCAAGGTTAAGGTTAGGTTAAGGGTAAAGTCAAGCTTAAGGTTAGGTTAAGGTTAATATTAGGTTAAGGGTAAAGTTAAGATTAAGGTTAGGTTAATGTTAAGGTCAAGGTTAAGGGTAAAGTTATGGTCAAGGTTAGGGTTAGGTTATAGTTAAGGTTAAGGGCTTGATCAAGGTTAGGGTTAGGTTAAGGTTAAGGTTAAGGTTAGGTTAGGATAAGGTCAAGGTTAAGGTCAGGTTAATGTTACATTGTAATTTGTCACCGTCCCTGCAATCCCCCATCTTGCACATTAGAGGGCCTTTTTCATGACCTATGAGTAGTGACATGACCTGTAACCACTTTCATGGCATCCCCCTTGACAAGGACAATCATTCCTCTGAAGACAGTTTCCTGTGAAAAACCATAAAAATAGACCTTTTGGCCTTGGCGCGATCAGGAAATTCAGCCCTCGCGCCAATGGGGGAAATCCACCAAAGAGGGTATGCCAACTGGCGCTTTGTCTCCGTGTATTGCTCGCACCAAGCTTAATAAGGATATTTTAAAAAAAAAAAATGGCAGAAGTTTGATTCCAACCAACTCTTGAATGAGTCTCTAAAATGAGTTTGGAGGTTTGGATCTAGATCTCGATTTAGGGGAAGTGGTTTTCCACCTATCATGAAAGCTTCCTTGAGGATAAAGCCAATCCCACCATTGTAGGGATCCCAACTCCCCTTCCATCATATATATAAGCTTGCTATTTCCCCTTTGCAAGCTAGAACTAAGAGCTAAATCTGTAGCAAGGAGACTATCACCAGACAGACTTTGAGAGCCAAGCTGAAGAGAGAGAGATTTGTCCCATTTCCAATGAGCTTCATTGATACATGCTCCATTGTTGACCCCGCCGAAGGAAGATCCAGCCTCAGAGCTCAAGGTTGTATCATTCCTTTGTTTCATTAATAATAAGCAACTTTGATTATGGTTTCATTCGTGTATCTTTATCTTTGATGTAATGAGTTACATCTTCTCTGACTGATGTATAGTTACAAGATTTAGATCTTATTCTATGTATCGCCGTGTTTCTTCACATGTGTGCAGGTGTTGAGACACGCTAAGCAGAAGGATTGTGATCTGCCAGAGCAGAGGACGGGAAGAGTCATCCTTTCTTCGATGACCATCGCGTAGGACCTGAGGTAGGCAACTTGTTATTTCTTGTCATTTTGTAACTACAGACCTGTGTCTTAGCGTGACTTGATTGTTGCTAGACCCGATATGGGATAGTAGGGATCGCCTCTGTCCACAGAGGGGATTTACCTCTCCAAAAAACTAGCGACTCCATTGGGGAGACATTGATTGGAGTTTGTCTTGTCTCTTTCGGTTGCTTTTGGATTTTGTCTGCTTGATTAGCTCTTTTGGTTTGCCTCCTTCTAGTGTAAAACCTCTGATTTAGCCCCCACCATCCCTGATCTGCTCCCTGTTTGCTCTTTTTTATTTTTGTCATTAGTAAACTCGACTGGCGCATTTTTTGACCTGACAGTCATGCAAAATGGCACTTGTTGTTGGTTAGGCCCCCGCGTCAATCCTGTTCTGGCGCTAGATGGAGCCAGAGAGTCACGCCAATCCTGTGTGGTGCTAGGGTTTGCTTGTTTCTGAGCCTTCTGAGCTTGATTTATGGTTTTGGTGTCACTTTTTTTACTGCCTTAGTGCTCTGAGGTCCTGATTGACTGAGTTTAACCTCCATCCTCCAGTTGTTCACCCTATACTATCAATTTTACATTCTAGCCTTAGGACATCTAGGTGCTATGGTGTGCTGACCCTCCTGTGGGAGTTTTTGGTTTTCGTTTTTTTAGTCAACTTTGTTTTTGCTTCCTTGCATTCGTTTGGTGGTTTTCCATTGTGTTATTGTGTTATTTGAGTGATTTCTCTCTTTCTCATTCGATTTTCACTTTGTCTCATTTCGAGCCTCGATTACACGGTTTGTATGATTCTTTGGGATTCCTCTTTGATTTGAGGGATTTCTCCATCAGTTTGAGGTCTGATTGTGTATTTTGTACTGAGTGAACTTGCTTGTTTTTACTCTTTCACTATCATTTCTCAAATTGTTCTCTTTATGAGTTTTCATTTTGTTTAGTGTGTCTTGCTCTTAAACCTTGAAAATACAAAAAAAAATATTTTTCTTTTGATTAGTTAGTGAAAAATAAAAAACTTTTTTGCATTATTAGTGTTATATAACTCTAAAGGAAAATCTTTTAGTTTTATTAGCGTGCATTAGAGACACTAGTGGTTGTTTTGTGATCATTTTTTTATTGTTTAAAAATCTCTCAACCTTCCCATAGTTAGTTATTCATCGAACAAAGTGATATATTGTGGCATGTAGTGTGCATTTAGAGGGTTTTTCAGACATAACATTCGGTAGGGCCTGAAATTGAAACATAATTGAAGATCAACTCTAAAATTTATTCAATTTACCTTAAGGCAGCATTGAAACATTAACGAAATATCTAGAGGTCTAGGCTAGTGATGTGTTCCGGCATCATTAAACCTAGTAGCTGTTGTTCACCTTTTGGCTTTAGACAGCACTAGTACGGACTTGTGCTCCCCGTACCATCGCGTATATAAATGGATACCCCACTAGGTTTCTATCCTTTATCCATAGGAAGCCGAGTCTGCCGCCTTATACCCGTGATACACCGGACATAGCATTTGGGGAGATTTCCTACATGTACATCAAGTCCTTGGTTGATTTCTCTTTCATTTTTTAACCAAGGTGTATATTGAAATTCACGAATATCTGGTACACCCTTTTGCCTAGATTTCCATAGTAGTCATTTCAATATTTTCTGACTCATTAAATTTGAAAGGATCATCAAGCACTTGTCCTTTCACGCTTGCTTCCAAATTTAAAGAGATAGAGTCACATTTAATCCATTTCTCGACTCTTAAAACATGAAACAGTAAAGTTTCTAAGTTTCAATGTGGTAAAATTAATTACCTGCGATCAGATGCCCTTTTAGAGTTTGCTTGTTGGCCATTTGATTTTTTTCCTTGGTTTTTTCTCGTGTGCTTTTTTTATTTATCTCTTCCTCTTTTCATTACTTTCACAATGGTGGAACCTTCAATTTCGTCTATTGGTAGTCCTTACATAGACGATTCACCAAAGGTCTCTCAGTCCTCTACTGAACCTCAGCAACCTATTGTCTCTGAGTTTCCCGATGGGGGACCGATTCTGTCTGAGCTTCCCTTTGTCTCTACAACAGTCAAACTCTGATATTGGTCAGTCCTCCCAAGATCCCAACCATCCTAATTTTTCCCATTATGGACCGGATGGTACACCCATTTATGTCTTTCCATATCAGTATGATGAGCAGGGAAACCATTTACATTTTCCTGCTCCAGAGGCTTATCAGTATGTTCAAGGTTTTTTGTCTGCCCAGGCTGGGCAACCTTCCAACCTGCAAGGAAAACCCTCCCAGGGCCAACCTTTGGGCCAAACTAGTTATCTATATGACCCGTAAGGACAACCCTTCCAGGGCCAATCTTCGGGCCAACAGGGGTTGTTATATCGTCCACAAGGGTAGTCCTACAACCCTCGAGGTAAACCTATACAGCCTCACCCTATGGTCCAACCAGGGAAACCTCAAGGAACCACAGGTCAACCGGGGTATCAACCGAGACCAGTGTATGACCCTGGGGGGAAAATCCAACCCTCTTAACATATGGTGCAACCTCTACAACGTCAGTTTCCTATTGGTCTAAATGTTGCACAAGGGGGGCCATCTTATGGTCCTATTATAGGTCAAACTAGTTATCAGGCACAACCTGGCCCTATCCCACAACCAGTCTAACCGTCTCATCTGGGGCAGCCTGGTGTCCTTCATCAGCCAGGTCAACCTGTTCAGCCAGGACAACCTGCTCACCCGGGTCAACCTGTTCAACCAGGGTAGCCCGCTCAGCCAGGTCATCCTGTTCAACCAGGCCAACCTGCACATCCACTCAACCCTACTCAATAGTCTATTTACTCTATGCCGCAATTGAATCCGCCTATGCACCCAATTTATCAGGCTCAGCAGGGCCCCACTTACCAGTAGCCCACTCAACCCCAAGGCGGTTATTATCTTCAAGGTCAGTCTCGACTGATTTACAACCTGCCCTAAGGTTCTAGTTATTACTTTCAACAACCATACTATACCTATACTCAACAATCAAATCCATATACTTCTCAAATGGGGCTAACATATAATCAGGGTCCATACCCCAGTTATCAACCCCCGTACACTGGTTATCAACAACTGTATCAGTCTAATTACGCGGCTTATACCTCCTACGGTCAGAATCCTCCGGGACAGAACCAATGGGGGAAAATTTATGCTCAATCAGGGTGGAGTACAAATAGGAGTCCTTATCAGGGACACGACATGCCGTTCAATCCTCAGTTTCCTTTCCTTACCACGTTGGAATTGCCAGATGTATCTAAATTGACCAATGATCCGATTCTTCACAATCCTTATTGTCCTCCAGTTCTGACCAAGGTGCTCGGTGACTGTCCTAAATTTGAGGGTAAAGCTAGAGAAGACCCCCAAGCTCACGTCATGACCTACCATCTGTGGTGTTCCCCGAAATCCTGGGTGGATGACTCGATTCGTCTACGTCTTTTTAAGTGCACGCTTACCGGTGCTATTGCTAAGTGGTACATCGAATTACCCCGCGGTATCTTTCAATATTTTAATACTCTCGCGATACCTTGAGGGCCATTGTCATTATTGGTCGTACCTCTAACGTCTATTAACAAATTTCATCATTGGCTGGTAATCAGATGATGTTCTTGCATGTTTGACTTCAGCTCACTTATTCACATGCTTTGACTTATACTCTGTTTGGGTCGAGATGGAGCGCAAGACCTTGGATTTTGTCTGATGGGATCCAGGCTGCGGATTTTTGTGGATTATCATGATTGGCTACATGACTCATTGATTGGATGGCTGCGACCATACCTGATTCTATTTACTGATCCTCACTGGATGGATGTGTCCATGCCTCGGATATTGATTATTGTATAATGTATTATGGATGGTTGTGCCCATACCACATATCATGTATTTGACATATTAGTTGTACTTGTCTACACAGGTTTTCTGACGGTAGTGTTTTCAGTTGGGCACGTTCTCGTAAATAATTTCACCCCTCTCTCTCTCTCGGGCATCATGCTTTAGGGGGCATATGTTACACAGTAATTTTCCACCATCCCTGCAGTCCCCCATCCCACACATTGGAGGGCCATTTCTGTGACCTGTGGGCAGTGACATGACCTGAAACCACTTTCATGGCATCCCCCTTGACAAGGAAAATCATTCCTCTGAAGAAAGTTTCCTGTGAAAAACCATAAAAATAGTCCTTTTGGCCTTGGTGAAATCAGCCAGTTCAACCCTCACGCCAATGGGGGAAATCCACCAAAGAGGGCACGCCAACTGGCACTATGTCTTGGTGTATTTCTCATGCCAAGCTTAATAAGGATTGTTTTTCAAAAATAAATGGCGGAAGTTTGATTCCAACCAACTCCTGAACGAGTCTCTAAAATTAGTTGGGAGGTTTGGCTCTGGATCTCCATGTAAGGGAAGTGGTTTTCCACCTATAATGGAAGCTTCCTTGAGGATAGGGCCAATCCCACCATTATGGGGATCCCAAATCCCCTTCCACCATCTATATGAGCTTTTTATTTTCCCTTTGCATGCTAGAACTTAGAGCTGCATCTGTAGCAAGGAGACAATCACCAGACAACCTTTGAGAGCCAAGCCAAAGAGAGAGAGCTTTGTCCCATTTCCAACGAGCTTCATTGAGACGTGCTCCACTGTCAACCCTGCTGAAGGAATATCTAGCATCAGAGATCAAGGTTGTATTGTTCCTTTGTTTCATTAATAATAAGCGACTTTGATTATGGTTTCATTCGTGTATCTTTATCTTTGATGCAATGAGTTACATCTTCTCTGACTGATGTATAGTTACAAGATTTAGATCTTATGCTATGTATCGTCATGTTTCTTTGCATGTGTGTAGGTGTTCATACGCGCTAAGTAGAAGGATTGTGATCTTTCAGAGTAGAGGATGGGAAGCGTCATCCTTTCTTCGACGACCATCGCATAGGACCTGAGGTAGGTAACTTTTCATTTCTTATCATTTTGTAACTAGAGACCTGAGTCGTAGCGTGACTTGATTGTCGCTAGAGCCAATCTAGGCTAGTATGGATTGCCTCTGTCCGCAGAGGGGATTTACCTCTCCAATAGTTAATGTTAAGGTTACGGGTTTAGTCAGGTTAAGGTTAAGGTTACGGTTAAGGATAAAGTCAAGGTTAAGGGTTTGGTTAAGGTTAAGGTTAAGGTTAGGTTAACGGTAAAGTTAAGATTAAGGCTAGGGTTAAGTTTAGGGGAAGTTTAAGGTTAGCTTAAGGTTAAGTTTAAGGTTAATGTTAGGTTAAGGTGAGGGTTAGGTTATAGTTAAAGCAAGGTTATTTAAGGGTAATATAAGGTTAAGGTTAAGGTTAGGTTAAGGTCAAGGTCAAGGTTAAGGTTAAGGTCAAGGTTAAGGGTAAAGTTAAGGTAAAGGTAAGGGTTAGGTTATATTTAAGGTTAAGGTTAGGTTAAGGGTAAATTCAAGGTTAAGTTTAAGGTTAAGGTTAAGGGTTACGGGTTTATTCAGGTTAAGGTTAACGTTAGGGTTAAGGTTAAGGGTAAGGGTAAGGTTAAGGTTAAGGTTAAGGGTTTGGTCAAGGTTAGGGTTAGGGGTAAGGTTAGGGATAAGGTTAGGGGAAGGTCAAGGTTAAAGTTAGGTTAAGGCAAGGTTAAGTTTAAGGTAACGTTAAGGTTAAGGTTATAGATTTATTTAGGTCAAGGTTAATGTTAAGGGTTTAGTCAAGGTTACAGTTAGGTTATAGTTAAGGTTAAGGTTAGGTTAAGGGTAAATTTAAGGTTAAGGGTTTGGTCAAGGTTAGGGTTAGGTTATAGTTAAGGTTAAGTTTGAAGTTAAGGTTAGGTTAAAGGTTCAAGTTAAGGTTAAGGTTAAAGTTAAGGTTAAGTTTAATGGGGTTAGGGTTAAGGTTAAGGTTAAGAATAGGGTTAAGGTTATGGGAAGTTTAATGTTAAGGTTTAGGTGAAGGTTAAGGTTTTAGTCAAGGTTAGGGTTAGGTTACAATTAAGGTTAAGGTTAAGGTTAAGGTTACAGGTTTAGTCAGGTTAAGGTTAAGGGTTTTGTCAAGGTTAAGGTTAAGGGTTTGGTCAAGGTTAGGGTTAGGTTATAGTTAAGGTCAAGATTAAGGATAAGGTTAAGGTTACAGGTTTATTAAGGTAAAGGTTAAGGTTAAGGTCAAGGTTAAGGGTTTGGTCAAGGTTAGGGTTAGGTTATAGTGAAGGTTAAGGTTAAGTTCAGGGAAAAGTCAAGGTTAGGGTTAAAGTTAAGGTTAAGGTTAAAGGTAATGTCAAGGTTAAAGCTACGGATCTTAACCTTAACCTTCACTATAACCTAACCTTAACCTTAACCTTAACATTAACCTTAACTTTATATATAACCTAACCTAACCTTAACCTTAACTATAACCTAACCCTAACATTTACCAAACCCTTAACCTTAACCTTAACCTTAAGTTTAACCTTAACCTTAACCTTAACCTTAACCTTTCCATAACCATAACCTTAACCTTAACCTAACCTTAACCTTAAGCTTAAGCTTAACCTAACCTTAACCTTAGCTATAACCTTACCCTGACATTAATCTAACCTTAACCTTAACTATAACCTAACCCTAACCTTATAAATACCCTTAACCTATCCTTAACTTTAACCTTGACCTTGACCTTAACCTTAACCTTAACTTAACCTTAACCTTGACCTTAACCTTAAATTTAACTTTAACCTAACCTAACCTTGTCCTTGACTATAACCTAACCATAACCTTGACCAAACCCTTAACCTTAACCTTAACCTAACCTTAACCTTAACCTTAACCTTCCCATAACCATAATTTTAAGCTTAACCTTTACCTTCACTTTACCCTTAACCTAACATTAATCCCTTAACCTTAACCTTAACCTTCCCATAACCATAACCTTATCCTTGACTTTACCCTTAAACTAACCTTAGCATTAACGATAACCTAACCCTAACCTTGACCAAGCCTTGACCTTAACCTTAACTTAACCTTAACCTTTCCATAGCCTTAACCCTAACCTTAACCTTCACCTTAACCTTCCCCTAACCATAACCTTAACTTTAACATTCCCATAACCATAACATTAAACCTAACCTTGACCTTACCCTTGACCTTAACCTTCACCTTAACTTTAACCTTAACCTTGACCTTAACCTTAACCTTACCTTGAAACTTATCTTAACCTTAACCTAACCTTAACCTTAACTTTACACTTTACCTTACCTTAACCATAACCTTAACCTAACCTTAACCTTACCCTTAACCTTATCTTAACCTTACCTAAACCATAACCTTAACCTTAACCTTATCCTAACCTTAACCTTGACTTTACCCTTAAAGTAACCTTAACCCTAAACTAACCTTAAGGTTAAGGGTTGAGGGTAAGGTTAAGGTTAAGATTGTGGTTAAGGTTTGGTCAAGGTTAGGGTTAGGTTATAGTTAAGGTCAAGGTTAAGGTTAGGTTAAGGGTAAATTCAAGGTTAAGGGTAAGGTTAGGTTAAGGGTAAGGTTGAGGGTAAAGTCAAGGTTAAGGTTGAGGTTAAGGTTAAGGCTAAGGTTAGGGGAATGTTAAGGTTAAGGTCAAGGTTAAGGGTAAAGTTAAGGTTAAGGTTACGGTTAAGGGTAAGCTTAAGGTTAAGGCTATGGTTAATGTTAGGTTAAGGTTAAGGTTAGGGTTAAGGTTAGGGTTAAGGTTAGGGGAAGGTTAAGGTTAAGGGTTTGGTGAAGGTTAGGTTTAAGATTAAGGTTAAGGTTAAGGTTAAATATAGCCTAACCTAACCTTGAAAAAACCCTTAACATCAACCTTAACCATAACCTTAACCTTAACCTGACTAAACTCTTAACCTTGACCTAACCATTAACCTTACCCTAACCTTAACCTTAACCTAACCTTAACCTTAACCTTCACATTACCCATAACCTTAAACTTAACTTTAACCTTAACCTAACCCTAACGTTAACCTTAACCTTACCCTTAACCTTGACCAAACCTTATCTTAACTATAACCTTAATCTTACCCTTAACCTTAACCTTAACATTCCTAAACCCATAACCTTAACCTTATCCTAATATTAACCTTAACCTAACCTTAACCTCTTAACCTTAACCTTAACCTTCCCATAACCATAACCATAACCTTAACCTAACCTTAACCTTAACCTTAACCTGACTAAACCAATAACCTTAACCTTGACCTTAAATTTAACTTTTCCCTTAATGTTAACCTTAACCTTGACCTTAACCTTGACCTTAACCTAACCTTAACCTTAACCTTAACCTAACGTAACCTATAACTTTAACTGTAACTTTAACCTTACCTTAACCTAACCTAACCTTAAGGTTATAGTTAAGGTAAAGATTAGGGTTAGGGTTAAGTTAAGGTTAAGATAAGGTTAAGGGTAAGATCAAGGTTAAGGTTATAGTTAAGGTTAAAGGTAAGGTCAAGGTTAAGGTTAAGGTTATGGTTATGGGATGGTTAAGGTTAAGGTTAAGGTTAGGTTAAGGGTAAAGTTAAGTTTAAGGTTAAGATTTAGTCAAGGTTAGGGTTAGGTTATAGTTAATGTTAAAATAAGTTTAAGGTTAGGTTAAGGTTAGGGTTAGGTTATAGTTAAGGTTAAGGTTAAGGTAAGGTTAAGTTTAAGGTTAATGTCAAGGTTAACCGTAAGGTTAAGGTTAGGTTAAGGTTAAGGTTATGGGAAGGTTATGGTTAAGGTTAGGTTTAGGTTATCGTTAAGGTCAAGGTTATGGTTAAGGTTAGGTTATGGTTAAAGTTAAGGTTAAGGTTAGGTTAAAGTTAAGGTTAAGGTTAATGTTACGTTAAGGGTAAAGTCTAGGTTAAGGTTAGGCTAAGGTTAAGATAAGGTTAAGGTTAAGGGTAAGGGTAAGGTTAGCTTAAGGGTAAATTTAAGGTTAAGGTTAGGTTATGGTTAAGGTTAAGGCTAAGCGTAAGGTTATATTTAGGTTAAGGTTAAGGTTAAGGTTAAAGTTAGGGTTATTCTATAGTTAAGGTTAAGGTTAGGTTAAGGGTTTGGTCAAGGTCAAGGTTAAGGTTAAGGGTAAGGGTAATGTTAAGGTTATGGGTAAAGTTAAGGTTAAGGTTAGGGTAACCTTAACCTTAACCTTAACTTTACCCTTAACCTAACCTTACCCTTAACCTTAACCTAACTAAACCTGTAACTGACTTTAGCCTTAACCTTAACCTTAACCTTAGCCTAACCATAACCTTAACCTTAAACTTAACCTTATCTTAACCTTAAGCTTCCCATAACCTTCACCTTAAGCTTTACCATATCCTAACCTTAACCTTGAATTTACCCATAACCTATACCTTAACCTGACTGAACCCATAACCTTAACCTTAACCTTCACCCTTAACCTTAACCTTAACCTTAAGGTTAGGGTAAGGTTAAAATTAGGTTAACGATAAGGTTAAGGTAAGGTTAAGGCTAAGGGTAAAGTCAAGGTTAAGGTTACGTTAAGGGTAAAGTCAAGGTTAAGGTTAGGGTTATGCTATTGTTAAGGTCAAGGTTAAGGTTAGGTTAAGGTTAAGGTTAAGTTAAGGTTAAGGGTAACTTCAAGGTTAAGGTTAAAGTAAGGGTTAAGGTTAGGTTAAGGGTAAGGTTAGGGTTAAAGTTCAGGTTAAGGTTAAGATTAAGGGTTTGGTTAAGGTTAAGGATAAGGTTAAGGTTAAGGTTAGGTTAAGGGTAAAGTTAAAATTAAGGTTAAGGTTAAGGGTTTGGTCAAGGTTAGGGTCAGGTTATAGTTAAGGTCAAGGTTAAGGTTATGGTTATGGTTAAGGTAAGGTTATGGTTAAGGTTAGGTTATGGTTATGGTTAAGGTTAAGGTAAGGTTAAGGTTAAGGTAAGGTTATGGTTATGGTTAAGGTAAGGTTAAGGGTAAATTTAAGGTTAAGGTAAGGTTAGGTTATGGTTATGGTTATGGTTAAGGTAAGGTTATGGTTAAGGTTAGGTTATGGTTATGGTTAAGGTTAAGGTAATGTTAAGGTTAAGGTTAGGTTATGGTTATGGTTAAGGTAAGGTTAAGGGTAAAGTTAAGGTTAAGGTAAGGTTAGGTTATGGTTATGGTTATGGTTAAGGTAAGGTTAAGGTTAAGGTTAGGTTATGGTTATGGTTAAGGTAAGGTTAAGGGTAAAGTTAAGGTTAAGCTTAGGTTAAGGTTAAGATAAGGTTAAGGGTAAGGTTAAGGTCAAGGTCAAGGTCAAGGTTAAGGTTAATGTTAAGGGTAAGGTTAAGGTAAGGGTGAGGTTAACCTTAACCTAACCTTAACCTTAACGTTGAACTTAACCTTAACCTAACCGTAGCCTTAACCTAACCTAACCTTAACCTAACCTAACCTAACCTAACCTTAACCTTAACCTAACCATAGCCTTAACCTTTACCTTGACATTAAGCTTGCCCTTAACCTTATCTTAACCTTAACCTAACCTTAACCTTAACATTACCCTTAACCTTACCTTAACCATAACCTTAACCTAACCTTAACCTTAACCTTACCCTTAACCTTTTCTCAACCTTACCTTGACCATAACCTTAAGGTTAAGGTTATAGTTAAGGTTAAGGTTAGGTTAAGGGTAATAGAAGGTTAAAGTTAAAGTCAAGGTTAGCTTAAGGTTAAGGTTAAGGGTTTGATCAAGGTTAGGCTTAGGTTATAGTTAAAGTCAAGGTTAAGATTAGGTTAACGGTAAAGTCAAGGTTAACATTAAGATTAAGGTTAGGGTTAATGGTTTGGTCAAGGTTAGGGTTATGGTTTATGTCAAGGTCAAGGTTAAGGTTAGGTTATCGTGAAGGTTAAGGTTAAGATAAGGTTAAGGTTAAGTTTAGGGTTAGGTTATAGTTAATGTCAATGTTAGGTTAAGGTTACGGTCCTTAACCTTAACCTTCACTATAACCATAACCTTAACCTTACCCTAACCTTTACCCTAACCTTACCCTTACCCTTACCCTTAACCTTGACCAAACCCTTAACCTTAACCTTAAAATAACCTTAAGGGTTAAGTTAAGGTAAGGTTAAGGTTACGGTTAGGCTAAGGTTAAGGTTAAGGTTAGGCTTAAGGTTAAAGTGAAGTTTAAGGGTAATTTTAAGGTTAGGTTAAGGTTAATTTAAGGGTAAACTCAAGGTTAACGTTAAGGTTAAGGTGAAGGTTAACGTTATAGTTTAGTTAAGCTTAAGGTTAAGGTCAAGTTCAAGGTTAAGGTTAAGGTTCTGGTTACGGTTAGGTTAAGGGTAAAGTTATAGGTTAAGGTTAAGGTTAGGTTATAGTGAAGGTTAAGGGTAAGGTCAAGGTTAAGGGTAAAGTTAAGGTTAAGGTTAAGGTTACGGGTTTATTAAGGTTAAGGTTAGGTTAAGATATAGTTAAGGGTAAGGTTAAGGTTAAGGTTAAGGTTTGGTCAAGGTGAGGGTAGGTTATAGTTAAGGTTAAATTTAAGGTTAAGATAAGAGTTAAGGTTAAGGTAATGGTAAGGTTAACCTTAAGCTTAACCTTAAACATAACCCTACTAAACCTTATCCTTAACCTTAACTTTACCCTTAACCTAACCTTAACCTTGACTTTACCTTAACCTAACCTTAACTCCTTAACCTTAACATTAAATTTACCCTTAACCTTTACCTTAACCTTAACCATACTAAATGCATAACCTTAACCTTAACCTTAAATTTACCCTTAACCTTGACCTTACCCTTAACCTTCACCTTAACCTTCACCTTCACCTTAAGCTTAACCTTATATTAAACTTAACCTAACCTTAGCCTTAACCTGAACCTAACTATAACCTTACCCTTAACCTAACTTCACCTTAACCTTGACATTGACCTTATCCTTTACCTTAACCTTACCCTTAACTTTCACCTTAACCTTAACTTGACTAAACCCATAACCCTTAACCTTAATATTACCCTTACCCTTAACCTTAACCTTGAATTTACCCTTAGACTAACCTTAACCATAACTATAACCTAATCTTAACCTTGACCTTAAATTTACCCTTAACATTGACCTTAACCTTAAACTTAACCTTGACCTTAACCTAAGCTTAACCTTAACCTTAAATTTATCTTACCCTTAACCTAACCTTAACCTTAACTATAACCTAACCCTCACCTTAACCTAACCTTAAACTTAACCTTAACCATAACCTAACTTTAACTTGCCCCTAACCTTAGCCCTAACCTTAACCTTAACTTTACTCTTAACCTAACTTTAACCTTAAATTTAACCTTAAATTAACCTAAACTTAACCTAACCTTAACCTTAACCTTAACCTAACCTTAACCTTGATCTTATCCTAACCTAACCTTAACCTAACCCTAACCTTGACCAAACCCTTAACTTTAACTATAACCTAACCCTAACCTTGACCTTAACCATATCCTAACCTTGAAATTGACTTTACCCTTAACCTAACCCCAACCTTGACCAAACCCTTAACATTAACCTTAACCTTAATCTTTACCTAACCTTAACCTTAACCTAACCTTGACCTTAAATATAACCTAACCCTAACCTTGACCAAAACATAACCTTAACCTTAACTTAACCTTAACCTTAACCTCACCTCAAGCTTAACCATAACCTAACCTTAACCTTGACCTTAACTATAACCTAACTCTAACCTAGACCAAACCCTTAACCTTAACCTTAATCTTAACCTTAACCTAAACTTAACTTAACCTTAATCTAACCTTAACCTTAAATTTACCCTTAACCTAACATTAACCATAACCTTAACCTTACCCTTAACCTTAACCTTACCCTTAAGCTAACCTTAACCTTGAATTTACCCTTAATGTAACCTTAACCTTGACTTTACCCTTAAACTTAACTATAACCTAACTTTAGCCTTAAACATAACCTTAACCTTAACCTTAACCCAACCCTAACCTTGACTAAACCTTAACCTAAACTTAACATAACCTTAAGGGTTTGGGAAGGTTAAGGTTAAGGTTAAGATAACGTTAAGGGTAAGGTTAAGATTAATGTTTAGGTTAAGTTAAGGTTAAGGTAAAGGTTAAGGATTTGGTTAAGGTTAGGTTAAGGTTAAGGGTTTGGTCAAGGTTAGAGTTAGGTTATAGTTAAGGCTAAGGTTAATTTCAAGGTTAAACTTAATCTAACCTTCCCCTAACCTTAACCCTAACTTTAGGTAAAGTTAAGGTTAAGGTATAGGTTAAGTTAGGTTAAGGGTAAAGTTAAGGTTAAGGTTAAGGTTTGGTCAGGTCAGAGTTAAGGTTAAGGTTAAGTTTAACCTTACCCTTACCTTAAACTTACCCTTAACCTTAACCCTAACTTTAACCTTAACCTAACCCTAACCTTAACTTTACCCTTAACCTAACCTTAAACTTGACTTTACCCTTAATGTAAACTTATCCTTAACTAGACCCTTAACGTTAACCTTAACCTGAAACTCAACCTTACCCTTAATCTTGACCTTAACCTTAAATTAACCTAAACATAGGTAAAGTTTAAGGTTAAGGGTTAAGGTTAAGGTTAATGCAAGGTTAGGGTTAACATTAGGTTAAGGTTAAGGTCATGGTAAGGTTAAGGTTAAGGTTAAGGTTAAGTTTTATGTTAAGGTAAGATTAAGGTTAAGGTTACAGGTTTAGTCAGGTTAAGGTTAAGTTTAATGTTTTGGTAATAGTATGGTTAGGTTAGAGTGAAGGCTAAGGTTAAGTTAAGGGTAAATTCAAGGTTAAGGTTACGGTAAGGTTAAGGTTAAGGTTAAGGGTGAAGTTTAAGGGTCAGGTTAAGGTTAAGGTTAAGGTCAAGTTAAGGTTAAGGGTAAGGTTAAGGTTAAGGTTACAGGTTTAGTCAGGTTAAGGTTAAGTGTAAGGGTTTGGTAACGATTAGGGTTAGGTTAGAGTGAAGGTTAAGGTTAAGTTAAGGGTAAATTCAAGGTTAAGGCTAGGGTAAGGTCAAGGTTAAGGGTAAATTCAAGGTTAAGGTTACGGGAAGGGTAAAGTCAAGGTTAAGGTTAGGTTAAGGATAACGGTAAAGTCAAGGTTAAGGTAAAGCTAAGGGTAAGGTTAGGTTAATGTTACAGTTAGGTTAAGGATAACGGTAAAGTCAAGGTTAAGGTAAAGTTAAGGGTAAGGTTAGGTTAATGTTACAGTTAGGTTAAGGTTAAGATTAGTTTAAGGTTAAGGTTAATGTTAAGGGTTTGGTCAAGGTTAGGGTTGGGTTAAGGTTAATGTTAAGGGATTGGTCAAGGTTAGGGTTAGGTTATAGTTAAGGTCAAGATTAAGGTTAAGGGTAAGGTTATAGTTAGGTTAAGGTTAGGTTTAGGATAAGAAAAGGTTAAGGTTAAGGGTTTGGTCAAGGTTAGGGTTATGATATAGTTAACGTTAAGTTTAAGGTTAGGTTAATTTAAGGTTAAGGTCAAGGTTAAGGGTTAGGTTAAGGTTAAGTTAATGTTAATATTAGGTTAAGCGTATAGTTAAGGTTAAGGTTAGGTTAAGGGTTAAGTTAAGGATAAGTTTAGGGTTAAGGTTAGGGGAAGGTTAAGGTTAAAGTTAAGGTTAAGGTTAAGGGTTTGGTCAATATTAGGGTTAGGTTATAGTTAAGGTTAAGGTTAAGGTTAAGGTGAAGGGTAAGGGTAATGTTATGGTTAAGGTTACGGGTTTAGTCTGTTAAGGTTAAGGGTTTGGTCAAGGTTAGGGTTAGGTTAAGGTTAAGGGTAAAGTTAACGTTAAGGTTATGTTAGGGGTAAATTTAAGGTTAATGTTAGGTTAAGGTTAAGGTAAGGTTAAGGGTTAAGGTTAACTTAACCTTAACCTTAACTGTAACTGTAACCTTAACCTTAACCTTAACCTTAAACATAACCTTAACCTGACTAAACCTGTAACCTTTACCTAACCTTAACATTAACCTTAACCTATCCCTAACCTTGACCAAACCCTTAACATTGACCTTAAGCTTAACCTTAACCTAATCTTAACCTTAACCTAACCTTAACCTTGACTTTACCTTAACCTTGACTTTACCCTTACCATAACCGTAACCTTGACCTTACCCTAACCTTAACCTTGACTTTACCCTTAACATAACCTTAATTTTCACTCTAACCTAACCCTAACCATTACCATACCCTTAAACATAACCTTAACTTGACTAAACCAGTAATCTTAAACTTAAACTTACCCTTGACCTTAATATTAACCTTAACTTCACCCCTAACCTAACCTTGACCTTGACCTTGACCTTAACCTTATCTTAACCTTAATTATAACCTAACCCTAACCTTGAACAAACCTTAACCATAACTTTAACTTTACCCTTAACGTAACCTTAACCTTAACCTTAACCTTCGTTAGGGTTAGGTTAAGGGTAAAGTTAAGGTTAAGTTTATGGTAAGGTTAAGGTTAAGGTTAGGTTAAGGTTAAGGTTAAGGAAAGGTTAAGGTTAAAGTTAGGTTAATGCAAGGTTAAGGTTACGGGTTTAGTCAGGTAAAGGTTAAGATTAATCTTAAGCTTAAGATTATGGTAAGGTTAAGGTTAAGATAAGGTTAACGTTATGGTTAAGGTTAAGGTTAGGTTAAGGGTAAAGTTAAGGTTAGGGTTAGGTTAAGGATAAGGTTAAGGGTAAAGTTAAGGTTAGGGTTAGGTTAAGGTTAAGGTTAAGGTTAGGTTAAGGTCACGGTTAGGTTAAGGTTAATATTAGGTTAAGGGTAAGGTTAAGGTTAATATTAGGTTAAGTGTAAAGTTAATGTTAAGGTTAGGTTAAGGTTAAGGTCAAGGTTAAGGGTAAAGTTACGGTCAAGGTTAGGGTTAGGTTATAGTTAAGGTTAAGGGTTTTATCAAGGTTAGCGTTAGGCTAAGGTTAAGGTTAAGGTTAGGTTAGGATAAGGTCAAGGTTAATGTTAAGTTAGGGTTAAGGTTACGGGTTTAGTTAGGTTAAGGTTAAGGTTATGGTTAAGGTTAAATTCAAGGTTAAGGGTTTCGTTAAGGCTAAGGTTAAGGTTAAGGTTAAGGTTAGGTTAAGTTAAGGTTAAATTTAAGGTTAATGTTAGGTTAAGGGTAAAGTTAAGGTTAAGGTTAGGGTTAATCTTAGGGTTAAGGTTAGGGGAAGGTTAAGGTTAAGGTTAAGGTTAGGATAAGGTCAGTGTTAGGTTATAGTTAAGGTTAAGGTTAGGTTAAAGGTAAGATAAGGTTAAGGTTAAGGTTTAGGTTAAGGTTAAGGTTAGGTTAAGGTCAAGGTCAAGGTTAAGGTTAAGGTCAGGTTTAAGGGTAAAGTTATGGTCAAGGTTTGGATTAGGTTATATTTAAGGTTAAGGTTAGGTTAAGGGTAAATTCAAGGTTATGTTTAAGGTGAAGGTTAAGGGTAAGGTTAAGGTTAAGGGTTACGGGTTTATTCAGGTTAAGGTTAACGTGAAGGTTAAGGGTAAGGTTAAGGTTAAGGTTGGGTTAAGGTTAAGGCTAGGTTAAGGGTTTTATCAAGGTTAGGGTTAGGGGTAAGGTTAGGGTAAGGTTAGGATTAAGGTTATGGGAAGGTTAAGGTTAAAGTTAGGTTAAGGCAAGGCTTAGGTTAAGGTAAGGTTAAGGTTAAGGTTAAGGTTATGGGTTTAGTCAGGTTAAGGTTAAGGTTAAGGGTTTGGTATGGGTTAGGGTTAGGTTATAGTTAAGGTTAAGGTTATGTTAAGGGTAAAGTTAAGGTTAAGGGTTTGGTTAAGGTTAGGGTTTGGTTATAGTTAAGGTTAAGGTTAAGGCTAAGGTTAGGGTTAAGGTTAGGGTAAAGGTTTAGGTTAAGGGTTATGGCTAGGGTTATGGTTAACGTTAAGGGGGTAATTTAAGGTTAAGGTTAAGGTTAGGGGAAGGTTAAGGTTAAGGTTTAGGTCAAGGTTAAGGTAAAGGGTTTGGTAAAGGTTAGGGTTAGGTTATAGTTAAGGTTAAGTTTAAGGTTAAGGTTAAGGTTTAGGTTACGGGTTTAGTAAGGTAAAGATTAAGCTTCAGGTTAAGGGTAAGGTTAAGGTTGAGGTTAAGGGTTTGGTCAAGGTTAGAGTTAGGTTATAGTGAAGGTGAAGGTTAAGTTAAGGGTAAAGTCAAGGTTAGGGTTGAAGTTAAGGTTAAGGTTAAGGGTAATGTCAAGGTTAAGGTTACTATTCTTAACCTCAACCTTCACTATAACCTAACCTTAACCTTAACTTAACTTTAACAATAACCTAACCTAACCTTCACCTTAACTATAACCTAACCATAACCTTGACCAAAACCTTAACCTTAACCTTAACCTTAACCTAACCTTAACCTTAACAACCATAACCTAACCTTAACCTTAACCTTCCCATAACCATAACCTTAACCTTAACCTTAACCTTAACCTAACCTTAACCTTAACCTTAACCCAACCTTAACCTTGCCTATAACCTAACCCTAACCTTACCTGATCCATAACTTTAACTATAAGCTAACCCTAACCTTAATCTTACCCTTAACCTAACCTTAACCTTGACCTTGAGCTTAAGGTTAAGGTTAGGTTATGGTTAAGGTTAAGGTTAAGGTTATGGGAAGGTTAAGGTTAAGATAAGGTTAAGGTTAAGGTTAAGGTTAGGTCAGGCTAAGGTTAAGGTTAGGTTAAGAGTTTGGTCAAGGTCAAGGTTAATGTTAGGTTAAGGGTAAGGTTAAGGTTATGGAAAATTTAAGGTTAAGGTTAGGATAAGGTTAGGGTAAGGCTAAGGTTAAGGTTAGGTTAAGTTTAAGGTTAAGGTTAAGGTTAGGGGAAGGTTAAGGTTAAAATTAGGTTAAGATAAAGGTTATGGGAAGGTTAGATTAACGTTAAGGTAAAGGCAATGTTAAGGTTAAGATCAAGGTAAGCTTAACCTTGACTTTACCCTTAACCTAACCTTGACTTTAACTATAACCTAACACTAACCTCGACGTTAACCTTACCCTTAACCTTAACTATAACCTAACCCTAAAATTAGCCTAACCATAATCGTAACCTTAACCTTAACCTTTACCTTACCCGTAACCTTAACCTTAACTTTACCCTTAAGCTAACCTAAACCTTAACCCTACCCTTAACCTTATCTTAAGCTTAACCTTAATCTTACCCTTAACCTTCACCTTAACCTTAGCTTTATCCTTAACCTTGACTTGAACCTAACTAAACCTGTAACCTTAACCTTAAACTAACCTTAATATTAACCTTCACCTTAACCTTCCCATAACCTTAACATTAACTATAACCTAACCTTAATCTTGACCTTAACTATAACCTAACCCTCACCTTGAAAAAACCCTTAACATTAACCTTAACATTGACCTTAACCTTAACCTTAACCTTAAACTTGACCTTGACCTTAACTATAACCTAACCCTAACCTTAATCTTGACCAAACCCTTAACGTAACCTTAACCATGACTTTACCCTTAACATAATATTAACCTTGACCTTGAACTTACCCTCAACATTAACCTTAACCTTAACCTTAACCTGAATAAACATGTAACGTTAACCTTAACCTTAACCTTACCCTTAACCTTAAACTTAATCTTGACCTTAATTATAACCTAACCCTAACCTTAACCAAACCTTAACCTTAACCTTACCCTTAATGTAACCTTAACCTTGAATTTACCCTTAACCTTACCCTTAAACTAATCTTAACCTTACCCTAAGCTTAAACCTAACCTTACCCTTACCCTTAACCTTAACCTTAACCTTACCCCTAACCTTCACCTTAACCTTAACTTTACCCTTAACCTTGACTTTACCCTTCACCTTAACCTTAATCTTAACCTGACCAAACCCGTAACCTTAACCTTAACCTAAAATTAACCTTAACCTTCACCTTAACCTTCCCATAACCTTAACCATAACCTTACCCTTAACCTTAAACTTAACCTTGACCTTAATTATAACCTAACCCTAACCTTAACCAAACCTTAACCTTAACCTTACCCTTAACGTAACCTTAAGCTTGAATTTACTCTTAACCTTACCCTTAAACTAATCTTAACCTTACCGTAACCTTAACCCTAACCTTACCCTTAACCTTAACCTTAATATTACCCTTATCCTTCACCTTAACCTTAATCTTACCCTTAACCTTCACCTTAACCTCAACTTTACCCTTAACCTTGAATTTACCCTTAACCTTAACCTTAACCTTAACTTGACTAAACCCATAACCTTAACCTAACCTTAACCTTCACCTTAACCTTCCCATAACCTTAACCTTAACCTTAACCATAACCTAACGTTAGCCTTGACCTTAACTATAACCGAACCCTCATCTTGAGCAAACCCTTATCATTAACCTTAACATTGACCTTAACCTTAACCTTAACCTTAACCTTAAACTTAACCTTGACCTTAACTATAACCTAACCCTAACCTTAACCTAACCTTAATCTTGACCAAAACCTTAACATAACATTAACCTTGACTTTACCCTTAACATAATCTTAACCTTGACCTTGAACTTACCCTCAACATTAACCTTAACCTTAACCTTAACCTGAATAAACATGTAACCTTAACCTTAACCTTACCCTTAACCTTAAACTTAACCTTGACCTTAATTATAACCTAACCCTAACCTTAACCAAACCTTAACCTTAACCTTACCCTTAACGTAACCTTAACCTCGAATTTACCCTTAAACTAATCTTAAGCTTACCCTAACCTTAACCCTAACCTTACCCTTACCCTTAACCTTAACCTTTACCTAACCTTAACCTCATCCTTAACCTTAACCTTAACCTTAACCTTAACCCTAATCTTAACCCTAACCTTAAAGTTAAAGTTATGGGTAAGGATAGGTTAACGTTAGGGTTAGGTCATAGTTAAAGTCAAGGTTAAGGTTAGGTTAAGGTTAAGGTTAAGGTTAAGGTTAAGTTAAGGTTAATGTTAACGGTTTGGTTAAGGTTAAGGTTAAGGTTAAGGTTAAGATTAGGTTGGGTTAAGGTTAAGATAAGGTTAAGGTTAAGGTTAAGGTTATGTTAAGGGTAAATTCAAGGTTAAGGTTACGTTAAGGTTAAGATAAGGTGAGGTTAAGGTTAAGGGTTTGGTCAAGGTTAGGGATTGGTTATAGTTAAGGTTATGGGAAGGTTAAGGTTAAGGTTAAGGTTAAGGTTAAGTAAAGGTTAAGGTTATAGTTAAAGGTTTGGTCAAGGTTACGGTTAGGTTAAGGTTAAGATTAAGGTTAGGTTAAGGGTAAAGTTAAGGTTTGGGTTAGGTTAAGGTTAAGGTTAAGGGTAAAGATAAGGTTATGGTTAATGTTAAGGTTAAGGTTAGGTTAAGGTTAATGTCAAGGTTAGTGTTAAGGGTAAGGTCATAGTTCAGTTAAGGTTGAGGTTAAGCTTAAGTTAAGGTTAAGATAAGGTTAAGGTTAGGTTAAGGGTAAAGTCAAGGTTAAGGTAAAGTTAAGGTTAAGGATAGGTTAAGGTTAAGGTTAAGGTTAGGGTAAGGTTAGGGTAAAAATTCAGGTTAAGGTTAAGGTTAATGGTTAAAGTTAAGGTTAAGGGTTTGGTCAAAGTTAAGGTAAGGTTAGGTTAAGGTTAGGTTAAGGTAAGGTTAAGGGTAAGGTTATGGTTAAGGTAAGGTTAAGGGTAAAGTTAAGGTCAAGGTTAGGTTAAGGTTATGGTGAAGGTAAGGTTAAGGGTAAAGTTAAGGTCAAGGTTAATGTTAGGTCAAGGTTAAGGTTAGGTTAAGGTAAGTTTAAGATAAGGTTAAGGTTAAGATTAAGGTTATGGTTAAGGTAAGGTTAAGGATAAAGTTAAGGTTAAGGTTAGGTTAAGGTTAAGATAAGATTAAGGGTAAGGTTAAGGTCAAGGTTAAGGTTAAGGTTAAGGTTAAGGTTACTATAATGTTAAGGTTAGGTTACGGTTACGGGTTATAATTAAGGTTAAGGTTAGGTTAAGGGTAAGATAAGGCTAACCTAACCTTAAATTTGACCTTAACTATAACCTAACCCTAACCTTGACCAAACCCTTAACATTAACCTTAATCTTAACCTTAACCTTGACTTTACCCTTAACCTAACCTTACCCTAACCTTACCCTATCCATAACCTTTACTTAACCTTAACCTAACCTTAACCTTGACCTTAACCTTAACCTAACCTTAACCTTGACCTTAACCATAACCTAACCCTAAGCTTGAACAAACCCTTAACTTTAACTTAACCTTAACCTTAAGGTTATGGTTAGGGTAAGGTTAGGGTTAGGTTATAGTTAAGGTTAAGGTTATGGTTAAGGATAAGTTATAGTGAAGGTTAAGGTTAAGGGTGAAGGTTAAGGTTAAGGTTAGGTTAAGGGTAAAGTCAAGGTTAAGGTAAAGTTAAGGTTAAGGTTAGTTTAAAGTCAAGGTTAAGGGTAATGTTAAGGTTAAGGTTAATGGTTTGGTTAAGGTTAAAGGTAAGGTTAAGGTGAAGGTAAGAATAGGTTATAGTGAAGGTTAAGGGTAAATTTAAGGTTAAGGTTAAGGTTAAGGTTAAGGTTAGGGGAAGGTTAAGGTTATGGGTTTATTCAGGTTAAGGTTAAGTTTAAGGGTTTGGTTAAGGTTGAGGTTAAGTATTTAGTCAAGGTTAAGGTTAAGGTCAACATTAAGGTTAAGATAAGGGTAAGGGTAAGGTTAAGGTTAGGTTATAGTTAAGGTTATAGGTTTATTCAGGTTAAGGTTAAGGTTTAGGGTAAAGTCAAGGTTAAGGTTAGTTTAATGTTAAGGTTAGTGTTAAGGTTAAGGTTAAGGTTATGTTAGGTTAAGGTAAGGTTAAGGTTACAGTTAGATAAGGTTAAGGTTAGGTCAATTTAAGGTTAAAGTTAAGGTTAAGTTTGGGTTAAGGGTAATGTTAAGATTATGTTTAGCTTTAAGGTTAAGATTAGCCTAAGGTTAAGGTTACGGTTAAGGTTACGATTAAGGTTAAGGTTAGGTTATGTTAAGCATAAAGTTAAGTTTAAGGTTAAGGTTATGGTTAGGGTTATGGTAAGGTTAAAGGTTAAGGTTAAGGTTAAGGTTACGAGTTTAGTCAGGTTAAGTTTAAGTTTATGGGTTTAGTCAAGTTAAGGTTAAGGTTAAGGTTAAAGTTAGGTAAAGGTTAAGGTTATGGGAAGGTTAAGGTTAAGGGTAAAGTCAAGGTTAAGGTTACGTTAAAGCTAAGGTCAAGGTTAAGGGTAAAGTTAAGGTTAAGGTTATGGTTAAGTGTAAGGTTAAGGTTAAGGTTATGGTTAAGTTTAGGTTAAGGGTAAGATTAAGGTTAAGGTTAAGGTTACGAGTTTAGTCAGGTTAAGTTTAAGTTTATGGGTTTAGTCAAGTTAAGGTTAAGGTTAAGGTTAAAGTTAGGTAAAGGTTAAGGTTATGGGAAGGTTAAGGTTAAGGGTAAAGTCAAGGTTAAGGTTACGTTAAAGCTAAGGTCAAGGTTAAGGGTAAAGTTAAGGTTAAGGTTATGGTTAAGTGTAAGGTTAAGGTTAAGGTTATGGTTAAGTTTAGGTTAAGGGTAAGATTAAGGTTAAGGTTTTGGTCAAGGTTAGGGTTAATATTATGATTAAGGTTAAGGTTAAGTATAACCTAACCCTAACCTTTACCAAAAACTTAACATTATCCTTAACCTTAACCTTAACCATAACCTTAACCTTAACCTTAATGTCACATAGCATTTTGTCACCGTCCCTGCAATCCATCGTCTCGTACATTGGAGAACTACTTCTGTGACCTCTGAACAGTAAAATGTCCTGAAAACACCCTGATGGCATCCTTTTGCATAAGGAAAAAAATTATTTTGAAGAACATTTCCTCTAGAAAACCCTAAAAACCCATGTTTTGGCATCGGCGCAGGTATCTAATTCATCCCTCGTGCCAATCCTATTAAAGAATTTTTTTTAACAATAGAAGGCGGAAGCTTGATTCTAGCAACTCCAGAAAAAATCACCAAAATGAGGTTGAGTTGTTTGCCGCCGGATCTCCCTGATTAGGAAGTGGTTTCCCACCTGTCATGGAACCTTCCTAAGAGATAGGACTCTCCCCTACCATTATAGGGAGCCTAACCTCTCTTTCTGCCTCTATAAAAGCCTTCCCTCTCCATTTTCTAGCTAGATGAACATTTGGGAAGAAAACTATAGCTGAGCGACTATTGAAAGGAGAGCTAAGGAGAACCCCGTAAGAGAGAGAGCCTTGTCTAAATTCCCGACGAGATTTGTGAGACACGCTCTGCTGGAAGCCATGCCAAAGGAAGAACGCGACGTCAGAACTTGGTTGTAATGATTCTTTCACATTTTAATATATGCTTGACTATGTTATTAGTTCCACTATTGTATTTCTTATCTGTGTAATGCACTTTAGTTCAATCCTTTCTGACTGATTGATAGGTACATGTTTGAATTATTACGTTGTATGCCATCATTTCTTCTCTGCATGTGTACAGGTGTCCAGACGCGGTGAGCTGAAGGATTGTGATCTTTCAAGCTAGGAATGGGAAGCAGCGCTTCTTCTTCAACGACAGAAGCATAGGCCTTGAGGTAGGCTATCTATCATAGCTCTATATTTTGTAACTAGGAATCGATATTGTAGCATGTTTTCTTTGTTGCTAGACCCACTCTAGGGCTAGTGGGATCGCCTCTGTCCGCAGAGGGGATTTACCTCTCCAACAAATTGGTGACTCCACTGGGGATCAGTGGGAGTTTTTCCTTCCTCCGTTGGTTTGTTTTTTGGCTTTTCTTTTGATTAGTCTACTTTTCTGGTTCACCTTCCTTGGTGTTAAACCTCTGTTCAGGACCCAGAAGACCAGATCCAGTCTCTGTTTGTCCATTTTCATCATTTTTCCAGGGTAAAATCAATTGGCGTGTTTATCCCCCTGACATTCATGCCAACTGGTGCTTGTTTCTCTTTAGGCACCCGCGTCATCCCCTGTTTGGCACAGATTACAGCCAAACAGGCACGCCAATCTTGCTTGGTTTTAGAGTTTTCCTGTTCTTGTGCTCTCTGAGCTTGAATTTTGGTTCTGGTTCATTTTTTCGGATTGATTGAGTGCTTTGAAGTCATTTTTTACTATTTTTAGCCCTTATCCTCTGGTTTTTTTCCCTTTTCTGTCAATTTTGCATTGTAGCCCTAGAGCTTCTAGGTGCTTCAGTGTGCCGAGCCTCCTGTGGGAGTTTTGGGTCTTTACTTTCCCGGTCAACTTTGTTTTTTCTTCTTTTCATTCATCTAGATAAATCCTATTAAATAATTGTGTTTATTGAGTGATTTTTCTCTGTTTCGTTCAATTTCGCTTTGTGTTGATCCAAGCCTAGATCACACGGTTTGTTTGAGTCTCTTTCGAGATTTTTCTTCACTTTGAGGGATTTCGTCATTAGTTTGAACCTTGATTGCATTTTTTTGAGTTGAGTGAACTTGTTTGGTTTCAGATCTCTCTTTATCATTCTCAAATTAATGCTTTCATTAGTTTTTAATTTATTTAGTGATTTTTCTCTAATATATTGAAAAATACAAAAAAAAAAGTTTTCATTTTTTATTGGCATTGTGGAAATCGAAATTTTTTTCGCATTACTAGCATTGTATAATTCTAGAGAAGAGTTTTCTAGTTTCATTAGCTTGCATTGAAAATAGTAGTGGATGTCTTTGTGTGTTCATTTTGGTTGTCATTTGAAAGCTCTCAACTCTCCTGTAGATAGCTCTTCATTGAACAAAATGATATTTTGTGGCATGTAGTTCGCATCTAGGGGTTTTATGAGATCCAACATTCAATAGGGCCTTAAAATCGAAACGTAAATTGAAGATCAAATTTAAAATTTACTGAATTAACCTAAGGCAAAATTGAAACTTAACGAAACATCTAGTAGTCTAAGGTAGAGACGTGTTCCAACGTCGTTAAACCTAGTAGCTGTCATTCACCATCTGGCTTTAGACAGTGCTAGTACAAAATTGTGCTCCCCTTACCGTCATGTATATAAAGGCAGACCCCATTAGGTTGCAAATCCTTTATCCATAGGAAGCTGAGTCTACCGCCTTTTACCAGTGATACACCAGACACAACATTTGGGGAGATTACCTGCACATATGTTAAGTCCTTGGCTAATTTCTCTTTAATTTTTACCAAGGTGTATATGGTAGTTCACGGATATCTAGTACACATATTTACCTAGATTACCAGATCATTCACTTTGATATTTACCGACTCCGTAAATTTGAAAAGATCTTCAACCGCATGTCCTTTCACGCTTGTTTTCAAACTGAAAGTGATAAAGTCATCTTTTACTCGTTTCTAGACTCTTAAAACATGAAACAGTAAAATTTACAGTTTCATTGTGGTAAAATTAATTACCTATGATCACACGCCCATTTAGAGATTCATTTTTTTGGCCTGTTGTTGTTTGCCTTGGTTTTTTCCTGTGTTTATTTGTTTTTGACCTCTTCCTGTTTTTTTCTATATTCATAGTGGCAGAACCATCGGTTTAGTCTACTGGTATTCCTTATACAGATGATTCGTCAGAGGTCTCTCAATCCTCTACTAAGCATCAGTAGCCCATTGTATCTGAGTTTCCTGACGGGGGACCGGTTATATCTGAACTTCCCTTTGGGGGACCAGTTGAGTTCAATTGGCCCTTTTCCAACGCTTGGTTTGGATTTGGAGTAGGGGAACACTTCCCTCCTCTTACATTGGTATCACCCTTTTTGGCTGTTGTCATACCTCCTAGTCCCTATCATCTTTTAGAAGATCTTACGACAAGGTCAGATATGGACTCATCTAGTCCTACTCCTAGTGAGGGAATTCCTACTTCTGGTGAGGACTAATAGCTTTTTCCCAAAGACATCCCTGAACCATCTGTTATGTCTTCACCTGGTCCATCACTCCCAGCTAGATATAGGTCTTTAAGTTAGGTCATGGCTGCTATTGCCTTTATGGGAATATCAACTCCATCCACGAATCCGACCATTCCCTCGTTAGGGATGCCGCAATCGACACCTCTCATGACATCTCCTTTTGTTACATCGGCACCTGTTAGACCTACTGTCTGTGTGGTTTTGTCTGCACCTGTTGTCACTACCCAGTCAACTAGGACCTCATCATTTCTCGAAGACTTTTATATAGCTTCTACCATTCCAGAGAGCATTTCTCTCGAGGAGTATCGGATGTATTTACAGTTGCCGATCTCCGAGGTTGGTCAGTCCTCTCAGGATCTCAATAGTCCTTAATTTTCCCATTATAGAGTGGATGGTGCCTCGATCTACATATTTCTATATCAATATGATGAGCAGGGCAACCCCCTTCATTTTCTGGCTCCTGAGGTTTATCAGTATATTAATGGTTTTTTATCTACCCAGCCTGTGCAACCTTCTAATCAACAAGAGCAACCCTTATAGGGAAAACCTTTGTTTCAACAAGGATATGCTTCTGGCCCACAAGGACAACCCTTCCAGGGACAACCTTTGACCTAGCTAGGGTATGCATATGACCTGCAAGGACAACCCTTACAGGGACAACATTCGATCCAGCAGGGATTATTGTACGGCCCGCAAGGGCAGTCTTACAATCCTCAAGGTCAACCTCTACAACCTCACCCTATGGTCCAACCAAGGCAACCTCAAGGACCAGCAGGGCAACCAGGGTATCAACCTAGACTACCATATGGTCCTGGGGGGCAAACCCATCCTTCTCAACCTTTGGTGCAACCTCAAAAACCTCATTTTCCAATTGGTCAAAATGTTGCACAGCCAGGGCCATCTTATTGTCCTGTCCCAAGTCAACCTGGTTATTAGGCACAACCTAGCCCTCTCCTACCATCAGGCCAACCTGCTCAGCTGGGGAAACCTGGTGTTCCTCATCAGCCAGGTCAACCTATTCAACCAGGACAACCTGCACAGCCTGTTAACCTTGCTCAGCCACCAATCTATTCAATGCCACAACCGAATCCACATGTGCACCCAAATTATCCAACTCAGCAGGGTCCCACTTACCAGCAGCCCGTTCGACCCCAAGGCAGCTATTATCTTCAAGGTCAGTCTCGGCTGGTTTACAACCCACCTTAAGGTTCTGGTTATTACCCTCAACAGCCAAGCTATACTTATACTCTGCAGTCAAATCCGTACACTACTCAATAGGGGCCCACGTACATTCATAATCAATACCCTAGTTATCAAACCCCATATCCTGGTTTTCAACCACCATATCAACCCAATTATCTGGCTTATACCCCCTATGGTTAGAATCCTCTAGGACAGAACCAATGGGGGCAGAGTTATGCTCAACCAGGATGGAGTACAGGTACAGGTCCTTATCGGGGACCTGGCATGCCTTTTAACCCTTAGTTACCTTTTCTCGCCACGTTGGAGTTACTAGACGTGTCCAAATTGACCAATGATCTGATTCTTCATAATCCATATTGGATTTCATTCCGAAAAAGGTGCCTCGTGATTGTCCTAAGTTTGAGGGAAAATCTAGAGAAGACCCCCAAGCACATGTCATGACATACCACTTATGGTGTTCTTCGAATTATTGGGTGGATGACTCGATTCATTTGCGTCTTTTCCAGCGCACTCTCATGGGTGCTGCTACTAAATGGTACATAGAACTACCTCGTGGTATTTTTCAAGATTTTAATACTCTAGGTATGCCATTCTTGACTCATTTCTAGTTACCAGTTCGTTACGAAGCCGAGATGCATCCCCTCACATCTCTGAAACAGGATAAATCCACTCATATTTCAGATCATATTCACGAATGGAGATGTCGTCATCGTCTGATAAAGTTTGACATTCCTGATTAGATTTTAATTCATTGGTTCACTACCTCCTTTGTCAATAATATTGCACAAGACATTGCTATGGGGGCATGTGTAACCAAGGAACAAGCCATTTCTCATGCCCAGTACCTCGATTTAATGTACTCCCAGTCCAGCATGTTATATGACATCTTGAATGATGCCCCACGACTAGGGACCTCTAGAGCACCATCTACTCCATCAGTAGATGGTGTTATTGGTTCCGTCTCTCAAACTTCTCGCAGGTCTTCGAATGGGAAGAAAAAATCGAATTCTTCCAACAATTCTTCTCCTCTGACTACTCCAGATTTTGGTAATACCTTGGAGGTCAATGTTGTCCAGGAAAATCCTGTGGAAAAAACCTCGAAAGGGAAGAATAAGGGCAATGGCAAAGCCAAATCCGATGCCCCAAAACTAGAATCGTCCAAACTGTTGGTGTCCCGTGTTTTGACAGTTTGGAAAATCAAAAGACAAGGCAACATCAGAACCAATCTTTAGAGTTCCAGGATCTAGTCCTCCTGTTCTCAGAGAGGGATATCTCAAATATTTGTTTGCAAAGGTTTATCTTGTGTTCTTTGATTATGGATTTTAGACTAGTTATTAAGTGCAGATGTTTGTTTGGTTGGATTGAGTTGATACAACAGAACATGAAAGGTCTAGGAAAGATAGACAGAAAGAGGAAATATCTGGTTGATTGGGCAATGGAGTCAAAATAAGGTCACGACAAACTCTTCAAGGGATATGGGATATCAAAGGGAAAATCTAACTTGGCCACAGGATCCTTTTGTTTTTGGAATGAGATGGACATTAATGATTTGGAAAGAGAAGTTTAATTCTCAACAAAGGGAACTTGAAAACACAACTTAGCAATAAAGAGATATTTGATAGACAGGGCTAACCATAAATTCTACAAACATTCTTTAAGCAAATAATGACTTCAAGACAACTTTTAAAATGAAATCTAAGATTCAGGGAACACCCTATTTCCTCAAAGATTTTATTTTAAAGGACTTTAGAAAACACAAAATATTCACTGATAATTGCAGTCATATAAGAGGGAACACCTAAATAACATCTATGCTTACAACTATAAATACCTTCAAAACAATTGTTCAAGCAATGGCAAAGGGCAAGATCAAAACCGACCTCTTTGATTAACTTAAAACAATGGTACTTCAAAGGGAGACTTCAATAACAACTTTCAAGTGATAGCAGACAAGCAGGGAGAACCATAAATCATGTTGAAACCAATTATTTGAGCTATTAAGGAAATAAACAAGCATGAAGACTAAAAAGGAATTTTAAAGCCTCTAAAATACTTCAGCAGAAGAAAACATAAAACAGTGAAGGATGAACAGATCTAAGGTGCTTCCAGGAGTCATTTCTTAGTCTAAGAATTTCAACCTACTGTAGTAAGAAATTATGGAAAATAATGAAAAAAGGAAAAGACATAGAACAGTTCAGAATACTTCACCAACATCCAAGCTCATGGATCCAATGATAGAGCCTTCTCAGGAACAAGCATGCAACAAAATCATCAAGACATCCAAGACTTCAATTTTTTTTTCAACTTCAATAGACTTGTGTATTTATTTCAGAGAGTTTCAGTGTTAAAACATGTAATCAAACAACAACCATAAACCAACTTGTTACACCATTTTTTGGTCATCTAACTTATTATCATTAGATGGACCCAAGTACACCATGTAAGACCAGTTTTACCCTAAGTAAAACTGCTTTCACTATGTTAAAACATGAAACCCCAAAAGGAAATATTAAACAAACCCATATTTGTTTGATTTTCCTCATGGAATAATTAATTAAACCATAATTTAATTATTATTCCCAGTCATGTTTAACCCAAAATCGAAGAAATTAATTAGATAAACCTTTATTTATCTTATTATTTTCTAGGAATAATCATTTAAACCCTATTTAGATGATATTCCTTGTTAAATATGACCAAATCACCCATAAATAATTAAATAAATCACTATTTATTTAATTATCTTTCAACCACTTCCTTAAATAATTAAATAAATCATTATTTATTTGATTATCTTCTAACCGCTTCCTTAAAAGATAAATAAATCATTTATTTATTTATTTTTGACAAATTAAGGGATTTGACCCAAGTCAAATACCTTTTCCCTCCAACAAATATAATAAAATATTCCATAAAAAGTGGATCTAGATTTGGTTAACCCATGCACCAAGATCTAGAATGACCCAATATTTTGTTATAAATAGGAGGGTTTTTCCTACAATTCTTCACCTTTTGTTGCCTATTAGATCACTCTGGATCTATACACTTGGTCACCATTTTCTGCCATTTGCTGTGTGAGCTCCCTTTGAGTTCCATTCTTTGTGTGGGTTTTCTACACCAACAAGAGAGAGAAATCTTAGATCTGAAGTGCCGAGGACTTCCAAGAACCCATCCCACTGAGGAGAATTGGATACGCCTTCTTGTTTTCCTCCCAGGTGCCCAATTAATACAAAAATTCTTTCAAAAATTGTTCTTGTCTTGTCTATTGGTATATGGAGAAAACCCTTGTTTTTACTGCTTAATGTCTTTCCATACATAGATCTGGTATTTTGCAGCTATTTTCTTGTCTAACTAATCGCAGATCTGAAGATATTGGCAGCCACTTTTGTTGTTAGGGCTATTAGTTATGCATAGCTAAAGTGGTCCTTTTTCGTACACTTCGACAAAAGATTCATACTAACACAACTCATCTTCTGCTGTAGTATATATAGAAGGATGAGGAGGTGAGATCTAATAAAAGATATCATTTACAATTAATACAGAATTAAATGGCTCATTGGCCCTCGAGGGGCTCAAATGAGGAGACTTACATACATATCCTCTGTATTAAATGACTTACATAATGATTTCAAGCTTGGTAGGAGTTTTGTTGACCTTTGAGGCACTGTGCGGCATTGAAGTAACTCTGCAGATATTCTTTGCATTGATGTTCCTGGAAGAAATAACTTCTTTGGCTGCGTCGAGGCAAAATATATGATCCTGATCAATAAACTTAGCTCCTGATTGAATATTTTGAGGCACAAGTGGCGTCGTGGTAGCTAGAGGGATCAATTTTCCTCAATCTATGATGGTGGAGGGTTTCTTGTCGGTGAAACCTTTTGGATTTGATTTGAAATCTGTTTTAACCCAGGGATTAGGTTTATAATGATAATTTTAGGCCATAATCCCCATAAACAATCCATTAATCCTCTGCTCTGATAGTTTCCTGGGGTTCGGTGCTGATATTCCTTTTCTACGTTCAATCCATGTTTTCATGATGTTGCGCAGGGCTGCACAAGGTCTGGAATTCATCGATGGTTCATGAAACATTGATAGATGTGAATTTTAAACATGGCGGTCGATTTCCTTTGGTAAATCGAAAGCAAGAGAGTTGTCACCCTCTTCTTTTGAATTTCCTTCCTTCATAATAAAAACCTTCGAAAACCTGTAAAATACAAAAAAAACATTATAAAATCCTGCTTTTATAGGTCAATATGCATTGGAGGATGTGCAGAAGAAGCAGGGCCGTAGGATGGCATCATCCAACGGTCGGGGTTAATCGGAGAAGGTGAAAGGATGAAAAAATCAGAGTCGTCGATCGCGCAGAGATCGATGGTCAGGACCGAGCCACGGAAGGTCAGTAATGGGAATCGTTGACTGAGCGAGGGAATCGGGTGATGAAACATGGGCCATCGATTTGTAGATTAGATCTACGACGGAGATGTGGTTGCTTCTGTACGATGGCCTGGTTATCGCGCGGGCGCTTTGGTTATCCATCAGACACTTTCGAAGAGCGATAGCTGTTGGATGAGTGGGCCTAGATCGGACGGCGGAGATCAATTTCGCTGGACATCCTAGTCTGAATGTTAATGCGTGGGGGATAACTTTAATGCGCGGGGATGATGGTTTTGAAAAAGGTACAGGGGACGCATGGCGGCAAGCGTATGGAATCGCTGCCGATTTGGGAGAAACCACCTTTCACCCCAAGGCAGTGCGAAAGATACCACGCGGGTTTGGAAAACAACGTATGAAGGGGGGGGGGGCACAGGAATGGCGCGCTCCGCACCATCCAATTTGTGGAGCAGATTAATGGTGGCGATTAAAGTTTGAATGGCGGGGACCACATGGTAAGTCAGAGTCCGCACCATCCGATTTGTGAGTTGGATGAACGGCTGTGATGCATTTTCGCGGTGGGTCCACCCATTTAAAAAAAAACACGTGACTTGATTTTTCACGTTAAAACTTTGGAAATGTGGGTTTTCAGACTTTACAGAGGAAAAACAGGAATGCCAATGGATTTATTCATTAGTTTAGCACCTGATTTCTTAGCGACCGGTTCTGGCACCAAGACGCATGGACAGAGAAAGGGTTAGGGACTTAGTGAAAGGGGCTAAAGTCTGATGCATAGAAAATATGCATTTTTTATGGTTTTTCAACGTTTTTTCAAAGGAGATGAAGGTTCCGATAAGGTTGAAAAAAGTGGGTTTTTAACCTTATAAAATGAATATTGATGAGGGGAGATAGCAGAAATGTGTAAATGAAATATTTTTATGGTGAATGGAGGGATAGAAAAAGAGGGTTAGTTTGGAAGAACAGGAAAGGAAAAAGGGGTCTGCAGCAGTATTTTGGCTTTGGAAATCAGCAGGATTCTAAGTTCTGAAGGGAAACAGTAGTGAATATTACCCAAGGATGGATTTTATCAAAAGTCTTCAAGTATCAGCAATTTTAGTAATGAAATTTTTTTTTGAAGGCTATCCAACATCATTTAGCCACCATCTAATATAACAGATTTTTATGGGTGGCTAACAGTGGCTCCACTTGGGGATGGTGCCTTTTTTGAAGGCATCAAGAACTGCAGACTTGTATTCTATGGGAGCCTGATCAGTTGCCTCATCCATTGGGTTGTTTTCTTCTGCTTGAATGATCTTCTTTTGCTCTGGAAACAAGTTTTCAATCATTGAAAAACAATGGAACTTTTAACAACAAACTTTCTACCTACCCAATCCTACTGATCTAACATTTTTTCTTCATCTGAGTGCACTTGGATTGGCAAACTCTCTTACAAAATTTTATTATTTTTTAAAACAAAAATCTAATCTAGTTCTACTTCTTATCTCTTCATGGATCTAGATTAAACAGTTGGATCCATATTATTATCTACCTAATCTACTATCTATTGGGATTAAACTGTCCAACAGACTTTCATTCTCTAAATTATATAACATAAATTTTAAAACAGTCAAGTCAAGGTTAAGTTGTTTGACTTGTTGTGATCTATGGCATAAAAACAAGCTGCACATAGATTATTATTTTCAGAAAATAACAACAAAATGGAAGGCTTAAGATCTGAAAGTTTCTTGTCATGGCCTTCTCTTTTCTTCACAGCTCTATTTTTGCTTTTGTTTTTGAGTTGTATTTTATTTTCTTCTGGTTCAGGTTTTAAGTTGATTAGAACCAGATCTTGACATTTCTTTGACTCATAATTTAACATAGATTTGATTCATCTCCTTTGGGAAACTTTGGTTCAGATTTTGAGTTTGTTTGAACCTTCAATTTCTATCCTAATCTATCTACTGATAAGCCAAGATTGAACAGTTTGGCAAATCAAATTCACTATCCTATCAACAGAAAATTTAAAAATAATTAGTCAAGATTAAACTGTTTGACTAACTAGAAGTGTGTTTTGTAGGAGTGGCATTTAAGCTTGCACACTTTCAGATTTATTTCTCTTTTTGGGCATGGGGCTTTGCCTTTCTTATTTTCACAATCTACCCTCTTTTCTTTCTTTTCTTTGTTTTTGTATTTTTGATTTTTCATAACTTTGAATGCAATGGTTAGACTATGATATTTACAATGGTAAAAAAAAAATTCTTTGAAACATAAGATTCTTGGCAGAAGTAATGCTTGAGCATCCTGCCATTGACAGGACCTCCATATATGTCTTCTCCATTCAATTATTTCAAGAAAAATGTATTGTGACCCCTCTCAGCATGAATAATATAGGGCCCTTTCCACAAGTTCTCAAAATTGCCATGTTTCCCCTTCTCTTCTCTTCTTGAATCCCATTTAAGAACAACACTTCCAACCTGGAAATTGTTTGCCTTAGTCCTCTTATCAAATAGTTTCTTCATATTTTCTTGGACTAACTGTGTTCTTTCATAAACTTCTTCTCTGGTCTGCTGTAAATGGATTGTTTGGTTGATCCTCCTCTGCATATCATTTTCTTCAACCTGCACTTCTTGAAGGAGCTTCATGACTGGAACTCCCAATGAGGTAGGAAAAATTGCATCTATGCCATAAACTTATTGATAGGGGGACATATTTATTGATTTCTTTGTAGTCAATCTATCAGCCCACAAGGCATGAACCAGCCTACTGTGCCATGATTTTTGATTCTGTTCCAACAGCTTTTTAATGATATTGATGAGACTCTTGTTGGAGGATTCAACTAATCCATTTCCTTGGGGATAGTAAGCAGTGGAATGGCCCAAGGTTATATGGTATTTGTGACATAAATCAACCATCTTTTTGGATTTGAAAGCAGCAGCATTGTCTGTTATGATTTTTCTGGGACAACCAAATCTAGATAGGATATGGGTTTCAAGAAACTTGATAATGACAGAGTCATTAGCATTCCTGGTAGGTATAGCTTCTATCCATTTGGTGAAGAAGTCAGTGGCTGTGAGGATCCACTTATGTTGAGCTGAGGAGGATGGATGAATTTCTCCAATGAAGTCCAGCCCCCATTGTTGAAAAGGTGCCTCAACTCTGATAGGATGTAAAGGTAAGGGAAGGAGTTTTCTCTTGCCATCAAAGATTTGACACTTATGGCAAGACATGACCAACTTCTGAGTGTCTGGGAAAAGGGTAGGCCAATAATAACCTGATCTAAGAATTTTTTTTGCTGTGGCCCTTCAGTAAAGGTGTCCTCCACATTCTCCATCATGTAATTCATGCATGATCTTTCCTGCATCATCTTCAAGTAAAAATTTAAGAAAAATTCCAACAGCATTTTTCCAATATAATACTCCATCTAAGATACAAAAACTCAAAGCATTTTGTTTCAAGAATCTAGCTTTAGTTTTAGACAAAGAAGGAGGGGTGTTTAGATATAAAAGCACATAAATAATGTCAGCATAACAAGGAGAATTTAGAAATGTTTCTTCAATGAAAGGAGCAGTAGCTTCTTCTACTTCTTCCAACACATATACCATATTCATGTCTAATGCTTGGAAGTTAGACTCATCCATAAGTTTTTCTAATCCTTGCCCCTTTACAAGTTTGGTGGGCCTGATTTCTAGGTCATATTCAAGAATAGTTGCAATCCATTTTCCCCTTTTACCATCAGGGTCTTGACTTAGAATGTCCTTGACAACAGTATGTGGAACAAAAGCAATTATTTGAGAGTGTAAAATATAGACCCTAAAGTCCTTTAATGCTTTCACTAATGCTAAGGCTTGCTTCTCCATGATACTATATTTGAGAGGAGCATCTCTTAAGGCCCTACTAAAGAAGGATATTGGTTGTTCTTGCCCTAAATCATTCTTTTGAAGAAAAACTACAGCTATTGTATGTTCATATGCAAAAGAAAAAATGTAAAAGTCTTTGGTAAAATCAGGACTAATCAGGACTGGTGTTTGGGTAAGGGCTTGTTTGACCAGTTTGAATGATTGTTTAGCTGGTAAGGTCCATTTTACACCCATGTTTTTCTTAAGCATGTTTGTAATGTTTTTTAATAGCTCAGCAAGGTTGGGAATAAACCTTCTCAAAAAATTAATCTTTCCAATGAAAGATTGCAATTCTTTGAGGCTTCTAGGATGGATAATCTACAATATGCCATCTATCCTTGTAGGGTCTATTTTGATTCCCTCTTCTGAAATTATATGACCAAGAAGTTTCCATTCTTGGAGACCAAAGAGGGTCTTCTTGGGATTCAGTGATAAGCCAAATTTCCTACACTTCTCAAAAACCTTTCTTAGGTGAATCAAATGCTCTTCATCAGTTTTTGAGAAAAAAATTATGTCATCAAGGTAAATAATTATAAAATAGCCAATATCTTCAGAGAAGGATATGTCCATGGCCCTTTAGAAGGTGGCCCCTGCATTCATTAATCCAAAAGGAATTTTGACATACACAAAAGTTCCCCAAGGTGTGGTAAAATCAGTTTTGATTTGATCATTTGGGAACACTAACATCTGATTGTAACCCGAGAACCCATCTAATAGGGATATTCTTCTTGACCCAACTACCCTTTGAAGTATATGGTCCATCTTGGGTAAGGGGTAGTTGTCTTTTAAAGAGGCTCTGTTTAAATTTCTGAAGTCAATACAGAGCCTGATTTCCCCTGTTTTCTTTCTAACAGAAACTAAGTTTGATACCCATTCTGAAAATCTAATGGGTACTATGATCCCAACACTATACATTTTCTCAATTTCTGCCTTAACTAAAGGTAGTAAAAGGGGATTTATTCTCCTTATTTTTTTCTTAAAAGGCTTTTGATTTTCCTTCAAGGGGATTTTATGCTAGATGATGCTGGTATCATATGATTTTAAGTCTTTGTATTCCCAAGCAAACACATCTTTAAATTCTTTGAAAATCTCTATGTATTGCAATTTTATGTGAGTTGGGAGGGTGCTTGAAAGCTTAATCATCTTGGGTTCTGCTAGACTGCCTATGTTATGCTCTTCTACATTTGTTTCCACGGGCTCTATTCTTGGTTCTTTGGCTACATCATTGAGGTCAAACAGGTGTTCTAAAGGTGTGAGACCTCTTGGGATTTTATCATTTTTGCATTGTAAGACTTCCAAGTATTCTTGGTCTTCATTGTTCATTATCTCTGCTTCAAACGGATTTTCACAATGATTTATATTAGCAGGATATGTCATTTCAACCTCTCGGATTTGTTCAATATACAAACAGTTTTCTTTATGGCCAGTTTCCGGTGTTGGTATGCTGGAATCACTTTCTGATTTCAAGAAATCATCTATGTGTTTGTCAGATTCAAATACCTGCCAGTGATCTTCACTATCAGGAACAACGAGTCTGTGTTTCACCTTTATATTGATTTGTTCATTTATCTCAGGTACTTGGCAATTGCTGGCAACGAAGGCAAGTTTATTTGCTAGATGATTCAGTGCTCTAGGGATGAAAATGAGCTCATATTTTTCGAAAGTTTTTAATAGGTCAAGGGCAACATTTTGATATTCCATAAGCCTTGGATTCTTGGTTGAGTATTCTCCTTTGATTTGTTTAATGATAAGTTTAGAATCCCCTAAAATAGATATCTTTTGGGCTTCTAATTCTTTAAGCAGTTGTAAGCCTAGGAAAAGTGCTTCATACTCAGCAATATTGTTAGTGCATGGGAAGTCTAACTTGTATGAAAAACTCTGATTTGTGTTTTTAATCCAGACACCTGCCCCTGCACTAGTTTTATTACAGGATCCATCGAAATTTATTTTCCAAAGTATATTTGACTTATTTTCATTTTCTTGTTGCTGTTGATTGTCAATGTTTTGAAGTTGATTCGAGGTAAGATTGGATTGTTCCGGTGAACTGATTGGATCCATTTTTTATTTACCTTGCTGAGTAATTTCATCTTCGTTACACAAGATAAAGGAATCTAAACTTGATTGAATATAATAGATTGGAGTGTTGTTTTGTTTGTCCATGTTACTCACCATGTACTTCATGTGGGATTCTCTGTATAGTCTTCTGTTTTGGTTAAAAACAGGAATGGTGGCATGAGACATGTCCATTTGAAGGCTTCCATGAAGTTTGGCTCCCCATGATCTTGATAAGAGCATGCCATACTTAGGGGGAATGTCAGCTACAACTATATCCATTACTAGATTCTTGGTAGGGATCTGAGCTAGGTTAACGCATAAATCTTTGATTAAACCCAAACATTTGACTCTTCTTGAGTCAAAAGAATACAAATCTTTGTATGGTTTAGTAATATCTAAGCCTAAGCTTTCCATTACTACCTTGGGCATTAGATTGTGTGAAGCTCCAGAATCTAACATGGCATTGTGTAGAATTTTATCGTGTATGTTCAAACTAACATATAAGGGAGGGACTAGTCCCTCTTGATATTTTCCTTCAACCTCTGGGCCAAAAAACAGCTCAGGTTTGTCATCTGTCAAGTTTAAGGTGTCAGTATCACTTCCTAAGTTTAAAGCTTTCAAAAGTTGGTTTTTGTACACTTCTTGGGTTACTAGTTCAGCTAGGGGGATGGTAATTTTTATCTTAGCAATCTCTCCCTCAAGGCTGAAAGGAATAATTGACTTATTAATACTGACATCTGTTTTTTCAATTGAATTCTTTTCAGCAGCTTTGATTTGCTAAACCTTGTTTGGACTAGTGATAGGAATAGTTTTATTAGGACCATTATCTGAGGTGCTAGGGGTACTCTGTTCAACATTTGGCTGGATTCCCTTGTCTTTGTTTAAATCTGGTTTTTTTGCCGAAATGTTGGTTTTCTCTGCTGTCTTTTTGGGCTGGTTTTCCATGTTTTTCTTGACAGCAGTGCTAGTATTCTTATATTTTGAATTCTCTATACTTCCCTTGCTCCTAAGATCATACTCTTTGTGTACTTCCATGATTGCATTTTCAAAACCCAATCTATAGTCATCAGAATATTCATAGGTGTTTGTATTTTGATCATTAGAGAAGAAACCTTGTTCTTCCTCAGTGAGGAAAACATCATCCCCACTGTCTGATCCAATCAAGTTTACATGTGATTCTTCCAGCCTTTCCAACTCCCTGTCTTCCTCATATTGATCTACATAGTTCTGTTGAAAGGGAGGTCTAATTTGTTGGTCACTTTCTTTTTGCTTATCTTGATTGTTATCTCTTTTATAATTCTGATTTCTATTTCTGTTTTGATTGTTTTGAAGTGTATTCAAGTTTTGATTTGCTTGTGCTTTCTTAATTATGCTCATCTCCTTCATCATTTCTTCCAACATCCTCTCCATTTTTGAGCTTGAAGTAGAAGGAGGGGATTCTTCTTTAAAAGATACTCTCTTCTCAGTTTTCATTCTTGCTCTCTTTTCTATTAAGTTGACTTCGACAGAAAGAGCACCCCTTTGCATATCTTCGAAAGTTGCAAAATCTCTTTCTCTTAGTGAATAAGTCATGTCAGAGTCAAATCCTTCAGGAAACTTGTTTAAGGCTGAGCCTTGTTAAATCTAGTACAATAGGCTTGTACACTTTCCCCAGGGTTCCTATGGAGATTGTTAATTAGTAAGGACTTGGAGAGGATTTTTCTTTACTTCCCATTTGTTTAGGAACGTTTGATGGAAGGCTTGGATATCATTAACACTATGGGGGGCTAAACCTTTAAACCATTTTCTTACTTCTCCCCCTAATCTCTAAGCAAATAATCTAAGCTTGACAGAATCATCATCGATCTCATTTCTGTCAAAGTAGTCATCCATCTTATCCATATGTTGTGATGCAGTTGTAGCATTGTTAGCATCATATAATGGAATTTTGGACTGATATTCCTGTGGAAGGTTGACTAATGGTACAGGAAGGACTAAGGGAGCATACCATGCGGCCATGATATGTGGTGGGGGCAGATTAACAAGCGGTGGATTGACAAGAGGAGGAGTGGGCTGAAGTGAAGTGGTTTGAACAGTGGATAAAGGGTGGACAGAAGTGAATGGAACAACAGTAGATTGCTGAGCTGATCTTGGGTGAGAGACACCTAGGTTATGAAGGAAGTGTAAATCAGGAGGTGTTGTTTCTCTACTGCCAAGATGTTCACTTGTCTTAGGAGATGAAAGTGAAGACTCAGAATCTATTTGATCTAAATCACCAAATGACCTAGTCCTAAAGGGATTAACTAAGTTAGCTTGTGATTGTTGTAGAGCTAAAAGATTTTCAGGGACTGAATTAGCTCTTGGAGGTGATCTAAAAATAGTTGAAGATTCTATCTTAGGAGACTTCCTAAGGATTTTTTCTGGGTCATAAACTATCTCAGGTGGATCAGGGTCAAGATGGGTTCTAGTGTGGATCTTTCTAGGAGCCACTATGCTATGTTTTTAGACCCAAATAACAAGAAAAGTTCAACCAAGTATGAAAATCTTTGAGAGGTTAACTGATCTGTTTACACAAATTTTAATCCTACAATCCTCTAACTGGATTTGAATGATATTATAATGATAAGGGTTCTTTCTAGTGGAGCCTTAAGGTCTGTTCAGGATTGTGGAGTCGCCAGGTGGGAAGTTTAGAATGTTTTCTAAGAGGTACACTGTCCACCACAGTGTTTGTGAAACATCCTTTTGCGAGGATATTCGGAAACGCAACAAACTCTAACCAGAGATTGACTGGGAGGGAATTCACCAGATATTTCACCTCAAAAAGAGGAAGAGATCCGAAGGCTACCTAGCCCTTCCCAGACTCTGTCTAAGAGTATAAGGTAAAACACAACAAAAGGTAAGTGATATATAAGAATGAGTGTTTTACTAAAAAGTGGAAGTTTTTAGCTCCTGAGGAGGTAAACGATTTTATGGTCCACTACCATGTTTATTATGAAGCCAAACTTTGAAATGTTTTTGGGTTTTTCTGAGTTATTTTGGTTTTATAGGTTAATAGAGTGTTCTAAGTTTGATTTTGCACTTAGCTAAGTTGTTCAAACAAACAGAGTTGCTCTTATGGCTTGGTAACTGGTTCCTTCAAGATTTGATAAGGCTAGAAAGGAATCCTAAGGGTTACTTAGTTTGTCATTGATTCAATTAAGTCCTATCATGATTACCATTTGTTAGGTAGTGCTTGAAGAAAGTTACTTATGTTATATTGGACCTAAAAAGTTTGAGGAAGGTTTTTCAAACCTTTAATTCTAAGTATGTCCCACCATGATTGCCATTATGTTGGTGGCAATGAGGTGGCTAATAATAACTGGATATTCTTGAACATAAGGGATTTCTAAGCCCTAAAGGGTACCTAGATTGTTACTAACTCAGAAGTGTCCCACCGTGATCGCCATTATGTTGGTGTCCCGTGTTTTGACAGTTTGGAAAATCAAAAGACAAGGCAACATCAAAACCAATCTTTAGAGTTCCAGGATCTAGTCCTCCTGTTCTGAGAGAGGGATCTCTCAAATATTTGTTTGCAAAGGTTTATCTTGTGTGCTTTGATTATGGATTTTATACTAGTTATTAAGTGCAGATGTTTGTTTGGTTGGATTGAGTTGATACAGCAGAACATGAAAGGTCTAGGAAAGATAGACAGAAAGAGGAAATATCTGGTTGATTGGGCAATGGAGTCAAAATAAGGTCATGAAAAACTCTTCAAGGGATATGGGATATCAAAGGGAAAATCTAACTTGGCCACAGGATCCTTTTTTTTTTGGAATGAGATGGACATTAATGATTTGGAAAGAGAAGTTTAATTCTCAACAAAGGGAACTTGAAAAAATAACTTAGCAATAAAGAGATATTTGATAGACAGGGATAACCATAAATTCTACAAACATTCTTTAAGAAAATAATGACTTCAAGACAAATTTTAAAATGAAATCTAAGATTCAGGGAACACCCTATTTCCTCAAAGATTTTATTTTAAAGGACTTTAGAAAACACAAAAGATTCATTGATAATTGCAGTCATAGAAGAGGGAACACCTAAATAACATCTATGCTTACAACTATAAATACCTTCAAAATAACTATTCAAGCAATGGAAAAGGGCAAGATCAAAACCGACCTCTTTGATTAACTTAAAACAATGGTACTTCAAAGGGACACTTCAGTAATAGCTTTCAAGTGATAGCAGACAAGCAGGGAGAACCATAAATCATGCTGAAACAAATTATTTGAGCTATTAAGGAAATAAAAAAGCATGAAGACTAAAAAGGAATTTTAAAGCCTCTAAAATACTTCAGCAGAAGAAAACATAAAACAGTGAAGGATGAACAGATCTAAGGTGCTTCCAGGAGTCATTTCTTAGTCTAAGACTTTCAACCTACTGTAGTAAGAAATTATGGAACATAATGAAAATAGGAAAAGACATAGAACAGTTCAAAATACTTCACCAACAGCCAAGCTCATGGATCCAATGATAGAGCCTTCTCAGGAACAAGCATGCAACAACATCATCAAGACATCCAAGACTTCAATTTGTTTTTCAACTTCAATAGAATTGTATATTTATTTCAGAGAGTTTTAGTGTTACAACTTGTAATCAAACAATAACCAAAAACCATCTCATCTTCTGCTGTAGTATATATAGAAGGATGAGGAGGTGAGATCTGATAAAAGATCTCATTTACAATTAATACAGAATTAAATGGCTCATTGGCCCTCGAGGGGCTTAAATGAGGAGACTTGCATACATATCCTCTGTATTAAATGATTTACATAATGATTTCAAGCTTGGTAGGAGTTTTTTTGACCTTTGAGGCACTGTGTGGCGTTGAAGTAACTCTGCAGATATTCTTTGCATTGACGTTCCTGGCAGAAATAACTTCTTCGGCTACATCGAGGAAGAATATCTAATCCTGATCAATAAATTCATCTCCTGATTGAATATTTTGAGGCACAGGTGGCGTCGTGGTAGCTAGAGGGATCAATTTGCCTCAATCTATGACGGTGGAGGGTTTCTTGTCGGTGAAACTTTTTGGATTTGATTTGAACTCTATTTTAACCCGGGGATAAGGTTTATAATGATAATTTTAGGCCATAATCCCCGTAAAAAATCCATTAATCCTCTGCTCTCATAATTTCCTTGTCTTCTGCGCTGATATTATGTTTCTGCGTTCAATCCATGTTTTCATGCTGTTGCGCAGGGCTGCACAGGGTCTAGAATGCATCAATGGTTCATGAAACATTGATAGATGTGAATTTTAAACCCGACGGTCAATTTCCTTTGGTAAATCGAAAGCAAGAGAGTCCTCGCCCTCTTCTTTTGAAATTCCTTAGTTCATAATAAAAACCTTCGAAAACCTGTAAAACACAAACAAAACATTATAAAATCCTGCTTTTATAGGTTAATCTACAGCGGAGGATGTGCAAAGGAAGCAGGGTCGTCGGATGGCATCATCCAACGGTCGGGGTTAATCGGAGAAGGCGAAAGGATGAACAAATCAGAGCCATCGATCGTGCAGAGATCGACGGTCAGGAAAGAGCAACGAAAGGTTAGCAACGGGAATCGTTGACTGAGCGAGGGAATTGGGTGATGAAACATGGGTCGTCGATCTGCAGATCAGATCGACGGTGGAGATGCGGTTGCCTCTTTATGATGGCATGGTTATCGCGCGAGTGCTTTGGTTATCCATCGGACACTTTTGAAGAGCGATAGCCGTTGGATGAGTTGGCCCAGATAGGACGACGAAGATCAATTTCACTGGACATCTTGGTCTGAACGTTAATGCGTGGGGACGAAGGTTTTGAAAAAGGTACAAGGGACGTGTGGCAGCAAGTGTATGGAATCGCTGCCGATTTGGGAGAAACCACCTTTCGCCCCAAGGCAGTGTGAAAGATACCACGCGGGTTTGGAAAACAACGTATGAAGGGGGGGGGGGGGGTCCACAGGAATGGCGCGCTCTGCACCATCCGATCTATGGAGAAGATTAACGGTGGCGATTAAAGTTTGAACGAAAGGCACCACGTGGTAAGTCAAAGTCTGCACCGTCCGATCTGTGAGTTGGATGAACGGCTACGATGCATTTGCGCGGCGGGTCCATCCATTTAAAAAAAACACGTGACTTGATTTTTCATGTTAAAACTTTGGAAATGTGGGTTTTCAGACTTTACAAAGGAAAAACAGGACTGGCAATGGATTTATTCATTGGTTTAGCGCCTGATTGCTTAGTGACCATTTCTGGTGCCAGGATGCATGGACAAAGAAAGGGTTAGGGACTTAGCGAAAGGGGCTAAAGTTTGATGCATAGAAAATATGCATTTTTTATGGTTTTTCAACGTTTTTTCAAAGGAGATGAAGGTTCCGATAAGGTTGAAAAAAGTGGGTTTTTAACCTTATAAAATGAATATTGACGAGGGGAGATAGCAGAAATTTGGAAATGAAATATTTTTATGGTGAATGGAGGGATATAAAAAGGGGGTTAGTTTGGAAGAACAGGAAAGGAAAAAGGGGTCTGTAGCAGTATTTTGGCTTTGGAAATCAGCAGGATTCTATGTTCTGAGGGCAAACAGTAGTGAATATTACCCAAGGATGGATTTTATCAAAATTCTTCAAGTATCAGCAATTTTAGTAATGAAATTGTTTCTTGAAGGCTATCCAACATCATTTAGCCACCATATAATATAACAGATTTTTATGGGTGGCTAACACAAACCACGTGTCGATGATTGTTCACAGCGGAAACCGAGGTACCCTTGCCTGATCTATGATGAATACCACTACACCAAAGATTATCCTAGACGATCCAAGGTTAGTAAACTTCTTAAGGGCTCTAATGGAACTCCGATAGTTCTTAATTAACCTTCTCCATCTCAGCATACCTAGATGGTCGAGCAGCCTTCGCCATCTGCACCGTTTGGAGCTCAGGTTTTCATGATGAATGGTGATGCGCCTATTTCTATTGCCACTCGGTCGAAAGATTATGTCGGATCACGTCAGGCAGCTAGGCAGGAGGTCGTTGATGGCCCTCCTCCCCCACCTACCTCTGGCTCCGTGGAAATTGAAAGGCCCAATGCTGAACCCATTGTACGACCACCTTCTGAAGGTGCTCTCTGGCAGTCTTCCTATAATCCAAACACCTATGCTTCTCAGCATTACAGCATTGTTGAGGATTTGGCACATGTTCCTTCCGCGATGTCTGCGTTGGAAGTACTTCAGAGTTGTCCATCGCAACGGAAAGCTTTGTTATCTACAATTGGCAGAATTGATCCTGCCGAATGTAGCCTTCTCACCTTCGATTTACACAATTTTGTCCCCCAACTTCCACACCAGATCACGCTTGTTATACAAGTCGGTATTAATGCTCTCAACATCCATAGAGCCATTGTGGATGAAGGTGCATCTACCTGCGTTATGTCATCTGCCTGCTGGAAGGCCATCGGTTCTCCAGCCCTCACTTCATCTCCCAATGCCCTCGAGGCATTCGATGGAAGGGAATCAAAACCCTTGGGTGTTATCGCGAGTCTACCAATTACATTGCAAGGTAAGAAATTCAACGTTGAAGTGGAAGTTGTTTATGCCAAACTCAACTACAATCTTCTACTCGGTCACAATTGGACCTACGCCATGTTGTGTGTTCCGTCCACCCTCTTTCGACTTTTGAAGTTTCCACATGAGGGTACGATTATTACTGTCGAAAAATTGTCTTTCTTTACCTCATCCTCTGAGAAAAACGTGCCATACGTGGATCAAATTACCAATCCCCCTGAAAGTATAGGACCAGGTATTTTCAAGGACCCCATTCTCATGGGTATTTTCCCTATTCCACCACTGAACACTGTTCAATTCAATATAATATCTAGCTCAGATGACCCATGGATCATCCCTTCTCCTGAACAGGTTGCCTCTTTTGGAGAATCGATGCCTCTGACCCCGACTGAAATCAATTATTGTGAGAGCATTGCAGCATCGGATCCTCCTCCTACTGATAATGCTCCTCTGAGCATGGCTCTTGATGTTTGTTCTCAATCCCCTTGGCTCGGCGATGCAGATTCACCTGATCCATTGAGAGAAGCTTTTCCGTCTGATGAAGCTATCGTGGAGACTATGTCTCTCGAAGATCTATCATGGAGCGATGGGCATCATCCTTCCTCATTTATGCCCACCCTGGGGGCAATGTCTAATTTTCTCGAGCGTTTTGCATCTCAGGTTCCCTCTCTACCACTCCAAATGCCAATATTGACTCATGAAGTTTTCTCTAAAGGCAATCTGAGTAATATTACCCAAAATATGTGTATCAACATCTCCGTTAAACCGGGGGTCACCGAGAACATCCATGTGGGAGTCACTTGTTCTCCCGATGAGATTCAAGTGTACACTAATCTCTTCCATGAATTTCGTGATGTTTTTGTGTGGTCTTATGAAGAGATGCATGGAATTGATCCCAGTATCTTCATGCATGAAATTCCCACCTACCCCAATGCGAAGCCTGTGTGCCAACATCTGTGTCCAGTGCATTCTCAGAAATTCGTTGCTATAAAAGCTGAATTTGAGAAACTTCTTAAAGCGGGTTTCATATATTTGATCCCTCTAACAAAGTGGGTTGCCAATATTGTCCCTGTGGATAAGAAGCATGGCACAATTCGAGTATGTGTCGACTATCAAGATATCAATCAGGCTTGCCCTAAGGAAAAATATCCCACCCCCTTTATCGATTAGATCATTGACGATTGTGTGGGGAGTGAGATCTTTTCCCTTATGGACATCTTTTCTGGTTATAATCAAATCAATATCCTTCCATCTGATCAACATAAGACTTCTTTCATCTATCTATGGGGCACATTTACCTATAATAAGCTCCCTTTCAGCTTAAAAAATATTGGAGCTACCTTCCAGCATGCCATGTCTTACGCCTTTCATGACATACTAATGTTGTTCAACCATAACTAGATGACCTTCCAGCTCATTCACCTCTACACGAAGACCATCCGGAACATCTCTGTCAGATTTTTCTCTGTTGCAGACATTACAACATCAGGCTTAATCCTCACAAGTGCATCTTTTGCATTGACTCTGGTCAACTTTTAGGACTCATTGTCTCTAAGGACAGAATTCGCCTTGACCCTCTCAAGGTTGAGGCTATCATTAATCTCCCCTCCCCATCCTCGTTGCATCAGCTTCAGAGTCTTCAAGGGGAAGAGAATTTCTTACGTCGTTTTATCTCGAAATATGTAGAGGTAGCCAAAGGGTTTACGCGACTTCTAAAATAGGATGTCCCTTTCTATTGGGACAAGATTTCTCAGCAATATTTCAATAACCTTAAGACGTTGCTTTTCAACACTCCATTAATACATCCTCAAAATTATCATTGCAAATTAACCCTCTATTTGGTTGCCGCATTCATTACAATCGCCATGGTTCTGGTACAGGATGACAATGACGATAATGAGCACGTGATATATTACCTGTCTCAAAACCTCCTCAACACTGAAATGCGTTATGCACACGTCGAGAAGTTAGAGCTGGCTGCGGTCCAGGCCATTCAGCGATTTCGCCATTAGATCCTTTTACGCACGGTAACCGTGATTTCTGACTGCAACCCCATGACTTACATCTTATCTCGACAATTACTGGGGGGAAGTACTTAAAGTGGATTGTGATCCTCCAAGAGTTCGATTTTGAGTTCACTACTGCCAAATCTAAGAAATCACTGGTTTTTACTGATCTCATTTGTTCTCTCCCTACCGACTCTGTTCCTTCTCAATCCGAAGATCATATCCCGGATGAAAATCTCTTCCTAATCAGCACTCTCGATCCATGGTACGGTGATATCATCGTTTACCTCCAGACATCGACCTTCTAGTCTGAGTTAATGAAGGATGCTCGACGTCACGTTTGACATCAGTCACAACCATATCGCATTGTCGGAGACACCCTATATCGCGTTGGAGTCGATTTTGTATTCCTCCAGTGTTTGACCTTAGAAGAGGCTGAGAAAGTTCTAAATGACTGTCGCACTGGCGCTTATGGTAGTCACATGTCCGGATATGCTACCGCACAGAATATCCTTCATGCAGGCTAGTTCTAGCGCTCTATATTTAAAGACTGTATTGTTGCAGTACGAAAGTGTCACGCGTGCGAGAACTTCCAACACAAGATGCGTGCACCACCTCTCCCATTAAATCTTGTCATTATCGTGGGCCCTTTTGCCAAATGGGGCATTAATTTTATGACGTGTAACCCTCACTCGGTCGAGGGGCATGCTTATATCATCGTTGCCATAGATTATTTCACCAAGTGGGACGAAGCGATGCCTACACTAGCTGCAAATAGTAAGACAGCTGCACAATTCATTTTCAACCATGCGATCACTCATTTTGGCATTCCTCAAGCCATCGTCACTGATCATGGCTCTCATTTTCAGGACCACATGATGGCAGAGCTGACATCTAAGTTGGGCTTGTGTCATGATAGCTCAACGCCATACTACCCTCAGGAAAATGGCCAGGTTGAAGCCGTGAACAAGGTACTTGTCACGATGCTTCAACAAACAATTGGTATACACAAATCAAGTTGCCATCTCCAGTTTTTTTAAGCTCTCTAGGCCTACCAAATGTCAGTGAAGAGTGCGACTAGATTCACACCGTTTTAGTTGGTGTATGGTCTGGAAGCTACTCTTCCGGTTGAATGTGAGATCCCTTCACTAAAATTGGTTGTGGAATTACTGTCTGGTACTTCATCGGAGGAAGAACGTCTCCTATATCTCAAAATATTGGATGAAACTCGTCACTTGGCTGCTTTGGTTATTGAGGCACAGAAAAAGTGGGTTAAAGCTCATTTCGATCAAACAATTTCTCTGCACTCTTTTATCAAGGGGGACCTCGTCCTCTTGTATGATCAAGCCCATGACAAGCTTGGGGTAGGTAAATTCCAACCTATGTGGCATAGGCCCTATATCGTTAAACATGTATTGAAAAATGGGGCTTATGAGCTAATTGATTATGAAGGTCTTCCTTTGGCGCAACCCAGAAATGGGTTGTACCTGAATAAATATTATGCTTGAATCATTCTTGCATAGTATATGTACATAGGTGATTTTTCTTTTTGTGCATGTGAGGTGTGGTGTGCTTTGTAAGTGTTTTTCATCTTATTGGGTTTTCCTGATTGTGCAGATGTTTATTACTCCTTATGTTGGTTTCACAGATGGTGCCTCCAGCAGTACCAGGAACCTGTCCTCGGTAGCTTGGGTAATTTACAATCCTACTGGTGAGTTGGTTAATTTACAAGGTGTTTGTTTAGGACCTACTACGAATAATGTTGCAGAATATAGTGCCGTTTTGGAATTATTAAACGAGGTTGTTAACCTCGGTATTCGTGCATTACTTGTACATTTCGATTCACAGCTTGTGGTTTTACAACTCAATGGTCATTATTCAATTAGAAACCCATGTATTTTAAGACTGTATCTACGTATTCATTTTCTTGAAAGGAATTTTGATTACATTATATATCAGCATATACCTAGACGAATGAATACACTAACAGATGCAGTAGCCAACATGGTATTAGATAGACATTTATGCAATTTGTAAAACATCATCATATGTAAGTAAGATCCATGTAGAATATATATATATATATATATATATATATATATATATATATATATGTCGAGTGTTTGCAACATGTGCATCATATAAAACCAAAAATATACATGTTTGTTTCCATTACATCCGAAGACGACATGTCTCTCAAAAATATGCAAATAAAAAGCATAGGCGACTAATTTGCATGGTGCTCATGGTAGCACGCCACTGCTCGCACCAACCACCTTAGTAAGTAGTGGAGTCGACTCGGAACCCCTACGGTGTGCCTCTAATAAGCTAAGGTAACGTTAGCCAAACAAGCATAATCTGGAACCCCACAAGCAATCCCCTCTAGGTTCTGTACAAGCTCTTCCCCCTCGCCACCCTCACCTTCAGGGTCATAAGTGAGAGGGGTCCTCCTCGCTACTGGTGACATTCCGGTGGGCCTCTCTTGGCCAACATCTGCATACATATAGGATCAACTGTTAGAACACGCATGTATACCAAAAAAACATAAAACTCATAAAATTAAAAATAATCTCACCCAACTCCTTGTCCTAGTCCTCTCCTTCCAAGAGCGGAAGGTCTGGGTCTGTAGTAAAATCTGTGCTCACATAGGGCCAGTCCTCTACGACGATCAGCTGTCGTCGGAGCCATCTAAAGAACTCGAGCTGCCATGACATCTGCTAGCCACCCCCTACCCTGGGCATCAATGCCGCCCATCGAGCCATCTGTGGCTCTCTCAACAGTGGATCCGGGACTACTCCCCCCCTGGCACTAGAATATAGGTAGTTGTTCCAAGAAGAAAGACACCAAGATCGATCCATATTCAAACTATTTTTGTTTGGTCTGTTTGCATTTTGTGAGTTGTCGTTTTATGTTCATATTAACGGCTGTGGCCCAGTCAAACACTGTTGGGTTCATACAATCTGATGCAAGGAGGAGCTGTGTCTTTGTAGCCTCATGTGGTGCCTATGACCCCGCAGCCTGCGTAATGGTATGTAGCACTATTCTGAGTGCTAGATCAAGAATGGTTTGAATGTATACCTTTCCATTGCTTGTCCCTTTGCATGTCCCTCGGCACACCTTGTCCATGACCATCATCATGTTTTCACCTAAAGGTCTGGTGCCGGTCAAGATAGGTACTGGACCTCTGCGTGACAGTCTATTAATGAAGTACACATCTGGCACTTTGATCTTGAGTATCTAATCTTAGAGTTTGAACTTCTCCTCATCCTCATCCCAGATGCTAATCAGATACTGCAGTAGTTTGGGCTGAGCCTGAAGACAAGGCGTTAGGAAGAATATTTTTAGTCCGCAATTCTGGAGAGCATTCATACATTGTTCATTTCCCATTGCCAATTCATCTTCCTCGCTATGCTCTCTTTCCTTCCATTAAATTACCATTTTTTATTTATACTTGCATCACATTGGTCATAAACACATTGTAAGATCCCTTGGGTACTTGAAACAATAATTTATTGGCAGTATTTTTGTTAAATTCAAACGGAATGTTGGGTTGCATGGTTGGTGCAACTGTTTTGCTAACAGTCACGCCACCTGGCATGGCCCTTGTGTGAAAAAGGGTCGGCTGGCGCGGGTCCATGCCTGGAACCCGCGCCAAACATGGAGGCCCTAATTTTGCAATTCCTTCCTTCGGGGATGCCAAATAGCAATCAAAAGCTATGAAATATGACTTAAAAGATGGCTAATGGAAGTGGATCTTACCTAAAGAAGACAAAATCTAGATTAGTCCATTGGATTGTTTGTAATTGTCGCCTGAAGATCGCAAAGGAAATGGCTCACTATCGCTCTGCAAAGAGGTAAAAAGTAAAATTTTTTTTACTATTTGTAATATTTATAACTTTTTAAATAAAAATTGGGTTTTAAGACTTGTTTTTTTGATATTTTATTATATTTTTGTTGAAAAGTGGATTTTACACTTTCTTTTTGTGTAGCGATAGGTTTTCATGTGATTAGGACAAAGACATGAGTTGTATTTTATACTTTTTTAGACTCCATAAAAATACGAAAAATTCACTACTCGAGTCACCTTTCAGCTCTTTTCTGACCCTCTAAAACTGAAAATATTGTCGAGTTGCTTGTAATTTTGAGCTCGTTAAATTGGCTGCGAAATGACATCTACCCAATATATGTTTACCCTTTTTTTGGGCTGGGATAGATTATTTACGAAAAATGAATACCCTAGCCTATCGCGACTAGGAGGTTCTCTCAGACATAGTTTTCTACCTTTTCGGATATGTGGGACTATCTACGGAAAGGGACTGCTGGAGTTTTCATTTTCGCTGTCTTTTCAAACTCTCTAAACATGAAAAGACACTAATTTATTCCTTTGTCAGACTCATTAAAAACTGATGACATCAGACTCCGTCATAATGACGTTACTCGAGTTCCTCCTTCCTAGGGCTTGTTAAATGTACTAGCATGGATTTGTCCAAAGGAAAAACTTATATCACTAGCACATGCTATCCCCTTCAAGCTTGTTTTCAAAAATAATTGGGGTACTCACCAGAAATGGTGGGAGAAAATGGAACCAGTATCATAGTCATGTCGGGAGTATGTCGCTCTTGAACATGGCATTTATCTGCATTCATGTCGGGTTGGGGACATCTCATCTCATTATCTGCTTACCTTCATCGGTTTGGGTAATCCCTTTTGACCGCTCATCTGCTCTTTTCCATGTCACCATGACCTCATATCCCTTGATGTCAAGTACTGCCAAATCCAATGTCGTGTTGCTGATATGTTCAAGATAATTTGGCCTCTGCAGTTTTCAACCTCCCTCTGATTCTCTGTTAGTCTTGATTCACAAACATTATATCCCTCTATCTTGTGTCGATGATGTGGGAAACATTATGCCCCACCTTTGATCAAGGTCACTTCCTATTGACTTCAGCTCATTATCTAGGAAGCTGATCTAGAGACTCCCTTCAGGTACCTTAGAGCCTATATGCCTCAATGGCAGGTTCTTCGCATTCGACACAAGGTTGTCATTATTGGCCTTCAATTGGAGGATTCTGCAGGTGTTCGATGCCATCTCACTATTCACATTTCGTAGATTGTACCTTTGTAACTTGAGAGCCATTGCCATTATTGGTGGCTTCTCTCGCGTCTGTTAACGACTTTCATTATTGGCTGGTAATCAGACGATGTTCTTGCATGTTTGACTTCAGCTCACATATTTTCATGCTTGAACTTGTACTCTGTTCAGGTTGAGATGGAGCGCAAGACGCTAGATTTTGTCTAATAAACATCCAGGTTGCGGGTTTTTATGGATTATTATGATTTATTACATGACTCATTCGATTGGATGGCTACGACCATACCTAAGTGTAATTTTTGATCCTTATTTACTGGATGGTTGTGCCCATACCTTGGTTCCCGATTTTTTTACACTCTACTATGGATGGCTGCGCCGATACCACATATCATGTATCAGAGATATCAGTTGTATTTGTATTTGCAGGTCTTCCGATGATAGTGTTTTCAGTTGGACGCATTCTCATAAAGCATTTCACCCCTCCTCTCTCTCGGACCTCATGCTTTAGGGGGCATCTGTTACACAACATTTCGTCACCGTCCCTGCAATCCCTCGTCTCGTACATTAGAGGAATATTCCCGTTACCCGTGAACAGTAAAATTTCCTCAAAACACCTTGATGGCATCCTTATGCATAAGGACAAGAATTATCCTAAAGAACATTTCCTCTGGAAAACCCTAAAAACCCATGTTTTGGGATTGGCGCGGGTATCAAGTTCATCCCTCGTGCCAATGGGGAAAATGCACGTTAGTGGGAGTGCCAGCTGGCGCTCTGTCCCTATGTTTCACTTGTGCCAAGCCTATTAAGGAATTTTTTTTAATAATAGAAGGCATAAGTTTGATTCCAACAACTCCAGAATGGATCACCAAAATGAGGTTGGGTTGTTTGCCTCCAAATCTCCCTAATTAGGAAGTGGTTTTCCACCTCTCATGGAACCTTCCTAAGAGATAGGACTCTCCCCCACCATTATAGGGAGCCTAACCTCTCTTTATCCCTCTATAAAAACCTACCCTCTCCATTTTATAGCTAGTTGAACATTTGGGAAGAAAACTATAGCTGAGCGACTATTGAAAGCAGGGCTAAGGAGAACCCCGTAAGAGAGAGAGAGCCTTGTCTCAATTCCTGACGAGATTTGTGAGACATGCTCTGCTGGAAGCCTTGCCAATGGAAGAACACGGTGTCGAAACTCGGTTGTAATATTTCTTTCACATTTTAATATATTCTCGACTACGTTACTGGTTCCAATGTTGTATTGCTTATCTGTGTAATGCAATTTAGTTTAATCCTTTCCGAATGATTTGTAGTTACATGTTTGAATTATTACATTGTATGTCGCCATTTCTTCTCTGCATGTGTACAGGTGTCCAGACGCGGTGAGCGGAAGGATTGTGATCTATCAAGATAGGAACAGGAAGAAGTGCTTCTTCTTCGATGACAAAAGCATAGGACTTGAGGTAGGCTATCTATCATAGCTCTGTCTTTTGTAACTAGGAATCGATATCTTAGCATGTTTTGTTTGTTGCTAGACCCACTCTAGGGCTAGTGGGATCACCTTTGTCTACAGAGGGGATTTACCGCTCCAACACTTAACATGACTAAACCCTTAACCTTGACCTAACGCTTAACCTTACCCTAACCTCAACCTTAATCCTAACCTAACCTTAACCTTAACCTTGACATTACCCATAACCTTAACCTTAACCTAAACATTAACCTTAACTTTAACCTTACCCTTAACCTTGACCAAACATTATCTTAACTATAACCTTAACCTTAACCTTAACCTTACCCTTAACTATAATCTTAACATTAACCTTACCCTTAACCTTAACCTTAACCTAACCTTAACCCCTTAACCTTAACGTTCTGATAACCATAACCTTAACCTTAACCTAACCTTAAACTTAACCTTAACCTTAACCTGAATAAACCCATAACCTTAACCTTAACCTTAACTTTACCCTTAACCTTAACCTTGGCCTTAACCTAACATAACCCTAACCTTAACCTTAACCTTAACCTAACATAACCTATAACCTTATCCTTAACCTTAACCTTACCTTAACCTAACCTAACCTTAACCCCTTAACCTTAACGTTCTGATAACCATAACCTTAACCTTAACCTAACCTTAAACTTAACCTTAACCTTAACCTGAATAAACCCATAACCTTAACCTTAACCTTAACTTTACCCTTAACCTTAACCTTGGCCTTAACCTAACATAACCCTAACCTTAACCTTAACCTTAACCTAACATAACCTATAACCTTATCCTTAACCTTAACCTTACCTTAACCTAACCTAACCTTAAGGTTATAGTTAAGGTAAAGTTTAGGTTAAGGTTAAGATAACGTTAAGGGTAAGGTCAAGGTTAAGGTTAAGGTTATGGTTATGGGAAGGTTAAGGTTAAGGTTTAGGTTAGGTTAAGGGTAAAGTTAAGGTAAAGGTTAAGGTTTGGTCAAGGTTAGGATTAGGTTATAGTTAAGGTTAAGATAAGGTTAAGCTTAGGTTTAAGTTTACGTTAAGGTTAAGGTTAGGGTTAGGTTATAGTTAAGGTTAAGGTTAAGGTAAGGTTAAGGTTAAGGTCAAGGTTAAGGATAAGGTTAAGGTTAGGTTAAGTTCAAGGTTATGGGAAGGTTAAGGTTATGGTTATGGTTAAGGGTAAGGTTAGGGTTAGGTTATAGTTAAGGTCAAGGTTATGGTTAAGGTAAAGGTTAAGGTTAGGTTAAGGTTAAGGTTAAGATTAGGTTAAGGGTTAATGTTAAGGTTAAGGTTAGGTTAAGGGTAAAGTCAAGGTTAAGGTTAGGTTAAGGTTAAGATAAGGTTATGGTTAAGGTTAAGGTAAATGTTAGGTTAAGGGTAAATTTAAGGTTAGGGTTAGGTTATGGTTAAGGTTAAGGGTAAGGTTATAGTTAGGTTAAGTTTAAGGTTAAGGTTAGGTTAAGGTTAAGGTTAAATTTAGGGTTAGGTTATAGTTAAGGTTAAGGTTAGTTTATGTTAAGGTTAAGGTTCAGGTTAAGGTTAGGTTAAGGTTAGGTTAAGTTTTTGGTCAAGGTCAAGGTTAAGGTTAGGTTAAGGGAAAGGTTAAAGTAATGGGTAAAGTTAAGGTTATGGTTAGGGTAACATTAACCTTAACCTTAACTTTACCCTTAACCTTAACTTTACCCTTACCCTTAACCTTACCCTTAACCTTACCCTTAACCTTAACGTGACTAAAATCATAACCAAATTTACCCTTAACCTTAACCTTAACCTTATCCTAACCATAACCTTAACCTTAACCTTAACCTTCCCATAACCTGAACCTTAACCAAAAGGTTACGAGTTAAGGTTAAGGTTAGGTTAAGGGTAAATTTAAGGTTTGGGTTAGGCTAAGGTTAAGGTTAAGGTGAAGGTTAAAGATAAGGTTATGGTTAAGGTTAAGGTTAAGGTTAGGTTAAGGTTAAGGTCAAGGTTAATGTTAAGGGTAAGGTTATAGTTCGGTTAAGAATGAGGTTAATATTAGGTTAAGGTTAAGATAAGGTTAAAGTTAAGGTTAAGGTTAAGGTTAAGGTTAGGTTAAGGGTAAAGTCAAGGTTAAGGTAAAGTTAAGGTTAAGGATAGGTTAAGGTTAAGGTTAAGGTTAGGGTAAGGTTAAGGTAAAGGTTTAGGTTAAGGTTAAGGTTAAGGGTTTGGTCAAGGTTAAGGTTAGGTCAGGTTAAGGTTAGGTTTAGTTAAGGTTAAGGTAAGGTTAAGATAATGTCAAGGGTAAGGTTAAGTTTAGGTTAAGTTTAAGGTTATAGGAAGGTTAAGGTTAAGGTTATGGCTAAGGGTAAGGTTAGGGTTAGGTTATAGTTAAGGTCAAGATTATGGTTAAGGTAAAGGTTAAGGTTAGGTTAAGGTTAATGTTAAGATTAGGTTAAGGGTTAAGGTTAAGGTTAAGGTTACGTTAAGGGTAAAGTCAAGGTTAAGGTTAGGTTAAGGTTAAGATAAGGTTAAGGTTAAGGTAAGGTTAAGGGTAAAGTTAAGGTTAGGGTTAGTTTATGTTTAAGGATAAGGTTATAGTTAGGTTAAGGTTAAGGTTAAGGTTAGGTTAAGGTTAAGGTTAAATTTATGGTTAGGTTATAGTTAAGGTTAAGGTTAGGTTAAGTTAAGTTTAAGGTTAAGGTTAAGATTAGGTTAAGGTTAGGTTAAGGTTAGGTTAAGGGTTTGGTCCAGGTCAAGCTTAAGGTTAGGTTAAGGGTAAGGTTAAGGTTATGGTTAAAGTTAAAGTTGAGGTTAGGGTAACATTAACCTTAACATTAACTTTACCCTAACCTTAACTTTACCCTTACCCTAAACCTTAACCTTAACATTAACCTGACTAAACCCGTAACCAACTTTACCCTTAACCTTAACCTTATCCTAACCATAACCTTAACCTTAACTTTACCCTTAACCTAACCTTAACCTTAAGGTTATGGGTTTATCTAGGTTAAGGTTAAGGTTAAGGGTAAATTAAAGGTTAAGTTTAGGTTAAGGGTAAGGTTAGGGTTAAGGTTCAGGTTAAGGTTAAGATTAAGGGTTTGGTTAAGGTTAAGGTTAGGTTAAAGGTTAAGGTTAAGGGTTTGGTCAAGGTTAGGGTTAGGTTATATTTAAGGTCAAGGTTAAGGTTATTGTTAAGGAAAGGTTAAGATAAGGTTAAGGGTAAGGTTAAGGTTAAGGTTAGGTTAAGGTTATGGTTAAGGTAAGGATAAGGGTAAAGTTAAGATTAACGTTAGGTTAAGGTTAAGATAAGGTTTAGGGTAAGGTTAAGGTCAAGGTCAAGGTTAAAGTAATGGTAAGGTTAACCTTAACCTAAAATTAACCTCCACCATGACCTTAACTATAACCTTAACCCTAACCTTAAACTTCACCCTTAACCATAACTTTACCCTTAAGGTTAAGATTAGTGTAAGTTTAAGGTTAGGTTAAGGGTTTGGTCAAGGTCAAGGTTAAGGTTAGGTTAATGGTAAGGTTAAGGTTAGGGTAGGGTTAGGTTAAGGTTAAGGTTAATATTAAGATTAGGTTATGGTTAAGTTTAAGGTCAAGGTTAAGGGTAAAGTTAAGGTTAAGGTTATGTTAAGGTTAGGGTTAAGGTTAGGGTAAGGTTAAGGGTTTCGTCAAGGTTAGGGTTAGGTTATAGTTAAGGTCAAGGTTAAGGTTAGGTTATAGTTAAGGTTAAGGTTAAGGTTACATGATTAGTCAAGTTAAGGTTAGGTTAAGTCAAGGTTAAGGTTAGGTTAAGTTTAAGATAATGTTAAGGTTAAGGTTAAGGTTACCTTAAGGGTAAAGTTAATGTTAAGGTTAAGGTTAAGGTTAACGTTAAGGTTAAGGTTATGGTTAAGGTTAAAGTTAACATTAATGTTAAGGTTAAGGTTATGGTTAAGGTTAAGGTTAGGTTATAGCTAACCTTACCCTTACCTTAACCTTAACCATAAGATAAAGTCAAGGTTAAGTTTATGGTTAGGTTAAGGTTATTGTTAAGGTTAATGTTAAGGGTTTGGTCAAGGTTAGGGTTAGGTTAAGGTTAATGTTAAGGGTTTGGTCAAGGTTAGGGTTAGGTTATAGTTAAGGTTAAGGTTAGGTTAAGGTTTAAATTCGGTTAAGGGTAATGTTAGGGGAAGGTTAGGGTGATGGTTAGGTTAAGGGTAAGGTTATAGTTAAGGTTAAGGGTTAGGGTTAAGGTTAACTTAAGTGTAAGGTTATAGTTAAGTTTAAGGGTTAAGGCTAAGGTTAGGGGAAGGTTAATGTTAAATTTAAGGTTAAGGTTGAGGGTTTGGTCAAGGATAGGGTTAGTTTATAGTTAAGGTTAAGGTTAAGGTGAAGTTGAAGGTGAAGGGTAAGGTTAAGTTTAAGGTTATGGGTTTAGTTAGGTTAAGGTTAAGGTTGAGGGTTTGGTCAAAGTTAAGGTGAGGTGATAGTTAAGGTTAATATTAAGGGTAAGGTTAGGGTGTAGGTTAAGGTTAAGGTTACGGTTTTAGTCATGTTAAGGTTAAGTTTAAGGGTAAGGTTAAGGTTAAGGGGGTAAGGTTAAAGTTAAAGTTAAGGGTAAGGTCAAAGTTAAGGTAAAGGTTATGGTTATTGGAAGGTTAAGGTTAAGGTTATGGTTAAGGTTAAGGTTAGGGTTAGGTTATATTTAAGGTCAAGGTTAAGGTTAAGGTTAGGTTAAAGTTAATGTTAAGGTTAGGGTAAGGTTAAGGTTAAGGTTAGGGGAATATTAATGTTAATGTTAGATTAAGGTAAGGTTAAGGTTAAGGGTAAGGTTAAGGTTAAGGTTATAGTTAAGGTTAAGGGTAAGGTTAAGGTTAGATTAAGGGTAAGGGTAAGGTATAGATTAAGGTTAGGTTAAGTTCAAGGTTAAGGTTAGGTTAAGGTTATGTTATGGTTAGGTTAAGGTTCGGTTAAGTTCAAGGTTAAGATTAGGTTAAGGTTATGTTATGGTTAGGTTAATTTTTGGTCAAGGTAAGAGTAAGGTTAAGGTTAAGGTTAAGGTTAGGTTAAGGGTAAAGTTAAGGTTAAGGTTATGGTTATGGGAAGGTTAATGTTAAAGTTAAGGGGTTAAGGTTAGGTTAAGGTAAAGTCAAGGTTAAGGTTAGGTTAAGGTGAAGGTTAAGGTTTTGGTTGTGGGTTTGGTCAAGGTTAGGGTTAGGTTATAGTTAAGGTCAAGGTAAGGTTATAGTTAAGGTTAAGGTTACGGGTTTAGTTAGGTTAAGGTCAAGGTAAGGTTAAGGGTTTTGTCACATTAAGGTTAAGGTTAAGGGTTTAGTTAAGGTTAAGGTTAAGGTTAAGGATAAAGTCAAGGTTAAGGTCAAGGTTAGGTTAAGGTCAAGGTTAAGGTTAAGTTAAGGTTAAGGTTAAATTTAATGTTAAGGTTATGTTAATGTTAAGGGTACGAGTTTAGTAAAGTTAAAGTTAAGGTTAAGGTTACGTTAAGGGTAAAGTCAAGGTTAAGGTTAGGTTAAGGGTAAGGTTCAGGTTAGGTTAAGGTTAGGTTAAGGTTAAGGGTTTGGGAAGGTTAAGGTTAAGATAAGGTTAAGGGTAAGGTTAAGGTTAAGTTTTAGGTTAAGTTAAGTTTAAGGTCAAGGTTAAGGGTAAGGTTCAGGTTCAAGTTAAGGTTAAGTTTAAGGGTTTGGTTAAGGTTAAGGGTAAGGGTAAGGTTAAGGTTAAGGTTAAGGTAAAGGTAAGGTTAAGGTTAAGATCAAGGTTAGGTTATAGATAAGGTCAAGGTTAAGGTTAGGTTATAGTGAAGGCTAAGGTTAAGGTTAAGGTTAAGACCCGTAACCTTAAAATTTGATCGGGATTTATGTAGGAACACAACAGAATAAAGAAATAAACATAAACATAGAGATGCAGTAGAAATAAGGCTTCATTTTATTAATATCAAATAAGAGAAATATGCTTACAAACATAATGGAAATAAAATAGCTAGGGTGCTGGTAGCGAATCTCTGAGAAGAGATGTGGCAGCTACAGACCTCTGAACTGTGTTACCATGAGGCTCGAGGGCCTATTTATTATGGAGAAATAATGGAGAACTCTAAACATCCAAAAACCTAACCCTAGGAGATGAAGTGCCAAAACTATGGGCCCCATTTGGGTAAATTGGTGTTTGAACTTCTTGGCATACTATCTCCGTTTGACACACATGATACATCATTAGAAAGATCTATCCGAGGACTACAAATGTCGCCATGAATATAGATTCTGGAATGAAATTATATACGAATATTGATTCCGGAACGGAATCATATTAGCTATAGAAACGATGCCCAAAAAATGTCATTTAGGGCCTCAAAACGGCTCCAAAAGTACAGGACTAAAAAAACTGCTAAAAATAGTAAGTTGTGCTGAAACTAAAAAATTGAAAGAGACAATGGTGGGGTCTGAAGTGGAATAGGCGGGTGACCACCAATATCCACCTGGATCATTCCTCCCCGCTTAGGAAGAAATTGTCCCTATTGCGTTGAGATCCTCCATGAGATGAGGAAACTTCTGCTGAACTTGGTCCCTGGTGAACCACTTTCCTTGGTGTAGGAGTTGGCCAGCTTTGACAACCCGATACAATTGGATCTTTTTTTGGCGAGTGTTCTTGATTTGCATGTCCATGATACAATATGTGGTGGCCTATTCCATGCAGTCTAGGTTTAACTTTGTTGGTGTGAGTTGTTCTGCAATGTTAGAGGTGTCCAGTAGAGGTGAGAAGTAAAGACAAAGGCAGTCCACATTGAATACTAGCTGCAAACCAAGGAATGGTGGAATACTAAGCTCAAAGGAATTGTTCCCTACAACCTTGGTGATGGTGTACGACCTGTATCAGAGAAGGTGAATCTTGCGATGGGGTCCAGTGAGGCGCTCCTTCTGCAAATGTAGCCACACTTTGTCACCCAACATAAAGTTGTGTGGCACCTGATGTTGATCATGGCATTGCTTGTACTTAGCATTGGCTCTGTCCAATATGTCATGAACCCTCTGGCGGATGTGATGAATGCGATCGATGAAGCTATTTGCTTTGTCAACTTCAGACTGGACATGAGCCGAATCTGCCTGAGTAGCTGCAAATGGCATGGCTATGTTAATGGGACATAGTGGCTAGAATCCCAAGCCCACCTGAAAGGGGATGTGGCCGATTAAGTTGTGGAGAGCCTGGTTATAACTATATTGTACATAAGGGAGGCTCTCATCCCATGTGCATGGATGCTTTGAATTGTACATGCCCATAATGTGTACAATCATTCTGTTGATGACCTCTGTCTGGCCATCTGTTTGAGGATGGAAAGCTGTGGACTTGGTGAGCTTGGTGTCCAGCATAGACCAGATGTTACATAGCATTTTTTCATTGTCCCTAAAATTCCCCGTCCCACACATTGAAAGGATTTTTCTGTGACCTGTGAGCAGTGACATGACCTAAACCCACTTTCATGGCATCCCCTTTCATAAGCGCAAGCATTCCTCTGAAGAAAGTTTCCTCTGAAAATCCTTAAAAACAGATCTTTTTGCCTTGGCGTGACTAGCCAGTTTAGCCCTCGCGCCAATGGGGAAAATCCACCATAGAGGACACGCCAACTGGCACTCTGTCCCTGTGTCTCACTCGCACTAAGCTTAATAAGGGATGTTTTTTAAAAATAAATGGCGAAAGTTTGATTCCAACAAACTCCTGAACGAGTCACTAAAAGGAGTTGGGTGGTTTGGCTCTGGATCTCCATGTATGGGAAGTAGTTTTCCGCCTATCATGGAAGCTTACTTAGAGATAGGGCCAATCCCATGATTTTAGGGATCCCAACTCCTCTTCCCCCATCTATATAAGCTTCGCTTCTCCCTTAGCAAGCTAGCTGAACTTGTATCAAGGAGAATATATCCAGACAGCTTTTGAGAGCCAAGCCGAAGAGAGAGAGCTTTGTCCCATTTATGACAGGCTTCGTTGAGATGTGCTCCACTATCAACCCCTCCGAAGGAATATCAAGCGTAAGAGCTTTGGGTTGTATCTTTCCTTTATTATTTTAATGATAAGTGACTTTGATTATGGTTCTATTCATGTGTCTATTTCTTTTATGCAATGAATTACATCCTCTCTGACTAATGTATGGTTACAAGCTTTATATTTTACATTTTATATTATTGTATCCTTCGCATGTGTGCAGGTGTTCAGACATGTCAAGCAGAAGAATCGTGATCTGCCAAGCGAGGGACGGGAAGCGTCATCCTTTCTTCAATGACCACTACGTAGGATTTGAGGTAGGGAATTCGTTATGATTTTTGTCAATTTGTAACTAGGAACCTGCGTTACTGTGTGACTTGATTGTTGCTAGACCCGATTTGGGCTAGTATGGATTGCCTCTGTCTACAGAGGGGATTTACCTCTGCAACAAACTAGTGACCATACTGGGTCCAGAATTCCAAGATGTTTTCCTTCCATCAGATGGGCAACTATTGGAAGCCATGGCTTCTTATTCATCATGAAGAAAGGTCTGTCAGAGCAGAGTTATTTTTCTTTGGTCAAGATCCTTAAAAAATTAAACAAGCTTGTCGGAGCAAAGTTCATTTTCTTGTGTCAAGCTCCTTAAACCATGAAACAAGGTCTGTCGGAGCATAGTTCATTTTCTTATGTCAAGCTCATTAAAAAATTAAACAAGGTGTTCCGAGGATAGTTTGTCTTCTATATCAGCCTCGTTAAAAAATGAAACAAGGTGTCTTGAGGATAGTTCTTTTAATGTGTAAACCTCGTTAAAACAATGAAACACTTTCCTGTTCAATTCAACTTTTTGATAAGATCTCGTAAAATCCCAGTCGATTCTTTCTCTTGATCTCGTTCTTTGAACCTTCACTGCATCTTCCTTTCATATGGATAGAATCTTGGGGGCATGTACCTCGAATTGAGTCACCATGCTGGGGGCATACTTAAATTTTTGAATCATAGTTTGTTTCCATTTCAAGCTTGTGTAAAAATGAAACCGTTTTCAAGCACAGTTTATCTTTGTTTCAAGCTTGTGTAAAAATAAAACCAACTTCAAGCAGAGTTTCTTGATTTCAAGCTTGTGTAAAAAAGAAACAATTCCCATTTTACCTCTTGTAATTGCCATTTTATTAGCCTGTTTTTTCCAGATGACCCTTGCTTTTCTCATTCCACCGTCACCATCTGCTTGGCCGATCATATGCCTTCACTTGGTTGTTTTACCCATTCCTGAGGAACCGCTGCGATGAGTGGTCTTGTTAGCCAACCTCTTGACCTTTACTTGTTCTGAGCAGTTCCACCATTACTGGAACTAGTTGTTGCCCTTTATACCACTCGTTACTCTAGGAGGAGTCATCTTTCAGCTCTTTTCTGACTCTGTAAAACTAAAAATATTGCTGAGTCGCTTGTTGTTTTAAGCTTGATTAAATTGGCTACAAAGCGATATCTACCCAGTATATGTTTACCCCTTTTTCGGGCTGGGATAGATTATTTATGAAAAAGGAATACCCTAGTCTATCATGACTAGGAGGTTCTCTCAGACATAGTTTTCTACCTTTTCAGATCTGAGGAACTATCTACAAAAAGGGATTGTTGGAGTTTACTTTTCTGCTGTCTTTTCAAACTCTCTAAAAATGAAAAGACGCCAAGTTCTTCTTTTTTCAGACTCGTTAAAAACTAATGACATTGGACTCCATCATCACGACATTAATTGAGTTCCTCCTTCCTAAGGCTCATTAAAAATTACTAGGTTGGATTTATCTGAAGGAAAAACTTACATCGCAAGCACATGTTATCCCCTTCAAGCTTGTTTCCAAAAATAATTGGGGTACTCGCCAGAAATGGTGGGGAAAAATGGAACCAGTATCACCATCGTGTTAGCAGTATGTCGCTCTTGAACATGGCACTTGTCTGCATTCGTGTCGAGTTGGGGACATATCATCTCATTTTATGCTTGCCTCCATGGGTTTGGGTAATCCTTTTTGACCACTCATCTACTCTTTGCCATGTCATCATGACCTTAGATCTTTTGATTTCAAATACTGCCAAATCCATTGTCGTGCCGCCGATATGTTCAAGAGAATTTGGCCTCTACAGTTTTCAACCTCCCTTTGATTATCTACTGATCCTAATTCACAAACATTTTTTTCTTCTGTATCACGTCAATGATGTGGGAAACATTATGGCCCACCTTTGATCAAGGTCACTTCTTGTCAATTTTAGCTCATTATCCAGGAAGTTGATCTAGAGACTCCTTTTTGGTACCTTGGGGCCTACATGCCTCAATGGCAGGTTCTTCACATTCGATGCAAGGTTTTCATCATTTGCCTTCAATCGAATGACTCTGCGGGTGTTCGACGTCAGCTCACTGTTCACATTCTTTGGATTGTACCTATTGTACCTTGAGGGCCATCCTCATTATTGGTGGTATCTCTCGTGTCTGTTAACGACTTTCATTATTGGCTGGTAATCAGACGATGTTTTTGCATGTTCGACTTCATCTAACTTATTCACATGCTAGGACTTGTACTCCGTTTAGGTCGAGATGGAGTGCAAGACCCTGGACTTTGTCTGATGAAATCCAGGCTGCGGATTTTTTGGATTATCATGATTAGTTACATGACTCATTTCATTGCATGGCTATTGTTGGCACCCTGTAATTAGTAAGATTGGAAAAATTAAAACTGCAGGAAGAACATTATTTCAACCGTTTTGGGATTCTAGGATCTATCCCTCCTGAATCCGGAGAGGGATCTCCCCAATAAGTGCAAAGATGGATTTTTCTTTGAAGATTTGGATAATGATATTAGGCTAGTTATGAAGGCCAAGGGTTTTTTTTGTTTTTGGATGATTGAGCATGATTACTGTTTGAGGTGGAAAGTTCAAAATGCAAAGAGTTTAAATTTTTTGAAGTTGCAAGCAATCAGAACAAGCTTCGGCCAAAAAGATAGATAATTGCAGGTTTTAGTTCATTGGGCTATGGAGTCATAATAGGGTTTAATTGAAACAGCAAGGGGCAAGAGTGGTCCATGGGGCAAGTCATCTATGTCTAAGGATATCTTTAAAGTTTGATTTATGGAATGAAATGATACAACAAGAAGGGGAATTTAACAGATGAAGAACAAAGAGTAGCCTAAGATCAAGTAAGTACTTCTAAACTAGCCTGCTTTTGATGCAATTTCAATAGAAAACACTTTAAAAAAAAGGGAAACTTGAAGGCAACTGTTGGAGGAGAAACTAGTGGGCTGAGCTCACCAAAAATCCTCTCCTAGCTCTGCTCTACTAGGCAGCTTTCAAGACAGACACAATGATAACAAAAAATGGTCTAAGATCTGGTAAGTACTTTCAAACTAGCCAGCTTTTAACACATTCCAAGGGAAACATTCAGACAGTCTTTGGGAATAAAACTAGGACCAGGGCAAACCATATCTTCCTTAGTTCATATCTACTCAACATATACTGAAAATAACATTTAAGAATAACAATTAGCTAAACAGGAGGACGAGGGAACGCCAAAATTCCTACTTCTTGAACTGAATTAAATCATTCCCAAATAACACAGATTGGAAGAAAACATTCAGATAAAGATTTTTAGTCAGAGAAGGGTACTGATATATAGTAGGTCCTAACTCTATGCATTTTGTTCTTTATAAGAGAAGGTGAACACATTGAAAACAGAAATAAAACAAAAATTCACAATAAGAAATAACATCACTATCGACATAGACCAGGATCCCATAAATCAGCTTGTATTGATGCTCCAAACCAGTTACAAATTTAAGTTTAATGCTTTAATTTAACAATCATCTAAACTCCCTAGACTAACTATTCTATCACAAGAAGAGCTTCAAGAGCCAATGAATACTATTTACAATCAGAATTTTCTAGCTCGATTACATTTCAAAGTTCAGAAACCCACTCAACCAACAATATCTCATCTTCTACAGAGGTATTTATAGAAGAATGAGATCAAATAAAAGATCTCCCATGGCAATTAATATATATTAATGACTTCTCGGCCTTTGAGGGGCTCAATGGAGAATCCTATAGGTATTCTTACTGTATTAATTGATTTACATTTAAGATTAAGCTCGGTGGGAGCTTTTGTTGACTTTTCAAGCTTTGTGTCGTGTTGGAGTAACTCTGCAGATATTTTTGCATTAAGTTTTTTGGCAGAATCAACTCTCTGGCTGCGTTGAGGCAAATATCTGATTTTGAACAATAACTTTGGCCTCTGTTTGAATGCTTCGAGGCACAGGTGGCTTGGTGGTAGCTGGGAGGAATCAATTTTCCTCAGAAGTGGCGTTGGAGGCCTTTCTGTCTGATAAAACACTTATGATTTTCTTTAACTGTGTTTTAATTTGGAGGATTAGGATTTTGATAATCAATCTTAGCCGTAATCTCAAAATTTGTCTTCAATATTCTTCTCTGGTATGTTTTGTCTTCGACACTAATAATCTTTTAATTTATTTAACTCTGTGTCTTGTTGATGTGCAGGTCGCACAGGGCTCATATGGCATCAATGCCTCATGAAACAATGACGAAACATGGACTTCGAACCCCGCGACTGGTTTCCTCTGATGAATCAAAGGCACAGGAAACATCTTTCCCAGCCTTTGGCCTTTCTTTAATTATAATGGATAAACCACCAATCCTTCAAAACACACAAAATATTGAGAAATCCTCCGTTGAGGGTTTAACTGCTTCAGAGGGTGTAGGGAGAGAGCGTGGCCATTGGATGGAATCATCCAATGATGTAGATATATTTGTGGAGGTTGAAAGGAGAGTAGAGGGAGAGAATATATCAGATCCGTTGATCGGGAAAAGATCGATGGTCGGGAACGATCCGGGACGTATAATAGAGAAATGGAGAAAATACAAAGGAAGTAAGGTAAAAAACCTTAGGTGGAAGAAGAAATGAATGAGAAATAAAAGTGGGCTTCGAGATGATCATGGATCGTCGGATGAGATCGGCCCACAAGATCAACGGTGGAGAATAAATTGGGAATCGACGATCGAATGGAGGAAAAGTAATGTAATTAGATGCACCCGATGAAAAACTTTGATGCGATCATATGTGGGTTGTCGATCTATATATTAGATCGACGGTGGGAGATGTGTCGGGAGACCATAATCGGCGGTCGGAGGTGGGGTGATGCGATTGCGCGATCAGGGAAGGTCGATGCAATTGCATGATCAGGCCATCGGAATCGGAAGTTTTTAAAGGAGAACAATCAGAAGATCTTTTGCAGAAGTTTTCGATGCGATGGGTGGAAAATAGGAAAGCGCGCTGACTGTTGGATTGCACCAATGATCAACGGTGGAAATGGGTTTGGCCAATGAACGGGTGGAGCCATGTTATAATGTATGAAACCAAAAAATTAACCAAAAAACAAAGGTTTTATGGTTTAAGGGCGAAAAATATATATAAGTCTTGGTGCTCGGTTGCGGGGCCAATGGATATATGAAATTTAATATGCCCGGGGCATGTAAAAAAGGGGCCAATCTCAATCGGAGCATCAGGCTTGGTCTTTTTGATCTAACCATTTTCAAATTTTGCAATGTGATTATCACTATGAGGGGTTAGTGCCTGGTTTGTAGGGCGTGGGCATGTGGGGGAAGTGGTTTATGATTTTGGCCCAAGGGGGCTTAAACCCTTACACAAAAATATGTATTTTTTATTATTTTCTCTGGTTTTCAAAGGGTTTTGAGGGTTTCGATAAGGCAAAGAAAGAGTCTTTAAACCTTATCAAAGGGGGTTTGATGGAGGGGAAAGGGGAAAATATGAAAAATGAAGGATTTTTATGGAGAATAAAGGGGAGATAATGAGGTTAGTTTTGAAGTGGAAGGAGGGGAAATGGTGATCTGCAGTAGTCTTTTCTCTATGGAATTAGCAGGATTTCAGAGTGTGAAATGGAAAGAACAGTGAAGATTTGGATAGAGGCATAGTGCCTTCAAGAGTCTTCAATAAATAACACTTTTTAGCAATAAAATTTGTTCCTTTAAGGCTCCAAAAAGTTTTAGCCACCTTTTTCTATAACAAATTTTATAGGTGGCTAACAGTGGCTCCACTTGGGGATGGTGCCTTCTTGAAGGCATCAAGAACTTCAGACTTGCATTCTCTGAGAGGCTGACCTGTGCCTCATCCATTGGGCTGCCCTTCCTTTGCTGGGATGATCTTGCTCTGAAAACATATTAGCAGCCATAAAAAAAATGGATCTTTCATCGACAAGCTTTCTACCTACCCAATCCTAGATCTAACATTTTTTCCTCATTAGAGTGCACTTGGATTGGAAAACTCTTTTACAACATTTTGTTCTTTTGAAAGTAGGAAATCTAATCTATTTCTACTCCTTATTTCTCCATGGACTCAGATTAAAAAGTTGATTCCATATGATTCTCTACCTAATCTACTAATATGCTAGGATTAAACAGTCTAACAGATTTTATTCTCTAAATTCTACAACAGAAATTTAAAAGCATACAAGTCAGGATTGAATAGTCAAACTTGATGCGGATCTATGGCATAAAAAACAAGCTGCACATAGATCTTATTTTGCAATAAATAAAAATGGAAGGCATAAGATCTGAAAGTTCAAGCACTTCCTTCATCTTTTGCAGCTCTATTTTGACACTTACTTGAGTTGTTTCTTCCTTGTTCTCTGGTTCAGAGTTTGAGCTGTTTAGAACCAGTTTATCTTTGTTTCTGACTCAAGAAAATATAACAGATTTGAGTCATTCTCTTTGGAAACTTAGGTTCATATTTTGAGTTGTTTAGAACCAGTTTATCTTTGTTTCTGACTCAAGAAAATAGAACAGATTTGAGTCATTCTCTTTGGAGAATTAGGTTCAGATTTTGAGCATGTTTGAACCTTTAATTTCTATCCTAAACTATCTACTGATAATCCAAGATTAAAAACTTTGGCAAATCAAATTCACTAATCCTATCAGCAGTAAATTTAAAACTAATTAGTCAAGATTAAGCTGTTCGACTAACTAGAAGTTTGTTTTTTGAGGAGTGGCATTTGAGCTTGCACACTTTTAGATTTGTTTTTCCTTTTGGTATGGGGCTATACCTTTCTTGTTTTTTACAATCTGCCCTCTTTTCTTTCTTTCTCTATTTTTGTATTTTTGATTTTTATAACTTTGAATGCAATGATGGGTGAAGTATTTATAATGAGAAAAAAAGATAAAAAGGCTTTCAGAACATAACATGGATCAAGAGAAGTAATGCTTAAGCATCCTGCCATTGACAGGACCCCCAAACAATTATGCTCAATTCAACTCTTGCAAAAAATAGGCATTGTTACCAGCAACTGAATGAATAGAGTAAGGGCCAAGCCATAAGTTGTCAAATTTTCCATGCTTTCCCTTGTCTTCCCTCCTTGAGTCACATTTTAAAACTTTATCCCCAACTTTGAAATTGTTGGCCTTTGTTCTTCAATAAAAAATCTTCTTGATGTTGCTCTGCTTCTACAATGCTTTATCATAAACCTCCTCTCTGGTTTGTTGACGATGAATGGTCTGATTTATTCTTCTGATCAGGTCATTATCTTCATTTTGTAACTCTTGAATCAACTTCATCACTGGTACACCAAGGCTGGTTGGAAAAATTGCATCAGTACCATACACAAGTTGGAAAGGTGACAAACCAATAGATTTCTTCAAAGTTAATCTGTCAGCCCAAAGTGCATGAACTAGCTTTGTGTGCCATGACTTTTTGTTGTCCTCCAACAATTTCTTGATTATGTTCACTAAACTCTTATTTGAAGATTCTGCAATTCCATTACCTTAAGGGTAATAGGTCGTGGAATGCCCCAATGTTATCTGATATCTGTGACAAAATTCAACCATCTTCTTTGATCCAAATGTTGTTGCATTATCAGTGATGATCTTGGTAGGACAACGAAATCTGAAGAGAATATTAGTCTCCATGAATTTTATAATAAAAAAATCATTGGCCTACCTACAAGGTATGGCTTCTATCCACTTAGTGAAATAGTCTGTGGCAGTGAGAATCCATCTATGCTGAGCAGAATATGGTGGATGGATTTCTCCTATGAAGTCAAGTCCCCACTGTTGAAAAGGGGCTTCAATAGTGATTGGATGCAAAGGTAGGGGTAGCAGTTTTATTTTGCCTTCAAAGAGTTGGCATTTATGACAGGAAATGATCATCTTGTGTATATCAGGAAAAAGAGTAGGCCAATAGAAACAAGCCCTCAAAATTTTGTTGGCTATTGTCTTCCAGTACAAATGACCTCCACACACTCCTTCATGGAATTCGTGCTTAACCTTCTCTGCATCATACTCAGGAAAAAATTTAAGCAATATACCACTTGCATTTTTCCAATAAAGAAATTTATCTATAATGCAATAGTTTACAACTTTCAATTTCAAAAACCTTGCCTTTGTTTTTGTCAAACCAGGAGGTGTATTTAAATTAAGAAAAACATAAATAATATCAGCATACCAAGAGGAATTCATAAAATGGTCCTCAACAATGGTAGTCGAGAATCCTTCTTGGTCATCTAAAGCATCAATCATATTAATATCAAAAACTTCAAAATTTGATTCAGCCATTAATCTAGCTAGACCTTGGCCTTTGATAAGCTTAGTGGGTTTTATCTCTAAATCATATTCAAGGATAAAAACAATCCAATTACCTCTCTTACCATCTGGGTCCTGTGTTATAATGTATTTTACAATTGAATTTGGGACAAAGGCAGTGATGTGTGAGTGCAAGATGTATACTCTGAAGTCTTTCAAAGATTTTACCAAAGCAAAAGCTTGCTTCTCCATAATGTTATACTTCAGAGGGGCATCCCTCAATGCCTTGCTAAAGAATGCAATAGGCTACTCTTGTCCTTGTGGATTTTTCTGTAAAAGGACAACAGCTATGGTATGTTCTGATTCAAATGAAAAAATATAAAAATCTTTTGAAAAATCAGGACATATTAGAACCGGTGTTTTGGTTAATGCTTGTTTCACTAGCTCAAAGGATTTCTTTGCTTCCAAGGTCCATTTTACCCCCAGCTCCTTCTTTAACACGTTTGTGATATTTCTAAGGAGCTCAGCCAAGTTGGGGATGAACCTTCTCAAAAGGTTAATCTTTCCAATGAGCGATTGCAACTCTTTGATGTTTCGAGGATGAGAGATTTGCAATATGGCCTCAATCCTTTTGGGATCTATCTTAATACCCTCTTTTGAAATAATGTGCCCAAGAAGTTTACCTTCTTGGAGACTGAATAGTGTCTTCTTAGGTTTTAAATATATTCCAAACTTTCTTCATTTCTCAAAAAATTTTCTTAAATGTTCTAAGTGCTCTTCATCTGTCTTTGAAAACACAGTGACATCATCAAGGTATATAATGATGAAGAAGCCCAGTTCTTCTGAGAATGCTATGTCCATGGCTCGCTAAAAAGTTGCTCCAGCATTCGTTAGACCGAAGGGCATTTTCACATACATGAAGGTGCCCCAAGGTGTAGTAAATGTTGTCTTTAGTTGATCATCAGGGTGAACTAAGATCTAATTGTACCCTGAGTAGCCATCAAGCAAAGAAATTCTTCTAGACCCTACCACCCTTTGTAAAATATGATCCATCTTAGGTAAAGGGTAGTTTTCCTTTAATGAAGATTTGTTTAAGTCTCTAAAGTCTATACAAAGCCTGATCTCTCTAGTTTTCTTCCTAACTGACACTAGATTAGACACCCACTCAAAATATCTAATAGGGACAATAATACCAGCATCGTACATTTTCATGATCTCTTTCTGAACCAACGGCAACTGAACAGGGTTTATTCTGCACAGTTTCTGTTTGAAGGGCTTTTGGTTTTCCTTGAGAGGGATTTTTTGCTGTATTATTTCAGTGTCATAGGATTTCAGATCTTCGTAACTCCATGCAAAAACATCAGAAAATTATATAAACAACTCTATGTATTTGAGTTTAATGTGAGCTGGTAAAGTCTTAGACAGTTTAATCATCATAGGTTTAAGTTCACTGCCTATATTGCACTCTTCCACTTCAGTCTCTACAAGTTCCATTTTTGGCTTCCTGGCCACATCGTTAAAATCAAACAACTCTTCTAAAGGTGCCAGACTGCTTGACAAATTTTCATCTTTAGATTGCAGAGTTTCTGACTCTGCATTCATCTCTATTTTGTTTTCAAGTTTGCTAGATAGTAGATTTATATTGGTAAGCTCAGGAGACGGTTCTTCTTCACCAAGAAAATTTTCTTCACTGCAGTCTATATCATAATCTGAGTTCGAATTGTTTAGTTCGAATTCATTTCTGAATTGCATGAAGTCTTCTATTTGTTTGTCTCCGTCAAACACCTGCCAATACTTTTCATTATCAGGCACGGCTGGTCTAAATTTATCTGAGTTGTGCAGTCTTTGGTTTCTTATGGCGTTAGGCAGGTTCTAGCTGCAAAGGCTAAATTGTGGGCCGCAATATTTCTTTTTCTTGGGATAAAAATTAGTTTGGATTCCTCAAAAGTTTTTAAAAGATCCATGACTTTGTTTTGGTAGGCCCTAAGTCTGGGATGATTTGCATTATACTCCCCATTGACTTTCCTAATGACTAATTCTGAATCCCCATACACATTGATTCTTTCGGCTCCTAACTCCTTCAACAAATGTAAGCTTAGGAGAATGGATTCATATTCTGCTATGTTGTTAGAACACTGAAATTTTAATTTGCAGGAAATGATTTCTGTGTGGTTTCTTTCAGTGTTGTAGATCTAGACACCTGCACCAGCGTTGTTCTTAGTGCAGGATCCGTCAAAATACATACTCCACAGAGGAATAATTTTGGTTTCGTCTATTTGGTGTTTGTCCTCTTCATCTAAAGTGCTTACGGGTTGTTGTGGAATCTCGGCACTTAGTTGTATTTGTTTCAAATCCTCAGCCTTTTCTCTGTGTTGAGGGTTGTAACTATGGACGCATGACTTGTAGCTCAAGACCTTTGTTTGGTTTGCTAACGTTTTCAAATGCAGCAAACTGTTTTGACACTCTTGCGTTGTCTTCTTCCTCCTCTCGATCTGTCATTAAAACAGACAAGGTCACTTGTTCAGTGAAATTTTCATCATTGAAAAGGATAAATGAATCCAGGTCTGTGTTTTTAGAATAAAAGGGAGAGTTCTGTGGTCTGTCTTGGCTTGTAACTATGTATTGCATATGAGACTCCCTGTAAAGTCTTCTCTTGTGGTTGAAAACAGGGATAGTCGCATAGGTCATGTCCATTTTCATAGTCCCTTGTAACTTAGCCCCCCAATATCTTGGTAATAGCATTCCATACTTTGGGGGAACATCAGCCACAACAATATCCATGACTAAAAATTTGGCTGGAATTTGGGCTAAGTTAACACAGAGGTCTTTGATTAATCCTAAAAATTTTACTCTGCTGGAGCCAAAGGAGTAAAGGTCTTTATAAGGTCTGGTGATTTCTAGACCAAGGCTCTCCATTACAACTTTAGGCATTAAATTATGAGAAGCCCCGGAATCATGCATAGCGTTGTGCAAAATTTTTTCATGAACATTTAAACTCACATAACAGGGAGGAACAGGTCCCTCTTGATATCTACCTTCAATCTTAGGACCAAAAATCAGCTTCGGTTGGTCATCGTTAAGATTGACAGTGTCCTCATTTTATTCTATATTTAAAGCCTTCAAAATTTGGATCCTATATATATGTTGGGCAGCTAACTCAATCAAGGGAACAGAGATTTTGATTTTGGAAATTTGCTGCTCCAGGCTGAAAGGAATTTGATTCTTTGAAGTACTTGTTTCAGCCTTATTAGCTGCCACTCTATTAGCAACATCAGTTTTCTAATTTGTCTTATTTACATTTAACAAAATGGTTTTAACAAGAGTACTAGCTGAAGTGTTAGTAATACTAAGGTCTACACTCTATTTTTCATTGTTTTGAGCACCTTTCTCTTTACCATTATCATAATTAACAGACATTGTTTTCTCCTTTCGTTTGACAACTTTAGGCTTGGTTACAGTGCTCTTTTGTGAATATTTGTCAGAGGTTTTGTTGTTGGGGGTTTGGTGACTGGTTTTGATTCTAAGGTCATACTCTCTTTGAGACTCTATGATGACATTTTCCATGTCTTGATAATAATTTTCATCATCATCTCTTTTATCATCATAAGGTGTATAAAGACTTTTTTTTCTATCATAATGAATCTCAAAGTCATTATTAACTACCCCTAGCATGTGGATATTGTTTTCCTCTGTTATCTCATATATTTCCTCAACCTCGCTTACATAGTTTTGATGAAAGGGAGGAGTGATATGTTGATCATCTTCCCTAGGTCTGTTTGGAGGTTGGTTCCTTCTAAAATTCTGATTTTGGTTTTGGTTTCTGTTTTGAGGAGTAGTTTGGTTTTGGCTAGCTTGTGCTCTCTAAAGGATGCTCATTTTCTTCATCATCTCCTCCATCATTCTCTCCATTTTTTAGTTGGAAGTAGAGGGTGTAGATTCCTCTCTGAAGGACACTCTCTTTTCATTTTTCATCCTTTCTCTCTTATCCATCAAGTTAACTTCCACAGCGAGAGCTCCTTTTGCATCTCTTCAAGAGTTGCAGGATCTCTCTCTCTCAGCTGATAGGCCATCTCAGGGTCAAACCCTTCAGGAAAATTGTTTAAAGCTGAGCCTTGTGTAGGTTTTAGATCTGGGGAAAGGTCATTATACACACTATTATATCTGGAGCAATAAGGTTGTACACTTTCCCCTGTGTTTCTATGGAGGTTCTTGTAATCAGAAAGGACTTGGAGAGGATTCTTCTTCACTTTCCATTTGTTTAAAAATGTCTGATGGAAGGCTTGGAGATCATTGATACTATGGGGGTTTAAGCCTTTAAACCATTTCCTTACTTCTCCCCCCAGACTTTGAGCAAATAGTCTAAGCTTGACAGAATCATCATCAATTTCATTTCTGTCAAAGTATTCATTCATATTATCCACATGTTGTGATTCAGTTGTAGCATTACTAGCATCATACAATGGAATTTTGGACTGATAGTTCTGTGGAAGATTGACTAGTGGTACAGGAAGGACTAAGGGAGCATACCATGTTGCCATGATATGTGGTGGGGGTGGATGTACAAGAGGTGGATTAAAAAAAGGGAAAGTGGGCTGAAGTGGAGTAGTTTGGACAGTGAATGGAGGATGAAGGGATGTGGATGGAACAACAGTAGACTGCTGAGCTGATCCTGGATGATAGACACCTAAGTTGTGAAGGAAATGTAAATCAGGAGATGTTGTTTCCCTACTACCAGGATGTTCACTTGTTTCAGGAGATGAATTTGAAGCCTCAGAATCTAACTAATCTAAATCAACAAGAGACCTAGTTCTAAAGGGATTTACTAAGTCAACTTGTGATTGTTGTAGGGCTAAAATATTTTCAGGAACTGAATTATCTCTTAATGGAGATCTGAAAAAAGTTGATAATTTATTCTGAGGAGACTTCCTAAGGATACTCTCTAGGTTATCAACTATCTCAGGTGGATCCGAGTCAGGATAGGCTCTAGTGTGAATCTTTCTAGGAGCCACAATGCTATGTTCTTAGACCCAACTTAAACAAGAAAATTTCAACTAGATATGACAGTCTTTAAAAGGTTAACTAATATGTTTCATAAGTTCAAATCCTATAGTCCTCTAACTGAGTTTGAATGATATTACAATGATTAGGGTTCTTCCTTGAGGAGTCTTAAGGTCTGTTCAAGATTGTGGAGTGGCCAAGTGGAATTTTTTAGCTCCTGAGGAGGTAAAAGGTTTTATGGTCCACCACCATGCTTATTGGATACCAATTTGAAATATTTTTTGGGTTTTCTGAGTCATTTTTTAGTTGTGCGGTTTCTAAGAGTGTCCCAAATCTGTTTCAAAACTTAGATATGGTTATGAGACAAAACTAGTCTACTCTTATGGCTAAGCCAGCTGTTCTTTCAAGGTTAGACAAACTCTTATGAGAATCCTAGGTTTTGCCTAGTTTGTTACTGAGTCAAACAAGTTTTGTCATGATTACCATTGCTTGGTAGTGCTTGAAAAGGCTTCTTTTTACTCACAATGTTTTATGAAATTCTAAGGGGAACCGGGGATTAAATTGGGTTTTGTCCCCAGCAGAGTCACCAGAAATGTTAGTAGTTGGTGGCTCAGCTGGCCAATATATCAAATGTTTGAGTGAGTAAAGGGGTTTCCGAGAGATATAAAGAATTCAATTAACAAAATAACTCAAAATTTCCCTAGCAGAGTCACCAGAAATGTTGGCACCCTGTAATTAGCACGTTGGGCAAAATTCCAACTGCAGGGAGAACATTATTTCAACCCTGAATCCGGAGAGGGATCTCTCCAATAAGTGAAAATATGGATTTGTCTTTGAAGCTTTGGGTAACAATATTAGGCTAGTTATGAAGGCCAAGGGTTTTTTTTGTTTTTGGATGGTTGAGCATGATTACTGTTTGAGGTAGAAAGTTCTAAATGCAAAGAGTTTCAAAGGTGTGAAGTTGCAAGCAATCAGAACAAGCTTCAGCTAGAAAGATAGATAATTGCAGGTTTTAGTCCATTGGACTATGGAGTCATAATAGGGTTTAATTGAAACAACAAGGGGTAAGAGTGGTCCATGGGGCAAGTCATCTATGTCTAAGGATCTCTTTAAAGTTTGATTTATGGAATGAAATGATACAACAAGAAGGGAAATTTAACAGATGAAGAACAAAGAGCAGCCTAAGATTAGGTAAGTACTTCTAAACTAGCCTGCTTTTGACATACACTTATGAAAGACATACAATTAATCTAAGATCAGGTAAGTACTTCTAAACTAGCCTTATTTTGATGCACTTTCAATAGAAAACACTTTAAAACAAAGGGAAACTTGAAGGCAACTATTGGAGGAGAAACTAGCGGGCCAGGCTCCACACAAATCCTCTCCTAGCTCTGCTCTACTAGGAAGATTTCAAGAAAGACACAAATATAACAAAGAATGGTCTAAGATCTGGTAAGTACTTTCAAACTAGACAACTTTTAACACATTCCAAGGGAAACATTCAGACAGTCTTTGGGGATAAAACTAGGACCAGGGCACACCATATCTTCCTTAGTTCATCTCTACTCAACATATACTGAAAATAACATTTAAGAATAACAATTATATAAACAGGAGGATGAGGGAACGCCAACATTCCTACTACCTGAACTGAATTAAATCATTCCCAAATAACATAGATTGGAAGAAAACATTCAAATAAAGATTTTCAGTCAAAGAAGGGTACTGATATATAGTAGGTCATAACTCTATGCATGTTGTTCTTTATAAGATAAGGTGAACAGAATGAAAACAGAAATAAAACAACAATTCATAATAAGAAATAACATCACCGTCGACATAGACTAGGATACCATAAATCAACTTGTATTGATGCTCCAAACCAGTTACAGCTTTAAGTCCAATGCTTTAATTCAGCAATCATCTACACTGCCCAGAATAACTAATCTATCACAAGTAGAGCTTCAAGAGCCAATGAATTTTATTTACAATCAGAAGTTTCCAGCTCGATTACATTTCAAAGTTCAGCAACCCACTCAACCAACAATATCTCATCTTCTACAGAGGTATTTATAGAAGAATGAGGAGGTGAGATCGAATACAAGATCTCCCATGGAAATTAATACAGATTAATGACTTCTCGGCCTTTGAGGGGCTCAATGGAGAAGCGTACAGGTAGTCTTACTGTATTAATTGATTTACATTTAAGATTAAGCTCGGTGGGAGCTTTTGTTGACTTTTGAGGCTTTGTGTCATGTTGGAGTAACTCTACAGATATTTTTGCATTAAGTTATTTGGCAGAATCAACTCTCTGGCCATGTTGAGGCAAATATCTGATTTTGAACAATAACTTCGGCCTCTGTTTGAATGCTTTGAGGCACAGGTGGCTTGGTGGTAGCTGGGAGGAATCAATTTGCCTCAGATGTGGTGGTGGAGGCCTTTTTGTCTGATAAAACACTTATGATTTTCTTTAACTGTGTTTTAATCTGGAGGATTAGGCTTTTGATAATCAATCTTAGCCGTAATATCCAAACTTATCTTCAATATTCTGCTCTGGTATGTTTCATCTTCGACACTGATACTCTTTTAATTTATTTAACTCTGTGTCTTGTTGATGTGCAGGTCGCGCAGGGCTCATATGGCATCAATGCCTCATGAAAAAATGACGAAACGTGGACTTCGAACCCCGCAGCTGGTTTCCTTTGATGAATCAAAGGCATGGGAAACGTCTTTCCCAGCCTTTGGCCTTTCTTTAATTATAATGGATAAACCACTAATCCTGCAAAACACACAAAATATTGAGAAATCTTGCGTTGTGGGTTTAACTGCTTCAGAGGGTGTAGGGAGAGAGCGTGGCCGTTGGATGGCATCATCCAATGGTGTAAATATATTTTTGGAGGTTTAAAGGAGAGTAGAGGGAGAGAATATATCAGATCCGTCGATCGTGCAAAGATCGATGGTCGGGAGCGATCCGGGACATATAATAGAGAAATGGAGAAAATACAAAGGAAGTAAGGTAAAAAACCTTAGGTGGAAGAAGAAATGAATGATAAATAAAAGTGGGCTTCGGGATGATTGTGGGCCGTTAGATGAGATCAGCCCACAAGATCAATGGTGGAGAATAAATCGTGAATCGACGATCAGAGGGAGGAAAAGTAATGTAATTAGATGCACCCGATGAAAAAATCCAATGTGATCATATGTGGGTTGTCAATCTGTAGATCATATCAACAATGGGAGATGCGTCAAGAGACCATAATCGGCGGTCGGAGGTGGGGTGATGTGATTGCGCGATTGGGGAAGGTCGATGCGATTACGCGATTGGGCCATCGTAATCGAAAATTTTTAAAGGAGCACAATCGGAAGAGCTTTTGCAGAAGTTTTTGATGCGATGGGTGGAAAATAGGAAGGTGCGTTGACCGTTGGATTGGCCCAATGATCAACGGCGGAAATGGGTTCGGCCAATGAATGGGTGGGGCCATGTTATAATGTATGAAACCAAAAAATTAACCAAAAAACAAAGGTTTTATGGTTTAAGGCGGAAAATATATATAAGGCTTGGCGCCCTATTTTGGGGCCAGTGGATATATGAAATTTAATATGCCCGGGGCATGTAAAAAAGGGGCCAATCGCAATCGGAGCCTCGGGCTTGGTCTTCTTGAGCTAACCATTTTCAAAGTTTGTGATGTGATTAACGCTGTGAGGGGTTAGTGCCTGGTTTTTAGGGTGTGGGCATGTGGGGGAAGTGGTTTATGATTTTGGCCTAAGGGGGCTTAAACCCTTACACAAAAATATGTATTTTTTATGATTTTCTCTGGTTTTAAAAGGGTTTTAAGGGTTTCGATAAGGAAAAGGAAGAGTCTTTAAACCTTATCAAAGGGGTTTGGATGGAGGGGAAAGGGGAAAATATGAAAAATGAAGGATTTTTATGGAGAATAAAGGGGAGAAAATGAGGTTATTTTTGAAGTGGAAGGAGGGGAAAATGGTGATCTGCAGCAGTATTTTCTCTGTGGAATTAGCAGGATTTCAGAGTGTGAAATGGAAAGAACAATGAATATTTGGACAGAGGAATGATGCCTTCAAGAGTCTTCAAGAGATAACACTTTTTAGCAAAAAAATTTGTTCCTTGAAGGCTCCAAAAAGTTTTAGCCACCTTTTGCTATAACAAATTTTATAGGTGGCTAACAACTACGACCATACCTGAGTCTACTTGTTGATCCTTTCTGGATGGCTGCGTCCATACCTTCGATCTTGATTATTATATACTCTATTATGGATGGATACGCCCATACCACATACCATGTATCAGTGATATCATTTTTATTTGTATGCAGATCTTCCAAAGGCAGTTTTTTTAGTTGGGCACATTCTCATAAAGCATTTTACCCCTCCCTCTCTCTCGGGCCTCATGCTTTAGGGGGCATCTGTTACACAACATTTTGTCACCGTCCCTAAAATTCCCTATCCCGCACATTGGAGGAATTTTTCTGTGACCTGTGAGTAGTGACATGACCTGAAACCACTTTCATGTCATCCCCTTTGGTAAGCACAAGCATTCCTCTGAAGAAAGTTCCCTCTGAAAAACCCTAAAAATATATTTTTTTCCTTAGCGTGACTACCAGTTCAACCCTCGCACCAATGGGGAAAATCCACCATAGAGGGTGCACCAACTGGCACTCTGTCCCTGTGTCTCACCAGTTCCAAGCTTAATAAGGGATGTTTTTTAAAAATAAATGGCAGAAGTTTGATTCGAACAAACTCCTGAACGAGTCACTAAAAGGAGTTGGGTGGTTTGGCTCCGGATCTCCATGTATGGGAAGTAGTTTTCCACCTATCATGGAAGCTTCCTTAGAGATAGGGCCAATCCCATGATTTTAGGGATCCCAACTCCTCTTCCCCCATCTATATAAGCTTTCCTTCTCCCTTAGCAAGCTAAATAAACTTGTAATAAGGAGACTATAGCCAGACAGCTTTTGAGAGCCAAGCCAAAGAGAGAGAGCTTTGTCCCATTTCTGATAGGCTTCATTGAGACGTGCTCCACTGTCAGCCCTGTCGAAGGAAGATCAAGCGTGAGAACTTTGGGTTGTATCTTTCCTTTGTTATTTTAATGATAAGCGACTTTGATTATGGTTCTATTCATATGTCTATTTCTTTTATGCAATGAATTACATCCTCTCTAACTGATTTATGGTTACATGCTCTAGATTTTACGTTGTATATCGTTGTATCCTTCACATGTGTGCAGGTGTTCAGACGTATCGAGCAAAATAATCATGATTTGCCAAGCGAGGGACACGAAGCATCATCATTTCTTCAATGACCATTACGTAGGATTTAAGGTAGGTAATTCGTTACGATTTTTATCGTTTTGTAACTACGAACCTGTGTCATTGCATGACCTGATTATTGCTAGACCCGATCTGGGCAAGTAGGGATTGCCTCTGTCCGTAGAGGGGATTTACCTCTCCAACACTAGAGGCTGGACCAAATTTTTTTGAGGAACCTGCTATCCTGATTTGATATGATAGACTGTGCGATCCCAAACTGCACCCACAATCGTTCAAAGAAGATTTTAGGAGTGGCTTCTGCTGTGATATTCTTCTTGCAGGCCGCCATAATGGCCATCTTTGAGAATCTGTCAACGAGCATGAAAAAATAGTCATTTCCATGCTTAGTAGAAGGCAGGCCCGACATGTAATCCATGGACATGGATTCCCAAGGTCGACTAGGGGTAGGTAGCAGAGTATATAGTCCTTGCTTCTTGATGGTTGGTTTGGCAATGGCACAAGCAGTGTAGGATCTGATGTGCTTCACGACATCCTTTTGAATTTTCAGCCAATAGAAATACTTCTGCAATACTGCTACTATTTTCTCGACCTCGAAATGCCCAGCGAATCGACTGTATTGTGCTTCCCATATCATCTTAGCACGCTCGCTTTAAGGAACAAAAAGGTATCCAAGGTGACATAAAAGTGCAACTTAGAGGTGAAAGTTTGGAACTTGCGTACCCCCCAAGAGTGCCTTGTATGTGTGGCCGAAGTCTAGGTCGCTCTCGTAGAGAAGCAGCCAATCAGAAGTCTCATGCCCACAAGAGTTGAGAATGGTGGTGAGCACCACGATCGGTGGTCGGCTGAGGCAGTCTGCAACATTATTGGTGCTACCCTTCTTGTACTTGATGTTCAAATTAAATTTTTGTAGATATGTGGACCACTTTTGATGGCGATCATTCTGCAACTTCCCTTGTGTCTGTATGAACTACAGGGCCGGTGGTCTATGTGAATGATTATTTCCTTCCCCAAAATGTAATGCTTCCATTGTCGATAAGATTTCACAATGGAATACATTTCTTTTTCATAAGTGGGATACTTGCGAACTGTGTCAGATAATGTCTCACTATGATATGCCACTGGATGCCCTTGTTGAGTAAGAACTGCCCAAATAGCATAGTTAGAGGCATCTGTCTCAATCTCAAATGGTTGTTACAAGTCTGGTAATGTGAGAACTAGGGCAGAAAAGATGTGATTTTTCAATTCTATGAACACCTTCTATTGAGATTCCGACCAAAAGAATTTTTCTCTCGCTCTTCCCTTGGTGACTTGACTCAAGGGCCAAGTGATATGAGAGAATCCCAACACGAACCTACGGTAGAAATTAGCAAGACCTAGAAAGCTGTGAAGCTCTGTTATAGTGGTTGGGTTGGCCAATCGTGAATGACTTGGATCTTGGTTGGATCCACATGCACCTCCCTTTCATCAATAATGTATCCTAGATATTGAACCTAGGTCATGCCGAAAGTGCACTTCTCCAAATTGGCACACAACTTGTGTTGCCGCAGTGTTTGGAGGACTTGTCAGATGTGGTGGAGGTGCTCTTCCGAAGTCTGGATGAAGATTAGAATGCCATCTAAGTACACCACTACAAATGAGTTGGTGAATGGCCGCAAGATGTCATCCATCAAACTCATGAAGGTTCCGGCAGCATTCGTCAACCTGAAACACATGACCAGCCATTAGAAAAGGCTTTCCTTGGTTTTGAAGGCAGTCTTCCACACATCGGAGGGTTCGATTGGTACCTGGTGATACCCAAACTTCAAGTCGATCTTGCTGAAATATTTCGTCGCTTTGAGTTGGTCCAGAAGGTCATCGATCTGTGGGATTGGGTACCTATTCCGGACAGTGATCTTGTTCAGCGCTCGATAGTCAATACAGAGTCTCCATGTCCCATCCTTTTTCTTTACCAACATTATCGGGCTCCCACAGGGCGATGAACTTGGTCGTATGTGACCTTTCTGCAGCAGCTCCTGAATCTGCCTCTTGATTTCATTGTTCTCCAGAACAGAGTGCCAATATATTAGTCCATTGGGTAGCAGTGCACCTGGGGTTAGATCAATCGGGTGCTTGACGTGATAGTGTAGATGAACTCTTGTGGGTGAGGTGAAGATGTTTCCGTACTCCTCCATAACCTTGTCCATTTGTTGTTGTCATGTAGAGGAGCCCTGTCTGGAGGTCGTGGCCACAATCTTCTTCTTTCCCTAGGGGCAGATCGTTAGGAAAAAACATTTCCTAGTTTGGGAAATGAGCGTACTACATTGTTTTTTAGTAACCAAAGAGATAGAAGTGGGAGGTGGTACCTATGGTATCTATACAACTTATTTCCCAAAGTAAAAATAATAACGCGAGGCTGAGACTCATACACAACATGATGCTTCCACAAGTATGGTTGTCTTAATAATATTGTTAGCGCTCTAATCTGCCTCAGGCTGAAGGAAGGCGAGGTTCAAGGCAACATCATACCAAGCTCAGCCTCATAGCTAGCCCTACGAGGACAGGAGAGGGCTCTCTCCAGTCAATCTCGATAAAATGATCAATAAGGTGCGAGATGACTTAAAATGGGAACTGATTTTAGGCTAGTAAATATATAGGAAAGGGGTATTTTGATAAATGACTAGGTTTTCTGGGCAGTGTGGGATCAAGAACAGCATGAAACAGAGATATTAAATAAAAGACGCAGATTATCTCATGAGGCAAGATAGGTAAGAGGTTTAGCATCTAAATTGAATTAAAATGGGGTGAAAAGACTGTTGAGAGGTTGACAAGGGCATAATAAATGAATCCTTATCAAACAGAAGAAATTACACTAAAAAATGAAAGGCTTTTCCGAAGCAGAGCAGTAAATTGGATTCTACCTTTCCACTTAAAAACATTCAACAAGTAATGATTATGAATGAACAATAAACATAACGAGAAACATATGAAAACAAAGGAAGAAACACAATGCTAAGTTGTTACCACAGGGATCTTATGAAACAGAGCTGCAACTTTCAATTAAATCTCTGTCAAAACTGTACAATGAGCTCTTTGTTATTCCTCCTCCACACACCTCTCCCAGAACTCTCTTCTTTACAAATGATTTTCTCATACAATAAATAAAATTTTCTGTGGGAAAAAAGATCGACACAAAATGAGGGAATATTTAATCATTATTAACAAACAAAAGATGAAGTGTCGGCCATCTGTTCTGAAGCAGCATCCCCTTTTCTATTCGAATCTATTGATGATCGATGAAGAGATGACATCTCTAATGTAGACCTTCCAAATCACAACTGAAGTCAAAAAATAGACTATCCACTCCTATTTCCCAGCTATGGTAGATGTCTCCGTTTAAATTTAGACTTTCAGCCTTTGACTGCCACTTTCCCTTTTACTGTTTAAATAAAACCAATTTTTCATAATTAGCATCCTTTTCAAAATTTGGGGCGCTTTCATCTTGACGTATCAAATTCAAGTTATGGATGTGTCAGATCTTGAATTGCCAGTTCATATCATGTTAATTATTTCACATCGACGTTGATTTCACATTTGGGATTGGATCCTATTGGTAGTGCTAAGTTTCAAATACCTACCAACACTACAATTATAGAGCGATGAAAATGAGAAGGCTCGAGTTCTGACCCTGCCCATGCATGGCACGTTCATTTTGAACACATGGATAACATAAATAGACTTGCACTGCTCTCCTTAACCAGTCAAAAAACTAAGGAAACAATTTAGGTATTAAAAGAACTTGCTGGCACTCCCATAATTGGAAAACAACACTAATTTAGTTGATCTCAAAATAATCGAAATCATTAAAATGCCTGTAGAAAAGGCTCTAGAAAATTTTGATCGACCAATCCTCATCAATCCACACATTTGGTTTCTGGACATTCAATGCACTAGGATATGATCCTTTTCGCAACATTAGCGGACTAGATTCTATGTCAACTCTATGATTTGATGGTTCAACAACAGTTTTTTTTCCTCCCTTTGATATTTGTGACTTTAATGCCAACAGTATAATTCTCTCTATGACGCAGCTGGATGGGAACAATTTCTTGTCTGACTTATCAGGCACAAGGTTGACTGATGTAAGTCTACCATTTGAGAATACAAATCTCCGATGGGTGTAAGCCCCTTTTTATAATCATAACTTCTCCCATCATCTACATAGAGCTCATCTCCAGCCTCCAACAGTATGTTTTATAATCCTAATGCTCAAGTCAGCTCTCATCGGCCTTCTTTACTATCACCATCAACCTTTGATGGAGTTACATTCTCCCTCTGCTGCAGACAATGCCACGCTTCCATGGCTTAAAACTAATGAGCTCTCTACGCTATTGTACAATGGTGCTGTTTCTACGACAGGTGGACTGCCACATTACATTTGTCATTTAAATAAAACAAAAAAAAATGAATTTTACCAAAAATACGCCTTTAATGAACTGAAACAGAGTTCCGTTGATGTGCCCAAAACTGTTTCCATAGACAGGTTGTGAATTGCGCATAATGAACTGGGACGTAAAGATCCATTGGCATTTAGAGCTACTGGCAAGACATTTGTGCGGCCAATCATTGCTTCAAACTGTTGCAGTTGCATTTCAGAAGGCTGATGAGATGATAGTGATAACGAGAGTCCTTGGCCCACGCCGCATTTACAACATTCAATACCCAACATGAATTCATAAATTCTGTTTGACTGCCCTGTAACGCAAGTCTTATTCTTGCCTTCAATCTGAAAACCAATGGTTCATGCAGCTTATTAGAAGAAGATGCCAGCAACGGATTTGTCTTTCAGGTTTAATCCATTTTGCCTTTTAAACCACCTCCGAGCTCATTGAAGCATCCAATTGAATTCCTGTAGGTGGTTCCAATGTATCGACGGCCTCCTTGGGAAAATTGGATTGCGGCAACCACATATGAATATAGATAAAAACAAACCAATTCTAACAAAACAATCTGCAATTACCAGCATTACAAACTTATTTGGAGCAAACACACTTGAAATCGTTTGAGTTTTGTGGTTCAGAGATAATTTTCGGCCTCTGGGCTTTATGCGCCACGTGTAGACCCAATGTGCCGCGGCCTTTGGGTGTGCCGCGCCTGTGGGAAATGACACTGTTAATTCCGGCTTTATGCGCCGCATTGATCCTGTGCGCCGCGCCAAACTTCAATGCGTCGCACCACACACAAACACACAGTTTTAGCTTCAAAATTAAATTGTGCCCTCTCACATTAGCAGCTGGTGACATTTATGGCTTTCTCCAAGTTATAGCATCACTGCATCGATCGATAATCTTCAGATTTTCCGACTTAACTTCCACAACGCAGTCAGTAGGCACTTCAGCAGAAACTGTCCTACCAATGCTATAGAACTTTGGCACTTTCTCATTTTGATACAAACTCTATCTTTCATTTCCTTCTCTAACCCTCTTTAGCTGAAATGATGTTTCTTCTGTTGATTGTTTTGCAGGGATAGGAGTTGCTAAAGCTGCTGCCATTGAAGAGGTGTACAACTTGAAACACTTTGACAAATTACAAATTTATTACAAAAACACATTTGATGATTTCTTCTTCAAAACAGAGTTTTGAAGAAGAATCAATCTCGCATTATTGACGATGACATTACTGATATAAAAAACTTATTGAACCTTCCTCTAGCCTGCAGGCATTATTCGACATCTTTGAAGACGAACCACTAGACCTTGACTCTGGAGAAAATGACTATTTTTGACAAAAATAGCATTAATGACTGCAAATGACGAGAAATTAACCTTGGTGAATTTGACTCTGACAGAGGACTTACAAGACTGAGTCTAACATTGGCTCCAATGGGGATGGCAGCTGCCACTTCTTGGAGGTGCCAAGAACTGCAGATATTTGGGAGAGCAGACAGTGCCTCCATCCATTAGGCTATGGATTCATTACTTTGACAAAAGACTGATGACTGAATTTCGAAACTGAAATCACTGAAAGACTTGACTCTAACAAACTAACTCAACATGACTAAGACTTGAACTTAAAACTTAAAACTTGATGGAAGTACATAACCGCCTGTGTTTCTTACAAGACAATATACCATCAAACTATATCATAATTCCAATGTAACCAATCAAGCAGATGCCTTCTTGATTGATTCTCCTGATCAGATCTCCTGGTCAACAATAGATACTGGTAACTGGGCATTAAAAAACACAACTGACCATGATCTCCTTCATCACTGAAAACTGCAATAATCACCTTCACTGCAGACTGCAACAGATTTGCCAATGGATCCTGAAAAACATGAAGATTTACCTCCTGCTGAAAGAACAAGGTGTCCTTTGCTTCAAAATATGATCTTCCTTCATCATGTACTTCAGTAAAAATATGTTCCTGGGCTTCAAAAAACTCTGAACAGGTAGATGAGCAAATCTCCTCTTGTAAAAACATTTCAACACATGAAACATATGAAGAAGAATCTGAATGGAAATCCTGAATGGTCTGATCTTCTGTAGTTTGAATATACTGTAGGTCATCTTCATATGATATGATAGCCAGATTATCATTTTATTCATTAATCATAAGGAAAGCAACTTCAGCTGATTCTTGATGCTCAACACTATCATTTCTATCATCTACCATAAATTCATCCAAAGGAACTGTTTCACTTACTTGAACGAAGATCTCATCTCGTTGTTCATGAACTGACTGGATTGCTTCTTTATGAAGGTTGTGTTTTAATGAACTGAGAACATTTGGATTCACAACTCTGTCTTCTACATCCCAGAAGATTTCAACAGTAGAGTTCTGCACAAGGTATTCTTGATCATCACGATCTGAATCTGGATCTGAAACAGCTGACTTGACATTATCACATTCTGAAATTGAAACTTGACTTCCCTGCATGCTGTCTTCTTCCATGGACAGATCTGAAACAAGATCTTCTCTTTCATCACTTTCAGCCATATAGACATCTTCAACTTGCTGATCTATAAAGCTACTTACAGGACTGTCATCCTTTTCAGAAAAGGAAGAAGTTCCACCATCACCTTCTTGACCATGTGCACACTGCAGATCTGCGTTAACTTGAGCTGGAACATGACCGTTCAAGAGTTGATCTATCTCGTCTTCAGATAGAGGAGATAATACATTTTATTTTCTTTTGCTCAAACAGTGATTGTCTTCATTGATTTCAAGTGAAGGATTATACAGATTTTCCTCATACTGTTGATCCATTTCATGTAATTCCTGTTGACTGTCAAGATGCAAAATGGCTTCATTTTCCACCATACTAAGATCTTGATCCTACTGCAAATTTTCATGATCGTCTTTATGCTGCTGAAATGGATTTTCATACAGGGCTTCCATGATCTCATCATCCATGAAATTATCATCTTCATAATATTTCTCAAGGCTTTCAATAAAGTAGAAATTTGTTTGCAAATAGCCAGAACCCCTGTCACACCCTCGATAAGATGCTTGATATCTTTCAATGAACAGAGCATGAAAATCCTTTAAACAGTAAATATAGGATGGTGGAAAATTTTCATAACAAGATTGGGCTTCACCTTCCAGAGTGGCCAGGAATATCTTCATCAAGAAATCTTTAGGAAAATCCACCTTCAACCTGCGAATATGCATGTGAAATCTAACCAGATGTAAAGCAACATCTTTCTTACCATCATCGTTAAACGTAGGCAGATTCCTTGACCAATTTACCTTTGGAATTTTATTCGGAAACTCCTGAATGTGATCTCGGCTCATGGGAGCGTATCTTCTGCAAACTCCGATCCATCTTGAAAATCTCAAAGCTACTCGATCTGTCAAAGTGAAGTCACCATGAAGTATTGATCTCTGATTTTTAGTGAATAAAGTCGCCAGTGAATGATTCTTACCGATGTCTCGATCGTTTTTCACCATCAACGACCGTATCCGAACCCATGTACCACTGGGCAAGACACCCACAAATCAAGTGTTACATTCACACTTAAACCATCTTCCCAGTATGGTCGCCACTATGTTAGCGCTCAAATCTGCCTCAGGCTGAAGGAGGCAAAACTCGAGGCCACATCAAACCAAGCTCAGCCTCGTAGCTAGCCCTACGAGGACAGGAGAGGGCTCTCTCCAGTCAATCTCGAATAATGAGCAATAAGGTGCGAGATGACTTAAAATGGGAACTGATTTTAGGCTAGTAAATTGATAGGAAAAGGGGTTTTAATGAATATCTGAGTTTCTGGGCTGTGTGGGACTAAGGACAGCAAGAGCAGAGATTTAATCAAAGGCACAGATTATTCCATAAGGAAAGATAGGAGTGAAATTTAACAATTAAATTGAAATTAAATGGGGTGAAAAGACTTCTGAGAGGTTGACAAGGGAATAATAAATGAATCCTTATCAAACAGAAGAAATTACACTAAAACATGAAAGGCTTTTCCTAGGCAGAGCAGTAAATTGGATTCTACCTTTCTACTTAAAAGAATTCAACAAGCAATGATTATGAATGAACAATAAACATAACGAGAAACATATGAAAACAAAGGAAGAAACACAATGCTAAGTTGTTACCACAAGGATCTTATGAAACAGAGCTGCAACTTTCATTAATTCTCTGTCAAACAACTGTACAGTGAGGCTCTGTATTTCTCCTCCTCCACCAGCTTTCAGAACTCTCTCACTACAAAGGATTTACAATAATAAATAAGACTATCTGTAGGAAAACTGATCGACTCAAAATGAGGGATGATTTAATCATTATTAACAAACAAAGGATGAAGTGTTACCATCTTCTCGGCGGGCTCCCCTCTTTTCTATCTAAACCTATCGATGATTGATGAAGAGGTGACATCTGTAATGTAGACCTTCCAAATCACAACTGAAGTAAAAAATAGACTATCCACTCCTATTTCCCAGCTATGGTAGATGTCTCCATTTAAATTTATACTTTTAGCCTTTGACTGCCACTTTCCCTTTTACTGTTTAAATAAAACCAATTTTTCATAATTAACATCCTTTGCAACATTTGGGGCACTTTCATCTTGACGTATCAAATTCAAGTTATGGATGTGTCAGATCTTGAATTACTAGTTCAGATCATGTTAATTATTTCACATCGAGGTTGATTTCACATTTGGGATTGGATCCTATTGGTAGTGCTAAGTTTCAAATACCTACCAACACTACAATTATAGAGCGATGAAAATGAGAAGGCTCGAGTTTTGACCCTGCCCATGCATGGCACGTTCAGTTTGAACACGTGGATAACATAAACAGACTTGCACTACTCTCCTTAACCAGTCAAAAAGCTAAGGAAACAATTTAGGTATTTAAAAGAACTTGCTGGCACTCCCATCATTGGAAAACAACACTAATTTAGTTGATCTCAAAATAATTGAAATCATTAAAATGCCTGTACAAAAGGCTCTAGAAAATTTTGATCGACCAATCCTCATCAATCCGCACATTTGGTTTCCGGACATTCACTGCACTAGGATATGATCCTTTTCGCAGCATTAGCGGAGCAGATTCTATGTCAACTCTATGATTTGATGGTTCAACAATAGCTATTTTTCCTCCCTTTGAGATTTGTGACTTTAATGCCAACAATATAATTCTCTCTAAGACGTAGCTGGATGGGAACAGTTTCTTGTATGACTTATCAGGGGCAAGGTTGACTGATGTAAGTCTACCATTTAAGAACAAAAATCTCCGATGGGTGTAAGCCCCTTTTTGATAATCATAAATTCTCCCATCATCTACATAGAGCTCATCTCCAGCCTCCAACAGTATGTTTTATAATCCTAATGCTCAAGTTAGCTCTCATCGGCCTTCTTTACTATCACCATCAACCTTTGATGGAGTTACATTCTCCCTCTACTGCAGACAATGCCACACTTCCATGGCTTAAAACTGATGAGCTCTCTACGCTGTTGTACAATGGTGTTGTTTCTACGACAGGTGGACTACCACGTTACATTTGTCATTTAAATAAAACCAAAAAAAATGACTTTTACCAAAAATACGCCTTTAATGAACTGAAACAGAGTTCTTTTGATGTGCCCAAAATCGTTTCCATAGACAGGTTGTGAATTGCGCATAATGAACTGGGACGTAAATATCCATTGGCATTTAGAGCTACTGGCAAGACATTTGTGCGGCCAGTCATTGCTTCAAACTGTTGTAGTTGCATTTCAGAAGGCTGATGAGATGATAGTGATAACGAGAGTCCTTGGCCCACGCCGCATTTACAACATTCAATACCCAACATGCATTCATAACTTCTGTTTGACTTCCCTGTAACACAAGTCTTATTCTTGCCTTCAATCTGAAAACCAATGGTTCATGCAGCTTATTAGAAGAAAATGCCAGCAACGGATTTATCTTTCAGGTTTAATCCATTTTTCCTTTTAAACCACCTCCGAGCTCATTGAAGCATCCAATTTAATTCCTGTAGGTGGTTCCAATGTATCGACGGCCTCCTTGGGAAAACTGGATTGCGGCAACCACAGATGCATATAGATCAAAACAAACCAATTCTAACAAAACAATCTTCAATTACCAGCATTACAAAATTACTTGAAGCAAACACACTTGAAATCGTTTGAGTTTGGTGGTTCGGAGATAATTTTTGGCCTCTGGGCTTTATGCGTCGTGTGCAGACCCAATGCACCGCAGCCTTTGGGTGCGCTGCGCCTATGGGAAATGACACTGTTAATTCTGGCTTTATGTTTCGCGTTGATGCTGTGCGCCGCGCCCAACTTCAATGCGTCACGCCACACACAAACACACAGTTTCAACTTCAAAATGCAATTGCGCCCTCTCACATTAGTAGCTGGTGACATTTATAGCTTTCTCCAAGTTATAGCATCACTGCATCGATCGATAATCTTCAGATTTCCCGACTTAACTTCCACAACGCAGTCAGTAGGCACTTCAACAGAAACTGTCCCACCAATGCTACAAAACTTTGGCACTTTCTCATTTTGATACAAACTTTGTCTTTCATTTCCTTCTCTGACCTTCTTTAGCTGAAATGATGTTTCTTCTGTTGATTTTTTTGCAGGGATAGGAGCTGCTAAAGCTGCTGCCATTGAAGAACTATACAACTTGAAACACTTTGACAAATTACAAATTTATTACAAAAACACATTTGATGATTTCTTCTTCAAAACAGAGTTTTGAAGAAGAATCAATCTCGCATTATTGATGATGACATTCCTGAAATAAAAAACTTACTGAACCTTCCTCTAGCCTGCAGGCATTATTCGACATGTTTGAAGACCAACCACTAGACCTTGACTCTGGAGAAAATGACTATTTTTGACCAAAATAGCATTAATGACTGCAAATGACGAGAAATGAACCTTGGTGAATTTGACTCTGACAGAGGACTGACAAGACTGATTCTAACATTGGCTCCAATGGGGATGGCAGCTGCCGCTTCTTGGAGGTGCCAAGAACTGCAGATCTTTGGGAGAGGAGACAGTGCCTCCATCCATTGGGCTATGGATTCATTATTTTGACAAAAGACTGATGACTGAATTTTGAAACTGAAATCACTGAAAGACTTGACTCTAACAAACTAACTCAACATGACTAAGACTTGAACTTAAAACTTAAAACTTGATGGCAATACATAACCGGCTGTGTTTCTTACAAGACAATATACCATCAAACTATATCATAATGCCAATGTAACCAATCAAGCAGATGCCTTCTTGATTGATTCTCCTGATCAGATCTCCTGGTCAACAATAGATACTGGTAACTGGGCATTAAAAAACACAACTGGCCATGATCTCCTTCATCACTGAAAACTGCAATAATCACCTTCACTGTAGACTGCAACAGATTTGCCAATGGATCCTGAAAAACATGAAGATTTACCTCCTGCTGAAAGAACAAGGTGTCCTTTGCTTCAAATTATGATCTTCCTTCATCATGTACTTCAGTAAAAATATGTTCCTGGGCTTCAAAAAACTCTGAACAGGTAGATGAGCAGATCTCCTCTTGTAAAAACATTTCAACACATGAAACATATGAAGAAGAAACTGAAAGGGAATCTTGAATGATCTGATCTTCTGTAGTCTGAAAATATGATAGGTCATCTTCATATGATAGGACAGCCAGATTTTCATTATCAATCATAAGGAAAGAAACTTCAGCTGATTCTTGATGCTCAAACATGATATCTCTATCATCTACCATAAATTCATCCAAAGGAACTGTTTCACTTACTTGAATGAAGATCTCATCTTGTTTTTCATGAACTAACTGAATTACCTCCTTATGCAGGCTGTGTTTTAATGAAATAAGAACATTTGGATCCATACCTCTGTTTTCTTCTTTCCAGATGACTTCAACAGCAGAATACTCCTTGATGGGATTCAACACAAGGTATTCTTGGTCATCACGATCTGAATCTGAAACTGAAACAGCTGACTTGACATTATCACATTCAGAAATTAGCACTGGACTTACTTGCATGTTGTCTTCTTCCATGGACAGATCTGAAACAAGATCTTCTCTTTCATCACTTTCAGCCATATAGACATCTTCAACCTGCTGATCTATAAAGCTGCTTACAGGACTGTCATCCATTTCAGAAAAGGAAGAAGTTCCACCATCACCTTCTTGACCATGTGCACACTGCAGATCTGCGTTAACTTAAGCTGGAACATGACCTTTCAATAGCTGATCTATCTCATCTTCAGATAGAGGAGATAATACCTTTTGTTTTCTTTTGCTCAAACAGTGATTGTCTTCATTGATTTCAAGTGAAGGAGTATACAAATTTTCCTCATACTGCTGATCCATTTCATGTAATTCCTGTTCACTATCAAAATGCAAAATTCCTTCATCTTTTACCACACTAAGATCTTGATCCTGCTGCAAATTTTCATGATCGTCTTTATGCTGCTGAAATGGATTTTCATACAGGGCTTCCATGATCTCATCATCCATGAAATTATCATCTTCATAATATTTCTCAAGGCTTTCAATAAAAATAGAAGCATGTTTGCAACAGTCATGAACTAAATTTAATGATGGATAAGATGCTTGATATCTTTCAATGAACAGGGCATGAAAATCCTTTAAACAGTAAATATAGGCCAGCGGCAAATTTTCATACCAAGATTGGGCTTCACCTTCTAGAGTGGCCAGGAATATCTTCATCAAGCAATCTTCAGGAAAATCCACCTTCAACTTGCGAATATGCATGTGAAATCTAACCAGATGTAAAGCAGCATCCTTCTTACCATCATCGTTAAACGTAGGCAGATTCCTTGACCAATCTACCTTCAGAATTTTATTTGGAAAGCCTGGAATGTGATCTCGGCTCATGGGAGCGTATCTCCTTGTAACTCGATCCATCTTAAAACTATTGATCTCCCTGCAGTGAAGTCACCATGAAGCATTGATTTCTAGATTTTTCAGTGAATGAAGTCGCCAGGTGAATGATTTCAGCCTTGCGATGTCTGATCGTTTTTCACCATCAACGATCAGATCTGACCTTGATACATGTACTAGGGCAAGACAATCTACAAATCAAGTGTCACGTTCACAAGCAAACCATCTCCCCAGTATGGTCGCCACTATGTTAGTGCTCGAATCTACCTTAGGCTGAAATAAGGTAAAACTCAAGGCAACATCAAACCAAGCTCAGCCTCGTAGCTAGCCCTACGAGGACAGGAGAGGGCTCTCTCCAGTCAATCTCGATAAAATGAGCAATAAGGTGCGAGATGACTTAAAATGGGAACTGATTTTAGGCTAGTAAATAGATATGGAAAGGGGTATTTTGATAAATGACTGGGTTTTCTGGGCAGTATGGGGGCAAAGGACAGCATGAGCAGGGAAATTAAATGAAAGACGCAGATTATCTCATGAGGCAAGATAGGCAAGAGCTTAAGCATCCAAATTGAAATTATATGGAGTGGAAGGATTGTTAAGGAAGTTGAAAAGGGAATTTATGAATGAATCCTTTTCAGACAGAAGAAGAAACACAAAACATGAACGCTTCTCCAAGGCAGAGCAATACATTGGATTCCACCTTTCTTACTCAGAAACATTCAAATTGAAATGATTATTAATGAACTGTGAAACATAACAGGATACATATGAAAACAAAAAGAAGAAACACATGCTAAGTCGTTACCACATGGATCTTATGAAACAGAGCTGCAACTTTCATTAATTCTCTGTCAAACAATTGTACAATGAAGCTTTGTATTTCTCCTCCACACACCTCTCCCAGAACTCTCTTCTTTACAAATGATTTTTTCATACAATAAATAAAATTGTATGTGGGAAAACAGATCGACACAAAATGAGAGATTATTTAATCATTATTAACAAACAAAAGATGAAGTGCCAGCCATCTGTTCTGAAGCAGCGTCCCCTTTTCTATTTGAATCTGTTGATGATCAATGAAGAGGTGACATCTGTAATGTAGACCTTCCAAATAACAACTGAAGTCAAAAAATAGACTATCCACTCCTATTTCCCAGCTATGGTAGATGTCTCCGTTTAAATTTAGACTTTCAGCCTTTGACTGCCACTTTCCCTTTTACTGTTTAAATAAAACCAATTTTTCATAATTAGCATCCTTTGCAACATTTGGGGCGCTTTCATCTTGACGTATCAAATTCAAGTTATGGATGTGTCAGATCTTGAATTACCAGTTCAGTTCATGTTAATTATTTCACATCGAGGCTGATTTCACATTTGGGATTGGATCCTACTGGTAGTGCTAAGTTTCAAATACCTACCAACACTACAATTATAGAGCGATGAAAATGAGAAGGCTCGAGTTATGACCCTACCCATGCATGGCACGTTCATTTTGAACACGTGGATAACATAAACAGACTTGCACTGCTCTCCTTAACCAGTCAAAAAGCTAAGGAAACAATTTAGGTATTAAAAGAACTTGCTGGCACTCCCATCATTGGAAAACAACACTAATTTAGTTGATCTCAAAATAATTGAAATCATTAAAATGCCTGTAGAAAAGGCTCTAGAAAATTTTGATCGACCAATCCCCATCAATCTGCACATTTGGTTTCCGGACATTCACTGCACTAAGATACGATCCTTTTCGCAGCATTAGCGGAGCAGATTCTATGTCAACTCTATGATTTGATGGTTCAACAATAGCTGTTTTTCCTCCCTTTGAGATTTGTGACTTTAATTCCAACAGTATAATTCTCTCTATGATGCAGCTGGATGGAAACAGTTTCTTGTCTGACTTATCAGGCGCAAGGTTTACTGATGTAAGTCTACCATTTGAGAACACAAATCTCTGATGGGTGTAAGCCCCTTTTTATAATCATAACTTCTCCCATCATCTACATAGAGCTCACCTCCAGCCTCGAACAGTATGTTTTATAATCCTAATGCTCAAGTCAGCTCTCATCGGCCTTCTTTACTATCACCATCAACCTTTGATGGAGTTGCGTTCTCCCTCTGCTGCAGACAATGCCAAGCTTCCATGGCTTAAAACTGATGGGCTCTCTACGCTGTTGTACAATGGTGCTGTTTCTACGACAGGTGGACTGCCACGTTACATTTTTCATTTAAATAAAACCAAACAAAATGAATTTTACCAAAAATACGCCTTTAATGAACTAAAACAGAGTTTTGTTGATGTGCCCAAAACCATTTCGATAGAGAGGTTGTGAATTGCACATAATGAACTGGGACGTAAAGATCCATTGGCATTTAGAGCTACTGGCAAGAAATTTGTGCGGCCAGTCATTGCTTCAAACTGTTGCAGTTGCATTTCAGAAGGCTGACAAGATGATAGTGATAACTAGAGTCCTTGGCCCACACCGCATTTACAACATTCAATACCCAACAGGCATTCATAACTTCTGTTTGACTGCGCTGTAACGCAAGTCTTATTCTTGCCTTCAATCTGAAAACCAATGGTTCATTCAGCTTATTATAAGAAAATGCCAGCAACGGATTTGTCTTTCAGGTTTAATCCATTTTGCATTTTAAACCACCTCCGAGCTCATCAAAGCATCCAATTGAATTCCTGTAGGTGGTTCCAATGTATCCACGGCCTCCTTGGGAAAAATGGATTGCGGCAACCACAAATGCATATAGAACAAAACAAACCAATTCTAACAAAACAATCTGCAATTACCAGCATTACAAACTTATTTGGAGCAAACACACTTGAAATCGTTTGAGTTTTGTGGTTCGGAGATAATTTTCGGCCTCTGGGATTTATGCGCCGCGCGGAGACCCAATGTGCCGCGCTCTTTGGGTGAGCTGCGCCTGTGGGAAATGACACTGTTAATTTCGGCTTTATGCGCCGCGTTGATCCTGTGCGCTGCGCCCAACTTCAATGCGTCGTGCCATACACAAACACACAGTTTCAACTTCAAAATGCAATTGCGCCCTCTCACATTAGCAGCTGGTGACATTTATGGCTTTCTCCAAGTTATAGCATCACTGCATCGATCGATAATCTTCAGATTTTTTGACTTAACTTCCACAACGCAGTCAGTAGGCACTTCAACAGAAACTGTCCTACCAATGCTACAGAACTTTGGCACTTTTTCATTTTGATACAAACTCTGTCTTTCATTTCCTTCTCTGACCTTCTTTAGCTGAAATGATGTTTCTTCTGTTGATTTTTTTGTAGGGATAGGAGCTGCTAAAGCTGCTGCCATTGAAGAGTTGTACAACTTGAAACACTTTGACAAATTACAAATTTATTACAAAAACACATTTGATGATTTCTTCTTCAAAATAGAGTTTTGAAGAAGAATCAATCTCGCATTATTGACGATGACATTCCTGAAATAAAAAACTTACTGAACCTTCCTCTAGCCTGCAGGCATTATTTGAAATGTTTGAAGACCAACCACTAGACCTTGACTCTGGAGAAAATGACTATTTTTGACCAAAATAGTATTAATGACTGCAAATGACGAGAAATGAACCTTGGTGAATTTGACTCTGACAGAGGACTGACAAGACTGAGTCTAACAAATACATCAGAATCATCAATAGGAGCAATGTCACATAATACCTCATATGTGAAGGGCTTGATGCTATATGGAAGGCGATACTGTTAGCTAACGTGGAGATCTTGCCCTTAGTGAAGCCACCCAATGGTGTATGGATGTGGGTGAGTTTTGGTTGGCAAGCCCAACCTCTTCATGGCATCTACTGAAATGAGGTTCTTTCTGCTCCCATTATCGGCAATGAACTATACCGGGGAGCCCTTTACCCACATATGCGAGTGGAAGAGACGTTCCTCCTACTCTGGATCTTCTGGTTCCTCCTTATGGATCTTCGTAGTGGCAACAATGGCGTTGGGCTCTACATAAATAATCTGTTTCCCTTTTTCATTCCCCTTTTTAGGTTCTGATTCAGAGTGAGAGCATGCATCTGACTCAAAAGCACTCATCTCAGCCACCAGCGACTGCTTGGCCAGACACTCACCTGTGTTGTGAGTGGAGCTCTAATGGAACTCACACCACTTCCCCGTGTCCTTCTTTAGATTTGCGGTGTTGTTCTTTGCTTGTGGCTTTGAAAAGTTGTCTTGAGCCACCATGGCTTGGCTATGTCCTTTGTTCTGTGGTTTGGGAGCACCTTTCCCTTGCTTTTGATTCGCAGATCCAAAGTCTCATTTCTTCAGTTTGAATTTTTGCTCAATCTTGGCAGCGTACCGATATGTCATACCAAGCGAGGAGATGTCGAGGAACTCCATTTCCTCCTGAATGTATCTATGCAGAAAAATGAGATACTTTAGCACCAGATGTTTCTCTGAGTCTTTGATACTCAACTTTGTGCATAGGGTATGAAATATATTCGTCAGCTCATGCACATCTTGATCACTTTTTTGTCGCAGTGTGGTCCATTGTATGTACTTGTCCTCATAGCTCCCCACAAGATAGTATTGTTCCTTGATGGCTTCTCGAAAAAAAATCCAAGTGGGTACAACCAAGAATAGAGAGGGTTCTGTATCATCCTTTTTCTCACAGTAGGTTTCCCAACAGTCCTTGACATGGGGGGTAGCTTTGAGGAGTGCAAAAATAATCTTCTCCCGGTCGGAAAAATCATGAACCGAGAAATATCCTTCTAATAGATTCAACCATCTATCTACAGCATCTACATCTATTTGACCCTCAAATATGGGAATTTCAAAATTTACTTGTACCCTAAAGGGAGTCGCACCTCCAGAGTAGCTGCTGGATGCAGATGCACCGCCGGTGGGTAGTCATTGAAGGATCTGGGCAAAGTTATCCATCATCGCATTCCTTTGTTTTTCGAGGGCCTCCTCGAGCAATATTTTGATAGGATCTCTTGCTCCCTCATATTTCTTTTCATCCCCCATGGGCGTCCATCGGGGTTTTCGAGGCTGATCTTGCAAAGATTCCACCAGAATGAGCCCTAACTCCTTATACCCTGACCTCGTTGGGGACATGCAAAGAAGGATCAAGAAAAAGAAGACCGCTCTGATACCAATGATCTAGATTTATTCAAGAACGCAACAGAATACAGAAATAACCATAAAAATAGAGATGCAGTGGAAATAAGGTTTCATTTCATTAATATCAAATAACATAAATATGCTTACAAACATAATGGAAATAAAATAGCTAGGGTGCTGGTAGCGAATCTCTAAGAAGAGATGTTGTGGCTAAAAACCTCTGAACTATGTTACCATGGGGCTCGAGGGCGTATTTATTATGAAGAAATAATGGAGAACTCTAAATGTCCAAAAACCTAACCCTAGGAGATCAAGCACCAAAACTATGGGCCCCTTTAGGGTAAAATGGTGTTTCAACTTCTCGGGGATGTAACTTTGGCATACTATCTCCGTTTGATGCACATGATACATCATTAGAAATATCTATTTGAGGACTACAAATGTCACCACAAATATCAATTCCAAAACGAATTCATATTAACTATAGAAATTATGCCCAAAAAACGTCATTTACGGCCTAAAAATGGCTTCGGAAGTTCAGGACTCCAAAAACTGCTAAAAATAGTAATTTGTGCTGAAAATGAAAAACTGAAAGAGACAATGGTGGGGTCCCAAGTGTAATAGGTGGGTGACCACCAATATCCACTTGTATCAACCTTCACCTTAACCTTAACCTAACCTTAACCTTAACCTTAACCTTAACCTTCGCCTAACCCTAACCTTAACCTTAACCTGAACCTTAACACTAACCTTAACCTTAACCTAAGCTTAACCTTGAATTTACCCTTAACCTTAGCCTTAACCTAACTAAACCCATAACCTAACCTTGACCTTGACCTTAACTATAACCTAAACCTAACATTAACCAAACCCTTAACCTTAACCATAACCTTAACCATAACCTTCCCATAATCATAACTTTAATCTTAACCTTGACCTTACCAAGGTTAGGGTTAGGTTATAGTTAAGGTCAAGGTTAGGTTAAGGTTAAGGTTAGGTAAATTTTAAGGTTAGGTTAAGGTTAAGGTAAGGTTAAGGGTGAAGGTTAAGTTTAAGTTCAAGGTTAAGGTTAAGGTTAGGTTAAGGTTAAGGTAAGGTTAAGGTTATGGGAAGGTTAAGGTTAAGGTTAAGGTTAAACGGGTAAGGTTAAGATTAAGGTTAAGGGTAAGGTCAAATTCAAGGTTAAGGTTATGGTTATGGGAAGGTTAAGGTTAAGGTTAAGGTTAGGTTAAGGTTAAGGTTAAAGTTATGATTAAGGATAAGGTTAAGGTTAAGTTAACCTTGACCCTTAACCTTAATCTAACCTTAACCTAACCTTAACCTTAACTTTACCCTTAACCGTAACCTAACCCTCACCTTGACCAAACCCTTAACCTTAACCTTAACCTCACTAAACCCGTAACCTTAACCTTAACCTTACCCTTAAACTTCACCTTAACCTTAAACTTAAGCTTATCTATAACCTAACCCGAACCTTGACAAAAAACTTTACCTTAACCTTAAATTTAACCTTAACCTTCCCCTAACCTTAACCCTAACCTTAACCCTAACGTTAACCTTAACATTACCCATAACCTAACCTTAACCTTAACTTTACCCTTAACCTAATCTTAACCTTAAACTAACCTTAACCTTACCCTTAACTTAACCTAACCTTAACCATAACCTTAACTATATCTTAACCCTAACCTTGACCAAACCTTTAACCTTATCTTAACCTTAACCTAACCTTAACCTTAACCTTAACATAACTATAACCTTACCCTTAACCTTAATCTTAAATATAACCTAACCCTAACCTTGACCAAACCCTTAACATTAACCTTAATGTAACCCTAACCCTTACCAAACCCTTAACATTAACCTTAACCTAACCCTAACCCTTACCAAACCCTTAACATTAGCCTTAAGCTTAACCTTAACCTTAACCTAATCTTAACCTTAACCTTAACATTACCTTAACCTTTACTTTACCCTTAACCTTAACCTAACCTTAACCTTGACTTTACTCTTAACGTAACCTTAACCTTTACTTTACCCTTAACCTTGACCTTACCGCAACCCTAACCTTGACTTTACCCTTAACTTAACCTTAACATTCACTATAACCTAACCCTAACCGTTACCAAACTCTTAACCTAAACCTTAACCTGACTAAACCCATAACCTTAACCTTAACCTTACCCTTAACCTTCACCTTAACGTTAACTTTACCCTTAACCTAACCTTAACCTTCACCTTGACCTTGACCTTAACCTTAACCTTAAAATTAACCTTAACATTCCCTTAAACTTAAACTTAACCTTAACCTTAACCTAACTATAACCTTACCTTAACCTAACCTAACTATAAATTTACCCTTAACCTAACCTTAACCTTCGCCTTGACCTTGACGTTAACCTTAAACTTAGCCTTAACCTTCCCTTAAACTTAAACTTAACCTCAACCTTAACCTAACTATAACCTTAGCTTAACCTATCCTTAACATTAACCTAACTATAACCTTATGTTAACCTAACTTAACCTTGACCTTGACCTTGACCTTAACCTTAACTTTAACTTTACCCTAAGCTTAAGGGTGTAGTCAAGTTAAGGTTACTCAGGTTGAGGTTAGTCAAGTTAAGGTTAAGGTTAAGGATATGGTCAAGGTTAGGGTTAGGTTATATTTAAGGTCAAGGTTAAGGTTAGGTTAAGGTTAACGTTAAGGTTAAGGTTAAGTTAAGGTTAATGTTAAGGGTTTGGTCAAAGTTAGGGTTATGTTATAGTTAAAGTTAAGGTTAAGGTCAAGGTTAAGGGTAAGGTTAAGGTTAAGGTTAAGGGTTTGGTCAAGGTTAGGGTTAGGTTATAGTGAAGGTTAAGGTTTGTTCAAGGTTAGGGTTAGGTTATAGTTAAGGTTAAGATAAGGTTAAGGTTAGGTTAAGGTTAAGGTTAGGTTACGAGTAAGTTATTGTTAAGGTTAGGGTAAGGTAAGGGTAAGGTTAAGGTTAAGTTTAATGTTAATGTTAAGGTTAAAGGTAAGGTTATGGTTAAGGTTAAGGTTAGGTTAAGGTTAAGATAAGGTTAAGGTTAGGTTAAGGGTAAAGTCAAGGTTAAATTTAAGGTTAGGGTTGCAGGTCTTAACCTTAACCTTCACTATAACCTAACCTTAACCATAACCTTAACCTTAACCTTTACCCTAACCTTAACCTTAACCTTGACCTGAACCTTAACCTTATCTTAACCTTAACCTTCACTATAACCTAACCTTAACCTTGACCTTAACTATAACCTAACCCTAACCTTGACCAAACCGTTAACATTAACCTTAACCTTAACCTTACCCTAACCTTAACCCTAACCTTAACCTTATCTTACCCTTAACCTAACCTTAACCTTGACCTTAAATTTACCCTGAACTTAACCTTAACCTTAACCTAACCTTAACCTTAACCTAACTTAACCTTAAACTTGACCTTAACCTTAACTTTAACTATAACCTAACCCTAACTTTCACCAAAGCCTAAGGTTAGGTTAAGGGTAAGATAAGGTTAAGTTTAAGCTTAAGCTTAAGGTTAGGTTAAGTGTAAAGTCAAGGTTAAGGTAAAGTTAAGGTTAAGGTTAAGATTAGGGGAAGGTTAAGGTTAGGTTAAGGGGTTAAGGTTAAGGTTAAGGTTAAGGTTAAGGGTTTGGTCAAGGTTAGGGTTAGGTTATAGTTAAGGTCAAGGTTAGGGTTAGGTTATAGTGAAGTTTAAGGTTAAGTTAGGTTAAGTTAAGGTTAAGGGTAAGGTGAAGGTTAATGGTTTGGTAAAGGTTAGGGTTAGGTTACAGTTAAGGTCAAGGTTAAGGTTATGTTGATCCAGGTGGATATTGGTGGCCACCCACCTATTCCACTTGGGCCCCCACCATTTCCTCTTTTAGTTTTTAGTTTCGGCATAATTTACTCTTTTTAGCAGTTTTTCGGGTCTTGAACTTTCGAAGCCGTTTTGAGGCCCTAAACGACGTTTTTTGGGCATCGCGCCTCTACTGGATATCATTCTATTCTGAAATCATATTCATGGAAAATTTTTTAGTCCTCAGATATATCTTTAAAATGATGTATCATGTGCGTCAAACAGAGATAGTATGCCAAAGTTACGTCCCTGGGAAGTTGAAACACCAATTTACCCAAACGGGGCCCATAGTTTTGGCGCTTCATCTCCTAGGGTTAGGTTTTTGGGATGTTTAGGGTTATCCATTGTTTCTCAATAATAAATAGGCCCTCGAGCCTCATTGTAACACAGTTCAGAGGCCTGTAGCCGCCACATCTCTTCTCAGAGATAGCTACCAGTGCCCTAGCTAGTTTTATTTCCATTCTGTCTGTAAGAAAATTTCAGTTCTTTGATATTAATGAAATGAAGTGTTATTTCCGCTGCATCTCCGTATTTATGGTTATGTGTTTATTCTGTTGCGTTCCTGCATAAATCCGGATCAGTGGTATCAGAGCGGTCTGCTTTTTCTCGATCCTTCTTTGCATGTCCCCAACGAGGTCGGGGTATAAGGAGCTAGGGCTTGATCTGGTGGAACCTTTGCAATATCAGCCTCACAAACCTCGACGGACGCCCATGGGGGAAAAAAATAAAGATGAGGGAGTAGGAGATCCTATCAAAATATTGCTCGAGGAGGCCCTCGAAAAACAAAGGAACGCGATGATGGATAACTTTGTTCAGATCCTTCAACGGCTGCCCACTGGCGGCGCATCTGCATCCAGCAGCCACCCTGGAGGTGCAACTCCTTTTAAGGTACAAGTAAATTTTGAAATTCCCATATTTGAGGGTCAAATAGACACAGATGTCGTAGATAGATGGTTGAATCTATTACAAGGATATTTCTCTGTTCACGACTTTTCAGACCAGGAGAAGATTATTTTTGCACTCCTCAAAGCTACCCCCCATGTTAAGGATTGGTGGATAACCTACTGTGAGAACAAGGACCAGAAAAAACCCTCTCTATTCTCGGCCGTACCAACTTGGAATTCTTTTTGAGATGCCGTCAGGGAACAGTACTATCCCGTGGGGAGCTATGAGGACAAGTACATACAATGGACCACGCTGCGACAACAAAGGGATCAAGATGTGAATGAGCTGACGAATCTGTTCCATACCCTGCGCACAAAGTTGGGTATCAAAGATTCAGAGAAACATTTGGTGCTAAAGTATCGCAGTTGTCTGCACAGATACATCAGGAGAAAATGGAGTTCCTCGACATCTCTTCGCTTGGTATAGCATATTGGTATGCTGCCAAGATTGAGCAGAAATTCAAACAGAAGAAGCGAGAATTTGGATATGCAAATCAAAATCAAGGGAAAGGTGATTCTAAACCAGAGAACAAAGGACAGAGCCAAGGCATGGCGGCTAAAGACAACTCGTCAAAGCCACAAGAAAAGAACAACACCACAAAGCCAAATAAGGACACGGGAAAGTGGTGTGAGTTCCATAAGAGCTCCACTCACAACACAAGTGAGTGTCGGTCCAAGTAGTCACTAGTGGCCAAGATGAGGGCTTCTGAGTCAGATGCATGCTCCGAATCTGAATCAGAACCTAAAAAGGGGAATGAAAAAGGGAAACAGATTATTGATGCAGAGCCCAATGCCACTGTTGCCACTACAAGGATCCAGAAGGAGGAACTGGAAGATCCAGAGGATGAGGAACATCTCTTCCACTCCTAGATGTGGGTAAAGGGCTCCCCTGTACAGTTCATTGTCGACAATGGGAGCCAAAAGAACCTCATTTCAGTAGACGCCATGAAGCGGTTGGGCTTTCCGACCACAACTCACCCACATCCATACACCATTGGGTGGCTTCACCAAGGACGAGATCTCCACGTCAGCCAACAGTGCCGCCTTCCCTATAACATCAAGCCCTTCACGGATGAGGTATTATGTGATGTTGCTCCTATTGATGTTTTTGATGTATTATTAGGACAACAATACTTGTGGAAGCACCATGCTGTGTATGAGTCTCGACCTCATGTTGTCATTGTTACTTTGGGAAATAAGTTGTACAGGATACCAAAGGTACCACCTCCTGCGGTTATCTCTTTGGTTACTGCAAAACAATGCAGTAAGCTCATTTCCCAAACCAGGAAAGTAATTTTCCTGATGATCCACCCCCAGGGAAAGAAGAAGACTATTGCCACGACCTCCAGACAGGGCTCCTCTGCACGACAACAACAAATGGATAAGGTTGTGGAGGAGTACGGGGGCATCTTCACCTCACCCATAGGGGTTCCTCTGCACTGTCAGGTCAAGCACCCTATTGATCTGACCCCAGGTGCGCCGCTACCCAATGGATCGATCTATCAGTGCTCTGTTCTGGAGAATGATGAAATCAAGAGGTAGATTCAGGAGCTGTTGCAGAAAGGTCACATCAGACCAAGTTCATCACCCTGTGGGAGCCCGATCGTGCTGGTACAGAAGAATGATGGGACGTGGAGACTCTGTATTGACTATCGGGGGCTGAACAAGATCACTGTTCAGAATAGGTACCCAGTCCCACAGATTGATGACCTTCTGGACCAACTCAAAGGTGAAAAATATTTCAGCAAGATTGACCTGAAGTCTGGGTATCACCAGGTACCAATTGAACCCTCTGATGTGTGGAAGACTGCCTTCAAAGCCAAGGAAGGCCTTTTTGAATGGCTAGTCATGCCTTTCAAGTTGAAGAATGCTCCCGTAACCTTCATGAGGATGATGGATGACATCTTGCAGCCATTCACCAACTCATTTGTAGTGTTGTACTTGGATGACATTATGATCTTCAGCAAGACTTGGGAAGAACACCTTCACCACATCCGACAGGTCCTCCAAACACTGCGGCAACACAATTTGTGTGCCAATTTGGAGAAGTGCACGTTTGGCATGACTCAGGTTTAGTATCTGGGATACATTATTGATGAAAGGGGGGTGCATGTGGATCCAGCCAAGATCCAAGTCATTTGGGATTGGCTAGCCCCAACCACTATAACAGAGCTTCGCAGCTTTCTGGGTCTTGCTAATTTCTACCGTAGATTCGTGTTGGGATTCTCTCATATCACGTGGCCCTTGAGTCAAGTCACCAAGGAAGGAGCAAGAGCAAAATTATTTTGGTCGGAACCTCAACAGAAGGCGTTCATAGAATTGAAAAATCACCTCTGTTCTGCCCCATTTCTCACATTACCAGACTTGCAACAGCCATTTGAGATCGAAACAGATGCCTCTGACTATGCTATTGGGACAGTTCTTACTCAACAGGGACATCCAGTGGCATATCATAGTGAGACATTGTCTGAGACAGTTCGAAAGTATCCCAACTATGACAAAGAAATGTATTCCATTGTGAAAGCCTATCGACAATGGAAGAATTACATTTTGGGGAAGGAAACAATCATCCACACAGACCACCGACCCCTACAGTTCATACAGACACAAGGGAAGTTGCAGAATGATCGCCATTAGAAGTGGTCCACATATCTGCAACAGTTTCATTTGAACATCAAGTACAAGAAGGGTAGCACCAATAATGTTGCAGACTGCCTCAGCCGACCACCGATCGTGGCGCTCACCACCGTGCTCAACTCTTGTGGGCATGAGACTTCTGATTGGCCACTTCTCTATGAGAGTGACCCATAATTCGGCCACACTTACAAGGCACTCTTGGGGGGTACACAAGTTCCAAATTTTCACCTCCAAGATGCACTTTTATGTCACATGGGACACCTTTGTGTTCCTTCAAGCGAGCGTGCCAAGATGATATGGGAAGCACACTAAAGTCGAGTCGCTAGGCATTTCAGGGTCGAGAAAACAGTAGCAATCCTGCAGAAGTATTTCTATTGGCCGAACCTTCGAAAGGATGTCGAGAAGCACATCAGATCCTGCACTGCTTGTGCCATTGCCAAACCGACCATCAAGAAGAAAGGCCTATATACTCCACTACCTACCCCTAGTCGACCGTGGGAATCCATCTCCATGGATTACATGTCGGGCCTGCCTTCTACTAAGAATGGAAATGACTGTGTTTTCGTGGTCGTTGACAGATTCTCGAAGATGGCCATCATGGCGGCCTGTAAGAAGAATATCACAGCAGAAGCCACCGCTAAACTCTTCTTTGAACGAGTGTGGGTGCACTTTGGGATCCCACAGTCTATCATATCAGATCGAGATAGCAGGTTCCTCAGCACATTTTGGTCCAGCCTCTGGTCAATGTTGGACACAAAGCTCACCAAGTCCACAAATTTCCATCCCCAAACAGATGGCCAGACAGAGGTCGTCAACAGAATGATTGTACACATTCTGCGCATGTACAATTCAAAGCATCCACGCACATGGGACGAGAGCCTCCCTTATGTACAACATAGTTATAACCGGGCTCTCCACAGTTCAATTGGCCATAGCCCCTTTCAGGTGGGCTTGGGATTCCATCCACTATGTCCCATTGACGTAGCCATGCCATTTGCAGCTGCTCAGGCCAATTCAGCTCATGTCCAGTCTGAAGTTGACAAAGCCAGTAGCTTCATCGAGCGCATTCAACACATCCGCCAACAGGTTCATGATATATTGGACAAAGCTAATGCCAAGTACAAGCAACGCCATGATCAACACCGGGTGCCACACAACTTCCAAGTGGGTGACAAAGTATGGCTACATTTGCAGAAGGAGCGCCTCACTGGACCCCACCGCAAGCTTCGCCCGCTCCGATACGGGCCGTACACCATCACCAAGGATATAGGGAACAATGCCTTCGAGCTCAGTATTCCACCCTTCCTTGGTATGCACCCAGTCTTCAATGTGGATCGCCTTCGTCCTTACTTCCACCTCTACTAGACACCTCAGACATTGTAGAATGACTCACACCAACAGAGTTAAATCTAGACAGCATGGAACAAGCCACCACATATTGTATCATGGACATGAAAATTAAGAACACTCGCCAACAGAAGATCCAACTATATCGGGTTGTCAAAGCTGGCCAACTCCTGCACCAAGGAAAGTGGTTCACCAGGGACCAAGTTCAACAGAAATTTCCTCATCTCATGGAGGAACTTAACGCGATGGGGACCATTGCTTCCTAAGGGGGGAGGGATGATCCAGGTGGATATAGGTGGCCACCCGCCTATTCCACTTGGGCCACCACCATTGTCTGTTTCAGTTTTTCAGTTTTGGCATAACTTACTATTTTTAGCAGTTTTCCGGGTCCTGAACTTCCGGAGCTGTTTTGAGGCCCTAAACGATGTTTTTTGGGAATCGTGCCTCTAAAAAATATCATTCCGTTCTAAAATGATATTCATGGTGAAAGTTGTAGTCCTCGGATAGAGCTTTCTAATGATGTATCATGTGTGTCAAACGGAGATAGTATGCCAAAGTTACGTCCCTGGGAAGTTGAAACACCAATTTACCCAAACGGGGCCCATAGTTTAGCGCTTCATCTCCACAAGTTAGGTTTTGGATGTTTAGGATTATCCATTGTTTCTAAATAATAAATAGGCCCTTGAGCCTCATTGTAACTCGGTTCGAGAGGCTGTAGCCACCACATCTCTTCTCGAGAGATAGCTACCGGCGCCTAGCTAGTTTTATTTCCATTACGTAAGCAATTTCAGTTCTTTGATATTAATGAAATGAAGTATTATTTCCACTGCATCTCTGTATTTATGGTTATATGTTTATTCTGTTGCATTCCTGCATAAATCTGGATCATATGTTAAGGGTAAAGTTAAGGTTAAGGTTAGGTTAAGGATAAAGTTAAGGTTAAGGTTAGGTTAAGGTTAAGGTTAGGTAAGGTTAAGGTTAATGTTAAGGTTAAGGGTAAAGTTAAGGTTAAGGTTATGGTTATGGGAAGGTTAATATTGTTAGGGTCTCGTGATTTGGCTAATTGGCAAGCCAAATGACAATGTAACATCAAACCAATCTTTGGAGCTCGATGACCTAGCCTTCCTGGACTCAGAGAGGGCTCTCTCTATTTGTGTAAGGGATATCTATGTGTTTGCTTATTGTATTCTTGATTTTAGGCTAGTTATGAAATAGGTTTTTGGTTTTGGTTTTTAGGTTTGTGAGGGATGAACTGATCAAAGACTAAGATAGGTAAAAATATCTCAGATCAACTGGGCTATGGGGTCGAAAATTTCAAGAAAGCTTTCAAATGGTGATACAAGGTTGTTGAAGAGCTGATTTGCGCAAGGTAAAATGGAGTGGGATGGACATTAAATTTGTGAATAACAAAGGATTTCAAACATAAATAGCTTAATAGCTGACATAAACATGGTAGGGAAAACCATTAATCACGAGAAATGTAACTATAAACTGATCAATGCATAGAAATAAACATTCAAGCCATGCATAGAGATATTGACTCTCTAACTTTAGGAAATGGCTATCAGACTTTAGGGAAATACATTTAAGACAACAAACAACTTAAATCACTATGAAGGAATGCCTAAGCATAGTATTTCAAGGTATTGGGAACTTTGAAGCAAGATTTCATAGTTTTAGGCAAAGGGAAAGATCAGTAAAAGACCTCCTTGGTTCAACAAATGACAATCTAATCAATCAAAGAGAGGTTTCAGAGGTGGAGCTATGACTAGCCATGAGTAAGAAGGGCATACCGTGAATCATACTTAGCATGTATAAAACCATAAATGAAACATGCAAACAATATTCTTCAGTTATCAAAGAGTAATCAAGGATTCTTTGATATGACTAAGAAGGCAGAAAACATAGAAGCTATAAAGAAACAGGAAACTTGAGGTTCCTCCAAGGGCATGTCTCAAATATATTCTCTGCTATATTATAGCAAGCAAGAACATGGAAATATGAATGACAACTAAGAATAAAAAAAGAGAGGGACTCTATACCATTTTACCAAGTCATGTAATCCAACAACAAACCTCCTTCATCATCCAAAAACATTCAAGAAACTATCCAATGCATGAGACAAGTGTTTCTTCCAAGCTTGTATAACCATGTATTACTTCTATTCATCAAGTTCAGCCTTGTTTACAATGAATTCTCATGGAATAAATAGGCCAAGAGTGAGGAAAACCTCCTAGTTAACCTTCCAATCTCATTGGCCTATCCAAAATATCTGATTTTGTCCTTGAGGATTTGCAAAGCCCAAGGCACAAAATATCTAATAAAATATCTCAAAAATGTTAAAAAAGGAAAATAAATTGACTTTTCATAACTAATCATGCCCAAAAATAGCTAAACGCACATGAGAAAAAGGCACATTAGATAGGTACATTTTTCACAAAAATACTCAAGAAATACATCAGCAAAAATTCCTCTGACTTGCCGGCAATGTTTGGAGGCCTTCCAGATGTCGAAACGAAGCCCGTGATGGCTCGTTGGAAAGATATAAATTTCTATTTTCTGAAAATTCTAAGTTTTCTCAAAAATGACTAATTTAAGTCCATCAAAAACTAACCTATGTGTAAAAAATCAATAAAATAGACCTTGCTGATAAATGGGGCAGAGTGTGGAAAAAGTGAGCTTTTTCCGCCATTTTGGGGGAGAAAATCATCTTAAAATGATTTTAAAATTGTTATATATGCCCCTGAAATTATGGCATCCAATGATACCATTTTCATTCTTTGAGTATGCCCCAAACATAAATGGCGATGCCCATGAGTTTCAGCCAAAAACCCAAAAATGACAAAAAACCAAAACTTGTTGAATTTCGCCCAATTTTGGCGAGCATGACCCTCAAGGGTTTTCAGAAACATGTTGTGAAGCTGAGGCAAAAATTTGGAGCTTTGAGGTGTATTTATTCAATTTTGGTGTCGGGCACCTCCTTTGAGTCTCCTTCAGTTTTTCCTTTGTGGCCTTCAATTTCCACCGGGCAAATTGATTGAGCTTCTGATAATGCCCATTCATCCTCCGTTGAAGGTCCAAATCTCTATTTTCCTTCTCCAACTTCTTTTCCAAGTGATAATTTACCATCTCAACCCATGCTTCTTGATTTTTCTCTATCTCTTGGGTGAACAATGTAGTGAGAGGGGTAGATTGGAGAAGGGCAGCTTCTTCTTCCTTTTGTTTTTCAAGGGATTTTTTGAGCCCCATGGTTCTTGGCCTCTTTCTCTTGGGTTGATCTTCATTTTCGTTCTCACTGAACTCACCCATGAGTTCTTCCAATCTTACTTGTGCCTTGGAGGCCTCTTTTTTGTATTTGATGGCCCATGTCTCATATACCGCCATATGGACACTCATCTGTTTGTTTTGAATTTGCAAAAAGTGATTGAAGTTTCTAGCCCTCTCTAGATTAGTTGTTAAAGCATCGATTTGGTTTTCTATATTGATCAAGAGAGTTTCTAGGATTCGGGCTTCATTTTCACTATCATCACATTAGATTTGAATTATGTCAAAGTCCCTTTCCTTTTCATGGCTGCTTTCTTCTTTCTCCTTTCCTTTGCTTTGGGTGGTTCTTTTAGTCTTCCTCCTCTTGGGCAATTCGACAATGGGATTCTTGGGTAATTTCCCCTTGCTTCGGAAGGCCCTAGTGACATTTGGAGTTACAGCTTTAGGCACCCTTTTCCTTGATGTTTGGGGCTTGGCCACTTTTGGAGAAGAGAGCATGACCCCTTGACTAGGAGAGGAAGCTAGCACATGCTCTATTAGATCTTTGCCTTTGTTACTTTCATCATCATTCTTGCCACTATCTTGAGTTTCTTCATGGATGCCTTGACTGTCCTCTTTCATTTATTTTTGAGGGCTGCCCTCCTCACTGTGTTGCACCTGTTCATCATGCTGACCTTCTTTTTGATGAGGCTATTCAACATCATGTTGTTGTTCAACATCATGTTGTTGCTCATCTTCATGCTGCTAATCATCGTGCTGTTGTTCTTATTCATGCTTCTCATCATCATGCTGCTGTTCTTCTTCATGAGGCTACCTTTCCTCATTTTCCTGCACCTATTCATCATGTTTCCATTCCTTATCTTTCCCTTCTTCCCCTTGCTACTCTGTCTTAACATGCTTCTATTCATCATCATCATGTTCTTCCTCCTCATGCTGCCCTTCCTCATCATCCTGTTGTTCATAGTGCTCCTGTTCATCATGCTCTTCTTCCCGTTCAATGGGAAATTTGAGCTTCTTGGGAATGGGCTTGCTTGAAGAAGGTGAAGGATGGTGAGTAGAAGGTGAAGGAGATGTATGGAATGAAGGGACAATGGCGAAATCTGGATGTGTAATGAAAGTATACCAAGTGTTTTCCTTCTTCTCAAGATGATGAAGAATGATAACCTTGATGAGGAAGTGATGAAAGAGGCAGGCTATCTGTTGAGAAGGAGGTTTTTTTTGAACAGTGGAGGCCATTTTCTCAATACTTCTATGGAGGAAGAAAGGGAGATTTAACAATTTGGCTCTGGTGAAATGCATGAGCAACCGGATATGGTAGGCATAGACTCGGGAGAACCTTCCCTCGCAAGTGAAGTATTTCATGATTAACTTCATGAGGGGGGCATAACTAGTCAATAGATATAAGAAGGGAAAAATGGATGGACATGAATCTCTATGATCAGGCTTTAGAAAAGGCTTGTATTGTTCTGAGTCTAGGTGACTTTGTTTAAACCACTTCTCTCCGACATAAGGGATTTTCGTGGCCTTGGAAATGGACCTAGGAGAGAACTTAAAATTCAAGCCTGCCAGTTGAAAGTGCTTCTCTTGAAATCTCAAAGCACAAAGATGTGTCAAAGGGGAATGGATTTTCACCTCTTCAACCCTTTGAAAAAACTCTAGACACCCAACCTCATGAAATTTAAACAAGACTCATGGATGGGTATTTACCTCTTCACTGGAAACAGGCTCAAACCTCCTGTGAAGGCCACTCCTACTGTCTTTCCTGGGAGGAATTTTGTTTTGAATGTTATTTGCAAAACCAAGCTGTCTCAAAATGGCCCTTGAAATGTTTTTCTCAACCACACCTCTGTCCTCCTTATCATTCACTGTTTGACCAAGACAAACTGCTTCAAATGTTTTGTGAAATAGTCCCCCAACACCAACTGTGTGCTCCTTAGAAATCACTGTTTTGTCCTCTTTTATGCCAGACAACAAGTATTTCTCAAATAAAAAGCACATAGTCAATTTATTACTGTGTTTGGGAAAGGTATTGAAAAGAGGTATCTATGTTTTGTTTTTAGAACAAGGATCTCCTTGTGAAAAAACAAAATCACCCTTCTCGAAACAACGCTCTCTACTATTCACTATTTTTGCAAAGGTAGAAAAAAAACACTCTCAAATAACTTTGAAAAATCTCTTATACAATATGCTTTTGGGACTTATAGAGGCTGCACATATTTTGTTGTTTCATCACACATAGAGAACCTTTTTCAAAATGACAAGGCATTCAGACTATGACCATTGTTTTCCCCTTTGATTTTTAACAAAGTCTGCTCTTGTTTTTACCTGTGGGCTATCAATGTTTTTTAAAGGTAGTCAGGGTCCTTTAATACGGTTAAAACATCCACCTAACACTATAAATATGTGTGACAATCACAGCAAAAAAACCTATGAGTTTGCTCAAAAACACTGCCCTCTAACAAACTGCCTTTTTTTTTTCAAACCATTGTTAAAACACTGTTTTAAACTAATTTGAGACCCCCTAAGCACAAGAAAGGTTTCTCCATCTTTGACAAGGACTCTGTCTCCTTAACACTGACTTATCTCATAGTTTTTATATGTTGAAGTGGCCTTAGGACAATTGTTTCTTCACAGAGAAAAATGTAGCAAACCACCCCTTTCAAAAATCGAGAATTACCACGAGGTGATGAAAAATATGTCAAAGATCCTTCACGAGCCTTGGTTGATCATTTGGGGGAGCTTTTAGGGCTTCTTAGAAGGTGAAAAGAGGCGCGACACACTTTCTGGAAAGAACGACGCGCAACAAAAAGCAGTTGGGTTGGCCTTCGGGCAGTGGTGACCAGCGCTACAGGCGCGCCACGTGCCACTGAAGGCTCACCGCACCACAGTATAAAGCCCGTGTAATTTCTTTGCCAAGCGCGCCACGCATTTTCCTAGGCACGTTGTGTAGGCTTTACGCCTTCAAAAAATCTGAAATTTTCTTTGAAGTTTTGTTTCTATTCAGTGAGCAGCCCAGGGGATGTTGCTTTCATTTTGAAATGCATAATGAGACTTTGCCAACGGTCTCTTCCTCCCTTTAAAGTTGAAAAAAGTCAACAAACCTTTGAAATAGCTTTGTGAGGGTTTTGGAGGATTTTTGAAAGAGATTTTGGTAATAATGAAACAAAAGTCACCTTTTAATATTACAAAGCCCCAGATTTTGATTTCAAATGCTGTGGAGACTACTTTTGAATGACACCATAGTCATGGCTCCTCTTGACTTCTTTTTTACAGTTTCTATCTCTGTCATGTTTTCATAAAGAAAAAGGCCTTTGTTTGTGACAGTATCATGCTTCATTTCTTTTAATGTTGTTTTAAATTTGAAACATGGTGTCGTATTCCTTTCTTCACATTGATGAACCTATCGAAGCTTTGTTCACTTTGGCTTCAAATTACCTTTGAAGGAGATCTATGGTAGAAGGAAAATCAAACCTCTTTGATTATCATAGTACCACTGCTTTCCCTCTGTTTTTAACACCATTTTTCTATCCATAAGCCTTCAGCTACTTTCCCACTGCACTTAAAACCATGCCTTTCAATCAATGAAACCTATAGTCAGTCTTTGAAACACCACTACTGTGTTAGTGGTTTTGACTCTATTTGAGACAAGGTGTTAAACAATTTTCTTAGGCAGTTTTCATCATTTTTAGCCTTGTGCTCTTAAATGAGGCCATACCTCTATTCTTAGCCCTCTGCTTATTAAATGAAGGAGGCCTTTATCACATTGCCAAACCCTCTGCCTGTAAAATGAAGGAGCTTTTACAATAGGTGACCCAACCCTCTGCTCATGTTTGGAGGAGGTTTTCTCATTCAATCAACCTTTTTCTACATGTATGGAGGAGGTTTTCTCAGTCTTTCAACCCTCTGCTCATGCTTGGAGGAGTTTTAACACAGTGATGTCATTTCATCTGCTTTCAAGCAGTGTCATCTTTCCTTTTGCTACCTATTCATAGTTAAGCAAATAAAAGTGATAAATTGACAATATGCCACGAGGGGCATTTCTCTGAGATATGTAATCCTGCTGTTAAAATACTTTTGTGCCTCTTTAGACATCAGAAGAAACCTGACCAGTATCTGCTATTCATAAATCACTAACCTTTGGACTAAGTTTGCAGGAGCTTATTGAAATAACTCTCTATCCGGTACTTGCATCCAGGGCTCAAAACGACATGAGAAGCAGCTGTCTTCTCATGTTAAGTTTAATAATGTCTTCTGGAACACTGGTACACTTATGCTCTTGAAAAAGACATTTAAACACTGTAAATCCAACTAATGTCAGTTTGACCTATGGCATATGCACTGCTGAGACATCAAGGTTTGTTAGTGGCGTGACTTAAGAGCATATCAAGTTTTATTTGCAGAGTAGGAAGGTTATCTATGACTGGTTGATATAAGATAGAGGTTCTTTTGGATTTAGGATAGTTTGCCAAGGGAAAATTGCCTAAAGCACCACTACCTAACTTAGGGGAGACTTCTTGGACAGATTTGGAGTATTCTCTTTGGAGCTGATGGACAAGTTTGTATGGCTGAGGCTAGATAGGGCTTGACAATGAGGTTTTATCTCATCATGGGCTGATTGAAAAGGTAGGAGGAAAAAATGTTTATGGGTGTTTTCTAGTTGACAAATTTGACATATTGGAGATCAGCTGCTAGAAAACTTGGCTTTAACAACTAGTCATCATCAACAGGTGAAAAATACTGATGACTAACAATGGCTCCATTTGGGGATGACAACTCCTTTTTAGGAGGTGTCCATAATTTCAGATCTCGGTTCTTTGAAGACCAGTGCATTTATCCATTGGCACAAATTTCTTGCTTCCTTGATGCTATTTTTGAAAATTGACAGCATGATTAGCATCAATGATATTTATACCTACCCCACTACATTTCCTAACATTTTTTCTTCTTTTGGGTGCATTTGGACTAGCAACCCTTTGACATAATATTTTTGAAAAATGACACTATCTATTTCTACACTTATATCAGCCGGGAGTTTAGATTAAACTGATGAACTCCTTTGTTTCTCTACCTATACTGGATCAACTGTCAAGGTTAAGCTGTTTGACAGGATTTTATTCTCTAATCTAAAACATGAAATTGAAAAATGACCAAATCAAGATTAGACAGTCTGGTTTGTCATGTACTTGTGGCATGAAAGACAAGCTGCACAGAAATATTATTTTTCATAAAATGAAAACTAGAAAAACAACGCTAGGATACTCAATTTGTTTTTCATCCCTTCTTTCCTCTTTGGTTCTGTTTGGAGCATGTGGAACCAGTATATTTTCCTAATCTACTCTCATTGATAAGTCAAGCTTACACAATGTTGACTATCTTTTCCTCTCACTAACTTATCAGCAAATAAATTTAAAACATGTTCAATTATGATTAGGCTGGATAACTGAACAAGACATTTGAGCACTAGTAGCGGCATTTAGACTTGCGCGCTTTCCGAATGACTATTTTTTGAACATGGGGATTTCTTTCTATTTTTCAAACTACCCTCTTTTTCTATTTTTCTATTGTTTTTTAATTTTATATTTTTGATTTATTTTTCAAACAATGGTATATACAATGATTGAAAATGTTTTAACTCAGAAATATTGGAAATTAAGAAACTTAAGCATCCTATCTTCATAAGGATCTCCTACCACTCTTGGTCCACTCAGCTCTTGAAAAGAAAAATTTGGAAAATTTTCTCTTTCAAGCATGACATAAGGATTCATGCATGAATCTCTGAACAACCCCGTATCTTCCCACTGTACCTCTTTATACCTATGATTTCCACTCCTTCTTTTGTTGTACATCTTTTTCAAATAATGCATATATTATTTGTCATTTTTGAAGTATATGATGACATCATCAAGGTATGTCAGAATGCAGAAATTCAGAATTGGAAACATGGATTTTAGGAGCATGTTTTTGATATCCAGTGGTTTTGCAATTCTGGGTTTGAAAATGGAACTACTTCCAGCATACTTGAAAAATTCTTGGAGTTGTCTTCTTTGCAAAGGAATTATTTGGCTATATCCTGAAACATTATTTTGCAAATACATATGATTAAAAGAATTTATCATTGTTATATCATGGTATTGGGTAGGAAGGATATATTTGCTGTCACAAGGGTGTGTATTAGTATTTCTAAAATCAAAACAAATCCTATGACCAACTGTTTTACCTTTGACTACTACTGTTTGGTCCAGATTTTTGTATTTTCTTTTGTCAAAGTTGTTTACTGGAGTGATGGCAGTGGCATAGTGCTTCTCACTATTTTCCCTACATGAAGTAGTATTTTTCACAAGATTTCAAATTCTGGTTGTTCTAAGTCTTTGGTGGAGTGGAAAAATGCTAGCTAGTTCAAACAACTCAGGTATATTTGGACTGCAGTCATCATATCCTTTCATAAGAATTTTTTTAGACATTTTTCCTAGATTTGGAGATATTATGGCTACAGTCAAAGCTTCATTTGAAGGGGTAGATTTATGTGATGGAAAATCCTTAAGGTATGGTAAGAACATTAAGCTTTCCTACCCCTGACTTCCGAAGAGTTTTGTGATATGTAAGTCTTCTAACGCTTCTGTTCTGAAAAAGTCTCCTGATGTTACTGCTGATGTTTGCCTAAGGTTTGAGCAATTTTCTTAATGGTACATAATGGTTTGTGCTTCTTTCTCTATCCTTGTTTCAAAAGGAACAAACTCACTTTCCTCAAGACACAGCTGCTCATGGTTATGATAACTTTGAGCATCTAGTTCATCATAGAGAACTTGGGGAAGCTAATGAGGTAGGTCTAAGTTTGTTTCAAATCCTTCTGAATGTTCTTCAATGTCCTCATCACTGTGTAAAATGAAAGAGTTTAGATTAGAATGCAAGGAGTACATCAGGATGTTATCTGGCCTTTCTTGACTATTGACCATGTATTTCATGTGTCATTCCCGATAGAGTATTCTAGTTTGGTTAAACACAGGAATAGTGGCATAAGACATATCAACTTGAATATTTCCCTGAAGCTTAGCTCTCCAAGTTCTAGATAAAAGCATTCAATACTTGGGAGGAATGTCTGCTACCTCTACATCCATGATCAGGTTTTTTGCAGGTATTTGGGCCAAACTGAAACAAATATCTTTGATCAAGCCTAGACATTTGACTCTACTCAAATCAAATGAGTATAAGTCTTTATATGATCTTGTAATTTCTAGGCTTAATCTTTCCATCACAATCTTTGCCATGAGATTATGCGAGGCCCCGGAGTCTAGCATGGCATTATGTAAGATTTGGTCATGGATATTCAAACTGATGTAGAAGGGAAGAGTGGTTCTTTCTTGGAATTTCCCTTCTATTTTTCGACCAAACAACACTTCAGGATTGTCGTCAGCTAGATTAAGGGTGTTTGAATCATTTCCTATATTCAGGACCTTTAACACTTGGGATTTATAAGAGATTTGTGCGATAATTTCAGTGAGAGGCATGGTAATATTTATTTTGGCGATTTCTCCCTCAAAACTGAAGGGTGCTTATAGTTTAGACATGTTTGCTTCATTTTTTTCAGCCATGACTTTCTCTATGTTCTGAGTTTGTTGACTTTGTTTTGGGATTTTTTTTTACACAGCCATCTTGGGAATCTTTGTGGAGGTACTAGGAAAATTTGAGCCAAGACTTGTTTGAATAGATTTATCTTTGTTTTGGTCAATTTTCTTGACCAAAATTTTGTTTCTATCCACTACTTTTTTAAGGAAGGTATCATGGGTTTTAGCAGTGTCTGAGCTACCTTTCTTGGAGTTGTCTTGGTTTTTTCTGCTTCTAAGGTCATACTGCCTGTGAGCTTCTATTATGGAATTCTGAAAATATATGGCAGGATCTTTAAGATCTTCATAGTTGGTTTCATCTTGATTTGGAGAGAAGAACGCTTGTTCTTCTTTTGTGAGGTAAACCTCACTCTCGTTATCAGAACCTATAAGGTTCAAATAATTTTCATCAATGGGTTCTGTATCCCTATGATCTTCTTCCACATAATTTTCATTAAAGGGTGGCCTAATTTGTTGGTCATTTTCCCTTGGTTTTTTTTGAGGTTGTTCCCTCCTAAAATTTTGGTTCCAGTTTTTGTTTGGAGCGTTTGGCTGGTTGTCCCTAAGAGGTGTCTTTTCACATATCTTTTCCCACATTTTGACCATGGATCTAACCAAGTCATCTATTCTAGGATCTAAGGAAGGGGCTGAAGTGGAGACCTCATCCCAATATGTGACTTTCCTTTTTGATCTAGTCCTAGCTCTCTTTTCTGCTAAGTTGGCTTCTGCACTTATGGACACTTTTTGCATTTCCTCTAAGGTAGGGGGGTCTTTGTCTCTCAGTTGATAAGTAGTGTCTGGGTCAAAGCCTTCGGGGAAATTTGCTAAGGTTGAGCCAAGTGGAGGTTTGAAGTGAGGCGGGAGGGCGTTATACACACTATTGAATCTAGTGCAGTATCCCTGGACACTTTCCCCATTTTTCCGTTTTAGATTGTTATACTATGACAAGATTTGAATGGGGTTCTTTCCGATTTCCCACTTATTTATGAATTTTTGGTAGAGTTCTGGGAGATCATGGATACTGTTTGGAGTTAAGCTCTTAAACCATTTTTTGGGTTCTCCACCCAGGCTTTGGGCGAACATCCTCATTCTGATGGTCTCGTCTTCTATTTCCATGTATTCAAAGGCATCGCTAATTCTATCTACATGTTGTTGAGCTGTGGTAGTCTCAACTCTGGTAAAGTGCGGTATTTTGGATTGATATTTATTTTGTAAGGGAGCCAAAGGGTGTGGCAACACCAAGGGTGCATACCAGGCTGCCATGGCGAGAGCTAATGGATGATGTACAAAATGAGGGCTTGTAGGATGAGTTGAGGTGTTTTGAACAGTAGTGGTTTGGATGGGTGTGGCGAATGTACTTGGACTAGTGATCTAATTTTGAGTAGATCTGGGATGGTAGGAGCCAAAGTGATGGAGAAGCTGAAATTCGGGAGGTGTAGTAGGCTAGGCTTATCTACTAGGACTCTGTGGCAGATCTAGGGGTTCATGATCGTCAAAGTTTACCTTACTTTGTTACTTGCTTCTAAAAAGGGTTTTTGCTGATTTTAAGCCAAATGGGGAATCCTTCAAGGCTGTGAGGTGTTCAGGTACTAATCTTGCTTTACGGATGGACCTATCGGTAGCTAAATTGCCAATTTCTGAAGCTTGCCACAGAATCTTCTCTGGGTCATCTACTATGATAGGGGGATTTGGGTCTGGATGAGATCTGGTGTTGATTCTTCGTGAAGCCAGATTTCGAATCTAGAGTTTAGAGAGTATGGTATTTGTGATTGTTTTTGATGGATGTCCTCTCTAGGGGTTTACTAATGTGAAGGATTGTCAAACAAAAATGAGGATTAGTGGAGTCACCAGGTGGATTTCTGTGAGAACTATGGTCCACCACTAACACTATCAAAGATGATTTTGGGAAAAAGTTTTCTATCAAACTTTGAGATAAATACTTGCAAGGAAGAGTGATTCACTTGGTTTCAACAGTTTGCTAGGATGTTTGGGCAAGCTAATGGTTCTATTTGCAAGATTATTTCTGTTTATCTCCTATGTTTAGGTGAAGTCTTCTGAATCGCTAAGCTGTACTTAGTTTGTCACTGATTACAAAGTTTACACCATAAGTTTTAAGTTTTTTGGAAAGGATGAGTCAACATAAAGGTATGGTTTATGAATTTTTGGTTTTTATGGAGTTTTTTAGGCCTACTAGAGGCTAGTGGAGTCGCCACATGGAACTTGGTTGTTTTTGTAAAGATGTAGCTATGGTCCACCACCAATATTGATAAACACCAATCTAGAGATATTTTTTGGGGTTTTCTGAGTTTTCTATATGTAGCCCTGAGGTTTGGAAGAGTTTCCTATAACTGAATCATCATTTTGCTAAGATGGTGAAGGATCTAGTTTCTACTCTTCATACAATACCTAAGCTTTCTAATTTTGACTGATATTTTGAGAGATCCTAAGGGATACCGAGGATGTTTTGACTCAAAGTCCCACTGTGACCGCCATTATGTTAGTGTGGTGATGAGGTGGATAAATGGTAGGTATGTTTGAAGATAAGGGATTTCTGCAGTCCTAAGGTGTACTTAGATTGTCACTAACTCAGAGTCCCACCGTGATCGCCATTATGTTAGGGAGCGGTGGGATAAGTCAATCAGATAGTATTCTTAAGGCTGCTGGAATGTTTAGGGAATCTAAGTTTGTTTATCACTCAGGGTCCCACCATGATCACCATTATGTTAGAGTAGCGATGAGGTGGCTGATTGGATAGTATTCTAAAATTTAGCAAAGTAGTAAGGCCTACTGGAGGCTAGTGGAGTCGCCAGGTGGATTTTTAGTTGTTTTGAGAGTATATGTGTATGGTCCACCACCAATATTGATAAACACCAATCTAGAGATATTTTTGGGTTTTCTAAGTTTCATATATGTCACCCTGAGGTTTGGAAGAGTTTCCTATAACTGAATCAACATTTTGCTAAGATGGTGAAGGAGCTAGTTTCTACTCTTCAGACAATACCTAGGCTTTCTAATTTTGACTGAGATTTTGAGAGATCCTAAGGGATACTGAGGATTTTTTGACTCAAAGTCCCACCTTGATCACCATTATGTTAGTGAGCGGTGGGATAAGTCAATCAGATAGTATTCTTAAGGCTGTTGGAATGTTTTAGGGAAACTAAGTTTGTTTATCACTCAGGGTCCCACCATGATCGCCATTATGTTAGGGTCTCGTGATTTGGCTGATTGGCAAGCCAAATGATAGTGTAACATCAAACCGATCTTTGGATCCCAAGGACCTAGCCTTCCTATACTCAGAGAAGGCTCTCTCTATTTGTGTAAGGGATATTTGTGTGTTCGCTTATTGTATTCTTGATTTTAGGCTAGTTATGAAATAGATTTTTGGTTTTGGTTTTTAGGTTTGCGAGGGATGAACTGATCAAATACTAAGATAGGTAAAAATATGTCAGATCAACTGGGCTATGGGGTCGAAAAGGTCAAGAAAGCTTTAAAATGGTGATACAAGGTTGTTGAAGGGTCGATTTGAGTGAGGTAAAATGGATATTTGGGTAAAATCGAGTGGGATGGACATTAAAATTGTGAATAACAAAGGATTTCAAACATAAATAGCTTAACAGATGACATAAAAATGGTAGGGAAAACCATTAATCATGAGAAATGTAACTATAAACTGATCAATGCATAGAAATAAACATTCAAGCCATGCATAGAGATATATCACTCTCTAACTTTAAGAAATGGCTATCAGATTTTGGGGAAATACATTTAAGACAAAAAAAAATTTAAATCACAATGAAGGAACACCTAAGCATAGTATTTCAAGGTATTGGGCACTTTGAATCAAGATTGCATAGTTTTAGGCAAAGGGAAAGATTAGTACAAGACCTCCTTGGTTCAAAAAATGACAATCTAATCAATCAAAGAGAGGTTTCAGAGGTTGAGCTATGACTAGACATGAGTAAGCAGGGCATATCGTGAATCATACTTAGCATGCATAAAACCATAAATGAAACATGCAAACAATATTCTTCAATTATCAAAGAGCAATCAAGGATTATTTGATATGATTAAGAAGGAAAAAAACATAGAAGCTATAAAGAAACAAGAAACTTAAGGTGCCTCCAAGTGCATGTCTCAAATCTATTCTCTACTGTCTTATAGCAAGCAAGAACATGGAAATATGAATGAAAAATAAGAAAAAAAACAGAGAGGGACACTATACCGTTTTACCAAGTCATGGAATCCAACAACAGACCTCCTTCATCATTCAAAAACATTCAAGAAACTATCCAATGCATGAGACAAGTGTTTCTTCCAAGCTTGTATAACCATGTATTTCTTCTATTCATCAATTTCAACCTTGTTTACAATGAATTCTCATGGAATAAATAGGCCAAGAGTGAGGAAAACCTCCTAGTTCAACTTGCAATCTCATTGGCCTATCCAAAACATCTGATTTTTTCCTTGAGGATTTGCAAAGCCAAAGGCACAAAATATCTAATAAAATATCTCAAAAATGATAAAAAAATAAAATAAGTTGACTTTTCACAACCAATCATGCCCAAAAATAGCTAAACGCACACGAGGAAAATTCACTTTAGATAGGTACATTTTTCACAAAAATACTTAAGAAATACATTAGCAAAAAGTCCTCTGACTTGCTGGCAACTTTTGGAGGCCTTCCCGATGTCAAAACAAAGCCCGTGAGGGCTCGCTGGAAATCTCTGAATGTCTATCTTCTGAAAAAGCTAATTTTTATCCAAACTGACCACTAGAAGTCCATCAAAAACTGACCTGTGTGTAAAAAACCAAAAAAATAGACCTTCCTGATAAATGAGGCAGAGTGTGGAAAAAGTGAGTGTTTTCCACCATTTTGGGGGAGAAAATCATCTTCAAATGATCTGAAAATTGCTGAGTATATGCCCCTGAAATTATGGCATCCTATGATACCATTTTCATCATTTGAGGATGTCCCAAACAGAAATGGCGATGCCCATGAGTTTTAGCCAAAAAACCCAAGAATGACAAAAAACCAAAACTAGTTGAATTTCGACCAATTTTGGCAAGCATGAACCTCAAGGGTTTCCAGAAACATGCTGTGAAGATGAGGCCAAAATTTGGAGCTTTGAGGTGTCTTTCTTCAATTTTGGTGCCGGGCACCTCCTTTGAGCCTCCTTGAGTTTTTCCTTTATGGCCTTCAATTTCCGCCGGGCAAACTGATTGAGCTTCTTATAATGCCCAGTCATCCTCCATTGAAGGTCCAAATCTCTAGTTGCCTTCTCCAACTTCTTTTCCAAGTGATCATTTACCCTCTCAAGCCATGCTTCTCGATTTTTCTCTATCTCTTGGCTGAACAATGTAGTGAGAGGGGTAGATTGGAGAAGGGTAGCTTCTTCTTCCTTTTGTTTCTCAAGGGCTTTTTTGAGCCCCATGGTTCTTGGCCTCTTTCTCCTGGGATGATCTTCATCTTCGCTCTCACCGAACTCAACCATGAGTTCTTCCAATCTTACTTGTTCCTTGGAGGCCTATTTTTTGTATTTGATGGCCCGTGTCTCATATACTGCCATATGGACACTCATCTGTTTGTTTTGAATTTACAAAAAGTGATTGAAGTTTCTAGCCCTCTCTATATTAGTCCTCAAAAGCATCAATTTGGTTTTCTCTATTGATCAAGAGAGTTTCTAGGATTCGGGCTTCATTGTTGCTATCATCACTTTGGATTTGAATCATGTCGAAGTCCCTTTCCTTTTCATGGATGCTTTCTTCTTTCTCCTTTCCTTTGCTTTGGGTGGTTCTTTTAGTCTTCCTCCTCTTGGGAAATTCGACAATGGGCTTCTTGGGCAATTTCCCCTTGCTTCGGAGGGTCCTAGTGACATTTGGAGTTAGAGCTTTAGGCACCCTTTTCCTTGATGTTCGGGGCTTGGCCACTTTTGGAGAAGAGGGCATGGACCCTTGCCTAGGAGAGGCAGCTAGCACATGCTCTATTGGCTCTTTTCCCTTGTTACTTTGCTCATCATTCTTGCCACTATCTTGAATTTCTTCATGGATGCCTTGGCTATCCTCTTTCATTTCTTTTTGAGGGCTGCCCTACTCACTGTGTTGCACCTATTCATCATGCTGCCCTTCTTCTTCATGAGGTTGTTCAACATCATGTTGTTGTTCAACATCATGTTGCTGCTCATCTTCATGTTGCTCATCATCATGCTGCTATTCTTCTTCATGCTGCTCATCATCATGCTGTTGTTCTTCTTCATGAGGCTGCCTTTCCTCACTGTCCTACACCTGTTCATTATGTTGCCCTTCCTTATCTTGCCCTTCTTCCCCTTGCTTCTCTGTCTCAACATGCTGTTGTTCATCATCATCATGTTCTTCCTCCTCATGCTACCCTTCCTCATCATGTTGTTGTTCATCATGCTCTTCTTCTTGTTCAATTGGAAATTTGAGCTTCTAGGGAATGGGCTTGCTTGAAGAAGGTGAAGGATGGTGATTATAAGGTGAAGGAGATGTATGGAATGAAGGGATGGTGGCGAAATATGGATGTGTAATGAAACTATCCCAAGTGATTTCCTTCTTCTCAAGCTGATGAAGAATGATAACCTTGATGAGGGAGTGATGAAAGAGGCAGGGTATCTTCTAAGAAGGAGGTTTTTTCTGAACAGTGGAGGCCATTTTCTCAATGCTTCTATGGAGGAAGAAAGGGAGATTTAAAAATTTGGCTCTGGTGAAATGCATGAGCAACCAGATATGGTAGGCATAGAATCGAGAGAACCTTCCCTTGCAAGTGAATTATTTCATGATTAACTTCATGAGGGCGGCATAGCTAGTCAATAGATATGAGAAGGGAAAAATGGATGGACATGAATCTCTATGCTCAGGTTTCAGAAAAGGCTTGTATTGTTTTGAGTCTAGGTGACTTTTTTTAAACCACTTCTCTCCGACATAAGGGATTTTGGTGGCCTTGGAAATGAACCTAGGAGAGAACTTAAAATCCAAGCCTGCCAGCTGAAAGTGCTTCTCTTGAAATCTCAAAGCACAAATATGTGTCAAATGGGAATAGATTTTCACCTCCTGCACCCTTTGAAAAAAATCTAGACACCCAACCTCATGAAAGTTAAACAGGACTCATGGATGGGCATTTACCTCTTCAGTGGAAACAGGCTCAAACCTTTTGTGAAGGCCACTCCTATTGTCTTGCCTGGGAGGCATTTTTTTTTTATTGTTATTTGCAAAAACAAACTGTCTCAAAATGGCCCTTGAAATGTTTTTCTCAACCACACCTCTGTCCTCCTTATAAATCATTTTTTTGTCCTCTTTTATGCCAGACAACAAGTATTTATCAAATAAAAAGCACACAGTCAATATATTACTGTGTTTGGGCAAGGTATTGAAAAGAGGTATCTATGTTTTCTTTTTAGAACAAGGATCTCCTTGTGAAAAAACAAATTCACCCTTCCCCAAACAACACTCTCTGCTATTCACTGTTTTTATAGAGGTAGAAAAAAAATACTCTCAACTGACTTTGCAAAATATCTGATACACTCTGCTTTTGGGACTTATAGAGGCTGCACAGATTTGGCTGTTTCATCACACACAGAGGACCTTTTTCAAAATGACAAGGCATTCAGACTATGACCACTATTTTCCCCTTTGATTTTTAACAAAATCTACTCTTGTTTTTACCTATGGGATATCAATGTTTTTTAAAGGAAGTCAGGTTCCTTTAAGATGGTTAAAACATCCACCTAACACTGTAAAGATGTGTGACAATCACAACAAAAAAACATCTGAGTTTTCTCAAACACACTGCCCTCTAATCACTGTCTCTCTCTTATGCTCTTTATATGACAAACTGCCTTTTGTTTTAAAACCATTGTTAAAACATTGTTTTAAATTGATTTGAGACCCCCTAAGCACAAGAAAGGTTTCTCCAGCTTTGACAAGGACTCTGTCTCCTTAGCACTGACTTATCTCATAGTTTTTATATGATGAAGTGGCTTTAGGACAATTGTTTCTTCATGGAGAAAAATGTAGCAACCCACCCCTTTCAAAAATTGAGAATCACCACGAGGTGATGAAAAATACATCAAAGATCCTTCACGAGCCTTGGTTGATCATTTGGGGGAGCTTTGAGGGCTTCCTAGAAGGTGAAAAGAGGCGCAACACGTTTTTTGGAAAGAATGCCATGCAAAAAAAAGTAATCAAGTCGGCCTTCGGGCAGTGGTGACCGGTGCTACAAGCACGCCGCGTGCCACTACAGGCGCTCCGCGCCATAGTATAAAGCCCATGTGATTTCTTTGCCAAACTCACCGCACGTTTTTCCAGGTGCACCGCGTAGGCTTTACTCCTTTAAAAACTCTGAAATTTTCTTTGAATTTTTGTTTCTGTTCAGTGAGCAACCCGGGGGATGTTGCTTGCGTTTTGAAATGCATAATGAGACTTTTCCAACAGTATCTTCCTCCCTTTAAAATCGAAAAAAGTCAATAAAACTTTGAAATAGCTTTGTGAGGGTTTTGGAGGCTTTTTGAAAGAGCTTTTGGTAATAATGAAACACAAGTCACCTTTTAATATTACAAAGGCCTAGATTTTGATTTCAAATGCTATGAAGGCCGCTTTTGAATGACACCATAGTCATGGCTCCTCTTGACTGGTTTTTTACTGTTTCTATCTCTGTCATGTTTTCATAAAGAAAAAGGCCTTTTTTTATGACATTATCATGCTTAATTTCTTTGAATGATGTTTTGAATTTGAAACATGGTGTCGTATTCCTTTCTTCACATTGGTGAACCTGTCCAAGCTTTTTTCACTTTGGCTTCAAATTACCTTTGAAGGAGATCTCTGGTAGAAGGAAAATCAAACCTCTTTGATTATCATAGTACCACTGCTTTCCCTCTATTTTTAACACCGTTTTTCTATCCATAAGCCTTCAGTTGCTTTACCACTACACTTAAAACCCTGCCTTTCAATCAATGAAACCTATAGTCAGTCTTTGAAACACCACTGCTGTGTTAGTGGTTTTGACTCTATTTGAGACAAGGTGTTAAACAATTTTTTTAGGAAGTTTGCATCATTTTTAGCCTCGTGCTCTTAAATGAGGCCATACCTCTGTTCCTGGCCCTCTACTTATTAAATGAAGGAGGAATTTATCACATTACCAAACCCTCTGCTTGTAAAATGAAGGAGGTTTTACAATAGGTGACCCACCCCTTTGCTGATGTTTGGAGTAGGTTTTCTCAGTCAATCAACCTTCTGCTGCATGCATGGAGGAGGTTTTCTCAGTCTTTCAACCCTCTACTCATGCTTGGAGGATTTTTAACACAGTGATGTAATTTCATCTACTTTCAAGCAGTGTCATCTTTCCTTTTGCTGCCTATTCATAGTTAAGCAAACAAAAGTGATAAATTGACAATATTCCATGAGGGGCATTTCTCTGAGATATGTAATCCTGTTGTTAAAATACTTTTGTGCCTCTTTAGACATTAGAAGCAACCTGACTAGTATCTGCTATTCATAAATCACTAACCTTTGGAATGAGTTTGCAGGAGCTTATTGAAATAACTCTCTATCCAGTACTTGCATCCCAAGCTCAAAATCACATGAGAAGTAGTTGTCTTCTCATGTTAAGTTTAATAATGTCTTCTGGAAAATTGGTACACTTCTACTCTTGAAAAAGACATTGAAACACTATAAATCCACCTAATATCAATTTGACCTATGGCATATGCACTACTGAGACATCAAGGTTTGTTAGTGGCACGACTTAAGAGTGTATCAAGATTTATTTGCAGAGTAGGAAGGTTATCTATGACTGGTTGATATAATATAAAGGTTCTTTTGGCTTTAGGATAGTTTTCCAAGGGAAAATCACCTAAAGCGCCACTACCTAACTTGGGGGAGACTTCTTGGATAGATTTGGAGTATTCTCTTTGGAGCTGATGGACAAGTTTGTATGGCTGAGGCTAGATAGGGCTTGAAAATGAGGTTTTATCTCATCATGGGCTGATTGAAAAGGTAGGAGGGAAAAAAATTTTATGGGTGTTTTCTAGTGGACAAATTTGACATATTGGAGATCAACTGCTAGAAAAATTGACTTTAACAACTAGTCATCATCAACAGGTGAAAAATACCGATGACTAACAAATTTTAAGGTTAAGGTTAAGTTAAGTTTAAGGTTAAGGTTTGGTCAAGGTTAGCGTTAGATTATAGTTAAGGTCGAGGTTAAGGTTAGATTAATTAGGTTAAGGGTAAATTTAAGGTTAAAGTTAAAGGTTTGGTCAAGGTTAGGTTTAGGTGTTATGGGTTTAGTGAGGTTAAGGTTAAGGTTAAGGGTTTGGTCAAGGTTAGGGTTAGTTTATAGTTAAGGTCAAGGTTAAAGTTAGGTTATAGTGAATGTTAAGGTTAATATAAGGTTAATGTTAAGGTTAAGGTTAAGCTTAGGCTATAGTTAAGGTTAAGGTTAGGTTAACGGTAAAGCTAAGGTTAAGGTTAGGTTAAGGTTAAGGTTAGGTAAGGGTAAGGTTAAGGTTACGTGTTTAACTAGGTTAAGGTTAAGGTTAAGTTTAAAGTTAAGGGGTTAAGGTTAAGGTAAAGCATAGGTTAAGGGTAAAGTTAAGGTTAAGGTGAAGTTTAGGTCATAATTAAGGTTAAGGTTATAGTTAAGGTAAATTTTAAGGTTAGGTTATAGTTAAAGATAAGGTTAAGGTTACGGGTCTTAACCTTAACCTTCACTATAACCTTAACCCTAACCTTAACCTTAACTATAGCCTAACCCTAACCTTGATCAAACCCTTAACCTGACTAAACCCTTAACCTTAACCTTACCCTTAACCTTCACCTCAACCTTAAATTTACCATTAACCTAACCTTAATCTTAACCTTAACCTTAAGCTTACACCCTTAACCTTAACCTTAACCTTAACCTTAAACTCAACCTAACTAAACTCGTAGCCTTAACCTTACCCTTACCTAACCTTAACCCTAACCTAACCTTAAGGTAAGGTTAAGGTTAGGTTAAGGTTAAGGTTAAGGTTGGGTTAAGGGTAAACTCAAAATTAAGGTTAGGTTAAGGTTAAGGTTATCGTTAAGGTTACGAGCTTAGTCAGGTTAAGGTTAAGGTTAAGGTCAAGGTTAGGGTTAGGCTAAGATTAACGTTAAGGTTAGGTTAAGGGTAAAGTTAAGGTTAAGGTTAGGTTAAAGTTAAGCTGAAGGTTAAGGGTAAGGTTAGGGTAAGGTTAGGGTAAAGGTGAGGTGAAGGTTAAGGTTAAAGTTAGGTTTAAGGTAAATTTAAGCTTAAGGTTAGGTTAGGTTAAGGTAAGGTTAAGGTTAAGGTTAAGGTTATGGTTATGGGAAGGTTAAGGGCTTAATATTACCCTTAACCTTAACCTAACATTGACCCTAACCTTAGCCTTAATCTTGACTAACCTTATAACCTAACCCTAACTTAACCAAACCTTAACCTTAACTTTAACCTTAACCTTACCCTAACCTTAACCATAACATTAACCTTAACCTACACCTTAACCTTACCCCGTTAACCATAAACTTAACCTACACATTAACCTTACCCCCTTAACCATAACCTTAACCTTAACCTTAACCGTAACTTTAACCTTAACCTGACTAAACCCGTAACTTTAACCTTACCTTAACCTAAATTTAACCTTAACATAACTATCACCTTACCCTTAACCATAACCTTGACCTTAACTATAACCTACCCCTAACCTTGACCAAACCATTAACATTAACCTTAACCTTAACCTTTACTTAAACTTAACCTTGACCTTAACCTTAAACTTAACCATAAACTTAACCTTACCTTCACCTAACCTAACCTTAACCTTAACCTTACCCTTAACCTTGAACTTAACCTTGACCTTAACTATAACCTAACCCTAACCTTGACCAAACCCTTAACCTTAACCTTACCCTAATCTTAACCTTAACCTTACCTTAACCTTCCCATAACCATAAACTTAACCTTAACCTTAACCTTAACATGACTAAACCCGTTGTTAGAGTCGATATCTTCATCCCTCTGTCAGAGATCAAATCTCTTTTGTTGCATTTCATTTTAGGTGTTTCATTCAGTTCAGTCAGGTGCATTCCATTAGGAGCATGGATCTTCTGATGAAACGGTTTTGCACTCATATCCCTCATGTCTTGTACCTGCTGGTCTGTGTCTGATCATCAAAATAAATTTTAAAGTCATTTACAGTCATTTTTAGTCTCTTGGTCAGCAAAGAGTCATTTTAGGGTTTTAGGTCTCATTAGGTCTAGGGTTTCGTTGATTTAGTCCTAAAAATGACTAATAATGTCAACAGGCACATGAGGGAGGTTCGAAATAAGTTTTCATCGCAAAAATTTCATCGTCATATTGCTTGATCATGATTCTTCTTCAAAACTCTGTTTTGAAGAAAAATCGTCAATTTTATCTTTTGTAATAAATGTAATGTAATTTTCAAAGTTTTTTCAGTTGTGAAATTCTTCAGGCACATCCTTGGTCACCTTTTCCAAAGTCCCATGCCTGATATCCTTGCAAAAGATAGACAAGAGATTCATCATCAGTTTAAAAATCAAAGGAAACAAACAAAAACAGAGTTTATTTTAAAAAAAGTGAAAAGTGCCAAAGTCTGCAACATTAGAAAGTGGGTTTTCAAGAAGCAAAAATCAAGTTCTTTGCCATAAAAGATATTTTTGTCTTTCAAAAATTCATTTGCATGCCAAAGCCAAGAGTGGAAGTCGAGGAAAGTCGTGGAGGAGCGAAAACATTTGTTTAAGGCCGGACTATGTGTTGAAATCAGCTGCACGACGCATTGGGCAGAGGCGTGGCGCACTGGTTGAGCGCGGTGCATTGGGCCGCTCATCTTAGTGTATTTTTCAACCAGCGCGGCACATACACCAGGTGCGGCGCATAGGACAGATAACCAAAATTTTGTCATTTTCCTCCACAAACTCCAAATCAACTCAGTTCTTTTTGTCCAAGTAAGTTTATGATATGTTGTAATTTCCATTTAAACAATGTTTGGTGTGGTTGGAGATTGGATATGAGAGTTGAATTTCAAAATCCAAACCCTATCATCTTGTTGAAGAAATGCCTCTTTAGGGTTTTGAAGTTGGAGTTTCAAAATTTGTTTTGGTGCCAAAAATTTTCTTCCCTCACTTGGTTTATTCCTCCCTCTCATTGTTACCCTATTATTTCGGTCTATTCCCTTATCTCCCTATATCCCTAAAGTCACTCAATACTTATTTCATCCCTTATCCCTTCCATATTAAAATTGACTTATTCCTAAGCCCCATTTTCCTGTCCCTAAGTTACTTTATTCCTTATCATTCATATTTCCCATTTCTCTTGTAAAAAATTCCCAAATTCCCAAAATCCCAAAAATTCAAGTAGCTATCCCATTGTCTCTACATTATCAAATCAGAAGTTTTAAAAAAGGAAAATCTCACTTGGTTACAGTCCATTGTTCCCACTGTCTTATTTACCACAGCCCCTCTCCATTTGGCACATATTTTGGCAATCAAGACAAAGGCACCCAAATTCTCATTTTTTATCTCATACAAATCAGCATACACTTGGCATAGACTTTCAACACCATGGAGACGAATACGGATACCTCATATGACCGAGACAGTGATTCCACCATTGAACTGCATGCACCAAGAGGGCACTAAAGCATCACAAAATTATGATAGACTCCAAACTTTGGCTAAAGTTTCTTTGGCCCAGCATAGTGCTTGATAAGGGACCTTCAGCCCAAATTTCAAGAAATTTGGGAAAATTTTTGTCAATTTTGAATTTTTGGGCCTAAAAACATATTTTCTTACCCGACGCGTAGCGCCACTTGGCGCGCGCTTATAATTGGAAGCTCCTCTTGAAGAAAACTTTGCATTTTTGGATTTTTCATCAAAATTTATGAATTCCTATGGATTACTTAAGGATTTCATCAAGTTCTGGGTTGCCTAAAGGGTCAAAAACACCCTAAAAATGGCCTTTCTGCCACTTTTTGCACACACAGGAAGCAGTGTTGGGAGATTTGATTTTTGGAGGGGAAAATGGAAACCAAATCTAGAAATTACACTTGGATTGGAAGTTAGATAGGCAGGGATTTCCAATAAGATATCCTGCACTCAATTTGGACTTCAGGAAGGCCGTCAAACTCAGCCTCAAACTTGTGCTATGCATAGAGATTTCAGGTGCGGCGCATAGGTAAATTTGGCCTAATTTTCACTCACCAGTTCAGAATTTCGCCTAGTTTTGGCCAGTTTGACATTTTTGTGTAATTCTTGATGTAACTTGATGTAATTTCATGAATTTGATGTAATTTTGGCAGATTTTTACTCATATTAGTAGATTCATTGACCAAAAATTGAAATGTAAGTGAATGAATCAGTTTCCTATCATATAGAGGCAAGTTGTTTCATTGCCTATTTTCCAGTTGCTAGTTTAGATATGGTTGAAACAACTCCTAGAATGATGAGCTCGACCCTTAGGGGCATGGTAATGAGTTAGGCTTGTCTATATCTTGTATTTTCTCAGTCATTTTCAGAGGTTGGACACTTGGGATTGCTTGGCACTTCATTGTACATTTCATCTTTGCAATTTTGGCAAAGGAATAGACCAGGGTTTGCAGCACTTTTTGGGATCCATGTGGCTCTATGTTTTGATGGTGTGTTTCTCTCTATGATTGTAAGTTTATTGATGTTTCATGTGTATCATTATCCTTCTCATTTCTTCTCAAAATTAAACAAACAAGTTATAAATGTGGAATTCATTAGCTTGTTTTGCTCTGCCTTCAGTTTTGTTTAATTTTCCATGTTTTCATATATTTGAAGAGGATTCTTGAAAGCCTCTTACCCTCTTCAGGTCCTCACCAGTCTGAACCATCCATTCATTCAATCTAAATCATCAAAATAATTTCCTTCCTTGCCCCAATTAGAACTCTGCAAAAACTAGGCCGCATCCCCAAACCCAAAACTGCCTTTCCCTTGATTCCAACAAAAACCCCTAAAATCAAAATCAAACTCCTTTACTTATATACCTAGCCTAAAATTAGCCTTTTTTTCAAGTCATCTCAAGCCCTATTGATTATTTTTGGTGAGATTGACCTGGAGAGAGCCCTCTCATGTTCTGGTAGGGCTAGCTACCAGACTGAGCGTGGTTTGATGTTACCCTGAACTCTGCCTTTTCAACCTGAGGTAGATTTAGGCAATAACATAGTACCGACCATACTGGGGGAAAGAAAAGTTTGTTGTTTGCTTTATAAACTACAGATGGAGCCTGAAGTGAGCCAGGTAGCCTTCGAAATGCTCTTGCTTTACATTAGCGAAAGTAGATAAATACTGCTTCAGTCAATCTCCGGTCTAGTTTATGAAATGAACATCTAGTTTCCTCAGTAAAATGTAATCAAGTTCAGATCTGATTGTTGATGGTGGACAACGATAAGACATCGGAAGGCTGAAATCATTCACCTAGCAATTCTAAATCAGTTTTGAGATCAGATCCAAGGAATCCACTGGAGGATGAACCTAACTAGAAGAAACATGAAAGGACAATATGAAAAGATCAGGTATTCAAGTTGGAATTTCGTCCAAGACATTTTGTTCTTTGTCATAAATTATTTCTTCTCTTTTCCCGAGAATGTTAAGAAGGCTTTACAAAGTATATTTTATTTGAGAAAATATCCTCGGCCTGCATTTGATTCCTTCCCTTTGAAGATTGTAAATACCAAATATTTGCATGCTTTTGAGCTGATCAAGACCCTTTTCCTGAATCTTGTGATGACCATCTTCAAACTGATGAACCTCAAAAGACCAAGACTAATTCTATACCTTCTGTACATACCCCTATACCTTATAAAATTCTAGATCGATACAAGCCTCTGATTTTACCTCCTATACTCCATGCTTTCCCTACAAATTATTATCTTTACTTGCTGAGGTTTGATGGTGAATGTGATAATATCACTGCTGAAAGACATGTTCTAAATTTTGAGTCTTTTCTCGACCTTTTTGAAGTTGATGAAGAGGATGTCCGTATTAGGATTTTTTCTCTTTCTTTTCAAGGAAAAGTCAAGAGTTGGTTCAAATCCCTACCTGATGCAAGCATCTCAAATTTCCAACAGTTCGTCAAAGTTTTTCTCGACAGGTGGGTGATCAGACAGAACCATTTATTGATTATAGAAGAGTATAACCAGCTGAAAATATTTCCAGGGGATATAGTACAATAGTTTTCTGCCAGATTTAACAAAGTTTAGTATTTGATGCCAGTTGATATAAGGCCTCCTCCTAGATCTGCTTTCTTGCATTACCCGGGAGATTTTGATCCGGAAATGGAGTTTTAGTTGAGAGAAAGGAATATTGCAACACTTGAAGAGATGCAGAACAGTGTAGTAAATGTAGAGGATCATTGGATGATCCGAAGGGAAAATTTGAAGGAAGAAGAGATGAAAAACATAGATCCAGAGAAATCGACATCTCTAGAGGTAAAGCTTGACATGTTGGTAAGTGCAGTGGAAGAGATGATGCAAAATATCATCACAAGGAATGGGTATAATGTTCAAGCCCATGGCTTGTTGATTGAAGAACAACAAGTTGCTGATCCAAAACATTTTGTTTCTTATCCCAGTTGTCATAGATCTGATAACGATTGTTTTGTAGATCATCTTGGAGAAGAGAGATCTGTTGATTTGACATGTATGCTTGATGATGTGTTTTATACTGATGATTTTCCTCAGTTTGATCAGTATGATGATGATTATGTTCTCCAAACAGAAGCTAATCTTGTAGAAACATTAGCAGTTAGATTGCGGAAGGAGGAAGCTCACTTTCAGCAGCTTGAGTACAGTGATCAACCGATGCATATCAGTGATGACAATGACGAGGAAAGTGCAACAAATTTTGAAGTAAGTGAAGGATCTCTGCCTCTTTTTTTTGTTCAATACAGTTCATAAAAGATAAATTTCATGTAATTGGAAATCAACAATCTCTCAGTTTTGATGTTGAGGTTGAGACAGATAGTGAGATTTTTGAGCAAGTTTCTAATGAGAAATATTCCCCTGAAATGAATGATGAAATCATTTCTGATACAAAACCCTCCCTAGCTCCAGATTTGCAGCCACCAAACGAAATTGAAGGTTAGATTACAAATGAAGCATGGAAGCCGAAATACACGATTTAATGATGCAAGAGGATTCTGTACCCTTTTGTTTCGAATCATTTCAATTTATAAAGCAGAATCTTCATAATATCTCTAAAGAAAAATATGAACAACCTGTAGGATGTCATACAGTTTCAATGGATATGTCGCAGCAGTCTTTTCAAATTTTTGATGATCCTATTGCTCATGTGTTGAATGATGTTTGCTGTAAAATTCCTTCTCCATTGGCTAGCCATGTGCCAGAAAATAATGTTAACAATAATCTTATTCGACAGCCGACTTCATTGTTTTGTTCATCTGATGTTTCATCACAAAGCCCATATCAAGGTTTGCAGTCATATGATGAGACTAATGATGAAGAATTTTGTTTTGTTTGGGATCATCAACATAGTTTGGTTATTCACGAATTTCAGGATCCTTTTGACAGCTTGCTACAATCACCAAAGAAAGACAGTGCAGATGTGAGGAAAAGTTTAAGATCAAGGTATGGAGATTACCTGGACCAGAGCAATGATGTATTAAAGGAAATCAATAGCTATTCTTATGAAGATCCTTTTTCTATATTCTTTAGGACATCTAGTCAATTCATGCTTTGCAAGTTTATCAGCATTCAACCTGATTCTAAGTTTCCATGGGAGTTTCCTTTCAGTTCTTCCCTTTTCCTGCGTATCAGAAAACATTTGGGAAGAATTCAAATAGTAGCCAGGATGCTTACATGGTTGCATTGGTTGTTCCATTTCACTTGATCAGGTGGTGAATGCAAAAATTAGAGTAGGTTCTGATGAATAAGCTCAATTATGAGCATATTTTCCAGTCTGTCAATTTTGTTTTAGTTTTCAGTCTTAGTTTTGAGTCAGATTTCGGTAGAGTTTTGTTTTTTTGACTCCATTTTCCAATGGAAAAAGGCACTTCCTTCTCTCCCAAAGATTTGTATTTCTTGGAACCTCCAAGGAGCTACCATCCCAATCGAAGCCAATGTTAGAGACAGTATCTTCATCCCTTCGTCAGAGATAAAATCTCTTTTGTTGCATTTCATTTTGGGTGTTTCATTCAGTTCAGTTAGCTGCATTCCATTAGGTGCATGGATCTTCTGATGAAATGGTTTTGCACTCATATCCCTCATGTCTTGTACCTGCTGGTCCGTGTCTAATCATCAAAATCAATTTTAAAGTCATTTACAGTCATTTTTAGTCTCTTGGTCAGCAAAGAGTCATTTTAGGATTTTAGGTCTCATTAGGTTTAGGGTTTCATTGATTTAGTCCTCAAAATGTCTAATAATGTCAGCATGCACATGAGGGAGGTTCAAAGTAAATTTTCATCGCAAAAATTTCATCGTCATATTGCTTGATCATGATTCTTCTTCAAAACTCTATTTTGAAGAAAAATCGTCAATTTTGTCTTTTGTAATAAATGTAATGTAATTTTCAAAGTTTTTTCAATTGTGAAATTGTTCAGGAACAACCTTCGTCACCTTTTCCAAAGTCCTATGCCTGATATCCCTGCAAAATATAGACAAGAGATTAATCATCAGTTTAAAAATCAAAGGAAACAAACAAAAACAAAGTTTATTTTAAAAAAGTGAAAAGTGCCAAAGTCGGCAACATTAGAAAGTGGGCTTTCAAGAAGAAAAAATCAAGTTCTTTGCCATAAAAGATATTTTTGTGTTTCAAAAATTCATTTTCACACCAAAGCCAAGAGTGGAAGTTGAGGAAAGTCATGGAGGAGCGAAAACATTTGTTTAAGGCCAGACTGTGTGTTGAAATCAGCTGTGCGATGCATTGGGCAGAGGCGCGGCGCACTGGTTGAGCACAGTGCATTGGGCCGCTCAACTCAGTGTATTTTTCAACCAGCGCGGCGCATACACTAGGCACGGTGCACTGGGTTTTGCACGTGGCGCATAGGACAGATAACCAAAATTTTTTCATTTGCCTCCACAAACTCCAAATCAACTCGGTTCTTTTTGTCCAAGTAAGTTTATGAGATGTTGTAGTTTCCATTTAAACAATGTTTGGTGTGGTTGGAGATTGGATATGAGAGTTGAATGTCAAAATCCAAACCCTATCATCTTGTTGATGAAATGCCTCTTTAGGGTTTTGAAGTTGGAGTTTCAAAATTTGTTTTGGTGCCAAACTTTTTCTTCCCTCACTTGGTTTATTCCTCCCTCTCACTGTTATCCTATTATTGCGGTCTATTCCCTTATCTCCCTACATTCCTAAAGTCACTCAATAATTATCTCATCCCTTATCCCTTTCATATTCAAAGTGATTTATTCCTAAGCCCCATTTTCCTGTCCCTAAGTTACTTTATTCCTTATCATTCCTATTTCCCATTTCACTTGTAAAAAAAATCCCAAAATCCCAAAATCCCAAAAATTCAAGTAGTTGTCCCATTGTCTCTACATTATCAAATCAGAAGTTTTAAAAAAGGAAAATCTCACTTGGTTACAGTCCATTGTTCCCACTGTCTTATTTACCACAGTCCCTCTCCATTTGGCACATATTTTGGCAATCAAGACAAAGGCACCCAAATTCTCATTTTTTATCTCATACAAATCAACATACACTTGGCATAGACTTCAACACCATGGAGACGGATATGGATACCTCATATGACCGAGACAGTGATTCCACCACTGAACTGCATGCACCAAGAGGTCCCTAAAGCTTCGCAAAAGTATGATAGACTCCAAATTTTGGCCGAAGTTTCTTTGGCCCAGCATAGTGCTTGATAAGGGACCTTCAGCCCAAATTTCAAGAAATTTGGGAAAAATTTTGTCAATTTTGAATTTTTGGGTCTAAAAACAGATTTTCCTGCCCGACGCGTAGCGCCACTTGGCGCGCGCTTATAATTGGAAGCTTTTCTTGAAGAAAACTTTGTATTTTTGGATTTTTCATAAAAATTTATGAATTCCTATAGATTACCTAAGGATTTCAACAAGTTCTGGGTTTCCTAAAGGGTCAAAAACACCCTAAAAATGGCCTTTCTGCCACTTTTTGCACACACAGGAAGCAATGTTAGGATATTTGATTTTTGGAGGGGTAAATGGAAACCAAATCTAGAAATTCCACTTGTTTTGGAAAGTAGACAGGCAAGGATTTCCAACGAGCTATCCTAAACTCAATTTGGACTTCGATAAGGCCCTCAAAATCAGCCTCAAAATTGTGCTACACATAGAGATTTCAGGCACGGCGCATAGGGAAATTTGTCCTGATTTTCACTCAGCAATTCAGAATTTCGCCTAGTTTTGGCCAGTTTGACTTTTTCATGTTATTATTGATGTAACTTGATGTAATTTCATGAATATTATGTAATTGTGGCACATTTTTACTCATCTTAGTATATTAATTCACCAAAAAGTGAAATGTAAGTGAATGAATCAGTTTCCTATCATATAGAGGCAAGTTGTTTCATTGCCTATTTTCCAGTTCCTAGTTTAGATATGGTTGAAACAGCTCCTAGAATGATGAGATCGACCCCTAGAGGCATGGGAATGAGTTATTATTGTCTATATCTTGTATTTTCTCAGTCATTTTCAGAGGTTGGACACGTGGGATTTCTTGGCACTTCATTGTACATTTCATCTCTGCAATTTTGGCAAAGGAATAGACCAGGGTTTGCAGCACTTTTTGGGATCCATGTGGCTCTATGTTTTGATGGTATGTTTCTCTCTGTGATTGTAATTTTACTGATGTTTCATATGTATCATTATCCTTCTCATTTCTTCTCAAAATTAAACAAACAAGTTATAATGGTGGAATTCATTAGCTTGCTTTGCTCTGCCTTCAGTTTTGTTTAATTTTCCATGTTTTCATCTGTTTGAAGAGGATTATTGAAAGCCTCTTGCCCTTTTCAGCTCCTCACATGTCTAAAACATCCATTCATTCAATCTAAATCATCAAAACAATTTCCTTCCTTGCCCCAATCAGAACTCTGCAAAAACTAGGCCGCATCCCCGAACCCAAAACTGCCTTTCCCTTGATTCCAACAAAAACCCCTAAAATCAAAATCAAACTCCTTTACTTATATACCTAGCCTAAAATTAGCCTTTTCTTCAAGTCATATCAAGCCCTATTGATTATTTTTGCTGAGATTGACCCAGAGAGAGCCCTCTCCTATTCTGGTAGGGCTAGCTACCAGACTGAGTGTGGTTTGATGTTACCCTGAACTCTGTCTTTTGAGCCTGAGGTAGATTTAGGAAATAACACCTGTAACCTTAACCTTAAGGATAAGTTTAAATTTAAGTTTAGGGTTAATGTTAGGGGATGGTTAAGTATAAGGTTAGGGTTAAGGTTAGGGGAAGGTTAAGGTTAAAGTAAGGGTTAAGGGTAAAGTTAAGGTTAAGGTTAGGGTTAGGTTAAGGTTAAGGGTAAGGTTAGGGTTAAGGTCAGGGTAAGGTTATAGTTAAGGTTAAAGGTAAGGTTAAGGTTAAGGTTAAGGTTATGGTTAAGGTTAAGGTTAAGGTTAGGTTAAGTTAAGGTTAAGGTTAAGGTTTTGTCAAGGTTAGGGTTTAGGTTATAGTTAAAATTAAGGTTAAGGTCAAGGTTAAGTTAAGGTTAAGATTAGGTTAAGGGTAAAGTTAAGGTTATGGTTAGGGTAAGATTAGGGTTAAGGTTAGGGCAAGGTCAAGGTTAAGGTTAGGTTAAGTTTATGGTTATGGGAAGGTTAAGTTTAAGGTTAGGTTAGAGTTAAGGTTAAGGGTTTAGTGAAGGTTAGGGTTAGGTTATATTTAAGGTTAAGGGTTTAGTGAAGGTTAGGGTTAGGTTAATGTTAAGATTAAGGTTAGGTTAAGGGTAAATTCAAGGTTAAGGTTATGGTTATGGGAAGGGTAAGGTTAAGTTTAAGGTAAAGGTAAGGTTAAGCTTTCGATCAAGGTCAAGGTTAAGGGTAAGATAAGGTTAAGGTTAAGGTGAAGGTTAAGTTTAGGTTAAGGTCAAGGTTAAGGTTAGGTTAAGGTTAGGCTTAGGTTAAGGTTAAGGGTGAAGGTTAAGGGTAAGGTTAAGTTTAAGGTCAAGGTTATGGTTAAGATTAAGGTTAAGGTAAGGTTAAGGTTATGGTTAGGTCAAGGTTAAGTTAGGTTAAGGTAAGGTTAAGGTTAGGTTAAACTATAGTTAAAGTTAAGGTTAAGATTAGGTTAAGGGTAAATTTAAGGTTAAGGTTAAAGTTAAGGTTAGGTTAAGGTAAGGTTAATATAAGGTTAAGGTTTATGGGTTTAGTCAGGTAAGGTTAAGGTTAAGGTTACAAGTTTATTCAGGTTAAGGTTAAGGTTAAGGTTAAGGATAAGGTTAAGGGTAAAGTCAAGGTTAAGGTTAAGGTTAGGTTAAGGGTGAATTCAAGGTTAAGGTTAAGGTTGAGTTTAGTTTAACGGTAAAGTTAAGGTTAAGGTTAACCATAACCTTAACCCTAATCTTACCCTAATCATAACCTTAACTTTACCCTTAACCTAATCTTAACCTTAACCTAACCTTAACCTTACCCTTAATGTAACCTTAACCGTAACCTTAACCTTACCCTTACCCTTAACCTTATATTAACCTTAAACTAACCTTAACCTTACCCTTAACCTTAACCTTACTCTTAACCTAACCTTAACCTTGACTTTACCCTTAACCTTTACCTTAACCTAACCTCAACCTTAACCTTAACCTTACCCTTATCCTTCACCTTAACCTTAACCTTGAATTTACCCTTAAATTAACCTTAGCTATAACCTAACCCTAACCTTGACCTTAACTTTACCCTTAACCTTTACCAAACCCTTAACCTTATCCTTAACCTGACTAAACCCTTAACTTTGACGTAACTGTAACCTTAACCATAACAGTAACATAACCTTAACCTTAACTTTAAATTTACCCTAACCTTAAGGGTTCAGTTAGGTTACAGTTAAGTTTAAGGGTTTGGTCATGGGAGATTAAGGTTAAGGTTACGTTAATGGTAAAGTCAAGGTTAAGGTTAGGATAAGGGTAAAGTCAATGTTAAGGTTAGGTTAAGGTTCAAGTTACTGGTTTCGTCAGGTTAAGGTTAGATTAAGGTTAATGTTAAGGATAAGGTTAAGGTTAAGGGTAAAGTCAAGATTAAGGTTAGGTTAAAGGTAAAGTTAAGGTTACGGTTATGATTATGGGAAGGTTAAGGTTAAGGTTAGTTTATAGTTAAGGTTAAGGATTTGGTCAAAGTTAGGGTTAGGTTAAGTTTAAGGTTAAGGTTAGGTTAAGGGTAAATTCAAGGTTAAGGTTATGGTTATGGGAAGGTTAAGGTTAAGGTTAGGGTAAAGGTAAGGTTAAGGTTAAGTTCAAGGTCAAGGTTAAGGTTAAGTTAGGTTAAGGTAAAGGGTTTGGTCAAGGTTATGGTTAGGTTATAGTTAAGGTCAAGGTTAAGGTTAGGTTAAGGTTAAGGTTAAGGTTATGGTTAAGGTTAATTTTAAGGTTAGGTAAAGGTTAAGGTAAGGTTAAGTTTAGGTTAAGGTTAACTATAACCTAACTTTAACCTTAACCTAACCTTAACCTTAACCTTCCCCTAACCATAACCTTAACCTTAACCTAACCTTAACCTTAACCTTAACCTTTACCTAACCTTAACCTTTGTTAGTCATCAGTAATTTTCACATGTTTAGATGACTAAATGCTTTGTCAAAGATTTATAGAAACAGAATTCAAGAATCATGTGAGTTCTAGAAATCCCCTCAAAGAGAAATTTTTTCATTATCCTACTTCCTTGTCAAAGCATGGCCAATCTATCATCCAGATAAGATAAAATACTGAACTGATGTCCCACACTCTCACTATTTTTTCCACCTCTACCTATAACACTCTGGCTTTGTTCGCCTAAGTCGTCTACTTTCACACCTTGTTTCGCCAAGTAAACCAAACTTTTCTCCTTGCTCACCCAGTGCCTCAAGAAATGGTGTTGTCAAAACTCCTTGTCTAAAATCTATTTGAAGTAGAGACAAGGTCTTCTAGTTGTCTAGGATGGTAGTGCATAATAGAGTGTCAAAAAATCTGTCTCCTTATCCAAACCCTGATTCACATTTTCAGTCAAAAACCTATTCCAAGGACATTACAATAAGTCAAATAGGGTCACCTAGGGTATGCACTATCATGTTTCTAAATTCAATATTTCCATAGGTATTCAAAGGTGAAATCAAATGGAAAGAAGGATGAGGCCATATCATTGGTCAAAGAACATAAAATACCTCTAAAGGTATCCTCTTCATCAAGCAGTAAGCCTACAAAGGAACAATTTACCATGCCTAAGCATTTCTGCAGAAATGTTTTGTAAATGGTCAAACAACAGAACAAAGGCGAAGAAGGAGTCCTAAAAAACTTATAAAGGCATCCATAGCTGGTATCAAGATGAAAAAAGTCTTAAAAAGTTTAGAAGGAAGAACATGATCTCATCATAGAGTGTTATGAAGTGCTGCCCATCAAAAGGTCCATGCAGGTCATGAAAGACAGTGGCACATGAGAAACTGTACCTCAAATAAAAATATCATTTAAAATTTGTTTGGCTTCAAGCATGAAACTTGTAGAGGGATAGCTTCCCTTTTCTTATATTCCTAAAAAAACACCAAAGGACATCAGATTATCCATGAGGTAAGGTAAAGTAAGGAAGGTCATCATATGAGGAGACCATTCACAACCTAGAAGAAAGCAACAAGGTATTTGTTTCTTTGGAATCAAGATTCATTAACTATTTTGACCAAGAAATAGAGAAAGTATGAACTCAAAAGCATGGGAAGGTAGACAAAGAGGGTCAAAATAGTGACCAAGAAACCTCCTTCATCCTAACAGATGGTTTCAAATGTTTTTTAGTTACCCTAAGTTATGACAGACAAGCACTAACTCCCAGTTCAAAGGTCTTTTTCTCTAAAAATAGTTAAAGACATATTCAAATGGCCAAAGGGGACAAACATGGGTGGAAATGGCCAAAGACAGTAACTATGATAAGTAGGGGCCACTATGTGACGAAGCAAACTATCCAAGTTCAAAAGAGATAGTGATAAAAGTGACCTAAAAACAAATAGATATACCCCTGGTTTATAGCAGAACAGTGAAACTCCCTACAAGGACTTCTTTGTCAAAAGAATATTCTGCAAAAATGTGACTAAGATATAAACAACACTTCACAGAGCTAGCAAAGGTGTTTTTCCATAGAAAGAATGACAAGGTCAAAGGAAAGAAGGTTTCAAACACAGAATATCAGTCAAAGGTGAAATGGAAAAAAGGGATGAGTTTGCTGTGTGTAGGTGTTAAAAGTTCAAAATAGTTATTTTTCCAAAGTATAAGCTGAGAGGCATGGGCTTGGTGTCTTCAAGAAGATTTTCAAAATCAAGGAGAACCTTGAGAGGCCTCCAGCAGTGAAAAAAGAACAATGTTTTAATCAAAACATCACCTACAGGACCAGAAAAGGCTAAAAACACAGTGAGAAAAAAGTGAAAGGAAATGAACATTATAAAAGTGTGTTTGGTTTCAAAATTATTTTTCAAAGGGGTTAGAAATACCTTTTGGGTATTTCCGCCGCGTTATTTGTCATCTCCAAGCCAGAGGAAGCCGTTGAGAGAAGGTTTTGACAGTTTATGAGCAAATCGGTGAAGTTTGCAGGCGCTACACTCCTAGGCCAGTGTGATGCACCTAGCTCTCAGTGTTACACACATGATGGGTGGCCGCAATGTTATTTAACATTTTTTTATGCACCCGGGGCCCAGAGCTATGCACCAAGTCCAGTGTTACGCATAGACACAACAAGTGCCCAAAACCGGCTTGTTGCGCACCTGTGCTATGCTCCAGAGAGCCCGACTGGCCCATCACCAGCTTGTTGCGCACCTATGTTATGCACCTGTGTTATGCCCATGGAGCCCAACTAGCCCATCTCCTTCCTGTTACGCACTGGTGTTATGCACCTGTGTTACGCACCTACGCTACACACATGCTGAGTTTGCCCAAAATTGCTAAAAGAAGCCAAAATTTTAGTTTTTTACCTTCAAAGCTTCTACTCAAGTCAAGACACAAGGTTGGTAGTTTATTTTCTTGCCTCAAAAGCTTTCATTTTCCTAGGCAAAGAGTTATTTAAAGGCTTAATTAAACCAAACCCTAGGCTACAAGAAATCAATTTTAAATACCTTTGGTTAGGGTTTGCAGGAGAAAATTGTTATATGTGACACAGGAGGCTGAGTGACATCAAAAAAACCTCAAAACACTAAGTGCACTCCTACAGAATTTCATCGTGGCCCTCATTTGCAAAATTTTCCCATCACCTCACTCATTGCAGCCTTTGACCTAAGAAACAAGAAATTCATGACAAAAAAAATCAAGAGACAGATGCAAGTAAGACAAAGGTTGAAAACATTGAGGCAAGTGTAGAGCTTGATAAAGATGATGAAAGTGGCGAAAATAATGAATATTATGGGATAGAAACAGAGTATGAAGGAGAGGAACAATAAACTGATGAAGACCAAGAAGAGGCAGCCTCTCAAGAAGGAGACAATGAGCATGAAAACAGAGTTAAAATCAGTGAGCCTCATGATGAGCAAAAGGGCCAAAAAAATGAGTCTTATGATGAAGAAGATGACAAGGTTTGTGGCACCTCCAAAGGTAGAGACACCATCATAAAATATATCACATGCACCTATCACAGAGGTAGAAGAGATGTCTTTACTGCCTCAAAAAGACAAGGGGCCATCTCTCCTCCTACAATCAAGAATCAAGACAAGGGAAAAGGAAAGGTGGACAAAGGTGAGCAAAAGGTACAGGTAAGAAGGAGAAAAAGGATCAAGAAGACTTCTCAAGGATCTCAATTCATTGATCTAGACAGTGGCAATGAGGACCAAGAGATGAAAACTAGGTTTCTCCCCTTGGAAAAAGATGCACAGCTTCAGGAGTGGGAAAGGTGTTTTGAGACGGCTCAAAGGGTCATCTACTACTACAAAGAAGAACATAATAATTTCAAGGAGTTTAAGAGGGGCCTTGCCCTACAAAAGAAAATGGCCAAACATTATGCAAGGAGAAGCATGCTTGCTAGCGTTAAGCTAAAGAAGGCCCTCATTGAACTAGAAGAACTAAAAAGAGCCAAAGTGCATGACAGCCTTGGAGTCTTGGTTTAGGCTTCTCAACAGGTATCCAAAACCTCTTGAAGGGTCTACCCACCAATTTTGAGGAAAATTGGACAACTTTTTGTTTTTTCCAAATTTTGACCCCTAGGAGCGCAACACCCTAGGTGTTACACACTAAATCGGTGTATATTAAGCTCTCAACGTTTAAATTTTTTGATTTTTCACATCACCAACAATCTACTCACAAAGTTTCAGATCATTTGGAACAGTTTTACCCCCTCAAAAGGTCAAAAAATATCAACAATTTGACCTTTCTGCCTCCTTTTCAGACCAGGTGTTACGCACAGAGAAGTGTTGGGAGATTTTATTTTTGAAGTAGGTAAATGGAATCCATTTAGAACAACTCAAATATTTTTTAAAATTAGACTCATCAGGATTTCCAACGAGCCATCACGGAGCCAAATCTAGTATTAGGAAGATCTCCAAAACACTATTGCAACAGGGCCTATTTCTATGTTACACACCTGGAAATTTTTCACTGTTTGACACATGTGTTACGCTCCTATGGCTGAGTGGAAAAAACGTGCATTTTGAAAGTTTTCTTAGGCATGTCAAGCCTTAAATTCAATTTTATTTCCTCTTATAGTCAGAAAATATATTTTATTTAGATATTTTTGTGCCTTGGGCTTTGCAAAGCCTCAAGGACAAGTTAGGATATTTCTCTTTGGCCAATAGGCTTCTAGATGATCTAGTAGGCTCTCCTCTCCTCATTTTTTATATAATACATGAGGATTCATTGTAAAGAGTTGGGACTTGATGTGTTTAATATCAATACATGGTTTTATGATCTTGGACAAGATATTGGTTTTATGAAGTGAATGAATGGCTTGTGTGGCTCGATGTTGGAGAAGCTTGCTTACAGGATTCCATAGCTTGGTGAAGGGTGATGTTTTCCTAACTTGATAATGTTTTCTTTTCCTCATTTTTTTTCAGTCTGCTTGGTTGCTATAGATCAAAAAAGTATAGGTTGAGATATGCTCATGGAAGCACCTCGAACCTCCTGTTTGCTATAGTCTTGATGTTTTCTTCTTTTAGTCATCTTAAGTAATTCTAGATTGCTCCTTAGGCCCACTAAAACTTGTTTTTTTTTCATGAATGGTTAGTATCTTAGGTTATAAATATGATTCATGGTATTCCCTGCTTATTTAAAGCTTTTAAAACTCTATTGTGAAGCTTTTCTATGGAATACTGATTGATTAGGTTAAGACAAAGAGGCCTTGTTTCGATCTTGCCCTTTTCCCATGCTTACCAACTTGTTTCATAGTTCCAGATAGTTTGATATATGTTTTTTAGGAGTTCTATCTCCATATATTGAGTTTTTTGTTTATCTTATGTGTTTTCTCAAAAATCTGAAGGTGAATTTCTAAAGTTAGGAGTTCTAATGCTTCTAGGTATCACCAGAATGTTCATCTTACATGTTTATCAGTTTGAGTATTGTTCACAGAGATTAATGGTTTGCCCTACCTCATGAGTTATTGCTTTCAGACTATATATGTTTAATACCTCTTGGTTTTGCCCAAACTTAATGTCATTACACCTCATCATCACTTAAGGATCCATTAACCTTACTAAATCGGCCCTGCAATACACTCTGTCTTCATCATTTAGGCACCCTTGACTTCATCTAACCCCATAACCCTATTATAATCTCTCATTCCACCTATCCTACTTAGTCATCTTACCCCAACCCAAAACAAACAAACTAATTACACTTAAAAACTAGCCTCAAATCAATCATCCAAAGTGAACAAGTTCACATCCTTCACACAATAGAGAGAGCCCTCTCTGAGTCTAGGAAGGCTAGGTCCTAGGACTCCAAAGACTAGTCTAATGTTACCCTGTCATTTGTTTTAGCCAATCTACCTAAATCACGAGACCATAACATAATGGTGATCACAGTGGGATTCTCTGAGTTCATAAAAATCTAAATACCCCTTAGGAATCCATAATCCCTTCATCAAACAGTATCCTATGATTTATAGCTACCTCATCACTATCACTAACACAATGGTGATCCTGATGCAACCTCTGATGTCAGTGAAAAAATAAGTATCCCTTAGGACTTTAGAAACCTTCATCAAATCATAGAGAACTTAACTAATAGCCTAAGAGTAGAATCTAGATTTTTCACCATCTTAGCAAATTGATGACTCAGCTATAGGACACTCTTACATACCTTAAGGGCTGCATATAGAAAACTCAGAAAACCCCAAAACATTTCTAGATTGTTTTTTTTTCAGTATTGGTGGTGGACCATAGACAACATATCTTCAAAACAACTAAAAATATCCACCTGGCGACTCCACTAGCCTCTAGTAGGCCTTCTAAATTTTTTTAAGTATCTATAGACTCCTCTAGGACTGCATCAAAACAACCTTAGGAAATCTAGAACCTTAGTCACACACTGTGTGAGTTTGATAGCACCTAGAGAGGTCAGCCTTCTGAAAGCAGTCATAAAATTTCAGCCTCTCTAAATTTTTAATTTGAAATCTGGCTCCGTGAAGAACCAATACCATATCTCATCCGGGCCCAAACCCTCCTACTATAGTTTATGACCCAGAAAATATTTTTTGGCAAACTTCTAAAACTAGAAACTTAGCTACTAAAAGGACCATTCATAAAGCAATCTATGTACCTGAACAACTCACAGCCTTGCAAGATCCCTAGTTTGACTTGCACCATACCAAAAACCTTTTCAGAACCAAGTCAAAAAGTAGAATCGACCATACTGATCTTGAGCCCATAGACTTGCAGCAAAGTCTTAGCAGAGAAGATTCTCCTTCTACACCACCTGATCTACAACTTCTCCATCACTTCGGCTCTTTTCACCCCAATTCTACTCAGAATCAATTTACTAGTCCAAGTACTTCCGCCACACCCATTCACACCACCACTGTGAAAACCACTCCATCTCATAGCAAAAATCCTCCACTTGTAAATCCACCATTAGCTCCCACCATGGAGACATGGTATGCACCCCTTCTGTTACCACAACCATTGGTACCTTTGCCAAATGATTACCAATCCAGAATCCCACACTTCACTGGGGTTGAATCCACTACTGCCCAACAACATGTAGATAGAATGAATGATGTTTTTTACTACATGGAATTAGAAGAGGAAACCGTGAAAATGAGAATGTTTGCCCAAAGCCTAGGAGGAGAAGCTAAGAAATAGTTCAAAAGCCTAACTCCCAATAGCATACATGATCTCCCTTCCCTTTACCAAAATCTCATAAACAAATGGGAAATCAAGAAAAACCCTCTTCAAATCCTCTCAGAATATAGAAACCTCAAAAGAAACACGGGGGAAAGTGTCCAATACTATTGCAATAGGTTCAATAGTGTTTACGATGTGCTACCGCCGAACATGAAACCCCCATTAGGCCTAGCCTTTGCTAAATTCCTGCAGGTTTTTGACCCTGACATGGCCTATCAGCAAAGAGAAATAGAACCCCTAACTCTAGAAGACATGCAAAAAGGAGCTATAAGTGTAGAGGCCAACTTAATTGAAAAAAGAGCTAGGCTAAGATCGGAAAAGAGGGTAACATACAAATATAACACCATGCCCTCCACCTCCTCATCTTATTCCAAGATGGACAAACTTCTTAGGACCATGGAAATAATGATGGAAAGAATAAGCATAAATGAAAGAAAACCCCCTAGGGACAACCAAACAAATCCCCAAAACAGAAACCGGAATCAAAAATTTAGAAGAGACCCACCCCAAAACAGACCAAGGGAAAATGATTAACAAATCAGGCCACCCTTCCAAGATAACTATGTTGAAAAAGGGGAAAGAGATATTGAACAACCAGATTAGAATCATCTAAACTTAATAGGCTCTGATAGTGAGGGTGAGGTTTTTCTCACAGAAGAATAAAAATGTTTTTTCTCCTCAAACCAAGACGAAACAAGCTATGAATATTTCAAAGACCACGAATTAGGATTAGAAAATTCCATAATGGAATTCCATAGGAAATATGATATTAGGAGTAAGAAAAACCAAGACAACTCCAGAAAAAACAACTCAGAAAATGTTGTTAAGAAAACTCCCGATACCATTCTTAAAAGAACAGCAGACAATAACTGCACTATGGCTAAGAAAAATGATCCCAACAAGGATAAAATTAGCCAGCCAGGAGTTGACACAAGCTGTCCTAGCACCTCTGCTAGTGGCCCTGAGAAAACTTTAATGACCAAAGCCCAGAACCAAAATCAGCAAATTAAAAATGTGGAGAAATTTATGGCTGATAAAACTGATGTAAATAAGTATAAAACTCAAGTAAATTTTAGTTTTGAAGGAGATATTGCTAAAATAGAAATAACCATCCCTCTCACTGAACTGGTAGCTCAGGATATGTACCGCTCCCAAGTCTTGAACATAGGAAATGATACCAGAACTCTGAATTTTACAGATGATAAACTAGAGTTGCTGTTTGGACCCAAAGTAGATGGAAAATACCAAGAAGGGTCCATTCCCCCATTCTATGTTAGCCTAAATATACACAATAAAATCCTCCATAATGCCATGCTTGACTGTGGTGCCTCTGACAACCTCATGCCAAAGGTAGTGATGGAAAGATTGGGCCTAGAAATAACTAGGCCGTACAAAGATCTGTATTCCTTCGATTCAAGCAGAGTTAAATGCTTGGGCCTGATCAAGCACTTATGTGTCAATCTAGCACAAATTCCTGCTAAGAGCCTGGTCATGGATATATTCGTGGCTGACATTCCCCCCAAATATGGCAAGATTTTGTCCCGATCTTGGGGAGCTAAATTTCTGGGAAACATCCAACTTGACATGTCTTATGCTACCATCCCAATTTTTAACCAAACTATGAGACTCTACCAGGAATCTCAAATGAAGTATATGGTAAGCAACCTAGATAGACCCAACAACACCCCTAACTATTCAATTCATTTAGACTTGGACTCATTCATCTTGTATAATGAAAATGACCTTGATGAGAAAGTAAATGAATATTGTGAAGATCTGGGCACATTACAACAATCATATCACTTCGTCTATGATGAGTTCGATAGTCAAAACTATCACGATCCAGAAACACCACAAGATAATAAAACTGAAACTGATTTCTTGCAAATTGAAAATGAAATATCGGAAACAAGAATCAGTTTAGAAAAGGGAACATGTTGCTCAAAAGAAAAACAAATCACAAGAACACAACCTCTTCCTTTTGCTAATCCAGAAAAAACAACCCCACAAAACAAAAATCTTTAGGAATCTGGAACAAGACAGTCTGATGTTTCTACCTTACCTAGATACTTCATCATCCAAGAAATTTTCCCTTTCAGAAAAAATACCAATTTCCAAATATTGCTACAAATCCCAAAGAAATTTTTGTTGAAGCTGATATAGAGGAAGATAGCATGGGTAAACTTAAGAAGCCTGGAATAATTAAGTTATCTAAAATTTTATCACTACACATAAAACAAAGGAATACTAGATTGTGGAAAAAATTTCAGAATACCTATGTGTGTAGGCAGGCTCATCTAAAACCTTGTAACACAGCCATTGGTCTAAAAGGCCTTCCTTTAAAAAAGAATCAAATTCTTTTTTAACAGTTGAGTTCACGTAGAAAGAAGGCAAAGGGCATAGGTTTTGTATAGATTTTAGGTACTAGGAGCAACACTTAACTATAACCTTAACCTTAACCTTCCCATAACCATAACCTTAACCTTGAATTTACCCTAAACCTAACCTTAACCTTAACCTTAACCTTAACCTGACTAAATCCGTAACCTTAACCTTAACCTAACCTTAACCTTGACCTTAACTATAACTTAACCCTAACCTTAACCCTAACCTTAAACATAACTTTAACCTTAAGGTTAGGGTTAAGGTTAAGGTTAAGGTTAAGTTTAAGGTTAAGATAAGGATAAGGTTAAGGTTAAAGTTAGGTTAAGGTTAAGGTTACGGGTAAGGGTTTGGTTAAGGTTAAGGCTAGGTTATAGTTAAGGTAAAGGTTAAGGTTATGGGAAGGTTAAAGTTAAGGTGAAGATTAAGTTAAAGTTAAGGTTAAGGTTTGGTCAAGGTTAGGGTTAGGTTTTGGGTAAGGTTAAGGTTAGGTTAAGGTAAATATTAGGCTAAGGTTAAGGTTAAGGTATTTTAACGTTAATGTTATGGGTTTTGGTCAAGGTTAGGGTTAGGTTAAGGTTAATGTTAAGGGTTTGATCAAGGTTAGGGTTAGGTTATAGTTAAGGTCAAGGTTAAGGTTAAGGGTAAGGTTAAGATAAGGTTAAGGTTAAGGGTTTGGTCAAGGTTAGGGTTAGGTTATAGTTAAGGATAAGGTTAAGGTTAGGTTAAGTTAAGGTTAAGGTCAAGGTTAAGGGTAAGGTTAAGGTTAGGTTAAGGTTAATATTAGGTTAAGGGTAAAGTTAATGTTAAGGTTAGGTTAAGGGTAAAGTTAAGGTTAAGGTTAGGGTTAAGGTTATGGGAAGGTTAATTTTAAGGGTTTGGTCAGGGTTAGGTTAAGTTTAAGGGTTTTGTCAGGTTAAGGTTAAGGTTAAGGTCAAGGTTAAGGTTACATTAAGGGTAAATTCAAGGTTAAGGTTACGGTTAAGTTTAATGTTAAGGTTAACGTTAAGGATAAGGTTAAGGTTAAGTAAAGGTAAAGGTTAAGGTTAATGGTTATGTTAAGGTCAAGGTTAAGGCTAGGGTTAAGATAAAGGTTAGGTTAAGGTTAGGCTAAGGTTAAGGTCAAGGTAAGGTTAAGGTCAAGGTTAAGGTTAAGGTTAATGTTAAGGTTAAGGTGTAGGTCAAGGTCAAGGTTAACCTTAACTCTACCCTTAACTTTACCTTGACCTTGACCTTAACCTTAAATTTAACGTTACTAAACCCATACCCTTAATCTTATATTATCATTAACTTAACGATAACCTTAACTTTGAACTTAACTGTAACCTAACCCTAACCTTGACCAAACCCTTAACCTTAACCTTAACCTTAACCTTAACCTTAAACTTACAATTAACCTTCACCTTAGCCTTAACCTTAACCTTAACCTGACCAAAACTTAACCTTGACCTTAACTTTACCCTTAACCTAACCTTAACCTTAACCTTAACTATAACCTAACCCTAACCTTAACCTTAACCATAACCTTATCTTTACCCTTAACCTTAACCTTAGCCTTAACCTTAACATAAACTTACCTTAACCTAACCTTAACCTTAACCTAAACTTAACTATAACCTAACCCTAACCTTGACCAAACCCTTACCCTTAACCTTAACCTTAACGTTCCCATAACCATAACCTTAACCTTAACCTAACTTAAACTTAACCTTGAACTTGACCTTAACCTTAACCTTACCCTTAACCTTCACCTTAATCTAATCTTAACCATAACCTTAACCTTAACCTTAACCTTCCCCTAACCTTAACCTTAACTTTACCCTTAACCTAACCTTAACCTTAACTTTAACATGAACTTAACCTAAACATAACCTTAACCTTACCTTAACCTAACTTAACCTTAACCTTGACCTTTAACCTTAACCATAACCTTATATTTACCCTTAACCTTAACCTTAACCTTAACTATAACCCAACCTGAACCTTGACTAATCCCTTAACCTTAACCTAAACCTAAACCTTAACCTAACCTTAACCTTGACATTAACTATAACCTAACCCTAACCTTAACCAAATCCGTAACCTTGACTCTAACCTTAACCTAACTATAACCTAACCCTAACCTTGACCCTAACCTTAACCTTAACTATAACCTTGACCTTATCGTTAACCTTCACCTTATCCTTGACCAAACCCCTAACCTTAACCTTAACCTGACTAAACCCGTAACCTAAGGGTAAAGTTAAGGTTAAGGTTAGGGTTAAGTTTAAGGTTAATGTTAGGTTAAGGTTAACCTTGACCTTGACCTTAACCTTATCCTTAACCTTGCCCTTAACCTTTACCTAACCTTAACCTTAACCTAACCTTGACCTTAACTATAAACTAATCTTAACCTTAACCTAACCTTAACTTTAACCATAACCTTAACTTTACCCTTGACCTAAATGTAACCTTAACCTTAACCATAACCTTAACCTTAACCTTACCCTTAACCTTAACCTAACCCTAACCTTTACCATACCCTTAACCTTAACCCTAACTTGACTAAACCCTTAACCTTGACCTAATTGTAACCTTAACCTAACCTTAACCTAACTTAACCTTGAACTTAACCTTAACCTTAGAGTTACCTTAACCATAACCTTAACCTTACCTTAACCATAACCTTAACTTTACCCTTAATCTAACCTTAACCTTGCCCTTAATGTTAGGGTTAGGTTAAGGGTAAAGTTAAGGTTAAGGCCCAGGTTATGGTTAAGGTTAAGGTAAGGTTAATGACAAGGTTAAGGTTGAGGTTAGGTTAGGGTTCAGGTCAAGGTAATGGTTAGGTTAAGGGTGAAGGTTAAGGTTAAGGTTAAGGGAAGGTTAAGGTTAAGGGTTTAGTTAAGGTTAAGGTTGGGTTAAGGTTAAGGTTAAGGTTACTGGTTTAGTCGGGTTTAGGTTAAGGCTTACCCCCTTAACCTTAACCTTAACCTTAACCTTAACCTAATCTTAACCTTAACCATAACCTTAACCTAACTATAACCTTACCTTAACCTAACTTAACCTTAGCCTTGACCTTGAACTTAACCTTAACTTTAACATTACCCTAACCTTAAGGGTTTAGTCAGGTTAACGTTAAGGTTAAGCGTTTGGTCAAGGTTAGGGTTAAGTTATAGTTAAGGCCAAGTTTAAGGTTAGGTTAAGGTTAAGGTTAAGGTTAAGTTAAGGTTAATGTTAAGGGTTTGGTGAAGGTTAGGGTTAGGTTATAAATAAAGTTAAGGTTGAGGTAAAGGTTAAGGGTAAGGTTAAGGATAAGGTTAAGCATTTGGTCAAGGTTAGCGTTAGGTTATAGTGAAGGTTAAGGTTAAGTTAAGGGTAAATTCAAGGTTAAGATTAGGTTAAGTGTAAATTTAAAGTTAAGGTTAAGGTTTGGTCAAGGTTAGGGTTAGGTTATAGTTAAGGTTAAGATAAGGTTAAGGTTAGGTTAAGGTTAAGGTTAGGTTAAGGGTAAAGTTAAGGTTAAAGTTAGGGTAAGGTTAAGGTTAATTTTAGGTTAAGGTTAAGGTTAGGGTTAGTGTTAAGGTTAAGGGTAAGGTTAAGGTTAAGGTTAAGGTCAAGGTTAAGGTTAAGTAAAGGTTAAGGTTAAGGTTAATGTTAAGGGTTTGGTAAAATCAAGGTTAAGGTTAAGGTTAGGGTTAGGATTACGGGTCTTAAGGTTAAGGTTAGGGTTACAATTAGGGTTAAGGTTAGGGTTAAGGGTTAAGGTTATGGTTAGGTTTAGGGTTAGGGTTAGGGTTAGGGTTATGATTAGGGTTAAGGTTAAGGTTAGGGTTAAGGGTTAAGGTTACGGTTAAGGTTAGGGTTAGGGTTAGGGTTAAGGTTACGTTAGGTTTTGGGTAAAGTCAAGGTTAAGGTTAAGGTTAGGGTTACGAGTCTTAACCTTAAGGGTAAAGTCAAGATTAAGGTTCAAGTTAAGGTTATGGTTACAGGTCTTAACCCTAACCTTGACCAAACTCTTAACATTAACCTTAACCTTAACCTTACCCTAAACTTAACCCTAACCTTAACCTTATATTACCCTTAACCTAACCTTAACCTTAACCTTAACTTTACCCTAAACTCCACCTTAACCTTAACCTAAATTAACGTTAAGCTTGACCTTTCCCTTAACCTTAACCTTACCCTTAACCTAACCTTAACCTTGACTTTACCCTTAACCTAACCTTAACCTTAACCTTAACATTACCCTTAACCTTCACCTTAACCTTAACTTTGATTTTACCCTTAACCTAACCTTAACCATAACTATAACCTAACCCTAACCTTGACCTTAAATTTACCCTTAACCTTGACCAAACCCTTAACCTTAACCTTAAACTGACTAAATCCTTAACCTTGACCTAACCATCACGTTAACCACAACATTAACCTAACCTTAACCTTAACGTTAACCTAACCTTAACCTTAACTTTAACTTTACCCTAACCTTAAGAGTTTAGTATGGTTAAGGTTAAGGTTAAGGGTTTGGTCACAGGAGGTTAAGGTTAAGGTTACGTTAAGGGTAAATTCAAGGTTAAGGTTAAGGTTAAGGTTAGGTTAAGGGTAAAGTGAAGGTTAAGGTTAAGGGTAAAGTTAAGGTTAAGGTTAAGGTTTGGTCAAGTTTAGGGTTAGGTTGTAGTTAAGGTTAAGAGAAGATTAAGGTTAAGGTAAGGTTAAGGTTAGGTTAAGGTTAAGGTTAAGGTTAAGGGTAAGGTCAAGGTTAAGGTTAAGGTTATGGTTATGGGAAGGTTAAGGTTAAGGTTAGGTTATAGTTATGGTTAAGGGTTTGGTCAATGTTAGGTTTAGGTTAAGGTTAAGGTTAAGGTTAGGTTAAGGTTATGGTTATGGGAAGGTTAACGTTAAGGTTAAGGTAAAGGTAAGGTTAAGGTTAAGTTCAATGTCAAGGATAAGGTTAAGGGTTTTTTCAAGGTTAGGGTTAGTTTATAGTTAAGGTCAAGGTTAAGGTTAGGTTAAGGTTAAGGTTAAGTTTAAGTTTAAGGTTAGTTTAGGGTTAGGGTTAGGTAAAGGTTATGTTAGGGTTAAGGTTAGGTAACGGTTAAGGTTAGGTTAAGGTTAACCTTGACCTTGACCTTAACCTTAACCTTAACCTTACCCTTAACCTAACCTAACCTTAACCTTAACCTTAACCAAACCTTGACCTTGAACTTAACTATAACCTAACCCTAACCTTAACCAAACCCTTAACCTTAACTATAACCTAACCCTAACCTTAACCACACCCTTAACCTTAACCTTATCTTGCCCTTAACCTTAACTTATCCTTAATGTTAATGTTAAACTTAACATTAACCTTGACCTAACCATAACCTTAACCTAAGTTAACATTAACCTTAAGGTTAGTTTATGGGTAAAGTCAAGGTTAAGACTGAGGTTAAGGTTAAGGGTAAATTTAAGGTTAGGTTAAGGGTAACGTTAAGGTTAAGGTTAGGTTTAAGGTTAAGGTTAAGGTTAATGTTAAGGGTTTGGTCAATTTTAGGGTTAGGTTATAGTTAAGGTCAAGGTTAAGGTTACGTTTAGGTTAACGTTAAGGGTTTGGTCAAGGTTAAGATTAAGGGTAAGGTTAGGGTAAAGGTTAAAGTTAAGGCTAAGGTAATGGTAAAGATTAATGTTAAGGGTAAAGTTAAGGTTAAGGGTAAGATTAAGGTTAAGGGTAAAGTTAAGTTTAAGGTTAGGTTAAGGTTAGGGTTAGGTAAGGGTAAGGGTAATTTTAAGGTTATGGTTAAGGTTAAGGTTACGGTTAAGGTTAGTTTAAGGGTAAAGTTAAGGTTAAGGTTAAGGTTACAGGTTTAGTCAAGTTAAGGTTAAGGTTAAGGTTAAGGGTGAAGGTTGAGGGTAAGGTTAAGGTTAAGGTTACAAGTTTAGTTAGGCTAAGGATAAGGTTAAGGGTATGGTCAAGGTTAGGGTTAGGTTATAGTTATGGTTAAGGTTAAGGGTAAGGTTAGGGTAAGGTTAGGGTAAAGGTTAAGGTTAAGGTTAAGGTTAAGGGTTTCCTTACCCTTAACCTTAACTTCCACCTTAACTATAACCTAACCCTAACCTTACCCTTTACCTTAACCTTAACCTTACCCTTAACCTTAACCTTAACCTTAATGTGAGTAAACCCGTAACCTTAACCTTAATGTTTGGGCTTCAAAATGCCGTACAAATATCACTCATTACCATACATTTTTCACCTATGCTTCCATTATATCACTCATTATTCACCACCATGTCACTTCATTTTCCCTATTGTTCACCATTAATGGGTCTCATTTATATATTCCAAATATTATTTATTTTTAAGCATTTTTAAGAGAAATTATTGATTAAATATTAGAAAGTAATATATTTTACTTCATATATGGAAAGTGGATTGATTTTGTGACATGTGTAGGTGCCAAGGAAGCTTTCAAGACACCTTTATGTGGCCTCAAATGATCAAATTCGAATTTTATAAGATAAATCTCATGGAGAAGATCAAGGAAAAAAGAGGGTTATGTGTCTAGATGGTTGAGAGATGTATGGAACTAAAGAGAGATTAGCAGATCATCATTATGAGTTTTTTACTCATCCCATTGTATAAATAGGAGTACAATCTCCTCCATTTGTAAGTTTTTGTAATTTTTTATAATCTTGGAGTATGTAATCTTAGAAGCTTAGAGTTGTAACCTTAGAGTTGATTTGTACATCATCATGGAGATTTTGAAATAAAGAATCATACTTTGATTTTTTTGCTTCTACATTTGAGTCTCTTTTGAAGCGGTGTGCTTATGGAGTTATGGAGGGCCCCCATGGCCTCACTTGCATGCTTATTTTAGGTATAATTTAATTTATGTTTATTTTATTTTATTTCATCTTTCAAGTTTTCTTTGTTAAATGTTCTAATATTGGAATAGATCTTACAATTCATGTGTTCTTGTAAGAGAACCGTAATATCTCAGACAATTATTAGATTTATATTTGTTTCATTTCAGCTTTTAAAGTTTTTATTAGATGTTCTAATATTGGAGGAGATCCTAAAATTCAGGTGTTCTTGTAAAAAAACCTTAGGATCTTGATGAATGTTAGATCTAGGTTTGTTTAGTTGTTGGAAGAGATCTTGTCGAATATGTTCTTGTAAGAGAACCAAAGATCTCGGACAAATTAGGAATCTTAGTTGTTGGAAGATATATTTATGAATGTGTTCTTGTAAGAGAACCAAAATATCTCGGACAAATTAGAAATATTTCTAGATTTATAAGTGGCACTTCTAAGTTTACCTTCCCGAGTTGACATTAAATGAACTCTGATTGACATCATCAATTGAAACCAAACGCTTACCCTTAACCTTATCTTACCTTGACCTTAACTATAACCTTAACCTTAACCTAACCTAAACCTTAACTTTACCCTTAACCTAATCTTAACCTTAACCTAACCTTAACCTTGACTTTACCCTTAACTTAACCTTAACCTTCACTATAACCTAACCCTAACCTTGACCAAACCCTTAACCTTAAACTTAACATTACCCTTAACCTTACCCTTAAACTTATCTTAACCTTACCCTTAACCTTATCTTAACCTTTACTTGACCTTAACCTTCACCTTAACTTAACCCTAACCTTGAAAAAACCCTTAACCTTAACCTTAACATAACCTTAACCTTAAATTTACCCTTAACCTTCAATTTAACCTTAACCTTCCCCTAACCTTAACCCTAACCTTAACCTTAACCTTAATTAACCTTCCCCTAACCTTAAACCTAACCCTAAACATAACCTTAACCTTAACCTAACCTTAACTTTAACCTTAACCTTACCCTTAACTTTCACCTTCACCTTAACCTTAACCTTAAGGTTAAGGTTAAGGTAAATGTAAGGTTAAGGTTACGGGTCTAGTCATGTTAAGGTTAAGGTTATAGTTAAGGTCAAGATTAAGGTTAAGTTTTGGTTAAAGTTAACCTTAACCTTACCTTAAACTTACACTTAACCTTAACCTTAACTTTAACCTTGACCTTACCCTTAGGTTAAGGTTAGGTTAATCTAAGGGTAAGGTTAAGGTTAACGTTAAGGTTAGGTTAAGGTTAGGGTTAAGGTTAAGATTAGGCTAAGGGTAAGGTTAAGGTTATGGTTAGGTTAAGGGTTAAGGGTAAAATTAAGGGTAAAGTTAAGTTTAAGGTTAAGGTTAAGGTCAAGGTTAAGGTTACGTTAAGAGTAAATTCAAGGTTAATGTTAAGATTAGGTTAAGGGTAAATTCATGGTTAAGGTGAAGGTTAAAGGTAAGGTTAAGACTAAAGTTAAGGTTAAGGTTAAGGTTTAGTTTAAGGTTAAGGTAAAGTTAATGTTAGGTCAATTTAAGGTTAAGGACAAGTTTAGGTTATAGTTAACGTCATGGTTAAGGTTAGGTTATGGTGAAGGTTAAGGTAAAGGTTAAGCATGAAGGTTAAGGGTAAGGTTCAGGTTAAGATCCGTATCCTTAAACTTCACCCTTAACCTTAACCTAACCTTGACCTTAACATTAACCGTACTAAACCCGTAACCTTAACCTTGAATTTACCCTTAACCTAAACTTAACCTTAACTATAAGCTAACCCTAACCTTGACCTTAAATTTACCCTTAACCATAACCTTAAACTTACCCTTAACCTTAACCATAACCTAACCCTAACCTTAACCTTAACCTTAACCTTGGCCTTACCCTTGTTACACAAATTTTCGGTCATCTAACCTATTACCATTAGATGGACCCAAGTACATCATGTAAGACCAATTTTAACCTAAGTAAAATTTCTCTCACTATGTGAAATAACTTGATAAAACACCTTTATTAAGTTGTTTATGGTCTAAATAGGAAACCCCAAAAGGAAATAATAAACAAATTTATATTTGTTTATGTTTCCTCAAGGAATAATTAGTTAAACATTAATTTCATTATTATTTCTAGTCATATTTAACCCAAAACAAGGAAATCAATTAAATAAATCCTTATTTATTTGATTATTTCCTAGGAATAAGTTATTTAATCCTTATTTAAATAATATTCCTAGTTAAATTTCACTAAATCATTTATAAATAATTAAATAAATCATTAATTATTTTATTATATTTCCACCATTTCCTTAAAATAATAAATAAATCATTTATTTATTTATTATTTATGAATAAAGGATTTAACCCAAGTCAAAAATCCTTTTCCCTCCAACAAATATAATAAAATATTCCTAAAAGGTGGCTCTAGAATTTGGTTAATAATATTTTATTCATGCACCAAGTTCTAGGCCGCCCTAATATTTTGTTATAAATAGAATGGTTTTTCCATTCATTGGTCACCTTTCATTTGCATTAGATCACTCGAGATCTATACTCTTGGTCTGACTTTGAGCCATTATCATTGTCACATTCTCTATTATTTTCTTTGTGAGCTCCCTTTGAGTTCTATGTTTGTCTGGGTTTTCTACACCAACAAGAGAGAGAAATTTTAGATCTGAAATGCTGAGGACTTTCAAGAACCCATCCCATTGATGAGAATTGGAAACACCTTTCTTGTTTTCCTCTTAGGTGCCCCTTTAATATAAAAATTCTTTCAAACATATTGTTCTTGTCTTATCGATTGGATGCATTGAGCAACATTTCATTTTTACTGCTTAATGTCTTTTTATGCATAGATCTAGATTTGTACAGCTTTATTTGGATCAACTAACTATAGATTTGAAGATATTGGCAGCCATAATTGATGTTAGGGCTATTTGTTATGCGTAGCTAAAGTGGTATTTTTCCGACAAAAGATTCATACTAACAATTGGCAACTCCACATAGGTTTTCTTTTGATACCGCTGTCGTTTTATATATTCTTTCATATCCAGCTATTTCAGACTCTAGGGTTTTTCTTTAGTTTTCTATTCTTCCTATTTTTATGCTGTTTTTCACCTCTAAAACCCTCAAACATTCAAATTCTTAACTTCCGTGCTTTTCTGGCCCTATTGTGCAGGTGAAAGACATCAGCCGCAGTTGAGACAAAAATTTTTTCTGAAATCTATCGCCGAGGGACCCGAATCTGCATGTCACACTTATTGGCCCCAAACCTGCGACCTGGCCTAGAGAGTGCACTCTTCTGCCCCAAAACTGTGACCTAGACTAAAAACAGGTTAGAACCTGCGACCTACAATTTTTTCTGCACTTTTCCAACAATTTTTCTGGGTTTGTCTGAAGCTTCTGTCAGGGTTTTCCAGCCTCCGTCTCTTCCTGTTTAGACCTGTTTTTGATCTGTTTCACTCAACTAAGTGGTAATATTGCCCCTTAGGGATTTAGTACCTTCCACTTTTTGTGGAAGATTTTTAGCTGTTTTAGACGTCTAAATTTTCAGAGTTTTAGCCTTGTTCTTTTTAGATCTGATACCTCATTTTCAGATCCCTTCAGATCAGCTCTTCTCCCTTTAAAATCACCTCATATAGTTTTTTCTGGGTTTACCTCTAGGGTCACCTCCTTGTCCCTTATACCTTTAGCTGATTCCCCCCTTTGTTGCAGCAACCTTGCCTCTGCCTCCTTGTTGTTTTCTGCACCTCTTTTCAGCAGATTTCTCCTTTAGATCCCTGTCCCTCCTTACCTTAGATCTATTGGCCTCTTTTTCAGTGTGTTTTGATTAGATTTTTCCCTCTTTTAGACTAGTTTTGAGAGACCCGCCTTCTTGGGTTAGATCGATGCATTTTTAGCTGTTAATTTTCTGTTATTTTAGCCTTATTTACTGTTCTCTGTAGGTTTATTTTCAGTGACACAGCACATTTTTTATTTTACTCTCAAATGTATGGGTTTAAAAATTAAAATTAACACACACCACACACTGACCCTCAGTAAAGAAGAGCCTGGTTAACACCGCCTGGCAAAGACTTTAAAATCAATTGACATTGCACCTCTCTTCCCTTGTTTCAACATTGACCTCACTTGATTCTGCACCTCCCTGCCTTTGTCAGTTATTCTTCTTCCTGTCATCATTGTGCCTCCAAGGCGTTTATCCTGGAGACTTCTTGGCCTTCACCCTCAGTTTCTGGTTGGTCGACTTACTCCTTCCCACTGTCGTCATCTTAGTCCTCCCCTGATTCTACACTCCGACTCTTCTTCTGATTCTTCGAGTTCTCCCCCTCCTTCTGGTTCTCCCCCTATTACCTTCACCATGTCTAGTTAAGGGCCTAACGCTAGTGGAAACCTCAGTCCTACTGTTGGGTCCATTTATAGTGGAACCACTATGGGAACTACCTCAACTATCCCTTTTCTCCCTTATATGGCTGGTCTCAGTCTCCCCGATTTCAATCAGTTGATCAATGATGCTATCTGCCACGATGTTAGTTGGCCTGCTATGCCAACCAAGCTCCCCTCCGACATTCCCAAGTTCAAAGGCCTTGCTAGTGAAGATCCTTCCAACCATATATGATATTTCCACATGTGGTGTTCATCCAATTCCATTACTGATGATTCCATTCGTCTTCGATTGTTCCAACACACGCTTACCGGTGAAGCTTCTAAATGGTATTTTGATCAGACCGCCTTGTCCCATACCACCTTTGTGACCATTTCCCAAGCCTTATTATCTTATTTCTAGCTCCCTCTTCGATATGAAACTGGTACAAAAATCTTGACTTCTTTCCGTCAATCCTCTTCGACCCACCTTTCCGCTCATGTCCAGGAATGGCAGAGAAGAAGGAGCTTATGTCAAGCTCCCACCTTTGAAGATCAGGTCTATATGGACTAGTTCCTTCACTCTCTCTTACCTACCATCAGAAAAGATGTCGCATCCCAGTTCCCTCAAACCGAAGAAGCTGCCCTCCAAATAGCCTTGAAATATGACCTCATCTATGCTCAATCTAGTTATGTTTATACTGTCCTTCCTGACCTCCCCAAACCCGGTGGCGCTAATGCCTCGAGGGCATCTCACTCTGCCGACGGTATCATTGGAGCTCTTTCACATACCTATGCTCAAACTCCTATGGGCTATGGTTTCCCTCCGAGAGGGGCCAACACCTCCAACATTTTCCCCCCTCAAGGTAGCATGTATCCAGGATATGGCATGCCTTCTCCTTTCTCCCACCCTCCTGCCTACCTCAATGTTGCCCATCCTAACCATTATCCTTACCCATAGCTTGGTATCCCAGCTCCTCCAACCTTTGGACCTCCGACTCCCTTGCCTTCTCAAACCTCGCAACAGCAACTACTACCCCCTCTGGGGCAAGTATTTGCACAGCAGGGTGTGACTAATCCTCCTTCTTCTCAAAGAAAGCGGAAAGGAAATAAAAATCAACTTTCCCCTGGTAATTCTGGATCCAATCCTCAAATTATTGATTCTAACACTACTAACCAGCCATAGGGCGCTCAGCCCAAGCCAGACAGGCCTCTTTGCACCAATAAGCCTTGTTTGTGTTGCGGTGTTTACAGTCATTACACTCACGATTGTCCCCTATTACCACAGATGCAGTAGATGTGGGAGTCTAAAGCTACATTGCGGGGACAACATACCTCCCCTACTATTCCCCCCAATGTGTCTACTTCTAAACTAGCCATGTTTACCGATCCTTTCCCTCAACAAGGATTCATGGCTACTTAAACTCCTCATGCTCTGGTAACCACTCAACCTTCCCCTTCTGGTTCCTCTGATTACTAGATTCTCATGATGTCTTCTGACCAATCTCTCACCGTCAACCTTAACCTTCAAACTTGGTCTCGTCAGTACTCCACACCTCCTGCTTCATCTATCCCCAAGTCACCATCTTTAGGTCCTATATAGCCTCTGTCGACACCCAATGGTCCCTTGCAGATCCCTCAGCCCAAAGATAAGGTTCATACCAAGATTCCTAAGGGCCCATTACACTGAAATGTTGCTTCTGGTCGAGCTTCCCATTCGTATAGCATAGTAGATGATCTAGCACAATCTCCTACTGGCATTTCAACTCTGGAACTCCTCCAGTTGTGTCCTTCTCAAAGGAAGGCTCTACTATTTTCCATGGGCATTGTAGATCCTGCTGATGACCAATTGATTGTTTTCGATGCCCGTCAGTCAGACCATCCTCCCCTTCCTGCTTCTGTTGCTTTCCAAATCCCAGTCAAAATCTGAAATGCCAACGTCGCTCAGTGTATTATTGATGAGGAGGCATCTACATGTGTGATGTATGCTTCTGTTTGGAAACAACTTGGATCTCTTGAGCTGGCCCCTTCCATAATCACCCTTCGTGCGTGGGATGACCATGCCTCCCAGCCCATTGGCCTATTCTGTAACTGTCCTATCACCCTTACGGGCAATACTGTTTACATTGACATTGAATTTATCGACGCCCCTCTTGACTATAACATTATTTTGGGGTGTAGCTACACCTATGCTATGTCTGTTGTCCCATCCGCGGTCCACCGCAAGATGTTTTTCCCTCATAATGGAAAGATTGCCACCATTGACTAGTTGACATATCATGAACCAAAATCTCAGACCTCCCCTGAGTCCACCATCTCTTCTCTCACCAATAAGCAAACCGTTGATTTTTTTACTAGTGTTTCCCCCGGCATCTACAAAGACTCCTCCTTGCTTGGAACCTTCCTGGGTCCTCCCCGTCCTTCTGTCTCTAATCCTAGCTTAGCGAATGTTTGCATGATGCAATCGTCTCGGGCTGACCTTAAGCAGCCCTCTTCAGCTAGTCAGCAACCCCAACCTCGCCTGCCGCAACCCGCTCCTAGCCCTTTACCTCAACTGGCTGAACCTTTTCTGCCTGGACCTTCCCATCCACCTAGCACTCACGAGCCTCCCTACCCTCCTAGGTCAATTCCCCCAGGTCTCAACCATATGGGAGTTGTCCCTCCTAGCCATTACCCTGCCGGTCAGATACCTTTCCTTACTCCCCCTCCCGGAGACTATTCGGTCCCCATCATGGAAACCTTTTCCCTCCCTAATTTGACCCTGGGAATACCTTTCTGGTACCTTACTCCTCCAGCTGAGACCCCACTAGGTCACCCCAAACAATACCTTTCTTTGACACTGGTTCAATCGATCCCCTTAGCTTTTTCTGTCGCTACAGTGCCATCAACACCTCAACAAGATCCTTCTCCTATTGTGACAGCTACTGGAACGAAAGGCAAAGCTTGCAAGGAGGCATCCAAAGACAAGGCCACCCCTACTGACCCTACCCCTCCTCCACCCACCAAGCCTTGTGCCTTGTTTGATGGTGTTGGTCATGCCACCCATTCTTGTCCCGAGTTGCCCTGTATCAAACCCATGGTTAAAGTCGTGTTCCCTGATTCTACGATCCCTGAATCCTTTGTTTCTTCCTCGTCTACAACCAAGAACCCAAAGAATCTTCGCACCAACAAACCCTGTGCCCTGTGTGGTGTCCATGGCCATTATTCTCACCATTTTCCTCACCTCATGCATTACCACGCCTCTTTAGAGGTCATTTTCGAGTGCAAGGTTGAACAAAATCAATCCGCCTCTCCCATCCTCACGTAGTATGCATCATGCCAACTCGAGGATCCCCCTACTACCATTGACATTCCTCCCCTTGATGTTGAGATGTCGGAACCTGCTACCCCCTTCCTATACCTATCATCATCCGTGCGAACCTCGGAGTACATTCCCTCTGAATCCACTCTGTCTTTTTTGCTTGATTCCCCTTCAGCAACATTCTTGGGCACCACATCCTTTGACCATATTTTTACTTGTTCTTCTGTCATCCCCCATGACGACCCGTATGTGAGCTTTTCTTCCCATGTTGATGATTTAGGTAGCTTTGCAGCATCATGTGGTTTCCTCGACCTTTTCCTTCCCACACATAACCAGGATGATACCATCCGTATCTATGATGTTCTTTGTAGCATGAGCTCCAGCTTTTCCTCCCATAGCCCTCATACATCACCCTCTAGTCGATATATGAAGCCTAGCCATCCTACGCAGACTAATCCCTCCCATATTTGTTGTTCAATGTCTACCCTACACTCACGCTACCATCCTTATTCTCCTCCTCCCTTTTCTTGTCTTGTGACACTTTTTCACAGGACCTCCAGTCCACACATTATATTGGCTATGCCGATGGAGCAAGTCGTTATTCCCGGAATCTTGTCTCGGCAGCTTGGGACATATCTACCCCCTCGCATACCCTCGTTCTTTCTAATGGGGTCTACATTGGTAATGCCACCAATAATCAAGCCGAATATGATGCAGTACGTGGCCTTTTAGCCGATGCCCTTTCTCATCGCATCCTCCATCTGCACGTTCGTTTAGATTCCTTGCTTTTTGTCTTGCAACTCAATGGTGTCTATCATGTGCATAACCCTATCCTGTTTATACGATATTTACATGTGAAACTTTTGATACGTGCATTTATATTCATTACTTTCAACCATGTACCTAGAGCACAAAATCACCACGTAGATAACATTGCAAACCATGTTCTAGACTGGAATTTATCACACACAAGACCATAACATTTCAAATCATCAACACAATACATATGCATAATACATATCATATAACATGTTTTTAGAGTCCATCTCCTCTGATACATATGACATGCCCATAGAATGTTATAAAAAACCAAACTCAAAACTAGGGGGCACCAGTTGCCCCTACATACACACTAGGGGGCACCACATGCCCTACATCTAATCACTCTCTGGAGGATCTTGAGCCAATGGCTCCGCTCTCGCTGCTCATAGATCACGCATAGTCTAACCAGCCATCACCATGCGCCGCATGACGCCTCACCATTCCGAGGGTAGCCCAATACATAGCTCTATGTATTGGTCATCCAAGTCTTGCCAGCCCCACTCTGAAACACTAGTCAGCAGCCCCTCACATATATGACGGATGTCCTCCAGAAGAGTGGCCATATACTCATTCTATGTTGTTCTCAATCCACTCGCACCTGTAGTTCCTGCTACTGCAGTTCATCCCATATATCCGGCTAGTTTCACCGGAGCTATATCTGCATACCAAAATTATAAGGATCAGTACCATAAATCTTATTCACAAACTTTCACATGCACGTAAAATATTAGATACTTTTCACTTACCATCGGGCCCCCATACTGGACCAGGCGGAAGCAGCAAGTCCAGATCTCCCCAATAACTCATCATACTATAGGGATAGTCATCTATGTACAATGGCATCTGGTCCCAATGGGCAAATAACTCTGGTCGGAACACCCGTTTGACCAACCCTCCTCCTCCTCTGCATAGTAGTTGCCCCCACCGACGCATCCTGGGTTCTCTCGGACCCCCATCAGGTAGCTATACACGAGGTTGCAAGGTCGGGATCTTCTAAAAAAATAAGGAGCACAATATCGTCCCATAAGCACAATCATGGTTCACTTGCGGCTTGCAAAGAGACAGCTATCGTTTAAATGACACCAACATCATCTGGGCCCACCCATAGTACGTCCCACTCAACACACTTTCTAAAATCATCATCTTCCCTCCAGTGATGTGATGGAGCACATGGCTGCCTAGAATCTGCAACATTGCTGCCACCACTGCACGGGTCTCCAACCTCTCTTGATCCCCAATCGATATCTGAGTCCCTTTGAATCGGACATCTGGTTGACAATGTCACTCTATGAACTCCATAATGTTATACCCCCGCGATAACAATGGATGTGTATTTACCACCATCCCTAATGGTGGGAGACCAGTAAGGAAATACAGATCCTGGACTGTCATCTCAATCCTGTGCCCCTGCACTATAAATACCTCATGATCTAGATCCCAATAATTGACAATCTGGGCCAAGAAGGGCTCCCCATCTCTCATCAGAGGGTTCTCCACAAATTTCAGAACCCCAAACCTGGCCAATGCATGACGAACACCCTTATCCGCTTGGATTTCTGACTGTAATGTACCCAGGTCTCTCTCTCTCCACTTGATATGTATATCTGCTATCTCTACACAAACACATCATCTTTCTTAGTACAGATTGGAAAAACTGCCTCCATTTATATAAAACCTGACTCTCTGCCCACAACAGCACTGAAATCACCTTCATATGACAGGTCACACTTTTTGGCCAACTCTCGGGATAGGTCGCACTTTTCAGGCCAAAACCTGCTTCCCGGGTCAAAGTTTTTGGCCCAAAAAGTGTGAACCGGCTGTAAAGATGAGGGAGAGGCTATTCCTAAGATTTGGGACCCAAATCTAAACTTTTAATCCATCAAAAACAAAGAGTAGGATTAGGCCTCTTACCTGCAACTGACGGATCTCGATTCCAATGGTCAGTTTTTCCACTACGATCACCGCAAGATTTAGGGCCTTCTCTCCTCTCCACATTCACCACAGCTACATAAGAAAACTAATGCATTTGGAGGGAAAATGCCTTATTAGAAGAGAAACCACTGCTTTTTATTTCGTCCATTGCGACCAAACCGTAGCCCCGTTTGACACACTGTCTGCACCATTGGAAAGCTCTCACTGAGCACTCAAATGGGTATCTGTTAGTTTTTCATTTTTTGATACTTCACTAGGACACATTTTGTCCACGAAGGATCTATTCAAGTATCTATTCACCTCTCCTCCAAATCGAATTTCCTCACTTGCAACACTTGTACTTGGGGCACCACTTTGCCTCCTTACTTGTCCTTGTTCGTGTTGATTTATATCATGAGATACCCTACTGTACTCATGCTTTTATGGTCCCCCATTAGACCTTTATTGTTTGGCAGCACTATTTAGTCACCCTTTTTTAGAGCATCTGAGTTGAGTCATCATCGCATTCATGGAGTCTATCCTGAGTCCCTTTGTATCCCGTTATAGTCCTCCATCCTTCATTGCTTGGTCCCTCTCTCGTATCACACATTATGGCTTTCAGTCCCATTGTCCCCTATCCCTCATGATATTGTGTCAGTCGCTTCCAAGTCATTCATGCCCTTTATGCTCTAACAAGGGAAGTCGTCCATCCGTTACTCAGTATCCCCCATTTCATCATCATCATTGGTGTCTGTCTGTTAGTCGCTCTATTATTTTCTCTCGTGCCTTAGTTGGGGATTCCTTATTGCCTCACCTATGGCAGACCTCCTTCTGTCGACATCAATTCATTCACTCCAGAAGACAGTTCTAGAGGGAAGTGTACCTTGGTTCCAACTCCTACACTTGTTCGGTGCCTCGGATCAGGCAAAGGGATTTCTCATTACCATTTGACTTGATTGTTTCTTAGCTCCAACTCCTTTAAGCATGATCGAGATCCGTATACTTGATGGTCCAGTGATGCAGCAACAGTTATTGGTGATTCCCGGGTGTGTGTGAGATGTCTCAACCCTCATGAGGGGGTGGCCCTGCAGGTAGCCCCCCACATGCTCGGATTACCTCTTCATTTCTTCCTTTGATGCAGCTCCTTATTTTGATGATGTCGGCCTTAGCCGCTTACAGCGCCTCTTTGATTTTCATGTATCAGTCAGATTTTGTGAGCCCTTCCCCATTTATAGGGGGCGTTTGGGTTGTATTTGTATCTCACATACTCAGATATTATTGTATAAGTCCTGGCTGTTATCCCGGGCACAACATGTATGTGGGATTCATTCTTCTATCTTTTATCTGGCTCGTTTTTAGGCTAGCATGTACTTTATAGTTCGGTTCCTTGTTTACTGGACACACTATTCTTTTGTACTTTGTCTCAGCAGGCATAGGTATGCCTCCCCCGCCGCCTTTAGCACAGGTACCATTTCATAAAAAGAGACTTGTTGCAGCTGTAAGTCTCATCTCCTCAAGGTCTAGTCCTTTAGCAAATTAGACTACCTTGCATTTCTCTCTCTGACTTCCCTCTTGACATATGGTGATTGAGTTCTTACAATGTACTGCCATCATACGATATGCTCCTAACACTCGTACGCTGGGGGGAAATATATTACACCATTTTTTGGTCATCTAACCTATTACCATTAGATGGACCCAAGTACATCATGTAAGACCAATTTTACCCTAAGTAAAATTGCTTTCACTATGTGAAATAACTTAGTAAAACATCTTTATTAAGTTGTTTATGGTCTAAATAGGAAACCCCAAAAGGAAATAATAAACAAATCTATATTTGTTTATGTTTCCTTAAGGAATAATTAGTTAAACATTAATTTAATTATTATTTCTGGTCATATTTAACCCAAAACAAGGAAATCAATTAAATAAATCCTTATTTATTTGATTATTTCCTAGGAATAAGTTATTTAATCCTTATTCAAATAATATTCCTAGTTAAATTTGACTAAATCATTTATAAATAATTAAATAAATCATTATTTATTTAATTATATTTCCACCATTTCCTTAAAATAATAAATAAATCATTTATTTATTTATTATTTATAAATAAAGGATTTAACCCAAGTCAAAAATCATTTTCGCTCCAACAAATATAATAAAATATTCCTAAAAGGTGGTTCTATAATTTGGTTAATAATATTTTATTCATGCACCAAGTTCTAGGCCGCCCTAATATTTTGTTATAAATAGAAGGGTTTTCCATTCATTGGTCACCTTTCATTTGCATTAGATCACTCTAGATCTATATTCTTGGTCTGACTTTGAGCCATTATCATTTTCACATTCTCTATTATTTTCTTTGTGAGCTCCCTTTGAGTTCTATGTTTGTCTGGGTTTTCTACACCAACAAGAGAGAGAAATTTTAGATCTGAAATGCTGAGGACTTTCAAGAACCCATCCCATTGAGGAGAATTGGAAACACCTTTTTTTTTTTTCCTCTCAGGTGCCCCTTTAATATAAAAATTATTTCAAACATATTTTTCTTGTCTTATCAATTGGATGCATGGAGCAACATTTCATTTTTACTGCTTGATGTCTTTCTATTCATAGATCTAGATTTGTGCAGCTTTATTTGGATCAACTAACTGCAGATTTGAATATATTGGCAGCCATAATTGATGTTAGAGCTATTTTTTATGCGTAGCTAAAATGGTCTTTTTCTGACAAAAGATTCATACTAACAACCCTAACCTAACCTTAACCTTACCCATAACCTAACCCTAACCTTGAGGTTAGGTTAACTTTGACCAAACCCTTAACCTTAACCTAAACCTAACCTTAACCTAACCTTAACCTTAACCCTAACCTTAACCTTTACCTTAACCTAACCTTAAACTTATCATAACCTTAACCTAACCCTAACCTTAACCTTAACCTAACCATAACCTTACCCTTAACCTAAGCCTTAACCTTAACCTTAACCTTAACTTAATCTAACCCTAACCTTGACCTTAACCTTAACCTTAACCAAAACTTAACTTAACCTTAACTTTAGCTTTACCCTAACCTTAACCTTAACCTTACCCTTAACCTTAACCTTATCTTAACATTAACCTAACCCTAACTTTGACCTTGACTTTCCCTTAACCTAACCTTAACCTGTTAACCTTAACCTTAACCTTCCCATAACCTTAAGCTTAAACTTAATCTTGAGCTTAACTATAACCTAACCCTAACCTTAACAAAACCCTTAACTTTAACCTTAACCTTAACCTTAACCAAACCTTAACTTAACCTTAACTTTAGCTTTACCCTAACCTTAACCTTAACCTTACCCTTAACCTTAACCTTAACCTTACCCTTACCCTTAACCTTAACCTTAACCTTATCTTAACATTAACCTAACCCTAACTTTGACCTTGAATTTCCCTTAACCTAACCTTAACCCATTAACCTTAACCTTATAACCTTAACCTTAAACTTAATCTTGACCTTAACTATAACCTAAACCTAACCTTAACAAAACCCTTAACTTTAACTTTAACCTTAACCTTCCCATAACCGTAACCTTAACCTTAACCTTGACCTTACACTTAACCTTAACCTTAACCCTACCCCCTTAACCTTAACCTTAACCTTGACCTTGAACTTACCCTTAACCTTTACCTTACCCTTAACCTTAACCTTAACCTTATCCCCCTTAACTTTACCCTTAACCTTAACCTTAACCTTAACCTGACTAAACCCGTAACCTTAACTATAACATTAAGCTGACTAAACCCATAACCTTAACCTTAACCTTAACTTTACCCTTAACCTTAACTATAACCTAACTCTAACCTTAATCTAACCTTAACCTTAATTCTGCCCTTAACCATAACCTAACCGTAACCTTGACCAAACCCTTAACCTTAACCTTTGCCTGACTAAACCCATAACCTTGACCTAACCATAACCTTAACCTTACCCTAACCTAACTTAACCTTAACCTTAACCTAACCTTAACCTTAAATTTAACCTTAAGGTTAGGTTATATTTAAGGTTAAGGTTAGGTTAAGGGTAAAGTCAAGGTTAAGGTTAAGGTGAAGGTTACGGTTTTAGTAAGGTTAAGGTTAAGGGTGAAGGTTAAGGTTATGGGTTTTAAATTAACCTTACCCTTACCCTTAACCTTAACCTTCACTATAACCTAACCTTAACCTTGACCTTAACTATAACCTAACCTTTACCTTACCTTTACCTTAACCTTAACCTTAACCTTGACCTCGACCTTAACCTTGACCTTAACCTTCACGTAACCTTAACCGTAACATAATCGTAACCTTAACCTTCGCTATAACCTTAATTTTAACCATAACCTAACCCTAACCTTGACCACACCTTAACCTCAACCTTAACCTAAACCTAACCTTAACCTTACCCTTAACCTAATATTAACCTTAACCTAACCCTAACCTTCACCAAACCCTTAACCTTAACCTTAACCTTAATGTTATCTTATCGTTAACCTAACTTTAACCTTAACCTTAATAAACCCGTAACCTTACCATTACCCTTAACCTTAAGGTCAATGTCAAGGTTAGGGTTAGGTTATAGTTAAGGTCAAGGTTGACGTCAGGTTAAGGGTAAAGTCAAAGTTAAGGTTAAGGTTAAGCTTAGGGCCCAAAGGTTCAGGTTAAGGTTAAGGTTAAGGGTTTGGTCAAGGTTAGGGTTAGGTTAAGGTTAATATTAACGGTTTGGTCAAGGTTAGGGTTAGGTTATAGTCAAGGTCAAGGTTAAGGTTAAGGGTAAGGTTATAGTTAGGTTAAGGTTAAGGTTAAGGTTAAGGTTAGGTTACGGTTAAGGATTTGGTCAAGGTTAGGGTTAGGTTATAGTTAAGGTTAAGGTTAAGGTTAGGTCAAGTTAAGGTTAAGGTCAAGGTTAAGGGTATGGTTAAGGTCAAGGTTAGGTTAAGGTTAAGGGTAAGGGTAAGGTTAAGGTAAAGGTTAAGGTTAAGGTAAAGGTAAGGTTAAGGTCAAGGTTAGGTTATACTTAAGGTCAATGTTAAGGTTAGGTTATAGTGAAGGTTAAGGTTAAGGTTAAGGTTAAGGTTAATGGTGAAGGTTAAGGTTAAGATGTGTAAACTTAACCTTCACCATTAACCTTAACATAACCTTAACCTTAAACTTAACCTTCCCCTAACCCTAACCTTGACCTTAACCTGAACCTTAACCCTAACCTTAACCTTAACCCGACTAAACCTATAACCTTAACCTTAGCCATAACCTAACATTAACCTTGACCTTAACTATAACCTAAACCTAACCTTAACCATAACCTTGACCATGACCTTAAACTTAACCTTCCCATAACCATAACCTTAACCTTAACCTTGACCTTACAAAGGTTATGGTTAGGATACAGTTAAGTTCAAGGTTAGGTTAAGGTTAAGGTTAGGTAAAGGTTAAGGTTTGGTTAAGGTTATGGTAAGGTTAAGGGTGAAGGTTAAGTTTAAGGTCAATGTTAAATTTAAGGTTAGTTTTAGGTTAAGGTTAAGGTAAGGCTAAGGTTAAGGTTAAGGTTAAGGTCAATGTTATGGGAAGGTTAAGGTTAAGGTTATGGTTAAGGATAAGATTAAGGTTAATGGGGTAAGTTCAAGGTTAAGGTTAATAGTATGGTCAAGGTTAAGGTTAAGGTTATGGTTATGGGAAGGTTAAGGTTAAGGTTAAGTTAGGTTAGGGGTTTGGTTAAGGTTAGGTTTGGGTTATAGTTAAGGTCAAGGTTAAGGTTAGGTTATGGCTAAGGTTAAGGTTACAGGTTTAGTCACGTTAGGGTTAAGGTTAAGTGTAAAGTCAAGGTTAAGGTTAGGTTAAGTTTAAGGTTAGGGTTAAAGTTAAGTTTAAGGTTAAGGTTAGGGTTAGGGGAAGGTTAATTTTAAGGTTAACCTTAACCTAACCTTAACCTTAACCTTAAGCTTAACCTTAACCTAACCATAACCTTACCTTGACCTTGACCTTGACAAGGTTAGGTTAAGGTTAAATTCAAGGTTAAGGTAAAGTTAAAGTTAAGGTTAGGCTAAGGTAAGGTTATGGTTAAGGGTAAAGTCAAGGTTAAGGTTAAGGCTAAGGTTACGGTTAGATTAAGGGTAAAGTTAAGGTTAGGTTAAGGTTAAGGTTAAGGTTAGGTTAAGGTCAAGGTTAAGGTTAAGGTCAAGGTTAAGGGTAAATTTAAGGTCAAGGTTAGGGTTAGGCTATAGTAAAGGTTAAGGTTAGGTTAAGGGTAAATTCAAGGTTAAGGTTAAGGTGAAGGTTAAGGGTAAGGTTAAGGTTTAGGGTTACAGGTTTAGTCAGGTTAAGATTATGGTTAAGGTTAAGGTGAAGGGTAATGATAAGGTTAAGGTTAAGGTCAAGGTCAAGGATAAGGTTAAGGTTAAGCTTGGTCAAGGGTAAGTTTATAGTTAGGTTAAGGTTAAGGTTAAGGTTATGGGTTTAGTTAGGTTAGGTTATAGTTAAGGTTAGGTTAAGGTAAAGGTCAAGGTTAAGGGTACAGTTAAGGTCAAGGTTAGGTTAAGGTTAAGGTTAGGGTAAGGTTAAGGTAAATGTAAAGGTAAGGTTAAGGTTAAGGTCAAGGTTAGGTTATAGTTAAGGTCAAGGTTAAGGTTTGGTTATAGTGAAGGTTAAGGTTAAGGTTAAGGTTAAGACCCGTAACCTTAACCTTCACCCTTAACCTTAACCTTAACCTTCCACTAACCATAACCTTAACCTTAACCTGAACATTAACCCTAACCTTAACCTTAACCTAAAATTAACCTTGAATTTACCCTTAACCTTAACCTTAACCTGACTAAACCTGTAACCTTAACCTTAGCCATAACCTAACCTTAACCTTGACCTTAACTATAACCTAAACCTAACCTTAACAAAACCCCTAACTTTAACCTTAACCTTAACCATGACCTTAATCTTAGCCTTTCCATAACCATAACCTTAACCTTAACCTTGACCTTACCAAGGTTATTGTTAGGATATAGTTAAGGTCATGGTTAGGTTAAGGTTAAGGTTAGGTAAAGGTTAAGGTTTGGTTAAGGTTAAGGTAAGGTCAAGGGTGAAGGTTAAGTTTAAAGTCAAGGTTAAGGTTAAGGTAAGGTTAAGGTTAAGGTTAAGGTTAATGGTATGGGAAGGTTAACGTTATGGTTATGGTTAAGGTTAAGGTTAATGGGGTAAGGTGAAGGTTATGGTTAAGGCTAAGGTCAAGGTCAAGGTTAAGGTTAAGGTTATGGTTATGGGAAGGATAAGGTAAAGGTTAAGGTTAGGTAAAGGTTACAAGTTTAGTCAGGTTAAGGTTAAGGTTAAGGTTAAGGTTAAGGTTAAGTTAACCTTAACCCTTAACCTTACCCTAACCTTACCCTAACCTTAACCTTAGCCTTAACCTAACCTTAACTTTAACCTTACCCTTAACCTAACCTTAACCTTAACTTTACCCTTGACCTTAACCTAACCGTAACCTTGACCAAACCCTTAACTTCAACCTTAACCTGACTAAACCTGTAGCCTTAACCTTCAACTTAACCTTAACCTAAACCTTAACTATAGCCTAACCCTAACCTAGACCAAACCATTAACCTTAACCTTAACTTTGACCTTAACCTTCCCATAACCTTAACCTTGAATTTACCCTTAACGTTGACTTTACCATTAACATAACCTTAACCTTGACTTTAATCTTAACCTTGACCTTACCCTAACCTTAACCTTGACTTTACCTTTAACTTAACCTTAACCTTTACCATAACCTAACCATAAATGTTACCAAACCCGTAACCTTAACCTTAACATGACTAAACCCGTAACCTTAACCTTAACCTAACTAAACCCGTAACCTTAACCTTAAACTTACCCTTAAAATTCACCTTAACCTTAAATTTACCCTTAACCTAACCTTAGCCTTAACCTTGACCTTGTCCTTGACCATAACCATAACCTTACCCTTACCCTCAACCTTTACTTTACCCTGAACCTAACCTTACCCTTAACTTTAACCTTAAGGTTAAGGTTAGGTTAAGGGTTTGGTCCTAGTCAAGGTTAAGGTTAGGTTAAGGGTAAGGTTATAGGTAAAGTTAAGGTTATGGTTAGGGTAAGTTTAAGGTTAAGGTGAAGGTTAAGGTTAAGGTTAGGGGAAGGTTAATGTTAAAGTTATGTTAATGTAAGGCTAAGGTTACATGTTTAGTCAGGTTAAGGTTAAGGTTAAGGTTAGGTTAAGGGTAAAGTTAAGATTAGGGTTAGGTTAAGGTTAAGGTTAAGGTTAGGTTCAGGGTAAAGTTAAAGTTAGGGTTAGGTTAAGGTTAAGATTAATGTTATGGTTAGGATAAGGATAAGGTTAAGGTTAAGATAAGGTTAAGGTTAAAGCTAGGTTAAGGGTAAAGTTAAGGTTAGGGTTAGGTTAAGGTTAAATTTAAGGTTATGGTTAGGCTAATGTTCAAGTTAAGGCTAAGGTTAAGGTTTAGGTTAAGGTTACTGTTAGGTTAAGGTTAAGATTAGCTTAAGGTTAAAGTTAAGGTTTGGTCAAGGTTAGGGTTAGGTTATAGTTAAGGTCAAGGTTAAGGTTAGGTTAAGGGTAAAGTCAAGGTTAGGGTTAAGTTAAGGTTAAGATTAGGTTAAGGGTAAAGTTAAGGTTAAGGTTAGGTTAAGGTTAAGGTTAAGGTCAAGGTTAAGGGTAAAGTTAAGGTCAAGGTAAGGGTTAGGTTATAGTTAAGGTTAAGGGTTTGATCAAGGTTAGGGTTAAGTGAAGGTTAAGGTTAAGTTTAGATAAGGATAAGGTCAAGGTTAAGGTTAAGTTAAGGTTAAGGTTACAAGTTTAGTCAGGTTAAGGTTAAGGTTACGGTTAAGGTTAAAATAAAGGTTAAGGGTTTGGTTAACCTTAACCTTCTCCTAACCTTAACCCTAACCTTAACCTTAACCTTAACCTTCTCCTAACCATAACATTAACCTTAACCTTCCCATAACCATATCCTTAACCTTAACCTTGACCTTACCTTTGACATTAATCTCCACCTTAACCTTAACCTTAACTTAACCTTACCCAAACCTTAACCTTAACCTTAACCGACCTAAACCTTCACCTTAACCTTAATCTTAACTATAACCTAACCCTAACCTTACCCTAACCTTACCCTTAACTATATCCTTAACCTAACCTTAAACTTAACCTTAACCTTAACCTTAACCTTATATTAACCTTAACTTAACCTTAACCTTGACTTTACCCTTAACGTAAGCTTAACCTTAAGCTTAATCTTATCTTAAGGTTAAGATAAGGTTAAGGTTAAGGTTAGGTTAAGGGTAAAGTGTAATGTTCCCAATTTTTAGCCTCAAGCTAAAATGGAACATTATAGTTGCATATTTTATTCTTGCTTAATAAAATGGGTAAGGGGACACCTTAGCCCTCTTTTGATGGATAAATAACACTCATTATGTGAAAAGGAGTTGAATAAGCAGTTTAAATAAACACCTAAGGGTGTGAATGGAACCAATATCACTTTATTTAGTCACCTTTGACTAAAGTCAACAGCGCTGCCCAAGGAGGAGAGGCTTCCTAGAGAAGCAGCATGGTTTTGGAGGGAAGACACTCACATCAGGGTGGAAACCCTAATTGGTGGGACCATGGTGGAGAATATTTCCTTTATTTATAAGGCGGATATGGCATCCCATTTGCATTATGTTTGGAGTTTAGAATTTGGTCTGCAAAGGCTTGCATCCCCAAGCTGTTTAGCAGGGTGGTGGTGCCCTCGTGCACTAGGGTGTTCCTAGTCGGGAATCCCTACCTCTTCCTCAAGAAAGGATGAGGATTGAGCTGATTTTCCTCAATTTTGAAATGGCCACAGCTACATTCATCACCTATAGTGTTAGCTCTGCAGCAAAGAGGACGTTGTGTTGCTGGGTGCATCAAGAGAGGAACTCATGGAGTCTCTCTTGATTGGTTTTCTTCAGTGGAGGAGTGATCTATTCATTATAGGAGCTGCAAGGAGGATTCCTGGGATTATTTCAGATCTTTGGCATACGACCAACATTCCATCATCTCCCACTGCACATTCCATGGAGGAAACTACGTTATTTCAAAGGAGGCAGTGAGAGAGGGTTCATGGAGCTCATCAGGAGTGTGTTTTTGAGACAAAGGGATCAGCCCTTTGTGCTTAGAGACATTATCAGAGGAGGGAAATCAAATTTAAGATCTGCCATGGCCTCATTCATATTTCAATTTAGTTGTAGTGACAACTCAATTGTCATAGTTTTGTATTCTTCGACATTTCTAGCAATCTCTTCTAGATTGGCTAGGAATCCTGTATTTCAGCCCAATTATCTGTTATTGGGCATTCTTTTGTATTCCTTCAGCCACATGTAAATTTTATTCATATTCATCAACTTCTTCTCTCATATATACTGTGCAAGCATGGTTATCTGGTGTTTTTTGTAGTTGCAACAACTTGTGTATTTTAAGGTTTAATCGTTAGAGATTGATTCCCATAGCATAAGGGATTCATTCATCATGATATTTCTGTATATTATTGCTGATATAATAATATAATTATGGCTGTTGTATTTTACCTCTTATGGTGTATTCATATTTTCAGAGTTTCAAAATATGTTTTGCATATTGCTGTAGGCTCTCTCCCTGAGCATTGTTTTAGAGATCTAGTTTGGGAAGATCTGTATAACCCATCTAGAATAATTTATTTGAGCTAATTTTTTGCATAGGAGTTGTGTGTTGTGTGTTCTAAGGCATCCCAGCAATGGTTTGTCTTATTTTTACGATGGCTTCCTTATACAGCGTCCTCAAGGACCCTGTAGCAGAAATTCCCGAGGTGGAATATCTCATATCCATAGAAAGAGTCTGTGAAGGGCCAGCTAGCCTCAGGATCTCTCCCTTCTTTGGAAGGAGTCATATCCTATAAATTCCCCAACATTGAATCTCTGAAATGGACTTGTGATACCTCACTGAAGAAGGAATTGGAATATCTCAAGATATTCCTGATGGAGCAGGAATTTCCAGATATGGAACATTATAGTGGTATCATAGCATCAATAGTGGCTAATCCTATGCACAATATTTAATTCCATTAGAAAGAAGATCTTCTCTCCAAGGAGAGGAGATTGACAGAGGAAACAAGGGAAAAGGAATGACGGAAGAGCAAGTCTCCCTTCTTCTTTTCTAGACCATTGAGAACATCATTGAAGATCAGATGAAAGGGAAAATTTGGAGAAATTTTCTGAAAGGGTTTGTGGATGAAGCAAGCCCTAGATATTATCATGAAGCGTGTGAGCATTCAGCCACACATGAAGATCCATAGCGCAGTACCTTTCCCATAGCTATTGCAAGAAGGATGGAGGGAAAGAGTTGAGGCCTTTGGAGGAGCAGCGCTGCAACTCAAAGGTATGATTCATGATGGTTGGTTTCAGAATTCTATTTCATGTTTTCATGCAAATTAGAGATCATATGTTGAATTCACAAAGATTTTGCAAAGGGGATTGATGAAAACCAAAGTGCAACACAGTGTGACAAAACTTCAAGCACTTTGCATGCATGGAAGGGGACCATGAAACAAAGATAATTCCATGTTTCTAGAGGGGAATTAAATTAGGAGGATGGATTGCTAGAGGCAAGACCCCCATTGTATGAAGGGCGCTCTTCCATTTTTGAGGTTGTGGAGATATTTCTCTCAAGGTATGGCCAAGATCCAAGGCCTCTCATTAAGGAGGGGATACACTGACATGTTGGTAGAGTGGAGGTGCGTAGAAGAACCTACAACACTGCACCATTGGAGGAAGAAGAAGAACAGGAGGATCAGCATGAAGGGATGATGGGAATTCACCCTTATCTACTTTAGATATTTTCTTCACATAGGAGAAGGACTGCACTACGTAGTAGAGAGAGAGGGACCTTTCATTCCTCTCATATATACAATCCACTTCCTATCTTGATGTCTCACTTTTTGGAGGCTTTCCACCTGGCAGGCCACTTGATCTAGAGATTATGAGAGGCATCATGCTATTTAGTTCACCACTCGTGGATTTCAGAGAGGTGGAGACATTAGAGGAATCCAACACAGCACAAAGAGTTTGGGACAAGCTCAAGGAGGCACTCTCTCATTTTCAGTCTCACCCACTCTCATCAGCTATACTGCGCTGATATAGTTTGTTGCATGGATGGAGGATAACATCTTCATGATGCAAGATGGATGCTCCATAGATTTGGTGAAAGATGGGATACTTCCTTTGAGGAAGGACTTTTTCAGCATTGGAGTAGATGGAGGCCACTCATGCTTGCATTGGCCAGGATCAGGAGATTCTTACAGAACACCAATGTTGTCTATGTGGAGGATTGATCTCGGTTGGAGGAATCAACTTTTGGTTGAGTGTTCTCAGGATCTTGGTGCATGCATGATTATTGATGACCAAGAGGGAGATCATAGATACATGGTTGATGATATGGTCATATATTGTTTTGGCAGGATCTTCTTGACTAGAGCTTCTAGTCTCAAGGAGAAATGATTGCATGCAACACACGAGGAGTTCCTATCTATGCACTTGGATTCATAATTTTATTCACTAGAGGAGTTCCCTTGGGAGGGCATTCATCATGATCTTCATCAGCACATGGATAGATGCATAGCCTGAATTTTTTTGGAGAGTTTGGCACAACCATTCCCTTGCTCATTGTAGGAGATGGAAAGCATTCAAATGAGCCATTTCAGCTCAAGGTCCCAAGTACATGGTAGAGGAGGTATAATTTCCCATTATATTTTGTACCTCTTTACTTCATATGAGCAGCACATTATCCAAAGAATTATTATCCCTTATTTCATTTGATATGATGTACTTGCAGCTACTTGTAGCCTTGATTCTGGCTATTTTTATGATGGTTTGTGGGCGAAGCCACATATTCCTTGGTGTGCATCATTAGCACCAAATGGTGTTTTCATGTTTTATCTTATGATGAGATGTTGTGGTAGCAAACAAGTGGCCAGTACAACAATTGTTACTCTCGATTTTGACGCAGGCCAAGGAGGCATTGTGCAGGTTCCATGAGTGGGATTTGGAACCACTCTCCAGTTGTCATTTGGCAACTTGTTTCTATTGCATATTGCTCCTTTATATTTCTGATGTTGTTTATAAGGAGCATTGTTTGGAGAGTATTGGATGTAAATCCCATTAGGAGCATGATTCTCCCCATTATACATGTCTTATTTTGCAGGAGACACCATGGGCAAACCATGATTGCCACATTACTACTTGTCTCTTCTTGTGGGAGGAACCACTTGGAGGAGTTGAGGAGGCAACTGATGGCTGACTTTCTTAATGGGGAGGCTTGGGCCATTCTTGGAGGCCATAATTTTCCAGCCCAAAGACAAAGGCAGCCTCATATGTGCAGCAAATGGAGGGAGAAACATCTTGGGAACCAAAATCCCAACCTTTCATTCAACCCCAACACATTGGATAGACCCGGGGTTGAGATTTTCATTTGGATGATAGCATGGATGAGAGGATCATCATTGGGAGAATTTTTTTCCCATGCATATCATCACTCCTACCTTAAGGAGTCCATAGCACAGCAAGAAGGATTCCACTACACCTTCTATCTTTCCATGAGGAGCATTATTTTCAGCTTGCATACTTGGGAGAGAGCATTAGAGGACAGGTTTATTGCAGCATCTTTTGAGTAGTGGTAAAGCTTATTGTTGAGAAGGCCACAAGAGAATAAAGGGAGAGAAATTTTGTTCTCTCTAAGCAGTTGTTTGAGGACAAGCAACATGTGGGAGGGGAGGACTGTAATGTTCCCAATTTTTATCCTCAAGCTAAAATGGAACATTATAGTTGCATATTTTATTCTTGCATAATAAAATGGGTAAGGAGACACCTTAGCCCTCTTTTGATGGAGAAATAACACTCATTATGTGAAAAGGAGGTGAATATGCAGCTAAAATAAACACCTAAGGGTGTGAATGGAACCCAGCTCACTTTATTTAGTCACCTTTGACTAAAGTCAACAACACTGCCCAAGGAGGAGAGGCTTCCTAGAGAAGCTGCACAGTTTTGGAGGGAAGACACTCACATGAGGGTGGAAACCCTAATTGGTGGGACCATGGTGGAGAAGAGTTCCATTTCTTTATAAGGAGGAGATGGCAGCCCATTTTCATTATGTTTGGAGTTTAGAATTGGGTTTGCAAAGGCTTGCATCCCTGGGCTGTTTAGCAGGGTGGTGGTGCGCTCGGGCACTAGGGTGTTCCCTGTCAGGAATCCCTACCTCTTCCTCAAGGAAGGATGAGGATTGAGTTGATTTTCCTCAATCCAGCATTGGACAAAGCTACATTCATCACCTACAGTGTTAGCTCTACAGCATAGAGGACGTTGTGTTGCTGGGTGCAGCAAGAGAGGAACTCATGGAGTTTCTCTTGATTGGTTTTCTTCAGTGGAGGAGTGATCCATTCATTGGAGGAGCTTCAAGGAGGATTCCCGGGCTTATTTCAGAACTTTTGCATACGACCAAAATTCCATCATCTCCCACTGCGCAGTCCATGGAGGAAACCGTGTTATTTCAAAGGAGGCAGTGAGAGAGGGTTCATGGAGCTCATCAGGAGTGTGTTTTTGAGACAAAGAGATCAGCCCTTTATGCTTAGATACATTATCAGAGGATGGAAATCACATTTTAGATCTACCATGGCATCATTCATATTTCAGTTTAGTTGCAGTGACAACTCAGTTGTCACAGTTTTGTATTCTCCCGCATTTCTAGCAATCTCTTCTAGATTGGCTAGGAATCCTGTATTTCAGCCCATTTATCTATTATTTGGAATTATTTTGTATTCCTTCATCCAAATTTACATTTTATGAATATTCATAAACTACTTCTCTCATAGAGACTGTGTAGGCATGGTTCTTCAGTATTTTTTGTAGTTGCAGCAACTTGTGTATTTCAGGGTTTAATCATTGGAGATTGATTCCCATGGCATAAGGGATTCATTCATCATGATATTTCTATATATTATTGCTGATATAATAATATGATGATGGCTGTATTATTTTCCCTCTTATGGTGTATTCATATTTGCAGAGTTTCAGAATGTGTTTTGCATATTTTTGTAGGCTCTCTCCTTGAGCATTATTTTAGAGATCTAGTTTGGGGAGATCTATATAACCCATATAGAATCATTTATTTGAGCTCATTTTCTGCATAGGAGCTTTATGTTGTGTGTTATAAGGCATCCCAATAGTGGTTTTTCTTATTTTTACAACAGTTCCTTATACAACATCCTCAAGGACCCTGTAGCAGAAATTCCCGAGGTGGAATATCGCATATCCATAGACAGAGTCTGTGAAGGGCCAGCTAGCCTCATGATCTCTCCCTTATTTTGAAGGAGACATATCCTATAAATACCCCAACATTCAATCTCAGAAATGGAGTTGTGATACCTCATTGAAGAAGGAATTGGAATATCTCAAGATATTCCCGATGGAGAAGGAATTTCCATATATGGAACATTACATAAAGTTAAGGTGAGGGTTAGGTTAAGGGTAAGGTTAAGGTTAGGTTAAGGGTAAAGTTAAGGCTAGGGTTAGTTTAAGGTTAAGGTTAAGGTTATGGTTAGGCTAATGTTCAGGTTAAGGATAAGGTTAAGGTTATGGTTAACTTAAGGTTAAGATTAGGTTAAGGTTAAGGTTAAGGGTAAATTTAAGGTTAGGGTTAGGTTAAGGTTAAGGTTAAGTTTAGGTTAAGCATAAATTTAAGGTTAGGGTTAGGTTAAGGTTAAGGTTAAGGATATGGTTAGGCTAAGGTTACGATTAAGGTTAATGTTAGGTTAAGGTTACAGTTAAGTTAAGGTTAAGATTAGGTTAAGGTTAATATTAAGGGTTTGGTCAAGGTTAGGCTTAGGTTAAGGTTAATGTTAAGGGTTTGGTCAAGGTTAGGGTTAGGTTATAGTTAATTTGTTAGGTCCCTATATTACTAGTATAGTCCCTTATTGTTGTTAGTGTAACCCCATTATTGTTATTATTGTACCCTTGTAACCCCCATTTTATTATTATTGTGCCCTTAAATTATTAATGTTGGGCAAGTAAGTTGCATAGTATTGCCCAAGGTTGTCTGTGACCCCATGGACGCTATATATATGAGAGTTTTGTAAATTGAATCATCCAAGAATTGTTCATTTATGTAATGTATTGGAGGTTGCCCCCTCGAAGTGGATTATTTATAAGACGTTGATATCTCTTTTATTCTATTTTTTGGGTTAGTTTTAAGCATTTGGTATCAGAGCTTTGGATTCTAGGGTTTCGCTGCTCCAAACAGGTCATCGTGGCATTTTCACTATAACGTTTTTTCTACGAAGTTTCAGAAGCTGAAATTTTTAGGGTGCGAAGCCGAAATCCTGAGGAATATTGTCTAAACATTTCAGAGCTTGTTTCTCAATATTTTTGGAGATATGATCTATGGAAGTTAGGTATGTTTTCAGGCTCCTAAACAGGTCATCATGGAATTCGCGCTATAAAAACTTTTCTACGAAGGTTCAGAATCTGAAATTCGTATGCTGTGAAGCGGAAATCATGAAGAAGTTCATCAAAAAATTTTAGAGCTTGGTTCACAATATTTGTGGAGATATGATCTGTGGAATGTAGTGCTTTTTCAAGATCCTGAATTTCATCTCAAAGAGGTGATTGTGGGAAAAGTTCAATAACTCTTTCTCTGGGCATCGGATTGTAGTGCAGTAAAAATTGGTCACAAGTGCAAGGACTTTAGTTTCTTGGCTATCAATTTTAGAGAAAAAGGATGAAAAAGTGACACGGGGAAAGTCGTACAAGTTTTCTCTACTGAACCAATCCATAATTAGGTCATTGTGGGAGATTGGACACAACCTTGTCTTGGAGAATTAAAATCAGGTTAGACCTGTGGAATTCAAAAGATAATTCATAGGACTATGTCGGTACCAAGATTCAGATATTGAAGTGTTGCAATCACAGAGATAATCCAATTTCAATATCGAGCTCCTCAAAAGCAAGAAAAAGGTGTGTATTTTTTTTCTGAATTGCATAAGTCTTGTTTGAAGAATCAATTTGAATTGATTCCAAGGGCATATTTTAGAATAGATATCAGTATTGGGATGGAAAATATGCCTCGTAAAAATAATTCAACACCAATTAAGCCTTAAAAAGGGTATACTATGACTCATGAAGATGAATAATTGCAACATGATCTATCAGAATTACAAGAGCAAGTGCAACAAATTTCACTCTCGCAAAGAGCAACAAAAAATGAAATGGAATTTTTGAAGAAAGGCATGGAAGAGAAGATGGATGGTTTGAAAAAAGGCGTGGAAGCTAAGATGGATGGCATGGAAGCTGGCATGGAAGCTAAGATGGATGACATGAAATACAACATGGAAAACAACATGAAAAAAATGAAGAATGATCTAAAAGCAGACATCAAAGGTTTGACCAAGTTGATACAAGAAATGTTTCCTAATGGTGAAAAGATAGTAGAAGAACCTCATGATGAGAAAAAAATAAATTTTAATCGCGATTTCATAAACTCTAATGTTGGCGGGAAGAACCACCATATTCCAAAAATGGATATGAGGAGGTTTGATGGGAAGGATCCTGTAACATGGATACTACAGATGGAGAAATATTTTGATCTCCATAATGTGCAAAACAAACAAAAGGTACGCATTGTAACTTTACATTTAGAAAAAAATACATTTGTATGGTATCGATGGCTTTTCTCTCGTAAAAAAATTGTCACTTGGTCAATTTTTATGGAAGAAATGATAGCACATTATGAGGATACAAAGAGCAACACCTTCTTTAGCCAATTGATAAATCTCAAACAAAAGGGTTTAGTGGGGCAGCACATTGAGGACTTCCAAAAATTGAATATAAGGGTAACTGATATTCCAGAGGAACACAGGATTGATCTCTTCATAGGCACTTTAAATGATAACATCCAACATGAAGTTTGCATTTTGGAACCTGATTCATTGGATAAGGCATTCAGGTTGGCAAGAAAAGTTGAATGTAAAATTATGGCGACAAGGAAGCCTACCACTCAATTCTATAAAGAAGGAAGTGTTGCTACATCTAGATTTCCACAACCTACAAGGTTGACACCACAAAAATTGGAAGAAAAAAGAGCAAAAGGGCTTTGCTATAGTTATGATAGAAAATACACTAAAGGTCATAAGTGTGCTGAGAAGAAATTATTTTACATAGATTGTGAAGAGGAAGAAGAAAATGAACAAGAAGAGGATATACACCAGGAACCAGCCCTAGAAGAGGAAGAAATGAACCCGACCATATCGTGTAATGCACTGGCAGGAATTACCACTCCTCAAACTCTCAAGATAAAAGGACAAATCAAGAAGAAAAAGGTAATAGTGTTGATTGATTCAGGTAGCACCCATGATTTTATTCATTGTAAGGTAGCCAAGGAATTAAATTGTTTCCTATACCCAGCACCAGAATGTCAAGTGATGGTTGCAAATGGAGGAACTATAAATTTCTATGGAAAATGCCATAATATCAAGCTAACCATGGGGGAATATGTATTGACTAGTCCAATGCTTTCCATTCCTATGGGAGGTGCTGATGTTGTACTAGGAGTACAATGGTTACAATCTTTGGGGACGGTAGCTTTTAATTTTCCAGAACTTTTCTTGAAATTTTTTTCAGAAGGAAAGGAAGTCGAATTACGGGGTATTGAAGGGAAGTTGGGAAGGATAATAAGCTCTAATGTCATGACAAAGCTTCTAAAGAAAGAACAACGAGGCGTAATTGCACAATTATGCTCACTAGAAGTTCCAACATCAAAATCATCTATTTCTGCAGATCTCCAACAAGTCTTGGACAATCATTCCAAGGTGTTTGAAACTCCCAAAGGACTCCACCTATTCGTGATCATGATCACGCTATTCATTTGATTCCAGGAAGTGTTCCTCCAAACATCAGGCCTTATAGATATCCTTACTTCCAAAAAAGCGAAATTGAACGTATGATTGCAGAAATGTTAGAGGCGGGTATAATTCAACCCAGTCAAAGTTCTTTCTCTGCTCCTGTAGTATTCGTACACAAGAAGGATGGATCATGGCGAATGTGTCCGGATTATAGGGAGCTCAATAAGCTCACCATTAAAGATAAATTTCCCATTCCTGTGATTGATGAATTATTGGATGAATTACATGGAGCAATTTATTTTACCAAGTTGGATCTTTGTTCGGGATATCATCAAATTAGAATGAAGACTGAAGATATTCCAAAAACAGCATTTCGAACTCATGAGGGTCATTATGAATTTTTGGTCATGCCTTTTGGCCTTACCAATGCACCTTCTACATTTCAAGGGTTGATGAATTCCATTTTCAAACCCTTCCATAGAAAATTTGTGCTAGTATTTTTTGATGATATACTAATCTACAGCAGGTCTTGGAAGGATCATGTTGAACATGTTGACAGGGTGCTCAAACTATTGTAGGAGAAACAATTATATGCAAAAAAATCAAAATGTTTCTTTGGAGTACAAGAGGTGGAATATCTGGGTCATATTGTATCTCACGAGGGTGTTAAAGTAGACCCTAACAAAATTAAATCCATTAAGGAATGGAAAGTCCCCACAACCATAAAGAAGTTGCGAGGATTTCTCGGGTTAACGAGGTATTATCGCAAGTTTGTTAAGAATTATGGGAGAATAGCAGCACCTCTAACAACATTATTGAAGAAAGATGCATTTTCATGGACTCCTGAAGCAACTAAGGCCTTTGAACATCTTAAAGAGGCAATGTGCCTAGCACTAGTCTTAGCTACGCCAGACTTCACAAAAACCTTTATTGTGGAATGTGATGCCTTAGGAAATGGAATTGGTGCAGTTTTAATGCAGGAAGGAAGACCCATTGCTTAGCAATACTGCATGCACTAAAGAAATGGCGAACTTACCTAATGGGAAGACACTTCAAGGTAAAAACTGATCATGATAGTCTTAAACACTTTCTGGAACAAAGACTATCATCAGAAGAGCAGCAAAAATGGGTCACAAAGATGTTGGTTTATGACTTTGAAATAATCTACAAAAAAGGAAAGCTTAATGTTGTTGCAGATGCACTCTCAAGAAAGAATGAAGAGGTGGAAGCATTGCTTTGTGCCATTTCTATTATCCAACCAGATTGATAACCGAAGCAAGAGATGAATGGAAGAAGGACAAAGATGTATGGACACTCATTCAAAAGTTGCAGCAAGATACTAGTACATCTGATACATTTAGTTGGAAAAATGATTCCTTATGGTACAAAGATCGCTTATATCTTTGTAAGAATTCCCAACTAAAACAAAAGATTCTTTTGGAATTGCACACTTCTCCTTTAAGAGGACACTCAGGATTTTTAAAAACTTACCACAGGGTGAAGAAAGAATTTTTTTGGGATGGCCTTAAAACTGATATTCAAAAGTTTGTGGCGGAATGTTTGGTTTGCCAGCAGAATAAAGTGGAAACAATTAAGACCCCGAGACTTCTACAACCTTTATCCATTCCAAGTCAACGTTGTGAGGAGATTTCAATGGATTTTATCACAGGTTTACCTAAGTCCAAAGGAAAGAGTGTCATCATGGTGGTAGTTGATAGAATTACCAAGTATGCACACTTTTGTGCATTATCTCATCCATTTAAAGCAAGTACAGTTGCTCCTACATTTATGGACAAAATTCAAAAGCTACATGGAAGCCCAAGGGTTATTGTGAGCGATAGAGATCCCATTTTTACTGGAAATTTTTGGACGAAGTTATTTTCTTGTTTGGGTACTCAATTAGCTCATAGCTCATCTTATCATCCTCAATCTGATGGTAAAAATGAGATAGTAAATAAATGTTTGGAAGGATATCTTCGTTGTTTTGTATTTGATAAACAAACACAATGGGTCAAGTGGTTACCTCTTGCTGAATGGTGGTATAACACTTCCTTCCATACTGAAGCAAAAATGACCCCATTTATGGCACTTTATGGATATCATCCACCATATATCACATCATCTTTAAGGGAAAATTCGAAGTTTCAAGCAGTGGAAGATCACATCGAGCATCAGCAAGAAGTTTTCCAACTCTTAAAGGATAACCTGAATTTGGCACAAAATTGAATGAAACAACAGGCAGATAAACATCGCAGCGAGAGAAGTTTTGATGTAGGAGATTGGGTATTTTTACGGCTACAACCATACAAACAAATGTCCCTCAAGAAAGCAAATAAGGATAATAAATTATCGCCAAAGTACTATGGTCCTTACAAGGTGTTGCAAAAGATTGGTACTATGGCATACAAATTGGAGCTTCCTGCTTCTTTGAGAATACATCCAATTTTCCATGTTTCATGCTTAAAGAAGGTTATCGGTGAAAATATTCCAGTTCAAACAATATTACCAGAACTTAATGAGGAAGGAAAAATCATATTGGAACCTGAAGCGGTCACAGAAACAAGAACTCGACAACTATCGAATCGATCAATTTCAGAGTATCTCATCAAGTGGAAGAACTTACCCACTGAAGATTCTACATGGGAGGATGAGAATTTTATACAGAAGCACCCAGAGCTACTCAAGTGTTGAGGATAACACTTTTTTGAAGGAGAGGGGCATGTTAGGTCCCTATATTACTAGTATAGTCCCTTATTGTTGTTAGTGTAACCCCCTTATTGTTATTATTGTAACCTTGTAACCCCCATTTTATTATTATTGTGCCCTTAAATTATTAATGTTAGGTCGAATAGGATTACATTGTGGCCCACTAGGATTACATTATGGCCCGATGGCCTCCTATATATAGAAAGGAGGTTTTGTAAATTGGATCATCCAAGAATTGTTCATTTATGTAATGTATTGGAGGTTTCCCCCTCGAAGTGGCTTATTTCTAAGGCGTTGATATCTCTTTTATTCTATTTTTGGAGCTGGTTACACAACATAATTTCAAGGGTAAGGTTATAGTTAGGTTAATGTTAAGGTTAAGGTTAAGGTTAAGGTTAGGTTAAGATTAATATATAGTTAAGGTTAAGGTTAAGGTTGAGGTTAGGTTATAGTTAAGGTCAAGGTTAAGGTTAGGTTATCGTGAAGGTTAAGGTTAAGGTTAATGTTAATGGTGAAGGTTAAGGCTAAGGTTAAGGTTAAGACCAGTAACCTTAACCTTCACCCTTAACCTTAACCTTCCACTAACCCTAACCTTAACCTTAACCTGAACATTGACCCTATCCTTAGCCTTAACCTAACCTTAACCTTGAATTTACCCTTAACCTTAACCTTAGCCTGACTAAACCTGTAACCTTAACCATAACCTAACCTTAACCTTGACCTTAACTATAACCTAAACCTAACCTTAACCAAACCGCTAACCTTAACTTTAACCTTAACCATGACCTTAACCTTAACCTTACAATAACCATAACCTTAACCTTAATCTTGACCTTACCAAGGTTATGGTTAGGATATAGTTAAGGTCAAGGTTAGGCTAAGGTTAAGGTTTGGTTAAGTTTAAGGTAAGGTTAAGGGTGAAGGTTAAGTTTGAGGACAAGGTTAAGGTTAAGGTTAGTTTAAGGTTAAGGTTATGGTTAAGGTAAGGTTAAGGTTAAGGTTAAGGATAATGTTATGGGAAGGTTAAGGTTAAGGTTAAGGTTAAGGTTAATGGGGTAAGGTGAAGTTTATGTTTAAGGGTAAGGTCAAGGTTAATGTTAAGGTTATGGTTATGGAAGGTTAAGGTTAAGGTTAAGGTTAGGTAAAGGTTACAGGTTTAGTTAGGTTAAGGTTAAGGTTACGGTTAAGGTTAAGGTTAAGGTTAAGTTAACCTTAACCCTTAACCATACCCTAAACTCACCCTAACCTTAACCTTAGCCTTAACCTAACCTTAACCTCAACTTTACCCTTAACCTAACCTTAACCTTAACTTTACCCTTAACCTTAACCTAACCCTAACCTTGACCAAACCCTTAAATTCAACCTTAACCTTACTAAACCCGTAACCTTAACCTTCACCTTACCCTTAACCTTCACCTTCACCTTAACCTTAACCTTAACTATAACCTAACCCTAACCTTGACGAAACCCGTAACCTTAACCTTCCCCTAACATTAACCATAACCTTAACCTTGACTTTACCGTTAATGTAACCTTAACATTGACTTTACCCTTAACGTAACCTTAAACTTGAATTTACCCTTAATCTTGAAATTACCCTAACCTTAGCCTTGAATTTACCCTTAACTTAAACTTAACCTTCACTATAACCTAACCCTAACCTTTACCAAACCTGTAACCTTAACCTTAACCTGACTAAAATCGTAACCTTAACCTTAACTTGAATAAACCCATAACCTTAACCTTAAACTTACCCTTCACCTTCACCTTAACCTTAAATTTACCCTTAACCTAACCTTAACCTTAACCTTTACCTTGACCTTGACTTTAACCTTAGCCTTAGCCTTACCCTCAACCTTTACTTTACCCTGAACCTAACCTTACCCTTAACCATAACCTTAAGGTTAAGTTTAGGTTAAGGGTAAGGCTATATGTAAAGTTAATGTTATGGTTAGGGTAAGGTTAAGGTTAAGGTGAAGGTTAAGGTTAAGGTTAGGGGAATGTTAATGCTAAAGTTAGGTTAATGTAAGGCTAAGGTTATGTGTTTAGTCAGGTTAAGGTTAAGGTTAAGGTTAGGGTAAGGTTAAGGTTAAGATAAGTTTAAGGTTAAGGTTAAAGTTAAGGTTAGGTTAAGGGTAAAGTTAAGATTAGGGTTAGGTTAAGGTTAAGGTTAAGGTTAGGTTCAAGGTAAAGTTAAGGTTAGGGTTAGGTTAAGGTTAAGGTTAAGGTTATGGTTAGGCTAAGGATAAGGTTAAGGTTAAGGTTAAAGTTAAGGTTAGGTTAAGGTTACGGTTAGGTTAAGGTTAAGGTTAGCTTAAGGTTAAGGTTAATTTTTGGTCAAGTTTAGGGTTAGGTTATATTTGAGGTCAAGGTTAGATTAAGGGTAAAGTCAAGGTTAAGGTTAAGGTTAGGTTAAGGTTAAGATTAGGTTAAGTGTAAAGTTAAGATTAAGGTTAGGCTAAGGTTAAGGTCAAGGTTAAGGGTAAAGTAAAGGTCAAGGTTAGGGTTAGGTTATAGTGAATGAAATGTAGAGGAGATATTTGTTAACATTGAGCTGATACCCAGATATACAACACCACCATGCATGGGCTTACCAATCTAAGAATCCATACATGATAATAGCATTTTAAAAGCACCCCCCCAAAGCAACTAATATAGTAGAAATATGGTTTAGTTGAATAATGGAACAAAATATCATGCATGAGCCATATTTATAGCGCTTGACTAATCCAAGCATGGGCATCAACTAGGATGAATCCATACCAAAAATCAGTGAGCCACTCGCATTCCAAAACATGATACAAGAAATATGGATGAAATGGAATGATCTATTAATATAACACATAAGAGAAAGGTTACACACTATGAAATACCAAAGACCAGAATCCTCTTTAACAGATAGAACTCCTCCTCACTGAGACCCTATGGGCTTTGAACCTTCATACAAGAGATTTACAAAATGTATAGAAAAAGCCCTTCACTCCATAGTTTTCTGATAAAATCTGGAACCCTGCATAATCTGTTCGTTGGGGTTTTTGTAGGAAACAAAGAAGACTAATAAAGAAAGTGGGTGATGAACATTTAATTGTATCATTAAAAAAAATGGAGGAGACATGCACGCCCATACTGCTGAATGGTTCTGAAGTGCTGCATGTACTTTGAGGCCGACGTTCTGAAATAAATGCACTGGATGAAGATCTCTTCAGGGACACAGTAAAGGAGTAAAATACTATAAAAATTTTGTCCTTTCCTGAAAGAAAATGGTGCTGAAAAGAAAGCCTCGAGGTATTTTATCTGTGAATGGTATCCTCTGCCTTCTAAACCCTGGACTACGACTGAACATCATTCAATGTTGACCGTTGAATTCCTCGATCATTTGCTGATATTTTTCTGATGCTCCATTAATGTTTTCATCTGTGAAATCGATGCCTTGAATGTCCCTGCAGGGTTTGACAGATTTGAACCTTGCTTCTTTAATTGAAGTTTTGTCGATTTACCTTCTTAGGATTTTCTTCATAATTCTGCTCTAAAAAATGGTCCTTTGACGTGTCCTCTGCTACTGAAATCAAGGTTGTAAATCACAACAATATTTCGTCGTTGAAACCCTACAAGAACCCGCAAAATTGTTAAGAAAAACCATGCATGGAGATGGAGGCGCAGTGGGGATGACTATGTAGAAAAGCAGCATGACGAGATGGCAGAAGGATGAGAGGTGACGATGAAGAATGTAGTGGAACAATGGCGAACGGGCTGGCCAAAGTTATAATGTGAAACATTAAAATATAACATATGAATGTAATGTATAAATGGTAGAGGGAAAAACGTGATAAACACGTGGGATGATGACGTGGAGGAAGACCAGGTCAATAGTGGGGCGTGCAAATTATCTAGACCATTCGATCTCAAGACGAGATAGACAGTTGAAATGGCATCGGGGGAAATTGCCAATGGGCCAGGTGTACGATTTCCTTGCGTTAAATCCCGTGCAGCTTCAGAGTGCGATAGCCATTGGATGAAGAGCTTCTGATCAGACGGCTGGCAGCAATATCGCTGGGTGTCCTATACCGAAAAATAACACGTGATGAGCTAGCGGTTTTCAAACAGTGCTGCTGCTAAGCGTCGCACGCTGTATGGAATCGCTGCGAAAATAAAAATACTGCCTACTACCGAAAGGTGGTGCGATAGAAACCAGGTGGTTTCTGCACAGAGCACGGCGGGGGGACCACCGGAGAAGATGCATCGTGAATTGTTGATTTTCAATCTGATCAGATGGTTGACAGATGATCGGAGCGGTAAACGGGTGGGCCACGGGTGTAGTGGAGGATTGTGAATGCCGTTCAATATGTACAGATCAATGGCCGAGGGCGCGGCCGATATTCATATGCGATAAGCGCCTAGTGTTTTTGCGCCTGGTTCTAGCATTGGGTTACGTGGAGGAAACGACTGAGGGGCTAGGGCTGAAAGGGGCTAAGCCTGATATATTTTCAAAGGTGGGTTTCTCGGCCCTTTTATGCAATTCTGAGGCGGGGAGAAGGAAACGATAGGCAGATAATGGATTTTTCAGGCCCACCAAAAAGGGATTGCTTGTCAATGATTCAATGGGGGCTGAAAAGATCAACATCAGCTCCATCTGGGGATGGTACGTTCATCCATGAACATGTCAAGAACCTCACAAACCATCAGATAATCTTCTATATAGACCCCTGATCCTCAACACCTATGCTTTTCACTTTATGATTCATCACGACACACACATCATTCAAACAAAAATGAAATAGTAAAATAATTTGCAATATAATACACCAAGCTTTCTTGGCCTGAGTCAGAATTTGAAATAGGGTTTAAGGAATTCACCATTTACAGGGGAATCCAGCAAGTCGCACTGTAAAGTCTCCAACCTGAAAGTATTATTGCCCCCCTGTTCCACAATTTTGAAAGGGCCAAACCAGAGGGGGTCGAATTTACCATGTTTTCCCTTCTCAGCTCTCTGGATGTCCCATCTGAGCACTAGATCACCAATTTGTAGATTGTTGTCTTTAGCATGCTGATCAAAAAGGTATTTCAACTTTTCCTGATATTCCGTCAGCCTTTGATTTACCTGATTGCGTGTTTCTTCCAATTCCACCAACCGGTTTATTCTCCTGATCATATCATCTGGCTCTTCTTGAATTTCCTGCATGAAATTTATGATTACAGTATCTGTGGCATTCCTCATGGGTATGGCTTCCACCCATTTAGTGAAATAATCCGTGGCAGTTAATATCCATTTATGTTGATCACTTGATGGAGGATGTATTTCACCTATGAAATCAATTCCCCATTATCTCAAAGGTTCATCCACATGCACAAGAATCATGGGCAGAGGTGCTAACTTCTTCCTTTCAACGAATTTCTGACATTTTTCACATGCTCTAACCTGAGCAAAAACATCTCCAAAAATCTTGGGCCAATAAAAACCAGCCTTCAGGATTTTATGAGTCGTGGCCTGTTGTGCTCAACTTAGTGTTCCTAAATTGAGGTCATTAATTATCAACCAGGGCTAGTAAACTGCTGAAGTGTGGTGCACTGTATGTGCCTAGGTATTTGTTTCTCATTACGTTGTGTTTAGTGTTTTTATGATGTTTTTGGTTTTATGGTTTTTATGTTTGAAAAAGAGCTAAGAAGTTTACACTAAAACAGAGTGAAACTATTCTAAACTAGGTGTGCACTAGAGGATAGAAAATGAAAAACTTGATAAGGACTCATAGCAAAGAAACAAATTACAACATGAACTCATTAACCCATATCATGAACTTATCCAATTCATTCATTTAGATATATGTTGGAATAGTTTGAGAAAAGGATAAGTTTTCAGTGCAATTGAGGTTTTCCTAAGTCAATAATCAACTTACAATGTTACAACATCTCATCCATGGTTAAAGGTTTATTGGAACATAATTGGAAAAGAAAACTTGTAACAAAATAAGATTTCTACTCTAAACTTACTTCTAATTTTGTTCTACAACTCAATTTAGCACCACTAGGCCTCATTCAAAAGTTATAGATTTCTTTTTAGAATAGTCTTTGAGAAAAGGCTTATTTGTGAAATGGTAAAGAGGTTGCAAAATACTCAAGGCCTTAAACTGATATTACTAGCTTCTGTCCACATGATGATGTATTAATATGAAGTTGGAACAAAAGAAGTTTTGTAAATAATGAAGACCGTGGTATCTAAATTTAACAACTAATACAATTCAAAATGCAATGGATAACAACTAAACTAGAATGCTAATTCAGTGAGCTAAGACTAAACTAGATTGCTATTATCTAACTTGAAATGAATTGGAGCTGAACTAGAATGATACTAATACAATGAACAAGGTTAAACTAGAGTACCATTATCAAGCTTGGAATATAGTGACAGAATTAAACTAGAATGACATCTACCTCCGGAGTATTGACTGAGCTAAAATGCAACTAATTCTATGAAATACTACAGCCCTACTTTGTTCAATATGAGTAATGTTTTGGAATAGCTTGTAGAAACAAGTTTGGCTGTATCATTTCATGCATAAAACATAAAATATAAAGTTGAACAAAACACGGTAAGCTTTGAAACACCACCACAGCTATGTCTCATCCGGAATTAGTGATATTTTGGAAGAGATTAAAAACAAGACTAGCTGTAACAACTGATGCGATTGAGCATGAAAACATAAAGCTTAAAGAAATTTAAATAACTCCTAAAATAATACAGTTATGCCTTATTCCATATTAGTAGTTTTTTGGAAGAATTTGTGAGAATAAGACTAATCTGTAGCATCCAATTCAAATGAATATAAAAACATGAAGTTCAGAAAATTGGTTAAACTAAGAATGCAGTTACTTATCTAAACATATGAACAAGGCTGCTTAGGTAGCAGGGGCCCTCTACCACCAGAGTAGCACACAATATCTACTTCAAGATTGACTCAGCACTTTCAATAAAGTGATGCTTCTTGCATTAAAGGAGAAATTACTTCAAAACAGAGTATTTCGGATTTCTAAGATCTAGCAGCCAAAAACAAAATCTAACCAACAGTTTCTCGGTCTCCCGAGTCATACTTATAATGAAATTACATAATTAATTCTTGATAAAAATAGGGATAAGTGTCTTTCCCATTCCTAATAAAATTAAAACTCTTATTAACAGTCTTGTGCTTTACTACAGACATCTATAGAGTCCGTGTTTTGATAGGAAATTGCCTCTCTTATTCGTGCATAACCGCTTCGATATTTTAACTCAGACTTCGTGGGGAGAAAAAATTGATGAGGGAATGATGTGGAATAAGGCCATATGTGTTTTTCCCTAAGTTGACACCTGGAACCTGTGTATACATGAAGACAGCTGCAGAATCGGAAACAAGCTACAGAATGTCTGCATTCTGTAGCTAGGTGTAGTCAAAAAGTACTACAACAACGAAATCATGAAAACATAGCAAGTTAGATATTATATACAATCTCAAAGAAATTTTAACTAATCTTATTGATCATTTAAGCATGAAATTAAATATGGAAAAAAGGAAATGAAGTGGAATGTGGTGGAAGAGAAGAACATCTTTGAAGCTCAACATACCCCCACTGCTAGGTTCTTGCATGTCCTCATGCAACTATTCCATGAACTCTGAGACCTCTACAAGGACATCCAACCCTCTTCTTCTACCTTGCCTGGCAGTTAATGGCCTTCTAGGCTTCCTTATGACTAACTTGAATCTCAAATTTGTGAGTGCCCTGGTTAACTTTTTATTTTTCTTCTTAAATTTTTCACTGGCCTTGTACAAATTTTGCATTTGTAGAGACAGAATTGAATCCATATCAGTTTTCAGCTTAACCTTCTCCCTTAGAATTTCATTCTCGTTCTTGATATGCCTATTGAGTATTTCTAACTCATATTTATCTCTTCTTAGGATATCAATTGCATATTTTTGTGGACTAGGAGTTTTGTCTCTATTTTCTGAAGCTCTCTTCTCTAGTGTCTCAACATAATTGTAAATTTCTTGTTGTGCTGGGTCTATTTTAGGAGATTCTTCATCAAAATCCTCCTCATACTGATGTTCAGGTGTTTCTTCATCCTCAATGTTTATAATTCCAGTTTTTCTAACCTCTTTTTTCTTTAGTATCCCTCTAAGTCTGTGGCTCCGTCTTGGTTGAGATGGCCCTTCTCCTTTCTCTCTGGCAGATTTCCTTATTATCCTCTCTTTCTTAAGATGCTTCTTAATTTGAACCAATTTCTCAGAAATCATTTCTTCACTATCCTCTTGTATTGTTTTACCAGTTTCAGTTTTAGTTTTGGAGGTTTTCCATCTTCTGCTTCTCTTCGTAGCTTTGTATTCAGGTGGAGGTTCCTTGGGTTCTTCAAAGTGATTTCTCACTAAGAAGTCATCCCAATTATCTCCCATTTTTCTCAAATGATATTCAATCAAGATTTTGAATAAACCATGGTGGTATAAGGTTGTTTCCAAAAATTGAACTCTCTTTTGAACACTTGAGGCCATTTTCTTTAAACTATGAAGCAAGAAAAAGGGCAAGTTGATTTCTTCTTCTAGGAAATGCATTATTAACTGAATATGGTAAACATAGAAGGTACCAAATATACCTTCACAAGTGATAATTTTTTTCAAAATAAGCAACATGTTTCTCCATTTGTTCTTTAGTGCTGAGCTAGGGATACCCTTTTTAAAAATGGAAACATCCATACCTGGTGACTTGAGTGTTTGCTTCCATGTCTCGTTATGAAACTCCCTATTTTTGAACCACCTTTCTCCTTGTCTAGGTAGTTCTATTTCCTCTGCAATGAAAGCCTCTGTAACAGTTAATTTAATGTCTCCTATTTCGACCTCGGCTCCATTGAAGGACCTTGCAAATGTTTTAGTCACCTCTTTGTGAAAACCACTAAATTTCTCCAAAAATTGCAACCAACCTGCTTGCTGTAACATTTATCTGATTTGTGGATAGCCCTCCAAGCACTTAGTTCCAACTGGTTCAGTCCTCACTATGAGACCCATAGTTTTTCTTTCCAACCTTCAAATTACTGCTCCTCTGTTCACAGTGGCAATGGTTGTTTGCTTCACAGATGCTTCCTCTGTTTTACAGACCGGAATGGTTAAGAGTTGGATACGGGAAAGAATGATATGGAGTGGTTATGAAATGAGTATAATGAGGTGAGGATGATGTATATGAGTTGAAAGATATCACAGAAGAAAAGACCGCAGAGATATTTCGTAAGGAATTCAAAATCATCATTAAATGCTTTGGCCTAGTGACTTGACTAATCCAATCACCTTAGTACTTTAACCATTAAGCTTTTAAATGATGATCAAATATGGGATTTGGAATGGCGGAATAGAAGGAATTTTATGCAAATTTTTATGAGAGGTTTGTTAGGCATGATCAACACAATTAATTAAAACAACTTTTTGAATTATACATAACTTAACTATACTAAAATTTTTCATGATCTGTCATTATAATAATTTCATAACTTTTACCTTTGCCTTTCCTCTGATCTTTGTGATCTTCATATGCTTTGTTCTCCCCTAAAAATCATTAATTTTTGAGTCTTCATAACTCCCTTGATTTTGCTTGTTGTCATGGATATGCAGGATCATTTTGTTGCAGATCAAGTAATTCCTGGACAGTGCCTTTAGGATCTCTGGCTGCAGAATGTCTGTATGGCTACAGAATGTCTGATTAGCTGCAGAATGTCTGACTAATTGTAGAATGTGCCTGTAGAAGACTTGAAACATAAAATGGAATAGTTTGGGGCATGAATGGACTGTTGTATGGAATGAGTGAAAATGGATAATGAAATATGGTGTAATGGAATATGAATGAAGTGAATAATGGAGTGAAATGGATCACAACTTATGAAGTGGAGTGGAGTATGAAAAGTAGCCTGCAATTCATGATGTGTATTATTCAATTGTAGAAAAACATCAAACTTAAAAATTTAGGATGGAGATGAGGTGGATGGGGTAGAAAGGAATTAGGAGTGTAGATGAATGAATGAAATGGAGTATGGATGAATGAAGTGAGATGGATCATAAGTGAAATGGATCTGCACTTATGATTTAATAACTTCTTTGGAAAAACGATTTGAAAAGCTAGGTATCGAGAGAAAGATTCGTTCCTCCCTTTTACGTATAAACATGCCAATCAATGATTGGTTTTCGTATTTATACTTTATTTTTATTATTATTATTATTATTATTATTTTTTCAATAAAGTGACTTCAGAAAATTCAATTAAGTTGATGAAGAAGAAAACATCTTCTTCATTAACTTCACATCACTGTTTTCCTGGAATTTCTTGACAAATTCTTCTCTCGAGAGTGGCTTATGATACAGCTTCAATCTATGACCATTCACAAGAAAAGTAACCTTCTCTTCATCTATTTTCCTAATTTTTATTGCTCCATTGTCAAAAATTCTTATAATTTCATATGGTCCAAGCCAATGTGTTTGGAATTTTCCTTGAAAATCCTTGAACTTTGAATCAAACAAGAGAGCCCAGTCACCTTCTTTGAACTTATTTTCTTTGATGTACTTGTCATGCCATCTAGTCCTTTGTTGTTGGACTATACTTGTTTTCTGAACTGCATCTTGTCTGATCTCATCCAATTCATTGTCTGTCAATACGTACTTTGTGCTACGATGGTACGGAAGTCCCCTGATTGTTGCCATTTTGGTGGATACGGAACTCTGTGATAAAAACTTTCTTTCTAAACAAGTTCATAAGGAGAGTATAGCCCTGTGTGTTTCTCCATGTAGTTCTATAGGCCCACAAGGCTTGAGGAAGCATATCTACCCAATCTCTTCTATGTAGATGAACAGTCTTTGTTAGGATTCCTTCAATGACTTTATTAGTGGATTCCACTTGACCATTTGCTTGTGGATGATAAGGAGTAGATGTTCTATGTCTGATTTTGTACTTCTCCATCATTTGCTCCACTAGCCTTGATGTGAATTGAGCTCCTTGATCTGTAACAATTTCTCTTGGGACACCAAAAAGAGTAAAAATATCCTCAAAAAAGAAAGTTGACTACAGATGCTTCAGTAGTAGAAAGTAATTGTTTGGCCTCTACCCATTTGGTAACATAATCAGTGCAAACTAATATATATTTCTTTTGTCTTGATGGAGGATTAATAGGTCCTACAAAATCCAAAGCCCATTTCTCAAAGGGTTCAATGTGTGCACAATTTTGCATTGACATCTCCCAGCCATTTCGTCTCCCAATGATAAAATGTTTGGACTGTCTTGTACAACTCATTACTTAACCCATGAATATTTTTGCCTTTGTCATAAATGATTTTTCTTGTCTCTTGCATTTCATTATTGAAAATTTCTGAAACTAAATAATTAGCAATGTCGGCAAACAAAGAGTTTAGTAGAAATTGCAAAAAGATATTCATCGAAATTGGCAATATCAATGGGGTGTTATCTTTGATGTTTTGGAGTCTAGATAGGAAATCAGCTACTGTGTTTTGTTTTCCAGGCCTATCTAGAATGGTAATGTTGAATTCTTGTAAAAGCAATAACCATCTTATGACTCTGCCATTAGTAATTGATTTATTCATTAGATATCTAATTGTAGAATGATCTGTGTGAAAAAAAGTTTCATAGCATGTTATATAGTGTCTGAATTTTTTTATGGCATGAACAACAGCTAAAAACTCTTTTTCAGTTATAGTATAGTTTAACTCTGAAGGAGTCAAATTTTTACTGGTATAATATATGGCATAAGGAATCATGTCTTTTTGTCCCAATACTGCTCCTAACGCTGTATCTGAGGCATCTGTTGAAATATGAAAAGGTAGCTTCCAGTTAGGTCCCCTTAAAATGGGTGCTTCAGAAATTTTTGTTTTCAAGGTCTCAAAGGCTAACTGGCAATCAGGATTCCATTTGAATTCACAGTCCTTGGTAAGTAACTTGAAGAGTGGAGATGCTATCTTAGTGAATTTTTCTATAAACCTTCAATAATATCCTGTAAATCCTAGAAAACTCCTTACATATTTTTGACAACTGGGAATAGATAAGTTAGAGATGACTTCAACTTTTGACTCATCAACTCTAATCCCATCCCCTGAAATGTGATGTCCTAAAACAATTCCTTCAGTAAACATCATAAAACATTTTTCATGACTTAGTGAAAGATTTTATTCTTTACATATCTTTAAGACATTTTCCAAGTTTGCTAAGGCTTCTTCAAATGTGTTTCCATAAACTATGAAATCATCCATATATACCTCTACACAATCATGTATTAGATCTGAAAAAATTCCTAGTACTACCCTTTGAAATGTTGTGGGTGCATTGCATAGTCCAAATGGAAATACTCGGTAAGCATAGGTACCCCAAGGACAGGTAAATGTGGTTTTGTCTTGATCTTCCAGTGCTACTTGGATTTGATTATAACCACTAAACCCATCTAAAAATGAGAAGTATTTTTTACCAGCCAATGTTTCGAACACTTGATCTATGAAAGGTAAGGGGAAATGATCTTTAAGAGTAACTTTGTTTAATTCCCGGTAGTCAATACATACCCTCCATTTAACATTTTTCTTTGGCACAATCACCAAAGGAGAAACCCACTGACTATCTGAAATGGGATAAATGAAGTTGACATTCAATAATTTCTGCAATTCTTCTTTAACAATCTCCCTAAGATTTGGATTCATCCTTCTTTGAGGTTGTCTAATTGGTTTAAAATTTTCCTCTATGTAGATGTGATGAGTGCAAGTCTTGGGGCTTATCCCTTTCATATCAGTGTACTCCCATGCATATGCAGAAGAATGTCTCTATAATATTTTGACTAGCTCTTCTTGTTGAGATTTCTCTAGGTTCTTGTTTATGTTTAAAGTTTTTCATGGAAATATCTTAATTGTAAAGCCACCAAATTTATCCATGGAATATAGAGACATCTGCCTTGATGACAAAAACTCAATGTTGGATTCATCTTGAAATTGTTCATGTTTATATTGCGAAGAGGATTCAAAGTTTTCCAAGGTATTCAAAATTTGGCTATCTTCACTAATTTCTGAAATTGTGAAGAGAGGTTGTAAGTCTTCTTCATCATCTATCCATTGAGTATCATCTAACTCTGTAATTGTTTTTGCTGGAGGATACAAGGTAAATTTCTTGGTTGAACTACCACCAGAGATATACATATCACCGGATCTACAACTAATGAAAGCATCAACTATAGCTAACCAAGGTCTTCCTAATATAATAGGGTGTCCTCCTAGATTATTCTTAGGAGTTAGGATCATAAAATCCACAAGATACTTCCAAGAATCTAGGGACAATGGAATGTCTTCTATTACCCCATTAGTTTTAATCACAGATATGTCTACTAGTTGTAATAATATGGGTGTAAAAAGAAGATTAGGAAGTTTCAGTTTATCCATGATTTGTCTACTCATGATATTGATTGTTGCTCCTAAATCAAAGAGTGTGTTTTGGATCTCAATTCCATTGATGTGAATTTTGACAACTGGATTTCCTAGGTCTAGATACTTTGGAATAACAATCTTACCCATCATAATATCTGCTATTTTTCTTGCCAGTTGAATTTTCTTTATCTCTCTTATTATTTTTCTTATTTTCTTCATGCTCAACTCCTTTATTTTTTTTGCTAAGATTGGAATTTCCTTGATAGCTTGCAATAATGGGATCTTAATACAAACATTTCTCAGCTCATCTAGGAAATCATAATTAGGCACCATAATTTTTTTTTCTACACCTCTATCAATTTGTAATCTTTCTGGAAAGGGAGGTGTAGAAGTGGATATTGATGGTTGCTCTAATAAAGGAGTTGAGATTATTGGTTGTTTTTGTGTTTATTTTTCAATATTTGGGTCATGAAAAGATGTGTCTTCTTCAAGACTTTTATTTTCCCGTAGAGAATATTCCTCAGAGTTGTCTTGTTCTTGTATGATCACAGAAGGTTTCTTCTTTTAAAGTATTCTTCCAGACCTAAGTTGAACATCACTAAGGTCTAGAGGAGTAATCAAATAAGTTGGAAACTGTTGGCCTTCTATCATGTAGGTGTTCTTAGGATTTTTATTGTTGGGGTTTGGTATGGGTTGGGCAGGCAACTGATTTGTTTTTTGAGGAAATGGTAATGGAAGTGGTTGATTTTGATGTTGTATATTTTGAGGATTTGGTTGAGGATTTTTTTGAGGAGGAAAATGTGGGTATGGTGGATAGGATGGTGGATACTGATAGTACTGAGAGTATCTTCCATAGGGATTTTGTACTCCTTGTGCCCAAGCTTGAGATTGATTTTGAAATTGGGGCCAAGGTTGCTGCCAAGAATTCCAATTTGGTGGAGGTTGATTATACATTTGATCATGGAATCCTTGTGTTTGAGGTCCTTGCCAAGGCCTTCTAGAGACAAAATTGAGAGATTCTGTGGAACTTGTAGGAGTATCTTCTTGAAAGACAACTTTAAGACCAGGAAGTGAAGGACAACTCTCGGTCTCATGTTTTTCTGAACAAATGACACAAGTCTCTATAACTTTTGTATCCAAAGGACACTCTCTCAAGGCATGCTTCTTTCTACATCTGGGACAAAAGATTGCTAAGGCATCAGATTCAACTTTTTTCTTTTTTTGTAACTTAAGGGTGTCTATTTTTTCACTAAGACTCCCTAAAATGTCATATTTGAAGTCATCAAGAATATGTCATATTTCTACCCTACTTACTGTCCCAGAAGCAGACTTACTTGCCCTTGCAAGAGCAGGGTCTCTTGGTCCTTTTACAGTTTTAGATTTCCCTCTTGAAAGGTTGATACATAATTTAGATATTTCAGGTAATGTAAGCTGAGATATATCCCCTTTTCCCATCATGTTAAGGATATCTAACCATTCATCCCTAATTTTTTTCAACAAAAGAGCTTTTAAGGTGTCTTGGTCTAAGTTTTCCATTTTTTCTCGTTTTCCATTTTTTCTCTTTTGATGTTGTAATGAAATCTCTCCAACAAATCTTCCAAGTTTTCATCTTCTTTTTGTAGCATCTTAAACACTTCCTCTTTATGATTGAATGGCATACAATAATCCAAATACCTCTCTAGAAATGCTTGTTTCATGTCTTCCCATGTCCTAATAGAACTGTTGATCAAACTCATAAACCACTTCAATGTTGCTCCTTTCAATGTTGAAGGAAATAGTTTAAGTTTTTGAGCATCTTGTAAGTAGTCATAAGTTATACATAGGACTTAAAATTCAAATAGGAAGGTTTTAGGATCTTCAGTTTTAAGTCCATAGAAGTTTGGAAGGACAGAGGGTGAAATGTTTTTTATAGTTGCATTGGTTTCTTCATCTACTATAGGAAACCAAAAAGAGCTTCCCATTTCTCTTCTACCTCTTCCTCTACCTCCTTCTCCTCTACCTCTACCTCTACCCCCTCCAAATAGTGTGTGTTCTCCATTAAATACTCCTCCTCCCCCTTCTTCTGCCATAGTTGATTCATCTGTGGAAGTAGAAAAGTTTGTGTCTCTAGCAGGGGTCCTTGAATCTTCTTCTAAGACAGGTTCAGTGGATGAAGTGGAAGGTATTTATAATGGAATATCTGATTTTAAGTCTTCTGGAAGTCTAGGATTAGTAAAGGATGGAATGTGGATTTGAGTTGGAGGTGTGCTGGCTCTTGGTCTAGGTGAAACAAGTGGTGTTCTAGAAATTGGGCTTCTGCCTCTTATGAATCTACCCCTTGAGTCTCTTTCTCTACGCATATCATTATTTTTGGGAGTTAAGAAACAAGGCTACCTAGTTACACTTCCCCGGAAACGGCGCCAAAATGTTGTGCTCAACTTAGTGTTCCTAAATTGAGGTCATTAATTATCAACCAGGGCTAGTAAACTGCTGAAGTGTGGTGCACTGTATGTGCCTAGGTATCTTTTTCTCACTACGTTGTATTTAGTGTTTTTATGATGTTTTTGGTTTTATGGTTTTTATGTTGAAAAAGAGCTAAGAAGTTTACACTAAAAAAGAGTGAAACTATTCTAAACTAGGTGTGCACTAGAGGACAGAAAATGCAAAAATTGATAAGGACTCATAGCAAAGAAACAAATTACAACATGAACTCATTAACCCATATCATGAACTTATCGAATTCATTCATTTAGAGATATGTTGGAATAGTTTGAGAAAAGGATAAGTTTTTAGTGCAATTGAGGTTTTCCTAAGTCAACAATCAACTTACAATGTTACAACATCTCATCCATGGTTAAAGGTTTATTGGAACATAATTGGAAAAGAACATTTGTAACACAATAAGATTTCTATTCTAAACTAACTTCTAATTCTGTTCTGCAACTCAATTTAGCACCACTAGGCCTCATTCAAAAGTTATAGATTTCTTTTTAGAATAGTCTTTGAGAAAAGGCTTATTTGTGAAATGGTAAAGAGGTTGCAAAATACTCAAGGCCTTAAACTGATATTACTAGCTTCTGTCCACATGATGATGTATTAATATGAAGTTGGAACAAAAGAAGTTTTGTAAATATTGAAGACCGTGGTATCTAAATTTAACAACTAATACAATTCAAAATGAAATGGATAACAACTAAACTAGAATGCTAATTTAGTGAGCTAAGACTAAACTAGAGTGCTATTATCTAACTTGAAATGAATTGGAGCTGAACTAGAATGATACTAATACAGTGAACAAGGTTAAAATAGACTACCATTATCAAGCTTGGAATATAGTGACAGAATTAAACTAGAATGACATCTACCTCTGGAGTATTGACTGAGCTAAAATGCAACTAATTCTATGAAATACAACAACCCTACTTTGTTCAATATGACTAATGTTTTGTAATAGCTTGTAGAAACAAGTCTGGCTGTATCATTTCATGCATAAAACGTAAAATATAAAGTTCAACAAAACGCAGTAAGCTCTGAAACACCACCACAACTATGTCTCATCCGGAATTAGTGTTATTTTGGAAGAGATTAAAAAAAACAAGACTAGATGTAACAACTGATGTGATTGAGCATGAAAACATAAAGCTTAAAGAAATGTAAATAACTCCTAAAATACTACAGTTATGCCTCATTCCATATTAATAGTTTTTTGGAAGAATTTGTGAGAACAAGACTAATCTGTAGCATCCGATTCAAATGAATATAAAAACATGAAGTTCAGAAAATTGGTTAAACTAAGAATGCAGTTACTTATCTAAACATATGAAAAAGGCTGCTCAGGTAGCAGGGGCCCTCTACCACCGGAGTAGCACACAATATCTACTTCAATATTGACTCAGTGCTTTCAATAAAGTGATGCTTCTGGTATTAAAAGAGAAATTACTTCAAAACAGAGTATTTCAGATTTCTAAGATCTAGCAGCCAAAAACAAAATCTAACCAATAGTTTCTCGGTCTCCCGAGTCATACTTATAATAAAATTACATAACTACTTCTTGAGAAAAACATGGATAAGTGTCTTTCCCATTCCTAATCAAATTAAAACTCTTATTAATAGTCTTGTTCTTTACTGCGGACATCTGTAGAGTCCGTGTTTTGATAGGAAACTGCCTCTCTTCTTCGTGCATAACCGCTTTGATATTTTAACTCAGACTTCGTGGGGAGAAACAATTGATGAGGGAATGATGTGGAATACGACCATATGTGTTTTTCCCTGAGTTGACACCTAGAACCTGCGTAGACATGAAGACAGCTGCAGAATCTGCAACAAGCTACAGAATGTCTGCATTCTATAGCTAGGTGTAGTCAAAAAGTACTACAATAACGAAATCATGAAAACATAGCAAGTTAGATATTATATACAATCTCAAAGAAATTTTAACTAATCTTATTGATCATTTAAGCCTGAAATTAATCATGGAAAATGGAAATGAAGTGGAGTGTGGTGGAAGAGAAGAACATCTTTGAAGCTCAACATGGCCCTCCAGCTATAGTGACCCCCACAGATTCCTTCATGAAATTCGGCTATAATACTTCCTACCTCATCCTCTGTGAGACATAGCAGTAGGATACCTGAGGGATCTCACCAGTATAGCCGGTGGTTGGTGACTATATATTTCTGTGATTTCAATCTTGGTGTTCTGTATTTAGCTTTATCACAGCTTGGAGGGCAACTGAGTGTGAGGAGATATTCTACTATCTCTTTGTACCATAGACTGGTGAGGTACTTTAGATGTTCTTATGGAGTAGCTACTCCAATTCCCTGTCGCTCGTCTTGCTCTTCAGATTCCTCACCTGCTATAATGGACAAATTTATGCCTAGAGCTTGATAGTTTGATTCAGATAACATTTTAGAAAGCCCATGTCCTTTGATCAGCTTAGCAGGGCAGATGTCTAAGTGATACTCATGTATTTTAGCAATCCACCTACCCCTTTTTCCTTCACTATGCCCCTGAATAAGAATATCTTTTACAGTAGCTGCAGGCACAAATGCAGTGATGTGGGACTGTAAGACATATACACGGAATACTTTGAGGGATTTCACTAGGGCATGTGCTTGCTTTTCCAATATGTTTTACTTTAATTCTGCATCACGAAGCACCTGACTACAAAATTCAATAGGCTGCTCATACCCTTCCTCATTGTTCTACATTAAAACTCCCGCTATTGTATGATGTGATGCAAAAGAAAAAATCATGAAAGGTTTGTCATAATCTGGTCCAGCTAGCACAGGGGCTTCTGCAAAAGCATTTCTTATTCTGGTAAATGCCTCTTGTGATTCCCGGGACCATTTAACTTCATTATTCTTCTTCAGCATGTCAGTTATGTGTATAACTATTTCAGCATAGTTAGGAATAAACATTCTCAAGAAATTAATACGCCCTAGGAATACTTCTACCTCTTTCTTATTTCTGGGAAAAGAAATACTATTTATAACCTCTACCCTCTTAGGATCTATCTTCACCCCATCTTTAGTCACAATATGGCCCAAAAGCTTTCCCTCTTCTAATGCAAATAAAGACTTTTGAGGATTCAGAGAGAGACCATACCTTCTACATTTCTCAAAATTTCTATGCAGATGCTCAATGTGCTCAGTATCATTTTTTGAAAATACAGTGATATCATCGAGGTAGACTACCAGAAATTTATCTTGTTCCCCAAAAAAAGCAATGTCCACGGCCCTCTGAAAAGTAGCCCCTGCATTAATCAGTCCAAAAGGCATCATGGCATACATAAATGTACCCCATGGTGTGGTGAAATAATTCTTCTTTTGATCCTCTGGAAGTACAGCCACCTGGTTATAACCAAAAAATCCATCCATCATTGACATCCTAGAAGCTCCAACCACTTTTTGCAGGATGTAATCCATCTTAGGTAGTGGATAATTATCCTTTAAGGATGCTCTGTTTAAATTTCTAAAATCCACACACAGCCTTATTTCCCCATTCTTCTTCTGGACAGGGACCGGGTTTGCCACCCATTCAGAGTACCTCAATGGCACAATTATTTTGGCTTTCAACATCTTCTTAATATCTTTCTCGATAGAAGGAAGGAGCAGGGGATTGATTTGTCTGAGCTTCTGCTTAGGAGGTTTTGCATTTCCTTTTAGGGGAATTTTGTGCTGCATAATACTGATATCAAAAGTTTTCAATTTCTGATAGGACCATGCAAGCACATCTCTGTACGACTAAAATAATTTCTGATATAGCCTTTTACATTCTCCTGGGATCTTTTTGGACAACTTTACAATCTTGGGGTCAGCCTTAGTACCAATATTCAGGTCCTCTACCTGATTTTCTTCTACCACTTTGCTTGGCTATAGTGGGACATCATTCTTGTCAAATAATCTTTCTAGAGGTACCAACCCTCTAGGTATAATGTTTCCCTTTAACTGCAACACTTTATTACCTGCCACTTTCTTCTCCCAATTTCTTTCTGAAGTATCGTCAGACTCAACCTCTTCATCAGTGTCAATCTCCATATTGGAGAATTCCCCTACTGTTTCCAGGAATCTTTTCATTTTTTCTTCATCTTCAAACACCTGCCAGTGTTTAATGTTATCTGGGATTGATGGTCGATAACGCACCTCAACTTCATATCTTAAAAGAGGGTTCTAAGGTGGTCGAAATGTACTAGCAGCTACAGCAAGGGAATCAGCCATCCTATTCTGTTCTCGGGGCATGAACTGGATATTGAACGCCAAGAAGAAATTCTCCACCATGTCCCAAACTTCATTCCTATAAGCCCTCAGTCAAGGGTGTTTGGTTTGGCATTGATTCCTGACTTGTCTGACCACCAGTTCTGAATCTCCCAGAACCTTTAAGCTTTGTATGTTCATGTTCCTAGATTTCTGCAGTCCTAACAGAAGTGCTTCATATTCAGCCACATTATTAGTGGCTTCATATTCCATTTTTAAGGACAATGGGACCCATTTCCCTGTAGGAGAAATCAATAATATTCCAGCTCCATTACCTTCTCTTGAATTTGCTCCATCAAAATGGAGTGTCCAGATTTCTGCTTCATGGCTCTCTGTGAGTTGTTCAGTCTTGATCTGATAGAAGGATGTTTCATGAGCATAATCTTGATCTTATTCCAGCATCAAGCATGAGAAATATCCTTCTTTACTGTAGACTGGTGAATTTACAGAGTTGTTAGCCTTAGTCACCATCTTGGCAAATCTAGTCTCCCTGTACAACATCCTCTCTTGGCCACCAAAAATCGGTATTGTGGCATATGTTAAATCCATCTTGAGTGATCCACCAATTTTTTTTCCCCAGGACCTTGACAGCAGCATACCAAAATGAGCTGGGATGTCAGCCACCACAATGTCCATTACCACACTTTTTGCTGGTATTTGGGCCAGATTGACTACCAAATATTTGATCATCCCCAAGCATTTAACTCTTTTGGAGTCAAATGAATAGAGGTCTTTGTATGGATAGGTGATTTGTAATCCTAGTTTTTCCATGACTGACAGAGGCATTAGATTATGGGAAGCCCCAGAATCTAGCATACAATTACGTAATAACAGGTCATGAATTACTAGAGACACATAGAATGGAGGAGTAGAGGGATCTATCTCCTCGAAATGTGGGCCAAATACAACCATGGGTCTTTCTTCTTGAAGGTTGAGACTATCTAGAGTGGGTGTTGCTTATGGAGGGAGCATGAATGAGGTGACTTGGGATTGATATGCAGGTTGTTTCAACAACTCGGTCAAGGGCACTGGGATTTTGACTTTTTCAAGTTCCTTTTGCAGACTAAAAATAGGAGAATAATTTTCTATTACAACTTTTTACTCTTTATTTTCAGCTGGGGGTTTGATTTCTTTTGACACAGACTTAGTATTAGAGGGACTAACTGCTTTTGAAGAGGAAGAAATTTGATCATTGGACTGCAAAGGTTTGTTTAGAGAGCCCTTACCTTTGTCTATGACTTTCTGCATTGTTGACTCCTCCTAAGAAGGTGCTTCCTTCTGATGTGGCTCTTCTTCTTTCTCTTGAGTACGAGTTCTCTTCTTAGAATATCTGAGGTCATATCTTCTATTGAGCTGTGCTTGCATGAGGTCAACAAATTTCTTACAACAGTGATCAATCTCTGAGTCTTCCGTGTCTCTAGCCTTTTCTTCTTCTTGCAATGAGCATCCCTCTTCTTCTCTATCCGAGAAAGAAAGATTTGCATCCTCCAGTCCATAGGCAGTATCTCCAGTGGGATCATCTTCTGGACCTTCTAGGTACAATGGGTGCGGTACCTGATCCTATTGCTCTTTTGATTCTCTTGGCAATATTTGCAGGGGTGGTCTTCTGTACTGGGGATTGTAACCTCTGTTTGGAGCATTCTGGAAATTCTTGAAAGCTGTGTTCTTGGCTTCCAATTCAAGCTTGACCATTTTCTTAATCAATTTTCTCATTTCTTCCATTTTTTCATTGGCTGAGTCTCTGTCTTGGTTAGAGGTAGATGCCTCTTCTTTTCCCCTTCTTCTGGTATCTTGTTCAGATCTTCCTTTTAATTTTCTACTGGAGGAAAAGTTTGCTTCCAACTCTAGTGCATATTCCTGAGCATCATCCATAGTAGCAGGATTTCTTTCTCTGAGAGAGAAACCAAATTCTGAATCAAAGGCTGCTACAAAAACAACTTTAGCAGCAGTTTGATGGGGTTTCATATCAGCAGGGAGACTTAGATACAATTTATTAAATCTCTTGATAAATTTTGACACTCCATTGTGTCTTTTCTTTAGTGTATTGAACTCAATGAGACAATTTCCATGATCTTTCTTCTCTCCCCATTTCCTGAGAAAAGTGTCTTCCATGTTATCCCAAGTGGTAATAGAACATCCAGCCAATGTCTTAAACCATTTTCAAGCTTCACCATCAAGAGATTGCACAAACAGTCTTAAGACCACATCTAAATGTTCAACATTAAAGTTCTCTTCAAAGGAGCAGAAAGTATCAAGATGTTTTTGAGCATCAATCTCATTTTCCCCATTGAATCTGGGCAAGATCTTAAGATAATCCTGAGGCAAATCATTCAACACTTGGGGTAATGCTAGGGGAGAATATTTATTCATCAAGAAGGTCGGAACATTGGCCATTGGAGGAGGTGGAGGTAGTGCAATAGTTTGATGAGTAAGAGGAGGAGGAGGAGGTGGAAGTGGAGTATGAATAATAATAGGAATATACTCAACTGCAGCTTGTGGGGTTGAGGGGAACAAAGGTCTGTTCATAGCATATACTTCGGTTACTTCCTTGACCTCTTCAACCTCAGGAGTAGGATGAAGACTTTTTTTTATTTCTGATACCCTCCCGAGGTGGACTGTCTGAATAATATTCGGGATTTTTCTCAGTGTAATGGGGATTTTCTACTTGGACTTCTTAAGAGGAAGAGGATGGATAGTCTTCCTGAGAGAATTCAGGAATCTCAGAATGGACTGATTTTCTTTCCCTCCAATTTCTTCTATGTATGATATTTTCAGGGTCAGACACTGAAGGTGTCTTTGGCTTAGACGTATTTGACCTTAGGTGTGGCTTACGAGGAGCCAGGACTGCAAATAGATTTATCAAATGAAAAAATGTGGAGTCGCCAAGGTGAGAGATCTACAACTCTCAACTCTCCATACTCACCTATTTGAAGAGTGAATTAGATTTTTTCAAGGCCCAGAGATTTTAAAATTTCTTAACTTCATCCCTCGCAACGGCGCCAGAAAGATGTTGTCGCTCCTAGAGACATCCTAGAGTTGTGATAGACCAGTGCCTAAGACATCTTAACATAGCAATGAGCGTATAATATAATGTATGAAGTTGTCAACTTCAGCTCACATTCTATCTCCTGTAAACAGGGAAATAAACTAGAATGGGACCAAAATCTCAAAACCTGATACAGGAAAAGAAATATTGCAGAGGCAAGGTGTAAAAGTCTGATACAAAGCATCAGACAATTTAGAGACAATTTACTGCAAAGCGGGCCAGTTCAAGTAATATATCACAGAAATAAGTTATCATAAGGTGTATATAGTGAATGAAATGTAGAGGAGATATTAGTTAACATTGATCTGATACCCAGATATACAATACCACCATGCATGGGCTTACCAATCTAAGAATCCATACATGATAATAGCATTTTAAAAGCACCCTCCCAAAGAAACTAATATAACAGAAATATGGTTTAGCTGAATAATGGAACAAAATATCATGCATGAGCCATACTTAAAGCACTTGACTAATCCAAGCATGGGCATCAACTAGGATGAATCCATACCAAAAATCAGTGAGCCACTCACATTCCAAAACATGATACAAGAAATATGGATGAAATGAAATGATCTATTAATATAACACATAAGAGAAAGGTTACACACTGTGAAATACCAAAGACCAGAATCCTCTTTAATAGATAGAACTCCTCCTCACTAAGACCCTATGGGCTTTGAACCTTCATACAAAAAGCCTTTCACTGCATATTTTTCTGATAAAATCTGGAACCCTACATAATTTGTTCGTTGGGGTTTTTATAGGAAACAAAGAAGACTAATAAAGAAAGTGGGTGATGAACATTTAATTGTATCATTAAACAAAATGGCGGAGACATGCACGCCCATACTGCTAAATGGTTCTGAAGTGCTGCATGTAATTTGAGGCCGACGTTCTGAAATAAATGCACTGGATGAAGATCTCTTCAGGAACACGGTAAAGGAGTAAAATCCTATAAACATTTCGTCCTTTCCTGAAAGAAAATGGTGTTGAAAATAAAGCCTCGAGGTATTTTATCTATGAATGGTATCCTCTACCTTCTAAACCATGGACTACAACTGAACATCATTCAATGTTGAACGTTGAATTCCTCGATCATTTGCTGATATTTTTCTGCTGCTCCATTAATGTTTTCATCTGTGAAATCGGCGCCTTGAATGTCTTTGCAAGGTTTGATAGATTTGAACCCTGCTTCTTTAATTGAATTCTTGTTGATTTACCTTCTTAGGATTTTATTCATAATTCTGCTCTGAAAAATGGTCCTTTGACGTGTCCTCTGCTACTGAAATCAAGGCTGTAAATGACAACAATCTTTCGTCGCTGAAACCCTGCAAAAACCTACAAACTTGTTAAGAAAAACCATGCGTGGAGATGGAGGCGCAGTGGGGATGACTGTGTAGCAAAGTGGCATGACGAGATGGCGGAAGGATGAGAGGTTACGATGAAGAATACAGTGGAACAATGGCAGATGGGCTAGCCAAAGTTATAATGTGAAACATTAAAATATAACATATGAATGTAATGTATAAATGGAGGAGGGAAAAACACGATAAACACGTGGGATGATGACATGGAGGAAGACCGGGTCAATAGTGGGGTGTGCAAATAATCTATACTGTCTGATCTCAAGACAAGATCGACGGTTGAAACGGCGTCGAGGGCAATTTCCAGTGGGCCAGGGGTACGATTTCCTTGCGTTAAATCTCGTGCAGCTTCAGAGCGCGCTAGCCGTTGGATGAAGAGCTTCTAATCGGACAACTAGAAACAATATCACTGGGTGTCTTGTACCAAACAATAACGCGTGATGAGCTAGCAGTTTTCAAATAGTGCCATTGCCACGCGTCGCGCGCTATATGGAATCACTGCAAAAATGAAAATACCGCCTGCTACCGAAAGGCGGTGCGATAGAAACCTGGTGGTTACTGCGTAGAGCACGGCGGGGGGACCACCGGAGCAGATGCATCACAAACCGTTGATTTGCGATCTGATCGGACGGCTGATAGATGATCAGAGCGGTAAATAGGCGGGCCACGGGTGTAGTGGAGGATTTTGAATGCCGTTTGATCTGTACAGATCAATGGCCGAGGGCGCGCCTGATATTCATATGCGATAAACGCCTAGTCTTTTTGCACCTGGTTCCAGCACTGGGTTACATGGAGGAAATGACTGAGGGGTTAGGGCCGAAAGGGGCTAAGCATGATATATTTTCAAAGGCGGGTTTCTCAGCCCTTTTATGCAATTCTGAGGCTGGGAGAAGGAAACAATAAGCGGATAATGGATTTTTCAGGCCCACCAAAAAGGGATTTCTTGTTAAAGATTCAATGGGGGCTGAAAATATCAACACATTCATCAACAAAGATTTTGCAACATGGAAAATCAAAGTAAACAAGCATGCATGTAGGGAAAATCAAGAAGTACTATTTATTGATGATAGAAGGAGAGGTTACAACCTAGTGACTGATTCATTGTGACCTTCCAGCAGATTTCATTAGTCTCATCACAACATAAGTCTCTCCACCAGCAGCTCCACAAATAAAACTCTCTATTGAAAATTCTCCAGCATTTATCTACTCAAAATATTCCTCCCTGAACACTTAGCTTTGTGTTCAATTTATAGATGAACTGTAGGCTGTTTTGCAATAAATTTCATTCCAAAAATAGGCAATACATGTTTTCTAGTCATGTAGATGTCAATGGACACTTGGATTCGAAGCATGACACATGTGAACCCTTCTAGAAGACATCGACCAAGTGGAGATTATGGAACAATGAGAATTTCACTCCCAATCTGACCAAAGAACCTTTGAATGTTGGGAAGTGCTTTATAGAGCAGCCCAGAATGAGGCTACCTACATATGCAACGCACTTAGGCCCTTTAGAGATTGCGTTGGTGAGCTCCCACATGTTTAATAATAAGCTTCAAACCATGGAAAAGCCTTGCTTTGATGAAAATCTTGTTTGATTCGTGAATGTTTCCTATCTTAGAGAATATATCAATTGAGATGATAGGGAATGATAGACACTTTTATCATCGGTCCTGGAGATACTTCCCAGTTAACCAAGTCATTGGGAATAGTGCCCAAATTGAACAATAACAATTTCCCCCTAAAGCATGAGATCCAAATAATAAGAACATTTTATTGAGATGCTTTACACTGTGATGAGACTGGAAACAAAGAATAACGTTCACCTATATCAATATTACAATACATTATATCATGATAAATCCTCTATTGATCATAATTTCTAAGGGTAGGCATTCCCACAGTAAGCACATAAAACAATCTAATAACATGTACATAATTTAGAAATTCTTCTACATTGGAATGTTGCCCAGATGCAGACATCACCTACAGATATAGGCCCATGTCGGGCGCATTTTAAATATTTTATTGCCCACTCTCGATTGGCATCCTCCCCATGAATTCTCAGCAGTTGATTTTCCCCACCAGATCCGGATCCGACGACCCGCATCGCTCCATCCCAAAACTCATTCCCCCGCCTTTGGACCTCTGATTCATTCCCTGCTATCGATCTGGCCCTCAAATCAACTGTCCACATCTAATAGCATTGCGCCTTTCCTCTCTCCTCCGTCGTTAATCTCTGAAGCCGATCTCATCCAACGACCCAAATTCCTTTCGTAAACCCCAAATTTTGTTTTCATAATTTTCCTTCGCTAAAGTTTTTTAACTCGTTTTCCTTTGTATTTTTCGTCATTTCATTATAAAGTGACCCTTCTGCTTTATATTTTTACGATTGCTCCCGACCATTGATCTCTGAGAATCAACGGCCCTAATTTAATCTCCCCACTGATTAAGTTAACCGCCTTTCTTTTTAAACTAGGCAAAGTAATCGTCACCGTTGGATGCTTTCATCCAACGGCTGTGCTCTAAACCTAAGCCTCCAAAGCATTCTGACCCAAATACGCAGGATTTTTCTAATTTTTCTTGTATTGTGCAGGTTTCAATGGTTTTTTCCATTACGTTAAAAGAAAAACAAAGGTCGGGGATGACGATCCCCCAGGCCTTTATTCATCAAAAAGGATCGTTCCACAGGGTTTCCCATCAACATTTTCCAGTGCCTCGTGAATGCTGGAAACATTATAAGAGCCCACTGTAACATCTGCACATCAAAAATACATAGCAAAATTCAATCAAGAAAAGAGTATTAGTGTGAAAGGATCCAACCACAGCAGAGATGAAGAATTGAAGATTGTTTACACAGTTTTGAGGGATTATGGTCAAAATCGACTTTCAAAAGCCTAATCCACTCAATTAAACATAGTTTGAAGAAAAAAAGATAGAATTTAGGACTAATTAATCCTAACACAGAGAATTAAAGAAAATTGACAGTGATTAAATAAGGACAATCAGATCTATCTGTCCGAGAAAGCCTCCACTTCCACATCAGAGGCTAATTGAATCCTCTCAGCTGCCAAAAGACACCTGCAAGCCTCAAAGCATTCAAAGGAGGAAAAATTATTTCCTCAGTTAGAGATATTTTCCTCAATACAACTAAACAGTTATTTCAAATCAAATAAACTCATTTAAACTGTCAACATAGTTATTATGAAGATAACTAAAAGCCTTGAAGTCAACAAAATCTCCCCAACGAGCTTAATACTTAATGTAAGCCAATTAATACAGTGAAATATCTGTAATCTTCTTCATTGAGCCCCTCAAAGGCTGAGAAGCGTTAAAATGTATTAATTGAGCCTGTAGATCTTTTCTCTCATTCCACCTCCTCGTTTTCCTATAAAATATTCTTGAGGAGCTCATTGTAAAGGGTTGGTTACAGAAATTTGAAATATACTTGTGCTCGAAATTTTCTACATGTAAATAGTGTTCAGAGGCTCTTGAAGCTCTGTTTGTAATCAAATAATTTAGGATGAGAAGAGAAGATGATTGTTGAACTGAAACATTGGACTTGAAGAATGTAACTAGATTGACATCAATATACAAGCTGATTCTTGGGATCCTAGTCTATATCACCGGTGAAGTGCTTCTTTCTGTGTTATTGTTTTCCTTTCATGTATGCCATTTTTTCCATTTATTCTCTGATAAAGAACATAAATCATAGAGTTAGGATTTACTGTTTACAGTACCCTTCTCTGACTAATAAGCTTTATCTCAATGTTTTCCTCCAAATTGTGTATTTAAGAATGATTCTATATGGTCCAAAGAGTTAGGAATGCTAACGTTCCCTCATCCTACTGCCTAAAATAAACATTGTTCTTGAATGTTATTTTCATTATATTCTTAGTAGATTTAGACTAGGAAAGTTTATGGTTTGCCCTGTCTTCTAGTCCTTTCTTCAAAGGTAGTTCTGAAAGTTTCCCTAAGAGTATGCTGAAAGCAGTTTAGATTTAAAAGTATCTTATCTAATCATAGGCTGCACTTCATTTTTATTATATTTTTTCATCCCTTCTGAAAGTAATTATGTGGATTACTATATTGTTTGTTTGATGAGTTAGCTTTATTACGAGCCTTTCCAAATAAGTCTATGGTTAGCCCTATATTTTGGTTGGTTTTAAACAGTTACTTAAAAGGCTTTTCTTCTTGGGACAGAATGATAAATCCTAGTTGAAATTATTATCTGTTTCCACCCCTTTATCACTTTTATTGTTCCATTCCATCATTTTATCCAAAATATCTTGTGATATAGATGACTTGCCCCTTGGACCACTCTTGAAATTGTTGCACAATTAAATTATTTTATGACTACCGTCTGCTCAACTTAGTGTTCCTAAATTGATGTCATAAATTGTCAACCAAGGCTAGTAAACTGTTGAATTGAAGTGCACTATATGTGCCTAGGAATCTGTTTCTCACTACGTTGTGTTTAGTGTTTTTCCAATGTTTTTGGTTTTGTGTTTTTATTCTAAGAGAAAAGAACTAAGTGTTGGTAAAGAGAAGTTGTTGGTCACACTAAAACAGAGCAAAACCTATTCTAAACTATGTATGGCACTTGAGAACAGAAAATGCAAAACTTTAACAAGAAAAATAACTCATAACATGAACTCAGTCCAATTCATTCATTAGAAATATGTTGGAATAACTTGAGAAAATGATAACTTTAATGCAATGAGGTTCTTCTAAGTAAACAACAATCTACAATATCACAGAGAAAATCTCATCCATGGCTAGAAATTTGTTGGAAGATATTTGGAAAAGATAGTCTGCAACATAGTGAGGAACTCTACTTCTAAATTAACCTATAAAACTGAAATTAATCCATTTTGCAAATCAAATTGTCACTACTAAGCCTCATTCAAAAGTTAAAAATCTTTTGGAATAGTTTTGGAAAAAGGCTATTTATAAAATTATAAGAGATTGCAGAACAGTCAAGGCCTTGAACTGATATCACTGATTCTTGTCCATATGATGATGTGTTGGAAGAGATTAATAACAAGAGTAGTTTGTAAATAATGAAGGCCTTGAAGTCTAATGGAACAGAACTAGAATACAACTAACTAATGAAACTTGAAATACATTAAACAGAACTGAAAAAGAATGCAATCAATTAACTTGAAATACAGTGAACAGGATTGAACTAAAGTGCCATTAACCTCTGGAGTTTTACAACTAAACTAAAATGCAACTAATCACTGAAATACTACAGCTCTACCTCATTCGGTGTTAGTGATGTTTTGGAAAAATTCTTAAGAGCAAGACTGGTTGTAACATTTGATGTCAATGAGCATAAAAATATGAAGTTCAGAAGAAAAAAATGCAACTAGACTCTAAAACACCACAACTATGTCTCATTCACTGTTAGTGATATTTTGTAATAATTCATAAGAACAAGACTGGCTGTAACATTTGATGTGAATGAGCATAAAAACATAAAGTTTAGAAAACTACTTGAATTAGGAATGAAACAAGGCTAAAGTTACTTATCTAAACAGTATTCACAGAGCTTCTCGGGCAGTAGGGGCCCTCTACCACCGGATTAGCATAAAAATCTCCTCAAGATTTCCTTAGATCATGCAATGAAGTTGAATGTCTTTCATTAAAGGGAAAATTCTTCAGAAACAGAGTATTACGGACTTTTGAGATCTAACAACAAAACATCAATCTAGCTAGTTGTCTCTCGGTCTCCCGGGTCATTCTTATAAAATAAACACATAACTACCCTTGAGAGGAAATAGGGATAAGTTTCTTTCTCAATTAAAATCAAATTAGAACTCTTGTGGAAGCCTCGTACTCTTGCTGGAGACATATGTAGAGTCCATGTCCTGATAGGAATCTGCTTCTTAGTTTTGATCTCTTCCACGTGCATAACCACCTATAGATTCTTTCTCAGACTTTGTAGAGAGAAAGAAATGATGGGGGAGTGTTGTGGAATTAAACCATATGCATTTTTCTTTGAATTGACACCTGTAACCTATGAGAACATAAAGATAGCTGCGGAATAGGCGACTAGCTATAGAATGGTTGCATTCTGTAGCTGAGTCTAGTCAAAAATTACTACAACAACAAAACCACGAAAATATAGCAAGTCAGTCATTGTATACATTCCTGAAGTGACTTTAATTAATCCGATTGATCATTTAAGCCTATAACTGATAGGGGAAAAAGGAAATGAAGTGAAATTTGGTGAAAGAAAAGGACATCTTTGGGGCTCAACATACCCCCACTGCAAATTTTTTGCATGTCCTCATGAAATCAATTCATGTATTCTGAGACTTCTGCTAGGACATATAAGCTCCTTCTTCTGCTTTGCCTGATATTAAATGGCCTCCTAGGCTTCCTTATGACCAACTTGAATCTCAAATTTATAAGTGCCCTACTCAACTTTTTGTTTTTCTTCTTCAATTTCTCACTACCCTTGTACAATTTTTCCATTTGTAGAGAGAGAGTTGTATTCATATCACTTTTCAGCTTAACCTGCTCCCTTAAAATGTCATTTTCATTCTTTATGTGCCTATTAATTACTTCTAACTCATATTTGTCTCTTTTTAGTACATTAATTGCAGATCCTGGTGGGCTAGGAGTTCTCCCTCTACTTTCTGAGGCTCTCTTTTCTAATGACTCAACATAATTATAGATTTATTGTTGTGTTGGGTCTATCTCTGGAGTTCCTTCATCAAGATCCTCTTTGTACTGGTACTCAAGTGATCTAGCAGTTGGTGTCTCTTCATCCTCAATGTTTATGATTCCCGTTTGTCTAACCTCTATTTTCTTCAATATACCTCTAAGCCTGTGGCTTCGTCTTGGTTGAGATGGTCCTTCACCTCTCTCCTTGGCATACCTTCTTATCATCTTCTCCTTTTTAAGTTGTTTCTTAATTTCAGTCAATTTCTCAGAAATTATCTCCTCACTGTCCTCTTGTATGGACTTACCAGTTTTAGTTTCAACAGCTTTGGAAATTTTCCTTCTCCTGCTTCTTCTTATAAGTTTGCCTTCAGATGGAGATTCCTTGGGTTCTTCAAAGTGATTCCTCACTAGAAAATCATCCCAATTGTCTCCCACCTTTCTCAAATGATGTTCAATCAAGATTTTAACTAGGCCGTGGTGGTACAAAGTGGTTTCCAGGAATTGAACCCTCTTTTGAACATTAGAGGCCATTCTCTTCAGACTATGAAGTAGGAAAAAGGGTAAATTGATTTCTTCATCTAAGAAATGCATCATTAGCTGAATATGATAAATATATAAGGTACCAAACCTTCCCTCACAAGTTATAAACTTTTGCAAAATGAGCAACATATTCCACCATTTATTCTTCAGTGCTTTTCTAGGAATGTCCTTCTTAAAAATGGAAATATCCATACCTGGTGTTTTGAGCATTTTCCTCCATGCCTCATTATGAAATTCCCTATTTTTGAACCATCGTTCACCTTGCCTGGGTAATTCCACTGCTTCTGCAATGAAAGATTCTGTAATAGTGAATTTAACATCTCCTATTTCAACTTCTGCTCCATTGAAGGACCGTGCAAATGTCTTAGTTACCTCTTTATGAAAACCATTGAATTTTTCCAAAAATTGTAACCACCCAACCTGCTGTAGCATTTCTCTAATCTGTGGGTAACCCTCTAAGTATTTGGTTCCGACTAGTTCGGACCTTACTATGAGACCCATGGCTTCTCTTCTCAACCTTCAATTTACTGCTCTTCTATCCACGGTGAAAATGGTTGTTAAAGAGTTGTTTTTACCCCAAAGGTTCCTTCTCTGTTTATGCAGTAGGAATTAGCTACAGAAGGATGACATGAAGAGGTTATAGAATGAGTGAATTATGGTGAGGGTGATTCACACGAATTAATGAGTTTGAGAGCCATCATGGAAGAAAATACCGTGGAAAACATCTCATGAGAAATTCAAAATCATCACTGAATACTTCGGCTAGTGACATGGCCGAATAGGTCACTTCAGTACTTAACTGTTAAGTTTTAAATGATGATTTGAAATGGCGGAATGGAAGGGATTTTGTCCAAATTTTTTATGATAGGTTTAATAGGCATGATCAACACGAATAATCAAAACAAATTTTTGAATCATACATGACTTAAATATACTATAACTTTCATATTTTGTCATCATAATAATTTCACAACTTTACCTTTGCCTTTCCTTTAATTTTTGTGGTTTTGATATGCTTTGTCCTCCTTTGAAAATCATTGATTCTTCAGTCTTCATAATCCCTTTGATTTTTCTTGTTGACATAGGTGTGCAGGGTCAATTTGCTGCTGAACAAGTGGTTGCTAGATAATTGCCTTCAGGATATCTGGCTGCAGAATGTCTAGCTGGCTGCAGAATGTCTGGTTGGCTGCAGAATATACTTGTAGGAGCTTTAAAACATGGAATGGAATGTTGTATGAAGTGAATTAGAATGGGCCATGAAATATGGTGTAATGGAGCATGAGTGAAGTGAAATGTAATGGAATGAAATGGATTATAAATGTAAAGTGGAGTGAAATATGAAAAGTGGTCTGCAACTTATGATTTGTAATATTCAATTGCAGAAAGAGATCAAATTTTAAAAATCTGAGATGAAAATGAGGTGGACCATGGAATGGAGTGAATGAAGTATGGATGAGTGGAGTGAATGAAATATGAATGAATGGAGTGAATGAAATATGAATGAAGTGAGACATGATGGAGTGAGACTTATGATTTTGTGATAGCTGCTTGCAGAAAAAGACAAATTTGAAAAGCTAAAGTGTCAGAAGGATTCTGGTTTTCACTTTATATTTTCTGTATAATCATGCTAATCAGTGATTAGTTTTCATGTTTATAATTTATTATTATTTTTTTCTATTTTTATCTATATATATATATATATATATATATATATATATCATTTGAATTCAGAAAATTCAACTAAGTTGATGAAGAAGAAAAATTCTTCTTCATTAACTTCATATCACTGTTTTCCTGGAATCTGTTGACAAATTCCTCTCTTGAAAGTGGCTTATGATACAGCTTCAATCTATGACCATTTACAAGAAAAGTGACCTTCTCTTCATTTATTGTCCTGATTTTTATTTCTCCATTGTCCAAAATTATCATAATTTCATATGGCCCAAGCCAATGTGTTTGGAATTTACCTTGAAAATATTTGAACTTTGAATCAAACAAGAGAGCCCAATCACCTTCTTTGAAATTCTTTTCAATGATGTACTTATCATGCCATCTAGTCCTTTGTTGTTGGACTATACTTGTTTTCTGGACTGCATCTTGTCTGATCTCATCCAATTCATTAATCTGCTCTAATCTGTGCTTTTGTGCCTCTGTTAGATCAAGTCCTAGCTGCACTTCCATTTTAAAAGTTTGAATCTGAAAATCTATGGGAAACAAAACTTGTTTTTCATAAACAAGTTCATAGGGCGTATGACCTGTTGTGCTTCTCCATGTAGTTCTATAGGCCCACAAGGCTTCAGGAAGCCTGTCAACCCAATCTCTTCTATGTAAATGAACAGTCTTTGTTAGGATCCCTTCAATGACTTTATTGGTATATTCCACTTGACCATTTTCTTGTGGATGATAGGGAGTAGATTTTTTGTGTCTAATTTTGTACCTCTCCATCATTTGTTCCACTAGCCTTGATGTGAATTGAGCTCCTTGATCTGTAACAATTTCCCTTGGGACACCAAAACGAGTAAAAATATCCTCAAAAAGAAAATTAACTACAGATGCTTCAGTAGCAGAAAGTAATGGCTTGGCCTCTACCCATTTGGTAACATAATCAGTGCAAAATAATATATATTTATTTTGCCTTGATGGAGGACTAATAGGTCCTACAAAATCTAAAGCCCATTTTTCAAAAGGTTCAATATGTACCTGAGGCTGCAATGGCATCTCACCTGAAGGAGAAGGTTTCCCTACCCTTTGGCAACTGTCACACCTTTTGACATACTCTTTAGCATCTTTAAAAAGGGATGGCCAATAGTATCCTAAATGAAGGACCTTATAAGTTGTCATTTTATCAGCAAAGTCTCCGCCACAAGGTTCATCATGACATGCCTTGAGGATCTCAGGCATCTCTTCTTCCCGAACACATCTCCTAATGATAAAATTTGGACCTGTTTTGTATAAATCATTAGTAACTCATGAATATTTTTCACTGTCATAAATGATATTTCTTTTTTCTCTTGCATTCATTATTGAAGGAAATTTCCCTAAAACTAAATAATTAGCAATGTCAGCAAACCAAGGAGTTTGAGTAGAAATTGCAAAAAGATATTCATCAGGGAATTGATCTTCAACTGGGGTGCTGTCTTTGATGTTTTGGAGTCTAGATAGGAAATCAGCTACTTTGTTTTGTTTTCCAGGCCTATCTAGAATGGAAATGTTGAATTCTTGTCAAAGAAATAACCATCTTATAACTCTTCCATTAGTAATTGATTTGTTCATTACATATCTAATTGCAGAGTGATCTGTGTGAACAAAAGTTTCATAGCCTGTTATATAGTGTCTGAATTTGTTTATGGCATGAACAACAGCTAAAAAATCTTTTTCAGTTATAGTATAATTTAACTCTGAAGGAGTCAAAATTTTACTTGTATAGTAGATGGCATAAGGAATCAGGTATTTTTGTCCCAATACTGCTCCTAGAGTTGTATCTAAGGCATCTGTTTAAATATGAAAAGGTAACTTCCAGTTAGGTCCTCTTAAAATAGGTGCTTCAGAGATTTTTGTTTTAAGGGTGTCAAAGGCTAACCGGAAATCATGATTCCACTTGAATTCACAGTCCTTGTTAAGTAATTTGAAAAGTGGAGATGTTATCTTGGTGAATTTTTCTATAAACCTTCGATAATATCCTGTAAATCCGAGAAAAATCCTAACATCTTTTTGACAACTTGGAATAGATAAGTTAGAGATGACTTCAACTTTTGACTCATCAACTCTAATCCCATCCCCTGAAATGTGATGTCCTAAAACAATTCCTTCAGAAAACATCATAAAACACTTCTCATGACTTAGTGAAAGAGTTGCTTCTTTACATATATTTAAAAAAATTTCCAAGTTTGTTAAGGCTTCTTCAAATGTGTTTCCATAAAATGTGAAAAAAATCATGTATTAGATCTAAACAAATTCGTAGTACTACCCTTTGAAATGTTGCAGGTGCATTGCATAATCCAAATGGAAATACTCGGTAAGCATAGGTACTCCAAGGACAGGTAAATATGGTTTTGTCTTGATCTTCAAGTGCTATTTGAATTTGGTTATAACCACTAAACCCATCTAAAAATGAGAAGTACTTTTTTCCAGCTAATGTATCTAACACATGATCTATGAAAGGTAGGGGAAAATTATCTTTTAGAGTAGCTTTGTTTAATTCCTGGTAGTCAATACATACCCTCCATTTACCATTTTTCTTTGGCATAATTACCAAAGGAGAAACCCACTGACTATCTGAAATGGGATAGATAAAGTTGACATTTAACAATTTCTGCAATTCCTCTTTAACAATTTCCCTAAGATTTGGATTCATCCATCTTTGAGGTTGTCTAATTGGTTTACAATTTTCCTCTATGTAGATCTGATGAGTGCAAGTATTGGGGATTATCCCTTTCATATCAGTGTACTCCCATGCATATGCAGAATAATGTCTTTGTAATATCTTGACTAGCTCTTCTTGTTGAGATTTCTCTAGGTTCTTGTTTATGTTTAAAGTTATGCCTGGAAATATCTCAATTATAGAGCTACCAAATTTATCCAATAGAGAGACATCTGTCTTGATGATAAAAACTCAATGTTGGATTCTTCTTGAAATTGTTCATGTTTGTATTCCGAAGAGGATTCAAAATTTTCTAAGGTATTTAGAATTTGGCTGTCTTCACTAATTTTTGAAATTGTGAAGAGAGGTTGTATGTCTTCTTCATCCTCTATCCATTGAGTATCATCTAATTCTGTAATTTTTTTTGCTGGAGGATACAAGGTAAATTTCTTGGTTGAACTACCATCAGAGATGTACATATCACCAGATCTACAACTAATGAAAGCATCAACTGTAGCTAACCAAGGTCTTCCTAATATAATAGGATGCCCTCCTATATTACTCTTAGGAGTTAGGATCATAAAATCCATAGGATACTCCCAAGAATCTAGGGACACTGGAATGTCTTCTATTACCCCATCAGGTTTGATTACAGATCTGTCTGCTAATTGTAATAATGTGGGTGTAAAAAGAAGATTAGGAAGTTTCAGTTTATCTATGATTTGTCTACTCATGATATTGATTGCTGCTCCTAAATCAATAAGTGTGTTTTGGATCTGAGTTCCATTGATGTGTATTTTAACAACTGGATTTCCTGGGTCTAGATACTTTGGAATAGAAATCTTACCCATCATGATATATGCTATTTTTCCTGCCAATTGAATTTTCTTTGTCTCTCTTATTCTTTTTCCTGTTTTCTTCATGCTCAACTCCTTTATTGTCTTTGCTAATATTGGAATTTCCTTGATAGCTTGCAATAATGGGATCCTAATACAAACATTTCTTAGCTCATCTAGGAAATCATAATTAGGCACCATAATTTGTTTTTCTACACCCCTATCAATTTGTAATCTTTCTGGAAAGGGAGTTGTAGAAGTGGATGTTGATGGCTGCTCTAATATAGGAGTTGAAATTATTGGTTCTTTTTGTTTTTATTTTTCAATGTTTGGGTCTTGGAAAGGTGTGCTCTCTTCAAGACTTTTATTCACCAGTAGAGAATCTTCCTCAGAGTTGTTTTGATCTTGTATGATTACAGAAGGTTTCTTCTTTTCAAGTATTATTCCAGACCTAAGTTGAACATCACTAAGGTCTAAAGGAGTAATCAAATAAGTTGGAAACTATTGGCCTTCTATCATGTATGTGTTCTGAGGATTTTTATTGTTTGGGTTTGGTATGGGTTGGGCAGGTAACTGATTTTTTTTCTGAGGAAATTGTAATGGAAGTGGTGGATTTTGATGTTGTGGATTTTGAGGATTTTGTTGAAAATTCTGTTGAGGGAAATGTGGATATGGTGGATATTGATAATACTAAGAGTATCTTCCATAGGGATTTTTTGCTCCTTGTGCCCAAGTTTGAGATTGATTTTGGAATTGTGGCCAAGCTTTCTGCCAAGAATTCCAATTTGGTGGGGGTTGATTATACATCTGATCATGGAATCCTTGTGTTTGAGGTCCTTGCCACGGACTTATAGAGACCAAATTGAGAGATTATGTGGAATTTGTAGAGGTTTCTTCTTGAAAGACAACTTTAAGACTAGGACAACTCTTGGTCTCATGTTTTTCTGAACAAATTACACAGGTCTATACTACTTTTTCATCCAAAGGGCACTCTCTCAAGGCATGCTTCTTTCTACATTTGGGACAAAAGATTGCTTAAGCATCAGATTTAGTTTTCTGCTTGTTTTGTAACTTAAGGGTGTCTATTTCTTCACTAAGACTCCCTAAAATATGAGATTTGAATTCATCAAGAATATGTCCTATTTCTACCCTACTTAATGTCCCAGAAGCAGACTTACTTGCCCTTGCAAGAGCAGGGTCTCTTGGTCCTTTCACAGTTTTAGATTTCCCTCTTGAAAGGTTGATACATAATTCAGCTATTTCAGGTAATGTGAGTTGAGATATATCCCCTTTTCCCATCATGTTAAGGATATCTAACCATTCATCCCTAACTGTCTTCAATAAGAGAGCTTTCAAAGTGTCTTGATCTAAGTTTTCCATTTTTTCCCTCTTGATGTTATAGTTAAACCTCTCCAACAAATCTTCCAAATTTTCATCCTCTTTTTGTAACATTTTAAGCACTTCCTCCTTATGGTTGACTGGCATACAGTAATCCAAATACCTCTCTAGAAATTCCTGTTTCATGTCTTCCCATGTCCTAATAGAACTGTTGATCAAACTCATAAACCATTTTAATGCTTCTCCTTTCAATGTTGAAGGAAATAGTTTAATTTTTTGAGCATCTTGTAAGTAGTCATAGGTTCTACATAGGACTTCAAATTGAAATAGGAAGGTTTCAGGATATTCAGTTTTGAGTCCATAAATGTTTGGAAGGACAGAGGGTGAAATTTTTTTCATAGTTCCATTGGTTTCTTCATCTACTATAGGAAACCCAAAAGAGCTTCCCATTTCTCTTCTACCTCTTCCTCTGCCTCCTTCTTCACCTCTACCTCCTTCCCCTTCTACACCTCTACCTCATTCTCCTCTACCTCTTCCTCTAACCCCTCCAAATAGTGTGTGTTCTCCATTAAAGAATCCTCCTCCCCCTTCTTCTGCCATAGCTGATTCTTCTGTGGAAGTTGAAAAGTTTATGTCCCTAACAGGGGTCCCAGAATCTTCTTCTAAGACAGGTTCAATGGATGAAGTGGAAGGTCTTTCTAATGGAATATCTGATCTTAAGTTCTCTGTAAGTCTAGGATCAGTAAATGATGGAATGTGGGTTTGATTTGGAGGTGTGTTGGCTCTTGGTCTTGGTGAAACAAGTGGTGTTCTAGAAATCAAGCTTCTGCTTCTTATGAATCTACCCCTTGAGTCTCTTTCTCTACGCATATCATTGTTTTTGGGAGGTAAGAAACAAGGCTACCTAGTTACACTTCCCCAAAAATGGCGCCAAAATTTCTGCTCAACTTAGTGTTCCTAAATTGATGTCATAAATTGTCAACCAGGGCTAGTAAATTGTTGAAGTGAAGTGCACTATATGTGCCTAGGTATCTGTTTCTCACTACGTTGTGTTTAGTTTTTTTCCAATGTTTTTGGTTTTGTTTTTTTATTCTAAGAGGAAAATAACTAAGTGTTGGTAAAGAGAAGTTGTTGGTCACACTAAAACATAACAAAACCTATTCTAAACTATGTATGGCACTTGAGAACAGAAAATGCAAAACTTTAACAAGAAAAATAACTCATAACATGAATTCAATAACTCATAACATGAACTCAGTCCAATTCATTCATTAGAAATATGTTGGAATAACTTGAGAAAATGATAAGTTTAATGCAATGAGGTTCTTCTAAGTAAACAACAATCTACAATATCATAGAGAAAATCTCATCCATGGCTAGAAATTTGTTGGAAGACATTTGGAAAATATAGTCTACAACATAGTGAGGAACTCTACTTCTAAATTAACCTATAACACTGAAATTAATCCATTCTGCAACTCAAATTTTCACTACTAAGTCTCATTCGAAAGTTATAAATCTTTTGGAATAGTTTTGGAAAAAGACTATTTGTAAAATTATAAGAGATTGCAGAACAGTCAAGGCCTTGAACGGATATCACTGATTCCTGTCCATATGATGATGTGTTGGAAGAGATTAATAACAAGAGTAGTTTGTAAATAATGAAGGCCTTGAAGTCTAATGGAACAGAACTAGCATACAACTAACTAATGAAACTTGAAATGCATTAAACAGAACTGAACAAGAATGCAATCAATTAACTTGAAATACAGTGAACAGGATTGAACTAAAGTGCCATTAACCTCTGGAGTTTTACAACTAAACTAAAATACAACTAATCACTGAAATACTACATCTCTATCTCATTCGGTGTTAGTGATGTTTTGGAACAATTCATAAGAGCAAGACTGGCTGTAACATTTGATGTCAGTGAGCATAAAAATATGAAGTTCAGAAAAAAAATGCAACTAGACTCTAAAACACCACAGCTATGTCTCATTTAGTGTTAGTGATATTTTGGAATAATTCATAAGAAAAATACTAGCTGTAACATTTGATGTGAATGAGCATAAAAACATAAAGTTTAGAAAACTACTTGAATTAGGAATGAAACAAGGCTAAATTTACTTATCTAAACAGTATGCACAGAGCTTCTCAGGCAGTAGGGGCCCTCTACCACCGGATTAGCATACAAATCTCCTCAAGATTGCCTTAGATCATGCAATGAAGTTGAATGTCTTTCATTAAAGGCAAAATTCTTCAGAAACAGAGTATTATGGAATTTTGAGATCTAACAACAAAACATCAATCTAGCTAGTTGTCTCTCGATCTCCCGAGTCATTCTGATAAAATAAATACATAACTACCCTTGAGAGGAAATAGGGATAAGTGTATTTCCCAATTAAAATCAAATTAGAACTCTTGTGGAAGCCTCATACTCTTGCTGGAGACATCTGTAGAGTCCCTGTCCTGATAGGAATCTTCTTCTTAGTTTTGATCTCTTCCACATGCATAACCACCTATAGATTATTGCTCAGACTTCGTAGAGAGAAAAAAATGATGGGGGAGTGTTTTGAAATTCAACCATATGCATTTTTATTTGAAGTGACACTTGTAACCTCTGAGAACATGAAGATAGCTGCGGAATAGGCGACTAGCTACAAAATGGCTGTATTCTGTAGCCGAGTCTAGTAAAAAATTACTACAACAACAAAACCACAAAAATATAGCAAGTCAGTCATTGTATACATTCCTAAAGTGACTTTAATTAATCCTATTGATCATTTAAGCTTGTAATTGATAGGGGACAAAGGAAATGAAGTGAAATTTGGTGAAAGAAAAAGACATTTTTGGGGCTCAACAACTTCATAGCCCAATGGACTAAAAACCAACGTCATATCTATCCTATCAGCCAAATTCTTGTTCTGATTGCTTGCAACTTCACACCTTTGAAACTCTTTCGTTTTAGGACCTCCCTCACAAATAAAAATCATGCTCAACCATCCAAAACCAAACAAAAACCCTTGTTCTTAATAACTAGCCTAATATCACACATAAAATCTTTAAAGATAAATCAATCTTTGCACTTATAGAGAGATCCCTCTCTAGATTCAGGAGGGCTAGATCCTAGAATCCCAAAGTGGTTCAAGTCTTCTCTCTGCAGTTCTGGTCTCACTAATCTGCTAGAATTACGGGGAGCTAACATTTCTGGCGACTCCGTTGGGGATTTTCTGAGCAAACTTCATCCTACATACTTTGGAATCTTAGGAAACCTCTTGGTTTAATGAAATCTATTCTGTTAGCTAGTTGAGCCACTAGGCATAACATTTCTAGTGACTCCACTAGGGAACTGATTAAAATTTTCATCTTAGGTACCCTTAGGATTTCATAAAACCCCTTGAGTACAAGAAACCTTCTTCAAGCACTACCAAGCAAATGGTAATCATGATAAAAATTATTTGAATCAGTGAGAAACTAAGGAAACCTTAGGATTATCTTAAGAAGCTTATCAAACCTTGAAGGGTCAGCTAGCTTAGCCATAAGAGTAGAATTTCTTTGTCTCATCACCATAGCTAAGTGTTGAAACAGATTTAGGACACTCTTAGAACCCACAGGACTGAAAAAACTCAGAAAAACCCAAGAATATTTCAGATTGGTATTCAAATAAACATGGTGGTGGACCATAAAACCTTTTACCTCCAAAAGAGATAAACATTTCCACCTGGTGACTCCACAATCCTAAACAGACCTTAAGGCTCCACTAGGAAGACCCATTATCATCATAACATCATTTAAACTCAGTTAGATGACTTTAGGATTAAATTTTACTTTTTCAAAGATCAGTTGGCCTCTTAAAGACTGTGATATTTGGTTAAAATTTTCTTGTTTAGTTGGGTCTGAAAAACACAGCATAGTGGCTCCTAGAAAGATTCATACTAGAGCCTAACCTGACCCTAACCCTCCTGAGATAGTTGATAACCCTGAAAGAATCCTTAGGAAGTCTCCTAAGGTTAAATCTTCAACTATTTTCAGATCACCCTTTAGAGCTAATTATGTTCCTGAAAGCCTTGCAACTCTACAACAATCTCAAGTTGACTTAAGAAATCCATTTAGAACTAGGTCACTTGATGATTTAGATCAGCTAGATTCAGAGTCTTCACTTTCATCTCCAGAAACAAGTGAACATCCTGGTAGTAGAGAAACTACACCACCTGATTTACATTTCCTTCACAATTTAGGTGTCTCTCATCCAAGATCAGCTCAATAATATATTATTGGTCCATCCACATCTATTCTTCATACATCCGTTGTTCAAACCACTCCATTCCAACCCACTTTCCCTCTTGTTAATCCACCTCTTGTACATCAACCCCCACCACATATCATGGCAATGTGGTATGCCCTGTTGGTCCTTCCTTCACGCTTAGTCAATCTTCCACGGGACTATCGGTCCAAGATGCCATTGTATGATGCCAGTAATGCTACTACTGCTTCACAACATGTGGATAAGATGAATGACTACTTTAACAGAAATGAGATTGATGATGAATCTGTCAAACGTAGATTATGTTCTCAGAATTTAGGGGGAGAGGTAAGAAAATGGTTCAAAGGCTTAACCTCTCACAGTATTAATGATCTCAAAGCCTTCCATCAGTTATTCGTAAACAAATTTAAAGTGAAGAATAACCCTCTCCAAATACTTTCGAACTACAAGAATCTCCACAGAAACACTAGGGAAAGTGTACAAGATTATTGCACTAGGTTTAACAGTGTCTATAATGCACTTCCCCCAGACTTAAAACCTCCAAAAGGCTCAACTCTAAACAACTGTCCTGAAGGATTTGATCCTAAAATGGCCTATCAGCTGAGAGAGAGAGATCCTTTAACCCTTGAAGATATGCAAAAAGGAGCTCTTGTTGTGGAAGTTAATTTAACTGAGAAAGAGCAAGAATGAATAATTAAAAGAGAGTGTCCTATAGGGAGGAATCCACACCTTCCACATCTATCTCAAAGATGGAAAGAATGATGGAGGAAATGATGAAAAAAATGAGCATACTTGAGAGAGCACAAACAATTCAAAACTAAATAGCTCCTGAAAACATAAATCAAAACCAGAATCAGAATTTTAGGAGAAACCAGCCTCAGAATAGACCAAGGGAGGATGATCAACACATTACTCCTTTTCATCAAAACTATGTGAGTGAGGTTGAAGAAACATTAGACATAACAGAGGAAGATGACATCAACATGATGAAAGTAGACAATGATGATTTTGAAGTTCATTATGATAGAAAACAACGTCTATACACACCCTATGATGATAAAAGAGATGAGGATGAAATTTATTATCAAGAAATGGAAAATGTCATCATAGAATCTCAAAACGAGTATGGCCTTAGAAGTAAAATCAATCAATAAACTCCCAAAAATAAAACCTCTATAAAATCTGCACAAAACAACACTGTAAATAAACCCAAAGTGACAAAGCATAAAGACAAAAAAATAGCTAGAAATTCTGATAAAAACAAAGAGAAAGGCACTCAAACCAATGAAAAACAAAGTGCAAACCTTAGTAGTGTTAGCACCTCAGCTAGTGCTCCTGTTAAAACAATTTTGTCAAATGTAAATAGAGGAAATCATCAAATTAATTTTGCTGATAGAGTGGCAGTTAATAAGGCTGAAACGAGCCTTCAAAGAATCAGATGCCTTTTAGTTTGGTGTAGGAAATTTCCAGAATCAAGATCTCTGTTCCTCTCACTGAATTAGCTTCCTAGAATATATATAGATCTCAAATTTTGAAGGCTTTCAACATATAAGAGAATAATGACACTGTCAATATTAACGATGACCAACCATAGCTCATATTTGGTCCTAAGAATGAGGGTAGATATCAAGAGGGACCGATGACTAGTTTAGAACAACAGGTGAAAGACTGCACTGCCTTTTTTCCTAACTCAGAACATATATACATAGAGAATTGGATGCTTACTTGTTTCAGTCGCTTCCAAATGGCTCCTTTCTATCACTTCCACTACAGCCTCAACTTGAAGCGGTTTCAAATAGCTGAATGCTTCCTGCAAGAAAGAGTGCTGAAAAAGTAGAAGATACAATAATCTAGATATCTGTTCAAGTTAATTAGCCAAATTAGTTAGTCATAAACTACATTCATCATCAAAGATTTTGCAACATGGAAAATCAAAGTAAACAAGGATGCATGTAGGGAAAATCAAGAAGTACTCTTTATTGATGATAGAAGGAGAGGTTACAACCTTGTGACTGATTCATCGTGACCTTCCAGCGGAGTTCCTTAGTCTCATCATAGCATAATTCTCTCCACCAGCAGCTCCACAAATCAAACTCTCTATTCAAAATTCTACAACATTTCTCTACTCAAAATATTCCTCCCTGAACACTTAGCATTGTGTTCAATTTATAGATGAACTGTAGGTTGTTTTGCAATAAATTACATTCCAAAAATAGGCAAGACATGGTTTCTAGTCATGTAGATGTCAATGGACACTTGGATCCGAAGCATGACACATGTGAACCCTTCTAGAAGACACTGGCCAAGTGGAGATTCCAGAATAATGAGAATTTTGCTCCCAATCTTACCAACGCACGTTTGAATGTCGGGAAGTGCTTTGCAGAGCAGCCCAGAATGGGGCTACCTGCATATGCAACGCACTTAGGCCCTTTAGAGCCTACGTTGGTGAGCTCCCACATGTTTAATAATAAGCTTCAAACCATGGAAAAGCCTTGCTTTGATGAAAATATTGTTTGATTCATGAACGTTTCCTGTCTTAGAGCATATAGCAACTAAGATGATAGGGAATGATAGACACTTTGATCATCGGTCCTGGAGATGCTGCCCAGTTAACCAGGTCATTGGGAATAATGCCCAAATTTACCTATAACAATTCCCCCCTAAAGCATGAGATCCAAATAATAAGAAAATTTTATTGAGACACTTTACACTGTGATGAGAGTGGAAAGAAAGCAGAACAGTCACCTGCATAAATATTACAATACATTATATCATGATAAATCCTCTATTGATCATAATTGCTGAGGGTAGGCATTCCCATAGTCAGCACATAAAAAAATCTAATAACATGTACATAATTTAGAAAGTCGTCTACATTGGAATGTTGCCCAAATGCAAACATCGCCTACAGATATAAGCCCATGTTTGGATGAAAATCTGTATGTAAGGTCACTGTACAGATGATGTGTACAAAAATCCTGAAATCGCAGCCTGGATGGCTGAAACTAGATCTGGGATCTTCTTATCTCATTCACTCGATCATTCAAGTACAAGTCTAGCCATGTGAATATATGATTTGTCGTCGAACATGGAAAAACATCGTTTGATTACTAGCCAATAATGAAAGTTGTTAACAAACGCGAGAGAACCACCTATTAGCCACCTATAAAATTTGTCATATCAAATGGTGGCTAAATCATTTTTCGAGCCTTCAAGAAACAATTTTATTGCCCAATTGTTAATTCTTGAAGTCTTGTGAAGACAAATTTTCTTTTGATTAATCTTCACTGTTGTTTCCCTCTCAAATCTGAAAATCTGTTGTTTTTCCTGAAGAAAAAGACTGCTAAAAACTCCATTTTTCCCTCATTTTTACTCCTCCTTTCCCTCATCACTAACCTCCATTTCATCCCCCTTTTCCTCATAAAAATTCCTCCATTTTCATCATTTTAACCTTTAAAATCACTTTAAGACCCATTTAAAATCATTTGGACTCCTTCCATTGGTTTTAAAAAGCCTTCTTTCCTCTACCGAAACCCTCATTTTCCCTTAAAAACTCTATTTAAAAAGCCAAAAAACAGTATTTTTAAACTATAGGCTTAAGCCCCTTTTGGCTAAGCTCTCAACCACTTCCCCACCATATAATCATGCCCAGGACCAAGACTTAATGTCCCGAGCGCTTATCGCAATCGGAAACTTTCGATGGGCGCGTTTCTTTGTTTAAACTAAAAGTCCCGATGCAATGGGCTCCTTTGAATAAACCCCTAATCCCTTGCTCCCTTTGAAGAACCATGAGCCCCGAAATTGGGAGCTAAAACATATAAATAAACCCTCCTTGATGCATTTTTTCCTTTGTATTTCATATAAAAACCCATTTTTCTATATTAACACAAAACCCACCGGTTCATGGTTTAAAATATTCCCAACCGTTGATCTGAAATGATCAAACGGTATTTGAGATCTCGCATCAGAGATTTCCATCGGGTGCATTTTAAATATTTTATTTCCCACTCCCGATTGGCATCCTCCCGATGAATTCTCAGCCATTGATTTTCCCCGCCAGATCCGGATCCGACGGCCCGCATCGCTCCATCCCAAAGCTCATTCCCCCACCTTTGGACCTCCAATTCATTCCTCGCCATCGATCTGGACCTTAGATCAACGGTCCACATCTAATCGCATTGTGCCTTTCCTCTCTCCTCCGTCGTTGATCTCTGAAGCCAATCTCATCCGACGACCCAGAATCCTTTCAGAAACCCCAAATTTTATTTTCATACTTTTCCTCCGCCAAAGTTTTTTAACCCGTTTTACTTTGTATTTTTTTTCGTTTCATTATAAAGTGACCCTTCCGCTTTATATGTTTACAATTTCTCCCGACCGTTGATCTTTGCAGATCAACAACCCTAACTTAATCTCGCCACCGTTTAAGTCAACTGCCTTTCTTTTTAAACTCGGCAAAGAAATCCTCGTCGTTGGATGCTTTCATCCAACAACTGCGCTCTAAACCTAAGCATTCAAAGCATTCTGACCCAAATACGCAGGATTTTTCTATTTTTTCTTGTATTCTGCAGGTTTCAACGGTTTTTTCCATTATGTTAAAATAAAAACTAAGGTCGGGGATGACGATCCCCCAAGCCTTTATTCATCAAAAAGGATCATTCCACACGGTTTCCCATCAACGCTTGCATGTGCCTAATGAATGCTGGCAAAATTATAAGATCCCATTGTAACATCTGCACATCAACAAGACACAGCAAAATTCAATCAAGTAAAGAGTATCAGTGTGAAAGGATCCAACCACAGTAGAGATGAAGAATTGAAGACTGTGTGCACAATTTTGAGGGATTTGGTCCAAATCGACTTTCAAAATCATAATCCACTCAATTAAACACATTTCGAAGAACAAAAGATAGAATTTAGGCCTAATTAATCCTAACACAGAGAATTAAAGCAAATTAACAGTGATTAAAGAAGGACAATCAGATCTATCTATCCGAGAAAGCCTCCACTACAACATCAGAGGCTAATTGAATCCTCTCAGCTGCCAAAAGACACCTACAAGCCGCAAAGCATTCAAAGGAGGCAGAATTATTGCCTTAGTTAGAGATATTTGCCTCAATACAACTGAATAATTATTTCAAATCAAAGAAACTCATTTAAACTGTCAGCAGAGTTATTACGAAGATAACTAAGAGCCTTAAAGTCAACAAAATCTCCCCAACGAGATTAATACTTAATGTAACCCAATTAATACAAAGAAATATCTGTAATCTTCTTCATTGAGCCCCTCAAAGGCCGAGAAGCATTAAATTGTATTAATTGAGCGTGTAGATATTTTCTCTCATTCCACCTCCTCATTTTCCTATAAAATCTTCTTCAAGAGCTCATTGTAAAGGGATGGTTCCAGAACTTTGAAATATACTTGTGCTCGAAATTTTATACATGTAAATAGTGTTCAGAGGCTCTTGAAGCTCTGTTTGTAATCAAATAAGTTAGGCTGAGAAGAGAAGATGATTGTTGAACTGAAACATTGGACTTGAAGAATGTAACTAGATTGACATCAATATACAAGTTGATTCTTGGGATCCTAGTCTATATCACTGGTGAAGTGCTTATTTCTGTGTTATTTTTTTCCTTTCATGTATGCCATTTTTTCCATTTATTCTCTGATAAATAACAACAAGCATAGAGTTATGATTTACTGTTTACAGTACCCTTCTTTGACTGATAAGCTTTATCTCAATGTTTTCCTCGAAATTATGTATTTAAGAATGATTCTATATGGTCCAAACAGTTAGGAATGCTGGTGTTCCCTCGTTCTACTGCCTAAACTAAACATTTTTCTTGAATTTTATTTTCATTATATGCTTAGTAGAATTAGACTAGAAAAGTTTATGGTTTGCCCTGTCTTCTAGTTATTTCTTCAAAGGTAGTTCTGAAAGTTTCCCTAAGAGTATGCTGAAAGCTGTTTAGATTTAAAAGTATATTATCTGATCTTAGGATGGATTTCATTTTTCTTATATATTTTCATCCCTTCTGGAAGTAATTATGTGGATTATTGGATTTTTTGTATGATGAGTCAGATTTATTGCAAGCCTTTCCAAAGAAGTCTATGGTTAGCCCTGTCCTTTGGTTGGTTCTAAATAGTTACTTAAAAGGCTTTTCTTGTTTGGACAGACTGATAAATCCTAGTTGAAATTATTGTCTGTTTCCACCCCTTCAACATTTTTTTTGTTCCATTCCATCGTTTTATCCAAAATATCTTGTGATATAGATGACTTGCCCCTTGGACCACTCTTGAAATTTTTGCACAATTAAAACCTTTTATGAATACATAGCCCAATGGACTAAAAACCAACGTCATATCTATCCTATCAGCCAAAGTCTTTTTCTGATTGCTTGCAACTTCACACCTTTGAAACTCTTTCATTTTAGGACTTTCCTCACAACTAAAAATCAAGCTCAACCATCCAAAACCAAACAAAAACCCTTATTCTTAATAACTAGCCTAATATCACACATGAAAGCTTTAAAGATAAATCAATCTTTGCACTTATAGAGAGATCCCTCTCTGGATTCCGGAGGGCTAGATCCTAGAATCCAAAAGTGGTTCAAGTGTCCTCTCCACAGTTCTGGTCTCACCAATCTGCTGGAATTATGGGGAGCTAACATTTCTGGCAACTTCACTGGGGATTTTCTGAGCAAACTTCATCCTACATACTTTGGAACCTCAGGAAACCTCTTGATTTAATGGCATCTGTTTTGTTAGCCAGTTGAGCCACCAGGCATAACATTTCTGGTGACTCCACTGGGGAACTGAGTAAAATTTTCATCTTAGGTACCCTTAATATTTCATAAAACCCCTTGGGTAAAAGAAACCTTCTTCAAGCACTACCAAGAAAATGGTAATCATGATAAAACTTATTTGAGTCAGTGAGAAACTAAGGAAACCTTAGGATTCTCTTAAGAAGCTCATCAAACCTTGAAGTGTCAGCTAGCTTAGCCATAAGAGTAGACTTTCTTTGTCTCATCACCATAGCTAAGTGTTGAAACAGATTTAGGACACAATTAGAACCCACAGGACTGAAAAAACTAAGAAAAACCCAAACATATTTCATATTGGTATTCAAATAAACATGGTGGTGGACCATAAAACCTTTTACCTTCAAAAGAGCTAAAAATTTCCACCTGGTGACTCCACAATCCTGAACAGACCTTAAGGATCCACTAGGAAGACCCATTATCATCATAACATCATTTAAACTCAGTTAGATGACTTTAGGATTAAAGTTTCCTTTTTCAAATATCAGTTGGCCTCTTAAAGACTGTCATATTTGGTTAAACTTTTCTTGTTTAGTTGGGTCTAAAAAACACAACATAGTGGCTCCTAGAAAGATTCATACTAGAGCCTACCCTGACCCTAACCCTCCTTAGATAGTTGATAACCCTGAAAGAATCCTTAGGAAGTCTCCTGAGGTTAAATCTTCAACTATTTTCAGATCACCCTTTAGAGCTAATTATGTTCCTGAAAACCTTGCAGCTCTACAAAAATCTCAAGTTGAATTAAGAAATCCATTTAGAAATAGGTCACTTGATGATTTAGATCAGCTAGATTCAAAGTCTTCACTTTCATCTCTAGAAACAAGTGAACATCCTGGTAGTAGAGAAACTACACCACCTGATTTACATTTCCTTCACAATTTAGGTGTCTCTCATCCAAGATCAACTCAAAAATATATTTCTGGTCCATCCACATCTATTCTTCATACATCCACTATTCAAACCACTCCATTCCAACCCACTTTCCCTCTTGTTAATCCACCTCTTGCAAATCCACCCCCACCACATATCATGGAAATGTGGTATGCCCTATTGGTCCTTCCTTTACCCTTAGTCAATCTTCCACAGGACTATCGGTCGAAGATACCATTGTATGATGCTAGTAATGCTACTACTGCTTCACAACATGTGGATAAGATGAATGACTACTCTGACAGAAATGAGATTGATGATGAATCTGTAAAACTTAGATTATTTTCTCAGAGTTTAGGGGGAGAAGTAAGAAAATGGTTTAAAGGCTTAACCCCTCACAGTATTAATGATCTCCGAGCCTTCCATCAGTTATTCTTAAACAAATTGGAAGTGAAGAAAAACCCTCTCCAAATACTTTCGGACTACAAGAATCTCCACAAAAACACTGGGGAAAGTGTACAAGCTTATTGCACTAGGTTTAACGGTCTGTATAAGGCACTTCCCCCAGACTTAAAACCTCCACAGGGCTCAAATCTAAACAATTTTCCTGAAGGATTTGATCCTGAAATGGCCTATCAGCTGAGAGAGAGAAATCCTTTAACCCTTGAAGATATGCAAAAAGGTGCTCTTGCTATGGAAGTTAATTTAATGAAGAAAAGAGAAAGAATGAAGAATGAAAAGAGAGTGTCCTTTAGGGAGGAATCCACACCTTCCACATCTATCTCAAAGATGGAAAGAATGATGGAGGAAATGATGAAAAAAATGAGCATACTTAAGAGAGAACAAACAATTCAAAACCAAACAGCTCCTCAAAACATAAATCAAAACCATAATCATAATTTTAGGAGAAACCAGCCTCACAATAGACCAAGGGAGGATGATCAACACAATACTCCTCCTTTTCATCAAAACTATGTGAGTGAGGTTGAAGAAACATTAGACCAAATAGAGGAAGATGACATCAACATGCTGGAAGTAGATAATAATTATTTTGAAGTTCATTATGATAGAAAACAACGTCTATACACACCCTATGATGATAAAAGAGATGAGGATGAAATTTATTATCAAGAAATGGAAAATGTCATCATAGAATCTCAAAACGAGTATGACCTTAGAAGTAAAAGCAATCAAGAAACTCCCAAAAGTAAAACCTCTGTAAAATCTGCACAAAACATCACTGTAAAAAAACCCAAAGTGACAAAGCAGAAAGACAAAAGAATAGTTGGAAATTTTGATAAAAACAAAGAGAAAGGCACTCAAAACAATGAAAAACAAAGTGCAGACCTTAGTAGTGTTAGCACCTCAGCTAGTGCTCCTATTAAAACAATTTTGTCAAATGTAAATAGAGGAAATCAGCAAACTGATTTTGCTGATAGAGTGGCAGTTAATAAGGCTGAAACAAGCACTTCAAAGAATCAGATACCTTTTAGTTTGGAGCAGGAAATTTCCAGAATCAAGATCTCTGTTCCTCCCACTTAATTATCTTCCTAGAATGTATATAGATCTCAAATTTTGAAGGCTTTTAACATATAAAATAATAATGACACTGTCAATCTTAACGATGACCAGCCAGAGCTCATATTCGGTCCTAAGATTGAGGGTAGATATTAAGAGGGACCAGTTCCTCCTTTTTACATTAGTTTAAATGTTCATGAAAATATTTTACATAACACTATGCATGATTCAGGGGCCTCTCACAATTTAATGCCAAAAGCTGTAATGGAGAGCCTAGGCCTTGAAATCACCAGACCTTACAAAGATCTTTACTCCTTTGACTCAAGCAGAGTGAAATGTTTAGGATTAATCAAAGAAATTTGTGTTAACTTAGCACAAATTCCAGCCAAGTGTTTAGTCATGGATATTGTTGTGGCCGATGTGCCCCCAAAGTACAATATGTTGTTATCAAAATCTTTGGGATCTAAGTTACAAGGAACTATGTAGATGGATATGACCTATGCGACCATCCCCGTTTTTAATCAAACAAGAAAACTTTACAGGGAATCCCATATGCAATACATGGTTACCAGCCAAGAAAGACCACATAACTCTCCTCTTTATTCCGTAAACACAGGCCTTGATTCATTTATCCTTTTCAACGATGAAACATTCAGTGAACAAGTGACCTTAACTGAATTAATGGAAAATAGAGAGGAGGGGGAAGACAACGCAGAAGTGTAAAAACAGTTTGCTAAACCCAAAAAATACAGCAGAAAAAACACAGGTCTTGAGCTACAAATCCTGCGTCCTTTTTTTTAAACCTTAAGAGTCAATAAATAAGTCCTCAATGCAATGAAATAATCGAGGAATTAAAACAAATTCAACAAAGTGTTGATCTTCAAGAACAATCCAAAATCACACTGTTTGAAGAGGATAGTAACCAAACCGATGAACCTAAAACTAGTCCTCTTTGTAGTATGAACTTCGACGGGTCTTGCACTAGGAGCAATGCTGGTGCAGGCGTCTGGATACATAACACTGAGAACAACCATACGGAAGGCCATTCCTACAAATTAAATTTTTAGTGTTCGAATAACATAGCGGAGTATGAATCCCTTATTTTAGGCTTACATTTGTTGAAGAAATTAGGAGCCAAAAGAATTAAAGTTCATGGGGGTCCAGAGTTAATCATTAGGCAAGTGAAAGGGGAATACAATGCTAAACACCCCAAACTTATAACCTACAGGAATGATTTCATGGATTTATTGAAAGCTTTTAAGGAATCCCAACTTGTTTTTGTCCCGAGAGAAAGAATATCATGGCCCACAATTTAGCTTTTGTTGCTAGAACATGCTTAATGCCTTATGAAACCAAAAAATGTACAACTCAAATTAAATTCAGACCAGTTGTCCCTGATAACAAAAAAATATTGGCAAGTGTTTGATGGAGACAGACAAATAGAAGACTTCCTGCAATGCAGAAATGAATTTGAACTACCAAGTTCAGATTCAGACTATGAAACAGACTGTCCTAGTGAAAAAAAACTACTTGATAATGAAGAAGAGTCTCCAAATATGGCTGATGTAAATCTGTTATCTAAAAAACTTGAAAATACAACAGAAATTATTGCAGAGTTAGAAACATAATACTTAGAAACTCTGCGGTCTAACGATCAAAGTTTTCCAAAAGGTCTGGCCCCTTTAGAAGAGTTTTTTGATTTCAACGATGTGGCCAAGAAACTGAAACTGGAGCCTATCAAAACTGAAGTTGAAGAGTTTAATATAGGCAGTGAACTAAAATCAAATATGATCAAACTGTATAAGACTTTACCAGCTCACATTAAACTCAAATACATAGAGTTATTTAAAAAAAATTATGATGTTTTTGTGTGGAGTTATGAGGATCTAAAATCCTATGACACTGAAATAATTCAGCACAAGATACCTCTCAAGGAAAACCAAAAACAATTTAAACAAAAACTGTGAAAAATAAACCCTGTTTAGTTACCTTTGGTTGAGAAGGAAATCAAGAAAATGTATGAAGCTGGTATTATTGTCCCTATTAGATATTCAGAGTGGGTGTCTAATCTGGTGTCAGTTAGGAAGAAAACAGAAGAGATTAGGCTTTGTATAGTCTTTAGAGACTTAAACAAAGTTTCATTGAAATAAAACTACCCTTTACCCAAAATGGATCATATTTTACAAAGGGTAGTTGGTTCTAAAAGAATTTCTTTACTAGATGGCTACTCAAGATACAATCGGATTTTAGTACATCCTGATGATCAATTAAAGGCAGCCTTTACTACACCTTGGGGCACTTTCATGTATGTGAAAATTCCCTTTGGTCTAATGAATGTTGGTGCTACTTTTCAGAGAGCCATGGACATTGCATTCTCAGAGGAATTGGGCTACTTCATCATTATTTACCTGGATGATGTCACTGTTTTTTCTAAGACAGATGAAGAGCACTTAGAAAAATTGAGGAAAGTATTCGAGAAATGTAGAAAGTTTGGGATATCTTTAAATCCTAAGAAAACACTATTTGGTCTCCAAGAAGGTATACTTATTGGGCACATTATATCAGAAGAGGGAATAAAGATAGACCCGAAAAGGATCGAGGCTACATTTCAAATCACTCATCGTCGAAGCATCAAGAAACTTCAATCTTTCATTGGAAAGATTAATTTATTGAAAAGGTTCATACCCAACCTGGCTGAGCTCCTTAGAAACATTAAAAACATGCTGAAAAAGGAGCAAGGGTTTAAGTGGACCTTGGAAGAAAAGAAATCCTTTGAGCTGGTAAAACAAGCATTAACCAAAACACCAATTCTAATAAGTCATGATTTTTCAAAAGATTTTTATATTTTTTCATTTGCATCAGAATATACAATAGTTGTTGTCCTATTGCAGAAAAATCCATAGGGACAAGAGCAGCCCATTGCATTTTTTATCAAGGAATTGAGAGACGATCCTCTGAAGTAAAACATTATGGAGAAACAAGCCTTTGCTTTGGTCAAAGCTTTAAAAGACTTCAGAGTATACATTTTTCACTCCCACATCATTTCCTTTGTCCCAAATTCAATTGTGAAAGACATTCTAACACATGACCCAAATGGTAAGAGAGGTAAGTGGATAGCTATGATACTCGAATATGATTTAGAAATCAAGCCCACTAAACTCATTAAAGGCCAAGGTCTAGCTAGATTAATGGCTAAATACAATTTTGAAGTTCTTTATATTAATATGATAAATGCTTTAGATGAACAAGAGGAACTGTCAACTCCCATTGTTGAAGATCATTTTATGAATTCCTCTTGGTATGTTGATATTCTATATGTTCTGCTCAATCTGAATACACCTCTTGGTTTGTCAAAAACAAAGGCAAGTTTTTTAAAGTTAAAATCTGTAAACTATTGCATTATAGATAATTGTCTTTATTGGAAAAATGAAAGTACGATATTACTTAAATGTTTGCCTGAGAATGATGCAGAGAAGGTTAAGCACGAGTTCCATGAAGGAGAATGTGGAGGCCACCTCTACTGTAATATAACAGCCAACAAAATCCTTAGAGTTGGTTACTATTGGCCCACCCTCTTTATAGATGTACATAAGATGATAATTGCCTGTCATAAATGCCAACTTTTTAAAGGCAAAATAAAATTGCTTCCTTAACCCTTGCATCTAATCACTGTTGAAGCTCCTTTTCAATAGTGGGGACTTGACTTCATATGATAAATCCATCCACCCTCATCTACCCAACATAGATGGATTCTCACTGCAACAGACTACTTTACCAAATGGATAGAAGCCATCCCTTCTAGGAAAGCCAATGAATTTGTCATCATAAAATTCATTGAGACTCATATCCTCTCTAGATTTTGCTATCCTAGGAATATCATCACTGATAATGCTACAACATTTGGATCCAAGAAGATGGTTGAATTATGTCACAAATATCAGATTGAGTTGGGCCATTCTACTGCTTATTACCCTCAAGGTAATGGACTAGCAAAATCCTCAAACAAGAGTTTGGTGAACATAATCAAGAAGTTGCTGGAGGAAAACAAGAAGTCTTGGCACACAAAGCTAGTACATGCACTATGGACTGACAGATTAAAACTTAAGAAATCTATTGGGATGTGACCCTATCAGCTTGTGTATGGTACAGATGCAATTTTTCCAACCAGCCTTGGTGTGCCAGTTATGAAGTTGATCCAAGAGGTGCAGTCTGAAGAAAATGATATGATGAGAATAATAAATCATACTATACATCTTCAGCAAACTAGAGAGGAGGTTTACAATAGAGCATTACAAAATGAAGAGAGCATCAAGAAGATTTTTGATAGAAGAACAAAGGCTAGCAATTTTAACATCTGGGACAAAGTGTTAAAGTGGGATTCAAGGAGAGGAGATAAGGGAAAGCATGGGAAATTTGATAACTTATGGCTTGGCCCTTATCTCATTCATTCTATTGTGGGTAACAATTCCTATTTCTTGCAGGAGTTGAATGGAGCCGAACCATTTGGGGGTCTTGTCAATGGTAGGATGCTCAAACATTATTTCTCTTGATCCAATCATGTGTGGAAGTATTTTTATCTTTTTTCTCATTATAAATATTTCATCCATCATTGCATTCAAAGTTAGAAAAATACAAAATACAAAAACAATAAAAGAAAGAAAAGAGGGCAGATTGTAAAAACAAGAAAGGTACAATCTCATACCAAAAAAGAGAAACAAGGTCTGAAAGTGTGCAAGCTCAAATGCCACTCCTAAAAAACACACTTCTAGTTATTCATACAGCCTAATCATGACTAATTAGTTTTAAATTGATTGTTGATAGGTTAGTGAATCATATTTTCCAAACAAGCTTAATATTGGCTTATCAGTTAGGTGGATTAAGATAGAAAAGAAAGGTTCCAACAAGCTCAAAATCTGAACCTTACTTTCAAAAAGAAGAATGACTCTAATCTATTTAAAATTCTGAGTAAAAAACAGAAGTAAAATGGTTCTAATAAGCCTAAAATTTGTACCAGAAAAGAATGTAAAACAGCTCAAACAAACTCAAAAACAGAGCTGAAGAAAAGATAAGGTCGTGCTTAGAACTTTCAGATCTTAAGCCTTCACCATTTTGATTTAATTTTCTGCAAAATAATTATCTATGTGTAGCTTTTTTTTATGCCATAGATCAGCAACAAGATATACTGTTCAATCCTGACTTGTATGCTTTTAAATTTCTGTTTTAGAAGTTAGAGGATAAAAATATGTTAGACTGTTTAATCCTAACAGATATTAGATTAGGTAGAGAAGCTTATGAACTCAACTGTTTAATCTGAGTTCATGGAGAAATAAGAAGTAGACTTAGAATATTTTTTTGCTGTCAAAAGAATAAAATGTTTGTAAAAGAGTTTGCCAATCCAAGTGCACTCTGAAAAAAGAAAAAATGTTAGATCAGTAGGATTGGGTAGGTAGAAAGCTTAGTTTGATAGTATTCCATTGTCTGTCATGGCTGCTAACATTTTCAGAGCAAAAGAATATCATCCAAGTGAAGAAATTTGTATCCCAATGGATGAGGCACTAATCATCCCCCCAGATAATACAAGTCTAAAGTTCTTGATGCCTTCAAGAAGGCACCATCCCCATGTGGAGCCACTGTTAGCCACCTATAAAATTTGTCATATCAAATGGTTGCTAAATCATTTTTCAAGCCTTCAAGAAACAATTTGATTTCCAAATTTTTAATTCTTGAAGTCTTGTGAAGATAAATTTTCTTTTGATTAATCTTCAGTGTTGTTTCCCTCTCAAATCTAAAAATCTGTTGTTTTCCTGAAGAAAAAGACTGCTAAAAACTCCATTTTTCCCTCATTTTTACTGCTCCTTTCCTTCACCATTAACCTCCATTTCATCCCCTTTTCCCTCATAAAAATTCCTCCATTTTCATCATTTTAACCTTTAAAATCACTTTAATACCCTTTTAAAATCATTTGGACTCCTTCCATTGGTTTTAAAAAGCCTTCTTTCCTCTACCGAAACCCTCGATTTCCCTTAAAAACTCTGTTTAAAAAGCCAAAAAATAGTATTTTTAAACTATAGGCTTAAGCCCCTTTTGGCTAAGCTCTCAACCACTTTCCCACCATATACCCATGCCCAAGACCAAGAGTTAAAGTCCTGAGCACTTATCGCAATCAGAAACTTTCGATGGGCATGTTTCTTTGTTTAAACGAAAAGTCCCGATGCGATGGGCTCCTTTGTATAAACCCCCAATCCCTTGCTCCCTTTGAAGAACCATGAGCCCTGCAATCGGGCACTAAAACATATAAATAAACACCCCCCCCCCCCCCCGATGCATTTTTTCCTTTGTATTTCAAATAAAAACCCATTTTTCTATATTAATGCAAAACCCGCCGGTTCATGGTTTAAACTATTCCCAACCGTTGATCTGAAACGATCAAACAGTATTCGGGATCTCACATCAGAGATTTCCATCGAGCACGTTTTAAATATTTTATTGCCCACTTCCGATTGGCATCCTCCTGATGAATTCTCAGCCGTTGATTTTCCCCGCCAGATCCAGATCTGACGGCCCACATTGCTCCATCCCAAATATCATTCCCCTGCCTTTGGACCTTCGATTCATTCCTCACCATCGATCTGGCCCTTAGATCAAAGGTCGACATCTAATTTCATTGTGCCTTTCCTCTCTCCTCCGCCGTTGATCTCTAAGGCCAATCTCATCCGACGACCCAGAATCCTTTCGGAAACCCCAAATTTCATTTTCATACTTTTCCTCCGCCAAAGTTTTTTAACCCGTTTTCCTTTGTATTTTCCATCATTTCATTATAAAGTGACCCTTCCACTTTATATTTTTATGATTTCTCCCGACCGTTGATCTCTACAGATCAACGGCCCTAACTTAATCTCCCCACCATTTAAGTCGACCGCCCTTCTTTTTAAACTCAGCAAATTAATCCTCGCCATTGCATGCTTTCATCCAACGGCTGCACTCTAAACCTAAGCATCCAAAGCAGTCTGACCCAAATATGCAGGTTTTTTCTAATTTTTCTTGTATTGTGCAAGTTTCAATATTTTTTTCCATTATTTTAAAAGAAAAACAAAGGCCGCGGATGATGATCCCCTAGGCCTTTATTCATCAAAAAGGATCGTTCCACAGGGTTTCCCATCAACGTTTATCATTGCCTCATGAATGCTGGAAACATTATAAGAGCCCACTGTAACATCTGTACATCAACAAGACACAACAAAATTCAATCAAGTAAAGAGTATCAGTGTGAAAGGATCCAACCGCAGAAGAGATGAAGAATTGAAGACTGTTTACATAGTTTTGAGGCATTATGGTCCAAATAAACTTTCTAAAGCCTAATCCACTCAATTAAACATAGTTTGAAGAATAGAAGACAAAATTTAGGCCTAATTAAGCCTAACACACAGAATTAAAGAAAATTAACATTGATTAAAGAAGGACAATCAGATCTATCTATCCGAGAAAGCCTCCACTGCCACATCAGAGGCTAATTGAATCCTCTCAGCTGCCAAAAGACACCTGCAAGCCTAAAAGCATTCAAAGGAGGAAGAATTATTGCCTCAGTCAGAGATATTTTCCTCAATATAGCTAAATATTTGTTTCAAATCAAAGAAACTAATTTAAACTGTCAGCAAAGTTATTACGAAGATAACTAAGAGCCTTAAAGTCAACAAAATCTTCCCAGTGAGCTTAATACTTAATGTAAGCCAATTAGTACAGAGAAATATATTTAATCTTCATCATTGAGCCCCTCAAAGGCCAAGAAACATTAAAATGTATTAATTGAGCCTGTAGATCTTTTCTCTTATTCCACCTCCTCATTTTCCTATAAACTCTTCTTGAGGAGCTCATTGTAAAGGGTTGGTTGCAGAACTTTGAAATATACTTGTGCTTGAAATTTTATACATGTAAATAGTGTTCAGAGGCTCTTGAAGCTCTGTTTGTAATAAAATAATTTAGGCTGAGAAGAGAAGATGATTTTTGAAATGAAACATTGGACTTGAAGAATGTAACTGGATTGACATCAATATACAAGCTTATTCTTGGGATCCTGGTCTATATCACTGGTGAAGTGCTTCTTTCTGTGTTATTTTTTTCCTTTCATGTATGCCATTTTTTCCATTTATTATCTGATAAAGAACAGCAAGCATAGAGTTAGGATTTACTGTTTACAGTACCCTTCTCTGACTGATAAGCTTTATCTCAATGTTTTCCTCCAAATTGTGTATTTAAGAATGATTCTATATGGTCTAAACAGTTAGGAATGATGGTGTTCCCTCGTCCTACTGCCTAAACTAAACATTGATCTTGAATGTCATTTTCATTGTATGCTTAGTAGAGTTAGACTAGGAAAGTTTATGGTTTGCCCTGTCTTCTAGTTCTTTCTTCAAAGGTATTTCTGAAAGTTTCCCTAAGAGTATGCTGAAAGCAGTTTAGATTTAAAAGTATCTTATCTAATCTTAGGTTGCACTTCGTTTTTCTTATCTGTTTTCATCCCTTCTGAAAGTAATTATGTGGATTATTGGATTGTTTTTCTGATGAGTTAGCTTTATTACGATCCTTTCCAAAGAATTCTATGGTTAGCCCTGTCCGTTGGTTGGTTCTAAAAAATTACTTAAAAGGCTTTTCTTGTTTGGACAGACTGATAAATCCTAGTTGAAATTATTGTCTATTTCCACTCCTTCAACACTTTTATTGTTCCATTACATCATTTTATCCAAAAGATCTTGTGATATAGATGACTTTCCCCTTGGACCACACTTGAAATTTTTGCACAATTAAAACCTTTTATGACTCCATAGCCCAATGGACTAAAAACCAGCGTCATATCTATCTCATCATCCAAAGTATTGTTCTGATTGCTTGCAACTTCACACCTTTGAAAATATTTCATTTTAGGATTTTCCTCACAACTAAAAATCATTCTTAACCATCCAAAACCAAACAAAAGCCCTTTTCTTAATAACTAGCCTAATATCACACATAAAAGCTTTAAAGACAAATCAATCTTTGCACTTATAGAGAGATCCCTCTCTAGATTCGAGAGGGATAGAACCTAGAATCCCAAAGTGGTTCAAGTGTTCTCTCCGCAGTTTTGGTCTCACCAATATGTTGGAATTACGGGGAGCTAGCACCACCATTAATGAAAATGGTCCTCATGGTACTGCAGTACATTTCGTAAGGTGTCAATAGATGATTTGATGTCAAACTCCAAACGAAATATTTCGGTCAAAAATCCGGAAGCGAGGATCTTGTCGATGCCGTAACAAGCCTCATGGTATTGGAATCTGATGTTTCTAAGTGAACTTCATGGATATAGATTTGTAGTCAACAGGAAGTCAACTTATTGCAAAACTGGAGTTACTGACTTTGGAGACAATGGTATGACTTGATATAGCAATTGTCGGGGATGATGATCATGAAAATGAAGGTTTATGAGTATTGCAGATGGATGAACTCTGAATCACTGGATGACTTCTCTTGAACATATCAGTGACACTATAATGAGTTGGCAGCATTGACCCAAAACCGAAGTGAAGGTATGATGAACCATAGGTGTGAAGAAACTGTCAAGATGATTACCCAACCCAAACAGTCACGGACATGGAGTGAAAGAAGTTTCATGTTCAGGAGTGACTTGATACCAAAAAGAAACTTTTTCTTGCTTTTCCCAAATTTTCCCTAGTCATTTGTCGACCAATGCCTCTTTATTTTTTAACAAGCTTGAGGAGGACAACATTTGCTTGATCTATAATTCAACCCTTTGAGTGAATAAAGAATGAAGTATCTCTATTTAATAATTTAACGAGTATAGTGATGAATGAAACTTGATTCTTTCCATGATTTACAAGCCCATCGCTATTTTATGTTTTAATGAGCTTAACGACAGTGACAACCCGGTCCTTTTCATGTTTAGAGAGTCTAGAAAAGAGGACGAAAGAGGACTCCAAAAGTACTTTTTCATAAATTTGTCTCTCAGATCTAAAAAAGTGTAAAATGATATCTGAAAGAACCTATTTGGTCATGTTTAACCAAGGTATTCCTTTTTCATAAATAATCTATCTCAGTCTGGAAAAGGGTTAAACTTATACTGAGTAGATATCAATTCATTTACTTTAACGAGTTTGAAATTACAAGTGCTCGATAATATTTTCACATTATCGGAGTCTGAAAAGAGCTGGAATAAGACTCCAGGGGTTCCTTTTTCACTGTTATCGAAGCTCAAAAAAGAGATAAAAGTGCGCTTCAAATCATTTTTCGTTTTTATCAAAGCTCGAAAAATAAGGAGAAAAAGTATGCTTTGTGGTCAAGTCCTTCTTTGAAATAAATCTACATGGCTAATCTGTTCGTCAGTTGTATTTCCTGTTCATAAAAACATCAAATGGATTAAAAATACCTGTTTCATGATAAAAACATAATAAAACCATAGTTATAGCAATAAATTTAACTTTGCAAGTAATTGAATGACTATATAAAGCAGTTTCACTATTCATTTTACCATTCCATAGTTACCATTTTCATTTTGGAGCTCTGAACCAAATTTTTCCCCCGAATTTCAGTCATTGATTGCGGTCATTTCTGTGGATGGATTTCATCGCCGTCTAATCCAGGTCAGTAGTAAAAACCTTCGCTTTCTTTCAGAAGTCATTTCATTTCCATTCTTTACATATTTTTGTGGTTTTGAGGCCCCTAGGGTAAATTTCGCCCAAAATGAGGGCAACGCACCCTTGTACATCAAAACCTGCATTGCATAGCAGGTACATTGAAGGGTACCTGCATATGAAACATACTGTCTTCACCTAGGGAGTGCGTTGGGCACAAATCATGTTTTCGATTTTCAAGAGGTGCTCAAAATTTGCCTATTTTTCTGTAATGAAGGGTATCTAATGGATCTTGTGGTTGATTTTCAGGTTTCCATTGGATAATAATGACGATTACATCGAGAGAAAGAGAACATGAAGAACAAGATATGACTGCCTTGAATGATCCGGATACTATAAGAGCTTTAAGATATTGCAGGATGTGTAAGTAGTTTAAATTGTCGGGAATGAGGCAACAGATAGAAATCTTGTAGTTCCTTGTTTGAGCATGGGATCCAATGATAGCGTAATTTCACATAAAAAATCAAGTTCTGTCCATAACAGTTGAGGATGTGTATTTTCTCACAGGTTTGTTGAGGAGAGGTTTTCCCATTGCACTCATAGGATCTACCGTTGGAGGAGAAACAGTGAGGGATTATGTTATGCAGTATTGTTATCCGGGGTTAGAACCTAGAAAAGATGGAAAAATAAACATCCATGATTTCAGGGATTTTCCTCTGAGAACCATCCTATTCACGATTGCTAAAGTAGCTAGCACCATTACACTCCATGTGGCAAACAGATCATATATGCAGTATGTGTTGGAATGCTTAGAGCCAACAGTTTTGAACTGGTTTGAAGCTGTTCTATCTCATATAAAGGAAGACAAATTTCAGTTATGGTTCCATTCTCATTTCTTTCGCCTTGGAATGGATTCCACTCATGCAGCCACAACATGTAACATTTGATATATCTAGTCCTAGAGATCCTCGAATGCAGAGATGGGTATAACTTATGGGTCGGCATTCAGGCGAATCAACCTTTGTGTTCTCGATTGCATTCTTCACCTGGTTCAAGCGACAGATCGTTGCCATCGATGATTATGCATATGCAAGTGTTGACTTCTGAGGAGATCCAGATCTAGTTTTACCAGAAGGCGCTCAATGGGGTGCAATAGGTAAGATTGATTTGACCATGTTTTTTGATATTTATAAGGTTTATACAAAAAAAATTTTGTTTTTATTTCTTTCCAAGACTAATTTTTTTCTTTTTTTAATGTAATGCAGATATCGGTTGCGTTCAACCAGTAGAGGAACTAGAGCATGAAGCGGATGTGCCAGCAGAGACGGATGTCGGGAGAGCAGTCCTTCAGGACCTTGATATGGCTGAGACTCTTGATGAGATCCAAAAGCACATAGAGGGGTTGACCTTCAGGATTCTGGATTGTTGGATCAAAGAGCTTCCCATGCGACTGCAGCAACACACAATTGGGGTTCCTAACCATTGGATGTGGTTGCTCCGTAGGATTTCTAGATCTATAATGTGCTATCATGAGCACCACTAGTTTACTTATGACTTTTTGCATACATTTTGAGGTCATATGACCAATGTGTCTTGGGCACAAATTTTTTACAAAACCTATAATTATCTATCTATATGTTTTCAGATTTTTTCCTATTTTTAATGTGCAATCCCATTCAATGATGTGAATTTTTTCTTTACCTATGTCACAAATGTCTGTCTAAAACTTGATTAGCTAATGAATCAGTTAAAGTGTTCATATTTCTAGAAATGGGCTAATATTGAATGAAATCAAAATGTCTCTCCAAAATTCGAACTCTTACAAACAATCTAAGAAGTACTGGTTTTCTAATAGTATAAATACTAGTAAGTTGTAGTACCACAAGTTTTGAGTCTAACTCGATGATTATGCGGTTAATACCAAATGAAATGGCATCAGAGAAAAGTTCGATCAACGAGCTATACTCAGCAATATTGTTCGTCAGTTTATCAATAAAAATCCATTGAAAACTCGCTAACTCGCCATTCAGAGCGAAAATGGCCCACGCTGCAGAGGATAGATTCTTCGTACTACGACTAGCACCATCAGAATATCCAACAAATGGTTCCGAAGATTCAGACATCTACCATAAAATGTAAAGTGGATTACTAATGTCAATAAAACTCTAAAAAATAGATCAAGATAGTGAATGCAAATCAATAGCATATAAACAATATAATACAAAAAATTACTACGCTCATTATTAAGCATAGTAATGTTTAAGATACAACCCATTTCTAGGTTGCGCCAATGGAATCCCATCGTAATCAACTAATTCATAGGCACCTTTAGCAAGAACTCTTTTGACAATGTAGGGGCCATGCTATAACGGCTCGAATTTCCCTGTACCTAATTTATCAACTTTCTGGTCGTAAAGAAGGACCAAGTCACCCTCTGAATAGATGCGAGGCTGGAAATTTTTGTCATATTACGCCTTTATACATCTGTTATGTGCTTCGTTGGCCAATTGGGCTTCACGACGCATTTCATCTAGATGGATGAGGTTAAAGAGACACGCTTCTTCTTCAGAGGTGTCAGGTAACAGGTCTATCGCGAGTTTTAACGATGATATTTTGCATTGGATTGGTAAGATAGCTTCCAGACCATACAACAATTGAAAAGGAGTAAATCCAGTAGCGTTTCTCACTGAGGTTCGATATGCCCATAAGGCAGAGTATAGGATCAAGTGCCAGTTCCTTTTATGGACTCCTATCATTCACTAAAGCATTCATTTAAGAATTTTGTTAATAGCTTCAACTTGTCCATTCGATTATGGATAATAAGGAGTAGAATTATCATGCAAAAATCCTAACTTAGCTGTCAATTCAAACATCATATGGTTGCGAAAATGCTTCCCATGACCTGGAACTATAGCCTGTGGGACCCCAAACTGTGGAATAACATGGTTGAAGAAAAAAAATGCAGTTGTTTGTCTTGTGTTGTTGAATGTAGGGATCGCTTCAGCCCATTTGGTAAAATAGTCGACTGCGACAATAATATAACCGTGTCCCCCAGACGAAGGAGAGTTACAGGTCATGAAATTGATACCCCATTTTGTAAATGGTCTAGCAGAGACAACAAGATGCATTGGCGCTGGCGGTTTGCGGATTTTACAGTCATAAATCTGACATGTATGACAGCTTCTGACTGCGAGGATATAATCTCAAAAAATAGCAGGCCAAAAGTAACCGGTGCGGAGTATCTTCTGCGCGGTAGCATAACTAGATAAATTCCCACCACAAGCCCCAACATGACAATCATTTAACACTTTTTTGGCCTCCTCATGAGTGAGCCACCTCCTTAAAATGGTATCGACATTGCGACGATAAAGTGTATCGCTGACGATCAGATAATATTTTTCTTGGTATCGAATACATCGCTAATTAGAGCGAGAGGTATTAGGTCGAAAAATTTTGGTTTGGAGATAAATGATGAAATCACCATACCAAGGATTAGATGATCTGATCAGAAATAGAGACTCATCTAGAATAGATGGTTCTGACATAGTTGCAGTACTATCACAGGGACGGTCACAGAGAAGCTCATCCAAAACTAAAGACTTCTTTGACTTGGATTTGATGAATTCCAAATCAAATTCTTGTAAAATTACGATCCATTTTGAATATTTCCCCCCCAGAAATTGACGTGATAAGATGTAATTCATGGGGTTACAATCCAAAACTATTGTTGTTTTTTTAAGCAAGAGATAATGGTGAAATATTTGGACAACTTGAACCGCTACCAAGGCAAGATTTTCCACGTATGAGTACTTAACTTCTGTATCATTGAGATTATGACTCAAATAATAGATCGGAAGTTCAATTCCATCTTCTACTTGGACCAAAACCATAGCTATGGTCGTTTCAGCCGTGACAATATATAGGAAATAATCATTTGAATAATTTTGAGGATACATTAATGACGCTCAGACAAGATGGTCCTTGACAACATCAAAAGAAGCTTGTGCAACTTGGTCCCAATGGAAGGGAACCCCCTTTTTCAATAATCGAGTAAATCCTTTAGCCATTTCAGCGTAGTTTGGAATGAACCTTCTCAGGAAGTTAGCCTTTCCTTGAAGTTTCTGTATCTGAAGTAAGTTTGAGGGCGCAGGAAAATCAAGAATGGCCTGTAGCTTCAGTGGGTCTATTCAAATTCCTTCTTTTGAGACTACGAATCCGAGAAATCGACCAGAACCAACACAAAACACACATTTTTGTGGATTGAGGCGTATCTTTTAGTGTCGGCAGCGTATGAAAATGGCTCTCAAATGCATCGGGTGATCAGTCTGTTTTCGTGAATGCGCTGGTAAATCATCTAGATATGGTTGAACAATGTGCTTGATTTCGTTGAAATCATAATCCATTTCTCTCTGAAAATTTTTCCCAGCATTCTTTAAACCAAACGGAAGTTTCGGATATGAGAATGTGCCCTAGGGACAGATGAATGTTGTCTTATGTTGGTCATATGGGTGTATATTGATTTGGTTGTAGCCGGAAAATCCATCCATGAAAGAAAATATTTCGCATCCAGCACAATCGTCAATAATATAGTCGATAAAGGGTGTAGGATAGTTTTATTTTGGAAAAGCCTGATTAACATCCTGATAATCAACACACACTCTAATGGTTTTTGTTTTTTTGATTTGATGTCGAATGCTAAAAAAAATATTTCGGTCAAAATTCTAGAAGTGAGGATCTTGTCGATGCTGTAACAAGCCTCATGGTACTGGAATCTAATGTTTCTAGGTGAACTTCCTAGATATTGATTTGTACTCCACTGGGGATTGAACCCAGAATATCTGGTTTCACAGACCACGAAAATAGGAACGATATTGGAAACCCACTCAGTTAGAGGAACAGGGTACATGAAACCAGCACGCAAACATTTTTAAACTTATGTTTTGATGGAAATGGCTTTCTTCGAATGAATAGGATGAAGTCGTTGATGCACCGATTTGACATTAGGATACATATTAATAATGTGTTCAACTATACTAGTATCGATGCCTAGAATTTCCTCATAAGGCCAAGTGAATATGTCACGAAATTCACGAAAAAGAGAGCGATATGAATCAAGTTCTGATGGAGAAAAAGATACCCGACATGAATATTTTCTATAACACAAGATTTAGTCGAAATATCGATAGAAATCGTTTCTTCAATATTTGATAAATTTCGCTCAGATTCAATTTCATTAATCGGAAAAGAATTCCAAAAGAAATTTTGAATGGATGGGTGATATTGTTCACTAAGATAGTTTTCTTCATAATCTAGAAGATGGGAACAATGATGATAATCTTCCCATGGTTCTCCTTCTACCATCATAGCTTCCAAAATATTTTCATTTGTCAAAAATTTTGAGGAAAACGGATCAGATGTAGTACCAAAATCTAATGAACGATTAACCCAAACACTCGGCGACGTTGATTTCAAATTTTCCGCCCAAGCCAAATAGATTGATTGCTATTGTAGCTCAATAGGGCTGAGAAATAAAACATCATCCAACGTAGAAATATTGGAAACACCTGTACTATCCCTTAAGCCAGGTAGAGTGGAAGAGATCATGTAACAGGTCTCTATGCTTGCAATTTTTTCCGACGTCGCAGGCGGTGGTAATGCAAAGGTTCCCATAAGAGTGGAATCCTTTAAGAGTCCTATACCAATGTTCTAGATTTCTAGTTGGTGTAAGTGAACATATGGAACACTTCTAGTTACCTACGAAGCGGAGGCAAAAAAGGATAACTGATTAATGACTGTAATAGTACCTTTATGAGGAAAGGAAACCATTCTAAAATACGTAGAAACAATTGCAATCATCACATATACCAATGGTCTTCCAAGTAAAATATTATAGCCAAGGGGTCTGTCAACAACCTCGACATCAATACTTACTGTTTTGCCTTCTGATTCAACTTGCAAGTTATTGATAATACCACAAGGTTTATATGTCCTTCCATCAAAAGCCTTCAACGTCTTTAATGATTGTGATAATCAAAGCGAGCCAAGTGACTTCCAATAGTTTAGAGACATGATGCACGTAGATGCTCCCTCATCAATAATAGTGTGATGAACAAGGTGATTGAGAACATTTATGTGGATGGAGAATTCCAATTCTGCTGGTAGCTGCAACACATAGCCCATATGATTAAAGAAGAAAAGATTAGAATCAGTCGAATCAATTCGACCAATGGCCGATAATAAAGCCTGTTTCTGGGAGGGAAAATTTTGTAATACCTCAAGAGAAAACATAGCTGAAGGTGATTGAGCCAAATCTTCAACTGTATTATAATTTTGTGTAGCTCTTGCTTGAGGATTATATGTTGATTTATGAATTACTCCCTTCGTTGGCTTAATCGTCAATTCAGGAATAGTTGGAGGTTGTACTAATTCAGTAGATGGATTCGTTGTCGAGGTAGTAGGCTGATTAGCCAGACTACCACAGTCTTTATTCTGCGTCGACACCAAAATATCTTGTGAAGGTTGTGTACTGGATAACATTAACACTTGGGAACTAGGAGCTGGATCCGTAGCAACCAAATTTGTGTCTGGATTTGGAAATGGGCTTGTCAACACAGTTGATGCAGTAGAAGTCTTGATGATTTTTGAGACTTCAACACGGTGAGGAAAATCCCTAACAAATTGTTCCTCATTACAGATTATGCATGGATAACGAGGTTTCTGTGGTCCTGACGGTTGAACAGATGATAGTTCCTGTGGGTTAGAAGTTTTATTTTTCTTTGATTTCCCCTTTCTCTTAATTCCTGGTTGCTTATCACTTTTGCCTTTATCAAATGAAACAACGTTGATTTTGGAAGTAGGAGTAGGATCAAATGCAGTAGCATTGTGTGTATTTATAGTGCCTATCAAGCCATCTCCGGCATGAGAGTCCTTTATTTGAGGAGGAACATTGAAATTAGATCGCGACACATTTGGTATTTTCTCATAGAGCATGCTAGACTGAATAAATTAAGTCTAAATACTGGGCACGAGTGATGAATTACTCTTTTGTGACGACGCCACCTTTAGCCACATCCTCTGTTATATATGGTAACAAGTATTTGATGAACCATTTAGCAAGGAGCTGATCGGGAACAAATGTCTTAACCATTCGGCAACGACGATGCCACTCATGAATATGATCTGAAATGTGAGTAGCATTTCTCTATTTGAAGTTGGTCAAGAGTTCTATTCCAATTTCGTATCTGATCGGTAACTAGAAATGGGTCAAAAATACAGTAGCCAAAGTAGTGAATTTGTCGAATGAAGCTCTAGGTAATTCAATGTACCATTTAGCTGCCGAACCTATGAGCTTTCTCTGAAAAAGACGTAATCGAACAGAATCATAATTTAGGGAATTAGATGAACACCATAAATGATAATTCATAACATGAGTTGATGCGTCTTCTCCAAGGTTTCCACTAAATTTAGGAATGCCAGAGGTTAATTTATGTGGTATCACTGGCCACCAAGGAGCATAATTGATAGGATCATTAGTTAACCGGTTTAAATCTGGTAATTCCAAGGTTGTAACAAAAGGCAATTGTCTATTAAGGTCAGGTTGAGCATAGCCATGATAAGATGAAATTGCTTGGGCAATAGGTCTTTGAGCACCAGCATATGGGATTTGTTGCTGGTAACCCAAATAGGGGTTGTTTTACATGGGAAACACTTGAGAGTGTTGTTGACCAAAACCTGGATATGATACTTGTTGAAATGAATTTTGTGAAATTTGCACCTGTGGCTGCCAAGGGGTCTGTCCACCATGATTATAACCCAAATTCATATAAGTTGGATTCAGTTGATATCTATAACCATATTGTGTTTGTGACACCCCATAAAATGGTGGACCAACTTGTGAATAAATTATCCTTGATATAGGTTGTTGTAAATGAGCCAAAGGATTTTGAGTTTGTGGACCCAACATTTGATGATATTGAGTTGAAGAACTCGCCTGATAAGGTTGATGAATAATATTTTGATGTTGTAATAGGGGTATAGATGTATTAAAAAGAAGTATGGAAGTAGGTGTAATAGTTTGAATTGGTTGATACGATTGGACAACTGTTTGTGGTTGGATAGGCAGAGTGGGCTGCCATTGAAAAACATTTAAATCAACATTAGTCTAACCAAAATGTGATTGAGTACTCTCATATTGGGTAACCAAAGGTTTTCCCCCAGCATAAGGAGGATAATAAGATAGAAAATATTGTTCACTGAATGTTGGGAGTCCAATTGATAAAGGATTTGACCCATAATGACCAGCTTGATATTTCCCTGATGATGGATTTAATGAATCAAGTCGTTCAGTACTAACTATAGGACTACTAGTTAAAACACCAGATGATGACATTGGCAAAGACCGTGAACGTGAAGGTGCACCAGAGAAAGTTCCAGATAGTGATTTGTAACCTGTTGGGACCGAAGGGCCACCATGCAAATATGACTTTAGTGATGTTGTGAACATCGATGCAGTAGAGAGGGTAGGAGTTGACGTAATTGGAATATTAGACCCAACCGAATATTTTGGTTCAGACATGGTAGTTTGACCAAGTGTATACCCTCGAAAATCGACGGGTGACTGAATGGAAATAGGATCAAAAAAAGCAGATGGAAATGATTGAGGAAATTATTGGTATAGGAAAAGTCTCCCCCAAAGTGGATTTGACTTAAAGGTGTATCAGGTAGAGGAATTTCTTCAATTGTGATTAAACCAGGAGGAAGAACTTCACTATCAGGCCCAAAATATATTTCAGACGGTTGACTGTGTGAAATAGGAGTTTCAGTGGTTACAGAACTTTGTGGGATAACCAAATTTGGAACAACTTTTGGTTGTTCAGATTCAAGATTCAGATACTGGCAAAGAAGAGACAGGATCTGGATCAATATGTGTTTGAACAACGTCGGGTCCAAGAGGTATGGTCTCAGCAACTGAATGTATCATGACCATAGGTAACTGTGAAGGCTCCGTTTCAACAACAGTAAACAAACCGGGATGTGTGGAAACAATTTGAGCTAACTCTGGATTAAAAGATGATGTTTCTCTAGAGGTATGGATTGTACTTGATTTGGTAGATCGTGATCACCTTCGCCTACCAGAAATAAATTCTAGTGGTAAAGGTGGTTTCAAAGCTAATATACGCGAATGACAGGGGGTAGGATTATGTTCTTCCATGATTATTTATTTATTTTATCCAAAAACAAATAAACAAAAAGAGAGTAATGCTAGGCAAAAAAGGTTTACCAAGAAATTGGTAACTACAAAATACCTCTCGGTGAACCAAGAAGTACAGGCAAGTAATCTCCCCGAATGTTGTGTTCGGTGTATCACAATTTCAAGGTGGCTGACTTAGTTCACTATGGATGGATAGTACCTAAAATTTGTCCTCCAAAATATACCCGAAGGTACGTGGAGGCCCAAGTCCATATTAGCATTGTCTGATGCGAAACTGCATAGTGAGAGCACCCCTTTAAACTTATCGTACTGTAACATTGCTCGATATACCCGAGAGTACATGGATGAGCTACGTTATACTTACATACGTGGAGTGAGGCATCACACTCATAATGTATCGTAGACAAGTTAACGATAGCTGCTATGTTTTACAACATCGTAACACTTCTCTAGTCTAGACCTCTAAATGTTATCATTAATGTTCCAAAGCATTGTTAAGTAAATTGAGATTTATTTTATGTTGATCTTGCTTACCAGTTTTCCTTTCAGGTTCACCACGATGATGTATTTGAAATTCATAAAGTTCAAGCTAAGAATGATAAACAAACTTTCACTTTCATCTTTTTCAATGAAAGACCTAGCTACTAAGGGAAGAGAGCAAGTAATTTGAGAGCAAACAAATCAATGAACAAAAACGACATCAATGAATCTCAAACTAAATGAAAATTTCCTAATGTTCCTTTTGCAAAAAACACACAATTCTACATGCAAATGCAAGTTTTTATTTTTAGTTTCCTTAATGTTATGAATGAAGAAGAAAACTAGGTGCACTAGATCAATAATTGAAATTATTTTTACTTTCGACAAATGAAGAATACAAACAACAATTTCTCTTTTGAAGGAAAAACGAAGATTTCAACAACAATTTCTCCTATCAAGGAAATGAAGAATTTATGACAATTTCCTATTTCGAAAGAAATTGATTCTTAATGTGACCATAAAAAGTAATTTGAAATCAACTGGTCAATGATAATGAAAATCATTTTAAAACAACATTGAACAAATTTTCTGTTAAAGGAGAAGAAATATATAGGGTTACTTGTCAAATAGAGTATTAAAATTTTCAGAACAAGTCATCAAACAGAACTGAAGCAAAATACAAAGTCAAATTCAAGGGGATTTATTCCTTTCAGGAGCTAATGGAGTCTCCAAAGGGAGACAGTGCTCTGCAACGTAGGCTGACAAGGGAGACAGTGCTCTCCAAAGCACTATGCCCTGATCAAGGGTGCGTTGAGTGCAGTAAACAAAGAAAAAGCTACTTTTTGGCTCACTAACTTTGCAAATTGAAATCTGAAAATGTATAATCGTTATGTGAAATAACTACTGGGTGGATTTAGAAAGCAGATCAGAGACCAAAACACCAATATTCAAGAGAAATTCTCCCCAGCGAAGTCGCCAGTTTGTTGGGCCAGAATTGTAATATATGGATAAACTACGCTTCCCTGGACCGGTGTCTAGTCTAGAACAACAGGTGAAATACTGCACTACCCTTTTTCCTAACTCAGAACAGATATACAGAGAGGATTGGATGCTTACTTGTTTCAGTCTCTTCCAAATGGCTCCTTTCTGTCGCTTCCACTACAACCTCAACTTCAAGCAATTTAAAATAGCCGAATGCTTCCTGCAAGAAAGAGCACTGAAATAGCAGAAGATAAAATAATCTAGATATCTATTCAATTTAATTAGCCAAATCAGTTAAGCATAAACTACATTCATCAACAAAGATTTTGCAACATGGAAAATCAAAGTAAACAAGGATGCATGTAGGGAAAAACAACAAGTACTCGTTATTGATGATAGAAGGAGAGGTTACAACCTAGTGACTGATTCATCATGACCTTCTAGCAGAGTTCCTTAGTCTCATCATAGCATAAGTCACTCCACCAGCAGCTCCACAATTCAAACTCTCTATTGAAAATTCTCTAGCATTTCTCTACTCAAAATCTTCCTCCCTGAACACTTAGCTTTGTGTTCAATTTATAAATGAACTGTAGGTTTTTCTTGCAATAAATTGAATTCCAAAAATAGGCAAGACATGTTTTCCAGTCATGTATATGTCAATGGACACTTGGATCCGAAGCATGACACATGTGAACCCTTCTAGAAGACACTGGCCAAGGGGAGATTCCGGAACAATGAGAATTTCGCTCCCAATCTGACCAACACACCTTTGAATGTCGAGAAGTGCTTTGCATAGCAGCCCAGAATAGGGCTACCTACATATTTAATGCACTTAGGCCCTTTAGAGCCTATGTTGGTGAGCTCCCACATGTTTAATAATAAGCTTCAAACCATGGAAAGGCCTTTCTTTCATGAAAATCTTGTTTGATTCATGAATGTTTCCTGTCTTAGAGCATAGAGCAACTGAGATGATAGGGAATGATAGACCCTTTGATCATTGGTCTTGGAGATGCTACCCAGTTAACCAGGTCATTGGGAATAGTTTTCAAATTGACCTATAACAGTTAGGGTTAGGTTATAGTGAAGTTTAAGGTTATCTTAAGGGTAAATTCAAGGCATAACCATTAAACTTAACATTACCCTTAACCTTCACCTTAACCTTAACCTTGAATTTACCCTTAACCTAACCTTAACCTTAACTATAACTTAACCCTAACCTTCACCTTAACTTTACCCTTAACCTTGACTTTAACCTTAACCTTAACCTTGACCTTGACCTTAACCTAACCATAACCTTAACCTTAACCTTAGCCTTTTCTTACCCTTAACCTTAACCTTAACCTTCCCAAACCCTTAACCTTAACCTTTACCTTAACCTAACCTTAACCTTAACCTTAACCTTAAACTTAACCTGACTAAACCCGTAACCTTAACCTTCACCTTAACCTAACCTTAACCTTAACTTTGGTTAGGTAAAGTCAAGGTTAAGGTTACGTTAAGGATAAAGTCAAGGTTAAGGTTAGGGATAGGTTATAGTTAAGGTCAAGGTTAAGGTTAGATTAAGGTTAAGGTTACAGGTTTAGTCAGGTTAAGGTTAAGGGTAAAGCCAAGGTTAAGGTTAGGGTTAAGGTGTTTGGTCCCTATATTACTAGTATAGTCCCTTATTGTTATTAGTGTAACCCCCTTATTGTTATTATTGTACCCTTGTAACCCCCATTTTGTTATTATTGTGCCCTTAAATTATTATTGTTAGATCAGCTAGGATTACATTGTGGCCCACTAGGATTACATTATGGCCACATGGAATCCTATATATAGAAAGGAGGTTTTGTAAATTGTATCATCCAAGAATTGTTTATTTATGTAATGTATTAGAGGTTTCCCCCTCGAAGTGGCTTATTTCTAAGGTGTTGATATCTCTTTTCTTCTATTTTTGGAGTTGGTTACACAACATTTGGTATCAGAGCTTTGGATTCTAGGGTTTCACTGCTCCAAACAGGTCATCATGGCATGTTCACTATAAATTTTTTCTACGAAGTTTCAGAAGCTGAAATTTTTAGGGTGCGAAGCCGAAATCCTGAGGAAGATTTTCTAAAAATTTCAAAGCTTGGTTCGCAATATTTTCGGAGATATGATCTGTGGAAGTTAGGTCTTTTTTCAGGCTCCTAAACAGGTCATCGTGGAAATTGTGCTATAAATTTTTTTCTTCTAAGGTTAAGAATCTGAAATGTTTACAGTTCGAAGCTGAAATCCTAAGGAAAATCGTCAAAAAATATCAGAGCTTGGTACGCAATATTTTTGGAGATATGATCTGTGGAAGGTAGTGCTTTTTCAGGCTCCTGAATTTCATCTCAAAGAGGTGATCGTGGGAAAAGTTCAATAACTCTCTCTCTGGGCATCGGATTGGAGTTCCGTAAAAATTGGTTGCAATTAAATGGACTGAAGTTTCGTGGCTATCAATTTCAGAGACTAAGGATGAAACAATGACACGTGGAAAGTCGTACAAGTTCGCTCTACTGAACCATTCCAAAATTGGGTCATTGTGGGAGATTGGAAATAACTTTGTCTTGAAGAATCCAAATCAGATCAGACTTGTGGAATTCGAAAGAGAATTCAGAGGGCTACGTAGGTACTAAAATTCAAATATTGAAGTGTTGCAATCACAGAGATAATCCAATTTCAATATCGAGCTCCTTAAAAGCAAGAAAAATGTGTGTATTTTTTTTTTCCAAATTGCATAAGTCTTGTTTGAAGAATTAATTTGAATTGATTCCAAGGGAATATTGTAGAATAGATATCAGTATTGGGTTCTAAAAGATGCCGTGTAAAAATAATTCAAAACCCATTAAGCCTTCAGAAGGCTCTACTATGACTCATGAAGATGAAGAATTGCAACATGATCTATCAAAATTACAAGAGTAAGTGCACCAAATTTCGCTCTCGCAAAGAGCAAAAAAAAAATGAAATGGAAGTTTTTGAAGAAAGGCATGGAAGAAAAGATGGATGGTGTGAAGAATAATATGGATGGTTTTAGAGAAAGGCGTGGAAGCTAAGATTGGATGGAATGGAAGCTCGCATGGAAGCTAAGATGGATGACATGAAAGACAACATGGAAAACATGAAGAATGACTTAAAAGCAGACATGGAAGGTTTGACAAAGTTGATACAAGAAATGTTTTCTAATGGTGAAAAGATAGTAGAAGAAACTCATGATGAGAACGAAATAAATATTAATCGTGATTTCATAAACTCTAATGTTGGCAAGAAGAACCACCATATTCCAAAAATGGATATGAGGAAGTTTTATGGAAAGGATCCTCTAACATGGATACTACAGATGGAGCAATATTTTGATCTCCATAACGTGCAAAACACACAAAAAGTACGCATTGCAACTTTACATTTAGAACAACACATTTGTATGGCATCGATGGCTTTTTCTCCCATAAAAAAATTGTCATTTGGTAAATTTTTTAATGAGGAAATGATAGCACATTGCGAGGATACAAAAAGCAACAAACACCTTTCTTTTAGCCAATTAATAAATCTCAACAAAAGGGTTCAGTGGCGGAGCACATTGAGGAATTCCAAAAATTGAATATAAGGGTAACTGATATTCTAGAGGAACATAGGATTGATGTCTTCGTAGGGACTTTAGAGGATAACATCCAACATGAAGTTTGCATTTGGGAACCTGATTCATTGGAGAATGCATTTAGGTTGGCAAGAAAAATTGAATGTAAAATTATGGTGACAAGGAAGCCTACCACTCACATCTATAAATATGGAAGTGTTGCTACTTCTAGACTTCCACAACCTACAAGGTTGACACCATAGCAATTGGAAGAAAAAAGAGCAAAAGGGATTTGCTACAGTTGTGATAGAAAATACACTAAAGGTCATAAGTGTCTTGAAAGAAATTATTTTGCATAGTTGTGAAGAGGATGAAGAAAATGAACAAGAAGAGGATGTACACTAGGAACCAGCCTAGAAGAGGAAGAAATGAATTTGACCATATCATGTAATGCCCAGCGGGAATTATCACTCCTCAAAATCTCAAGATAGAAGGACATATCAAGAATAAAAAGGTAATAGTGTTGATTGATTCGAGTAGTACCCATAATTTTATTCATTGTAAGGTATCCAAGGTATTGAATTGTTTCCTATACCCAGCACCAAAATGTAAAGTGATGGTTGCAAATGGAGGAACTATAAATTTCTCTCGAAAATTCCACAATATCAAGCTATCCATGGGGGAATATGTATTGAATATTCCAATGCTTTCTATTTCAATGGGAGGTGTTGATGTTGTATAGGAGTACAATGGTTAAAATGTTTTGGGATGATAGCTTTTAATTTTCAAGAACTTTTCTTGAAATTTTTTTCGGAAGGAAAGGAAATCGAATTATGGGGTATTTCAGGGAAGCCATGAAAGATAATAAACTATAATGTCATGGAAAAGCTTTTGAAGAAAGAACAACGAGGCATACTTGCACAATTATGCTCACTAGAAGTTTCAACATCAAAATCATCTATTTCTCCAGATCTCCAAAAAGTTTTGGACAATAATTCCAAGGTGTTTGAAACTCACAAAGTACTCCCACCTATTTTTGATCATGATCATGCTATTTATTTGATTCCAGGAAGTGTTCCTCCAAACATCAGGCCTTATATATATCCTTATGTCCAAAAGAGCGAAATTGAATGTATGATTGCAGAAATGTTAGAGGCGGGTATAATTCAACCTAGTCAAAGTTCTTTCTCTACTCCTATAGTATTGGTACACAAGAAGGATGGATTATGGCGCATGTGTCTGGATTATAGGGAGCTAAATAAGCTCACTATTAAAGATAAATTTCCCATTTCTGTGATTGATGAATTATTGGATGAATTACATGGGGCAATCTATTTTACCAAGTTGGATCTTCGTTCAGGAAATCACCAAATTAGAATGAAGGCTGAAGATATTCCAAAAACAACATTTCGAACTCATGAGGGTCATTATGAATTTTTGGTCATGCCTTTTGGCCTTACCAATGCACCTTCTACATTTCAAGGGTTGATGAATTCCATTTTCAAACCCTTCCTTAAAAAAATTGTGTTGGTATTTTTTGATGATATACTAATCTATAGCAGGTCTTGGAAGGATCATGTTGAACATGTTGACAGGGTGGTCACACTATGCAGGAGAAAAAATTATATGCAAAAATATCCAAATGTTTCTTTGGAGTACAAGAGGTGGAATATTTGGTTCATATTGTATCTCACGAGGGTGCTAAGGTAGGCCCTAAAAAAATTAAAGCCATTAGGGAATTGAAAGTCCCCACAACCATAAAGCACCTCTAACAACATTATTGAAGAAAGATGCATTTTTATTGAGTCTTGAGGAAACTAAGGCCTTTAAACATTTTAAAGAGGAAATGTTCCTAGCAACGGTCTTAGTTACACCAGACTTCACAAAAACCTTTATAGTGGAATGTGATGCCTTAGGAAATGGAATATTGGTGTTGTTTTAATGCAAGAAGGAAGACCCATTTCTTTTGAAAGTTGTCCAATCAAAGGAAAGTATTTATAGAAATCAATTTATGAGAAGGAAATTTTAGCAATACTGCATGCACTGAGGAAATGACAAACTTACCTAATGGGAAGACACTTCAAGATAAAAAAATATTATGATAGTATTAAACACTTTTTGGAACAAAGGCTATCTTTAGAAGAGCAGCAAAAATGGGTCACAAAGATGTTGGGTTATGACTTTGAAATAATCTACAAAAGGGGAAGCTAAATGTTGTTGCAGATACATTATCAAGAAAGAATGAAGAGGTGGAAGCATTGCTTTGTGCCATTTATATTATCCAACCAGATTGGATAACTGAAGCAAGAGATGAATGGAAGAAGGAAAAAGATTTATGGACACTCATTCAAAAGTTACAGCAAGATCCTAGTACATATGATACATTTAGTTGGAAAAATGATTCCTTATGGTACAGAGATCGCTTATATCTTTGTAAGAATTCCCAAATAAAACAAAAGATTCTTCTGGAATTGCACACTTCTCCTTTAGGAGGACACTCAGGAATTTTAAAAACTTACCACAGGGTGAAGAAATAATTTTTTTGGGATGACTTTAAATTTGATATTCAAAATTTTGTGGCGGAATGTTTGGTTTGCCAGCAGAATAAAGTTGAGACAATTAAGACCCCGGGTCTTCTACAACATTTATCCATTCCAAGTCAACGTTGGGAGGATATTTCAATGGATTTTATTACAGGTTTACCTAAGTCCGAAGAAAAGAGTTTTATCATGGTGGCAGTTGATAGACTTACCAAGTATGCACAATTTTGTGCATTATCTCATCCATTTAAAGCAAGCACAGTTGCTACTACATTTATGGACACAATTCAAAAGCTATATGGAAACCCAAGGGTTATTGTGAGCGACAGAGATCCTATTTTTATTGGAAATTTTTGGACGGAGTTATTTTCTTGTTTGGGTACTCAATTAGCTCATAGCTCATCTTATCATCCTCAATGCGATGGTCAAACCGAGATAGTAAATAAATGTTTGGAAGGATATCTTCATTGTTTTGTATTTGATAAACAAACACAATGGGTCAAGTGGTTACCTCTAGCTGAATGGTGGTATAACACTTCCTTCCATACTGCAGCAAAAATGACCCATTTATGGCACTTTATGGATATCATACATCGTCCATTAAATCATCTTTAAGAGAAAATTCTAAGGTTCAAGCATTGGAATATCACATCGATAATCAACAATAATTTCTCCAACTCTTAAAGGATAACCTAAATTTTTCACAAAATCGAATTGAACAATAGCCATATTAATATCACAATGAGAGAATTTTTGATGTAGGAGATTGGGTATTTTTACGGCTACAACCATACAAAAAAATGTCCCTCAAGCAAGCTAAGAAGGATAATAAATTATCGCCAAAGTACTATGGTCCTTACAAAGTGCTGCAAAATATTGGTACTATGGCATACAAATTGGAGCTTCAAGATTCTTCACGAGTGCATCCAGTTTTCCATGTTTCATGCTTAAAGAAGGTTATAGGTTAAAATCTTCCAGTTCAAACAATATTGCCAGAACTTGATGAGGAAGGAAAAATCATATTAGAACCTGAAGTGGTCACGGAAATAAGAACTCGACAACTAAGGAATCGATCAATTTCAGAGTATCTCATCAAGTGGAAGAACTTACCCATTGAAGATTCTACATGGGAGGATGAGAATTTTATACAGAAGCACCCAGAGCTACTCAAGCGTTGAGGACAACACTTTTTTGTAGGAGAGGGGCATGTTAGGTCCCTATATTACTAGTATAGTCCCTTATTATTATTAGTGTAACCCCCTTATTGTTATTATTGTACCCTTGTAACCCCCATTTTGTTATTATTGTGCCCTTAAATTATTATTTTTAGGTTAGTAGGATTACATTATGGCCACATGGACTCCTATATATAGAAAGGAGGTTTTGTAAATTGTATCATCCAAGAATTGTTCACTTATGTAATGTATTGGAGGTTGCCCCCTCAAAGTGGCTTATTTCTAAGGCGTTGATATCTCTTTTCTTCTATTTTTGGAGCTGGTTACACAACATAAGGTTTAGGTTCAGGTTCAGGTTAAGGGTTTGGTTAAGGTTAAGGGTAAGGTTAAAGTTAAGGTTAAGGGTTTGGTCAAGGTCAGGGTTGGGTTAGGGTTAGGCTAAGGTTAGGGTAAGGTTAGGGTTAGGGAAGGTTACGGTTAAGTTTAGGTTATGGTAAAGTCAAGGTTAGGGTTAGGTTATAGTTCAGGTTAAGGTTAGGTTAATGGTAAGATAAGGTTAAGGTTAGGTTAAGGTCAAGGTCGAGGTTAAGGTTAAGGTTAAGGTCAAGGTTAAGGGTTAAGTTAAGGCCAAGGTTAGGGTTAGGTTATAGATATGGTTAAGGTTAGGTTAAGGGTAAAGTCAAGGTTAAGGCTAGGTTAAGGTTAAGGTTAAGGTTAAGGTAAAGGTTAAGGGTTTGGTTAAGCTTAGGTTAAGGTTAAGGTTATGGGTTTGGTTAAGGTTTGGTTAAGGCTAAAGTTAAGGTTATGGTTAAGGTAAGGTTAGGGTAAGGTTAAGGTTATGGTTAGGGTAAGGTTAGGGTTAAGGTCAATGCTAAGGTTAAGGTTAAGGTTAAGGGTTTAGTTAAGGTTAAGGTTAGGTTAAGGTTAAGGTTCATGTTTAGGGTTTGGTCAAGGTTAGGGTTAGGTAATAGTTAAGTTCAAGCTTAAGGTTATGGTTAAGGTAAGGTTAAGATAAGGTTAAGGTTAAGGGTAAGGTTAAGGTTAAGGTCAGGTTAAGGTTATGGTTAAGGTAAATTTAAGGGTAAAGTTAAGGTTAAGGTTAGGTTAGGTTAAGGTTAAGGTTATGGGTCTTAACCTTAACCTTCACTATAACTTACCCTTAACATTAACCTTTACCTAACCTTAACCTTAACCATAACCTTAACCTTAGCCAAAACCTTAACATTAACCTTAACTTAACCTTAACCTTAACCTAACCTTAACTTTGACCTTAAATATAACCTAACCCTAACCTTGACCAAACCCTTAACCTTAACATTGACTTTACCCTTAACCATAACCTTTACCTTAACGTAACCTTAACCTTACCCTTACCTTAACCTTATCGTTCACCTTAACCTTTACCTTAACGTTGACTTTACCCTTAACCTTATCTTAACCTTAACCTAACTTTAACCTTAACCTTAACCTAACCATAACCTTACCTTAACCTAAGTTAACCTTATCCTTGACCTTGACAAGGTTAGGTTAAGGATAAAGTCAAGGTTAAGGTTAGGTTAAGGTAAGGTTATGGTTAAGGGTAAAGTCAAGGTTAAGGTCAAGGTTATGGTTAACGTTAACGTTACGGTTAGATTAAGGGTTAAGTTAAGGTTATGGTTAAAGTTAAGGTTAGGTTAAGGTTAAGGTTAAGGTTAGGTTAAGGGTAAGATAAGGTTAAGTTTAAGGTCAAGGTTAAGGGTAAATTTAAGGTCAAGGTTAGGGTTAGGTTATAGTTAAGGTTAAGGTTAGGTTAAGGGTAAAGTCAAGGTTAAGGTTAAGGTGAAGGTTAAGGGTAAGGTTAAGGTTTAGGGTTATGGGTTTAGTGAGGTTAAGGTTATGGTTAAGGTTAAGGTGAAGGGTAAGGTTAATGTTAAGGTTAAGGTCAAGGTTAAGGTTAAGCTTGCTTAAGGGTAAGGTTATAGTTAGGTTAAGGTTAAGGTTAAGGCTATGGGTTTAGTTAGGTTAAGGTTAAGGTTAAGGTTATGGGTTTAGTCAAGTTAAGGTTAAGGATAAGGGTTTGGTCAAGTTAGGGTTATGGTTAAGGTTAAGGTTAAAATTAGTTTAAGGTAAGGTTAAGGTTACGGGTTTAGTTAGGCTAAGGTTAAGGTTAAGGTTAATGTTATGTTATAGAGAAGTTTAAGATTAAGATAAGGTTAAGGGTAAGGTTAAGGTTAGGGTAAGGTTATAATTAAGGTTATGGTTAGGGTAAGGTTAGGGTTAGGTTATAGTCAGGTTAAGGTTAAGGTTAAGGTAAAGTAAAGGTTAAGGTTAGCTTAAGGTTAAGATTAGGATAAGGTTAAGGTTACGGGTTTATTTAGGTTAAGGTTAAGGATAAGGTTAAGGTTAAGGGTTTTCTCAAGGTTAGGGTTAGATTAATTGTAAATTTAAGCTTAATGTTAGGTTAAGGTTAAGGTTAGGTTAAGGTAAGGGTCAAGGTTAAGGTTAAGGTTAAGGTCAAGGTTAAGGGTAAAGTTAAGGTCAAGTTTAGGGTTAGGTTATAGTTAAGGTTAATTGAAGGTTAAGGGTAAAGTCAAGGTCAACCTTAACCTTCCCATAACCTTAACCTTAACCTAACCCTTAAGGTTAACTATAGGTTAAGGTTAAGATAAGGTTAACGGTACAGGTTTCGTAAGGCTAAAGTTAAGGTTAATATTACATTAAGGGTAAAGTCAAAGTTAAAGTTAGGTTAAGGGTAAGGTTAAGGTTGGGTTAAGGTTAAAGTTAAGGGATTGGGAAGGTTAAGGTTAAGGTAATGTTAAGATAAGGTTAAGGGTAAGGATAAGGTTAAGGTTATGGTAATGGGAAGGTTAATGTTAAGGTTATGTTTAAGGTTAAGGTTAAGGTTAAGGGTTTGGTTAAGGTTAAGGTTAGGTTATATTTAAGGTCAAGCTTAAGTTTAAGGTGAAGGTTAAGGTTAAGGTTAAGATAAGGTTAAGGGTAAGGTCGTTAACGTTAACCTTAACCTTAACCTTAACCTTATCTTAAGCTTAACCTAACCTTAACCTTAACCTTAACCAACTTTAACCTTCACCTTAACCTTAATCTTAACTATAACCTAACCCTAACCTTAAGCTAACATTACGCTTAACCTTAACCTTAACTATAACCTTGACCTAACCTTAACCTTAACCTTAACCTAACCTTAACCTTGACTTTACCCTTAACGTAAGCTTTACCCTTAAGGGTAAAGTTAAGGTTAAGGTTAGGTTAAGGTTAAGGTTAAGGTTAGGTTAAGGGTAAAGTTAAGGTTAGGGTTAGGTTAAGGTTATGGTTAGGCTAATGTTCAGGTTAAGGCTAAGGTTAAGGTTAAAGATAGTTTAAGGTTAAGGTTAAGGTTAATGTTAAGGGTAAAGTTAAGGTTAGGGTTAGGTTAAGGTGAAGGTTACGGTTAGGTTAAGGGTAAAGTTAAGGCCAGTTTAAGGTCAGGTTAAGTTCAAGTTAAGGTTATGGTTAAGATAAGGTTAAGGTTGGGTTATAGGGTTAGGTTATATTTAAGGTTAAGGTTAGGTTAAGGGTAAAGTCAAACTTAAGGTTAAGGTGAAGGTTTAGGGTAAGGTTATAGTTAGGTTAAGGTTAAGGTTAAAGTTAGGTTAAGGTTAAGGTTATGGGTTTCGTTAGGTTAAGGTTAAGGTTATGGGTTTAGTCAAGTTAAGGTTAAAGATAAGGGTTTGGACAAGGTTAGGGTTATGGTTAAGGTTAAGATTAAGGTTAAAGTTAGGTTATGTTAAGGTTAAGGTTATGGGTTTAGTCAGGTTAAGGTTAAGGTTAAGGTCAAGGTTAAGGTTAGGGTAAGGTTAAGGTTATGGTTAAGGTTAAGTTTAGGTTATAGTGAAGGTTAAGGTTAAGATAAGGTTAAGGGTATGGTTAAGGTTAGGGTTAGGTTATAGTTAAATTTATGGTTAGGGTAAGGTTAGTGTTAGGTTATAGTTAAGGTTAAGGTTAAGTTTAAGGTCAAGGTTAAGGTTACGTAAGGTTAAGGTTAAGGTTAGGTTAATGTTAAGGTTAATGTTAGGTTAAGGGTAAAGTCAAGATTAAGATTAGGTTAAATTTAAGATTAGGGTAAGGTTAAAGTTAAGGTTAAGGTCAATTTTAGGGTTAGGTTATAGTTAAGGTTAATGGTAGGTTAAGGGTAAAGTCAAGGTTAACCTTAACCTTCCCATAACCTTAACCTTAACCTAACCCTTAAGGTTAAGGAAAGGTTAACGTTAAGATAAGGTTAATGGTATGGGTTTAATAAGGTTAAAGTTAAGGTTAAGGTTACGTTAAGGGTAAAGTCAAGGTTAAAGTTAGGTTAAGGGTAAGGTTAAGGTAAGGTTAAGGTTAAGGTTAAGGGATTGGGATGGTTAAGGTTAAGGTAATGTTAATATAATGTTAAGGGTAAGGTTAAGGTTAAGGTTAAGGTTAAAGTTATGGTAATGGGAAGTTTAAGGTTAAGTTTATGGTTAAGGTTAAGGTTAGATTATATTTAAGGTCAAGGTTAAGTTTAAGGTTAAGGTTAAGATAAGGTTAAGGGTAAGGTCCTTAACGTTAATCTTAACCTTAACCTGAACCTTAACCTTTTCTTAACCTTAACCTAACCTTAACCTTAACCAACCTTAACCTTCACCTTAACCTTAATATTAACTATAACCTAACCCTAACCTTACCCTAACCTTACCCTTAACCTTAACCTTAACTATACCCTTAACCTAACCTTAACCTTATCTTAACCTTAACCTAACCTTCACCTTGAATTTACCCTTAACGTAAGCTTAACCTTAACCTTAACCTTAACCTTACCCTTAACCTTAACCTTATCTTAAGGTTAAGATCAGGATAAGGTTAAGGTTAAGGTTAAGGTTACATTAATGGTAAATTTAAGGTTAGGGTTAGGTTAAGGTTAACGTTAAGGTTAGGTTAAGGGTAAATTTAAAGTCAGGGTTAGGTTAAGGTTAAGGTTAAGGTTATGGTTAGGGTAATGCTTAGGTTAAGGTTAAGGCTAAGGTTAACGTTATGATTAAGGTTACGGTTAGGTCAAGGTTAAGATTAGGTTAAGGTTAAGGTTAATCTTAAGGGTAAAGTTAAGGTTAGGGTTAGGTTAAGGTTAAGGTTTAGGTTAGGTTAAGGGTAAAGTTAAGGTCAGGTTAAGTTCAGTTTAAGGTTAAGGTTAGGTTAAGGTTAGGTTAAGGTTAAGGTTAAGGGATTGGGAAGGTTAAGGTTAAGGTAATGTTAAGATAAGGTTAAGGGTAAGGTTAAGGTTAAGGTTAAGTTAAGGTTAAGTTTATGGTAATGGGAAGGTAAGTTAAGGTTAAGGTTATGGTTAAGGTTACGTTAAGGTTAAGGTTATGGTTAAGTTTATATTAAACTTAGCTATAACCTAACCTTAACCTTTACCCTTAACCTTAACCTTAACCTTAACCTTAACCTTTACCCTAACCTTACCTTAACCTTAACCTTAAACTTAACTTTACCCTTAACCAAACCTTAACCCTAACTTTAACCATAACCTAACCCTAACCTTGACCAAACCTTAACCTTAACCTTAACTTAACCTTAACCTTGATATTAACCTAACCTTCACCTTAACCTTGACTTTACCCTTAAACCATAACCTTAACCTTAACCTTAACCTTAATTTTACCCTTAGTGTAACCTTAACCATAACCTTAACCTTAACCTTAACCGTAACCTTACCCTTAACTTAACATTAACCTTTACTTTACCCTTAACCTTAACCTAACCTTAACCTTAAACTTAACATTACCCTTAACTTTCACCTTAACCTTACCCTTGACTTTACCCTTAACCTAACCTTAACCTTAACAATAACCTAACCCTAACCTTGACCTTAACTTTACCTTTAACCTTCACCAGACCCTTAGCTTTATCCTTAACCTGACTAAACCCTTAACCTTGACCTAATCGTAACCTTAACCATAGCATTAACCTAACCTTAACCTCGACCTTAACCTAACCTTAACATTAACTTTAACTTTACCCTAACCTTAAGGGTTTAGTCAGGTTAAGGTTAAGGTTAAGGTTAGGTTAAGGTGAGGGTTAGGGTAACCTAACCTTAACCTTAACCTTAACCTTAACCTCGCCTTATCCTAACCTTAACCCTAACCTTAACCCTAACCCTAACCTTAACCTTAAATTTATACCCTTAACCTAACCTTAACCTTAACTTTAACCTTAACTTAACCTAACCTTAACCTAACTTTAACCTTAACCTTGACCTTATCCTAACCTTAACTTTAACCTTAACCTAACCCTAACCTTGACCAAACCCTTAACCTTAATTATAACATAACCCTAACCTTGCCCTTAACTTTACCCTTAACCTTGACCTTAACCTTAACCTAACCTTAACCTTAACTTTACCCTTAACCTAACCCTAACCTTGACCAAACCCTTAAAATTAACCTTAACCTTAACCTTTACCTAACCTTAACCTTTACCTGACCTTGACCTTAACTATAACCTAACCCTAACCTTGACAAAACATTAACCTTAACCTTAACCTCACCTCAAGCTTGACCATAACCTAACCTTAACCTTGACATTAAGTACAGCGTAACCCTAACCTTGACCAAACCCTTAACCTTAACCTTAACCTTAACCTTAACCTTAACCTTACCCTAACCTTAACCTTAACCTTAACCTAACCTTAACTTAATCTTAACCTTAACCTAACCTTAACCTTAACTTTACCCTTAACCTAACCTTAACCTTACCCTTAACCTAACCTTAATCTTGACTTTACCCTTAACCTTAAATATAACCTAACTTTATCCTTAACCTAACCTTAACCTTAACCTTAACCTAACCCTAACCTTGACTAAACCTCAACCTAAAAGTTAACATAACTTTAACCTTAACCCTAACCTTAACCTTGACCTTAACCTAACCTTAAGGGTTTGGGAAGGTTAAGGTTATGGTCAAGGTTAAGGTTAAGATTAGGTTAAGGGTAAGGTTAAGATCAAGGATAAGGGTTTGGTTATAGTTAAGGTCAAATTTAACTGTAAGGTTAAGTTTCAGGTTAAGGTTAATGCTAAGGGTTTTGTTAAGGTTAAGGTTATGTTAAGGGTAAAGTCAAGATTAAGGTTAGGTTAAGGGTAAAGTTAAGGTTATGGTTACAGTTAAGATTAGGGTTAAGTTTAAGGGTAAGTTTAAAGTAAGGGTAAGGTTAACCTTAACTTTAACATCAACAAACCTTAACTTTAAACTTAAATTTACCTAAGGTTAGGGTTAAGATTAGGGGAAGGTTAGGTTAAGGTTAACCTTGACCTTGACTTTAACCTTAACTATAAACTAACCCTAACCTTGACCAAACCCTTAAAATTAACCTTAACCTTAACCTAACCTTAACCAAACCCTTAACAGTAACCTTAACCTTAACCTAACCTTAACCTCACTAATCCCTTAAGGTTAGTGTTACACAGTAATTTGTCACTGTCCCTGCAATTCCCCATCCTGAACATTGGAGGGCTTATTCCGTGACCTGTGAGAAGTGACATGACCTGAAACCACTTTCATGGCATCCCCCTTGATAAGGACAATCATTCCCCTGAAGACAATTTCTTGTGAAAAGCCCTAAAAATAGCCCTTTTAGCCTTGGCGCGACTAGCCAGTTCAGCCCTCATGCCAATGGGGTCACGCCAATGCGGGAAATCCACCAAAGAGGGTGCGCCAACTGGTGCTCTGTCCTAGTGTATCACCTGCACCAGGCTTAATAAGGAGTGTTTTTAAAAAATAAATGGCGGAAGTTTGATTCCAACCATCTTCTAAACTGGTCTCTAAATTGAGTTCGGAGGTTTGGCTCCAGATCTCCATGTAGGGGAAGTGGTTTTCCACCTATCATGGAAGCTTCCTTGAGGATATGGCCAATCCCACCATTGTAGGGATCCCAACTCCCCTTCCACCATCTATATAAGCTTGTCATTTTCCCTTTGCAAGCTAGCCTGAATAGAGCTGAATCAATTGTAAGGAGATTATCGTCAGACAACCAAAGAGAGAGAGAGACTTGTCCTTTTCCTGACAAGCTTTACCAAGATGTACTCCTCTGTCGACCCGTCGAAGGAAGATCCAACGTCAGAACTTAGGTTGTATCTTTCTTTGTTTTGATTAATAATAAATGACTTCGATTATGGTTCCACTCACATGTTCATGTTTTATGTTATGAATTTTATCTTCTCTGATTGATACATAATTGCATGTATTAGGTTTTACGCTTGTTTTTTTGTTGTTTCTTCTTGTACATGCAGGTGTTTGATCGCATTGAGTGGGAGGGTTGTGATTTTCCAAAGCAAGGGATGGAAGCACCATCTTCTCTGCAAACGACGATAGCGTAGGACTTAAGGTAGGCCTCTTGTTGCATCTTGGTCTTTTGCAATTAGGAACTTGCGTCTTAGCATGACTTGGTTGTTGCTAGACCCGATCTGGGCTAGTAGGGATCACCTCTATCCGAAGAGGGGATTTACCTCTCCAACAAACTGGTGACTCCACTGGGGAGACATTGATTAGAGTTTGTCTTGTATTTTCGGTTGATTTTGGTCTTTGCCTGCCTGATCAGCTCTTCTGGTTCGCTCTTTTTTAGTTTTAAAATTTTGTTTAGCCTCACCATCCCTGATATGCTTCTTGATTGCTCTTTTTCATATTTTCCAATAGTAAACTCAAATGGCATGGTTTTTTCCATGATAGTCGCGCCAGCTGGCACATGTTTCCAGTTTATCACCCGTGCCAATCCTGTTCTGGCGCTAGTTGCAGCCTGACAGTCGCGCCAATGCTGTAGGGTGCTAGGGTTCACTTCTTTTTGAGCTTTCTGAGCTTGGTCTATGGTTTTGGTGTCACTTTTTCAACTGTCTTAGTGTTCTGAAGCCTTGTTTGACTGGCTGTAACCTTCATCCTTTGGTTGTTTTTCCTCTTCTATCGATTTTACACTCTATCCCTAGGGCATCTAGGTGCTATAGTGTGTCGAGCCTCTCGTGGGAGTTTTTGGTCCTCTTTTGATCAATCAATTTCATTATTCCTTCTCTGCATTCTTTTGGTGATTTTCCACTGTTTTATTGTGTTATTTGAGTGATTGGCTTCTTCTTCATTCGAATTTCACTTTGTCTCATTTTGAGCCTAGATTACATGGTTCATTTGATTCTTTGGGATTTCTTTTGATTTGAGAGACTTCTTTGTCAATTTGAGGTCTGATTGTGTGTTTGGCATTGAGTGAACTTTCTTGTCTTTTCTCTTTTGCTTTCACTACTCAAATTGTTCTTCTCATTGGTTTTCATTTTGTTAGTGCACTTTGCTCTTAAACATTGAAAATACAAAAAAAAATCTCTTTTTCTTTTGATTAGTTAATGTGAATTAAATATTTTCTGTGTTATTAGTAAGAGGAGATTTTAGTTTTCATTAGCATGCATTAGAGACACTAGTGGTTGTTTTGTGATCATTTTGTTATTGTGTGAAAAGCTCTCAACCTTCACGTTGTTAGCTATTCATCGAACGAAATGATACATTGTGGCATGTAGTGTGCATTTAGGAGATTTTGAGACATAACATTAGGTAGGGCCTGGAAATTGAAACATAATTGAAGATCAACCATAAAATTTATTCAATTTTCCTTAAGGCAGCATTGAAACATTAACGAAATATTTAGAGGTCTAGGCTAGTGACGCGTTCCGGCGTCGTTAAACCTACTAGCTGTCATTCGCCTCTTGGCCTTAGACAACACTAGTACGGACTTGTGCTCCCCGTACCGTCGCATATATAAAGGGAGACCCCGCTAGGTTGCTGTCCTTTATCCATAGGAAGCCAAGTCTGCCACCTTATACCAGTGATACACTGGACATAGCATTCAGGGAGATTGCCTGCACATACATCAAGTCCTTGGTTGATTTCTCTTTCATTTTGAAACCAAGGTGTATATTGCAGTTCACGGATATCTGGTACACCCTTTGCCTAGATTACCAAAGTAGTCATTTCAATCTTTTCTGACTCTTTATATTCGAAAGGATCATCAAGCACTTGTCCTTTCATGCTTGTTTCAAAACTGAAAGAGATAGAGTCACCTTTCATCCGTTTCTCGACTCTTAAAACATGAAACGATGAAGTTTCTAAGTTTCAATGTGGTAAAATAAATCACCTGTGATCACACGCCCTGTTAGAATTTGTTTGTTGGCCGTTTGATTGTGTGCCTGGATTTTTTAGCCCATGTGTTGTGTTTGATATCTTCCTTTTGTCGTTATTGTCACAGTGGCGGAACCCTCAGTTTCGTCTATTGGTAGTTCGTATACAAATGATTCATCAGAGGTCTCTCAATCCTCTGCTAAACCTCAGTAGCCCATTGTCTCCGAGTTTCTCGACGGGGGACTGATTCTATCTCAGCTTCCCTTTGGAGGACTAGTTGAGTTCAATTGGCCCTTATCCAACGCTTGGCTTGGATTTGGAGTAGGGGAATATTTCCCTCCTCTTACATCGGGTTCACCCTTTATAGTTGTTGTTATTCCTCCTAGTCCTCGCCATCTGTTACAAGATCTAGTAGCAGGTTCATATCTAGGCTCATATATCCATTCTCCTAGTGAGGGAATCCCCACGTCTGGTGAATATTACCAGTTGTTCCCAGAAGACAACCCCGAGTTATCTGTCATGTCTTCGCCCGGTCCTTCGCTTCTAGCAAGGTATATATATCTAAGTCAGATTATGACTGTTGTCGCCTCTATGGGGATATCAAGTCATTCTACGAGGCCAGTTATTCCTTCATTGGGGATGTCTCCAAGTACACCCATCACGTCATCCCCTCAGGTCACTTCATTACCTATCAGGCCCACTGTCTCTGTGGCTGCATCTACACCCGTTGTTACCACTCAGTCCGTAAGGACTGCGTCGCTTCCCGAAGACGTCTATATAGCATCGGCTATGTCGGAGAACATTTCTCCTAAAGAGTATCGATTTTCGCTACAACAATCGAACCCCGAGGTTGGTGTTGAGCCCCAAAGATGTTTTTCTCTTTCACCACATTCTACTTCATTTTCTTTGTCCCTCATCAATTACAGGCTTAAATGATCAATAAGATTAATTAAATTTTCTTTAAGAATTTATATAATGACTAACTTGTTATATTTTCATGATTTTGTTGGTGTAGAAATTTTTTACTAAGACTCGGCTACAGAATATAGGCATTCCGTAGCCAGTCATCTGTTCTACAGCCATCCTCATGTTTACGTAGGTTCCAGGTGTCACTACAAAGAAAAAGGCATATGGGTGAAATCCACAACACTTCTCCATCATCTCTTGCTCCCCAAGAAGTCAAAGTTAAAGTCTCCAAGTGGTTATGCACGTAGAAGAGAAGCAATTTCCTATCAAAACACGGACTCTACAAATGTCCGCAGTAAAGCACAAGACTGTTAATAAGAGTTTTAATTTGATTATAAGTGGGAAAGACACTTATCCCTGTTTTTCTCAAAGATTATTTATGTAATTTCATTATAAGTATGACTCGGGAGACCAAGAAACTATTGGTTAGATTTTGTTTTGTTGCTAGATCTTTGAAGACCGTAAATATTCTGTTTTGAAGAATTTCTCCTTTAATAAAAGAAACATCATTTTATTGCACGAGCTGAGTCAATATTGAGTAGATTTGCGTGCTACTTCGGTGGTAGAGGGCCCCTGCTACCTGAGAAGCTTTGTTCATATGATTTAGATAAGTAACTTAGCCTCATTTCATTCCTAGTTCAATTGACATTTTGAACTTTGCGTTTTATATTCACTTGCATTGGATGCTACAGTTTAGTCTCGTTCTTATGTACTCTTCCAAAATATCACTAATGTTTAATGAGGTGTAACTGTAGTATTTTAGGAGTTAGTTTTACGTTCTTATGCTTAATTACATCAGTTGTTACAGCTAGTCATGATCTTATAAACTCTTCCAAAATATCACTAATTTCAGATGAGACATAGCTATGGTGTTTTAGAGCTTTGTTGTGTTTTGTTGAATTTTATGCTTTCATTCTCATTTACACAACATGTTGCAGCCAGTCCTGTTCTACAAAATATTCCAAAATACCACTAATTCCGAATAAGACAGAGCTGAGACATTTTAGTGATTAGTTGCATCTTTAGTCTAGTTGTAGTACTCCGAAGGTAGATGTCACTTTAGTTTAACTCTGTCACTATATTTCAAGTTTGATAATGGCACTCTAGTATAACTCTGTTCACTGTACTTTAAGTTAGATTAGTGATATTCTAGTTCAGTTCCAGTTCATTGTATTTCAAAGTTAGGCTAAAAGAATTCTAGTTTAGTTGTGATCACTGTGTTTCAAGTTTGATCAATTTTATTCTAGTTTAGTGTCATCCATTATTCCTTAAGTTGTGTTGACTGTAAAAATTAGACTTCACGGCCTTCATTATTTACAAACTAATTTTTTTCTAACTTTCTATTAATGTATCATCATATGAACAGGAATAAGTTAGTGATACCAGTTTAAGGCCTTGTTTGTTCTGCAATCCTTTGCAATTTCACAATTAAACCTTTCTTCCAAAAACTATTTTAGAAAATATCTAACTTTTGAATAAGGTTTAGTGGTGACAAGTTGAGCTGCAGAATGAATTGATCTTAGCATGACAAGTTAATTCAGAGTAGAAATCTTATTGTGTTACAAATAGTCTTTTTCCAATTGTGTTCCAATAAATTTCTAGCCATGGATGAGATTCTTTGTAATATTGTAAGATGATTGTGTACTTAGGAGAGCCTCATTTGTACTAAACTTGTCCTTTTATCAAACTATTCCAACATATTCCTAATGAATGAATTGGATGAGTTCATGCTATGAGTTATTGAGTTCATGATTGTGATTTATTTTCTTACTAAGAGTCATTATCAAGCTTTTCATTCCTGTTCTTTAGTGTCATAAAAAGTTTAGAATAGGTTTTTATTTGTTTTAGTGTAACCATCCATCTCTCTTTACCAACACTTAGTTATTTTCCTTTTTAACATAAAACCATAAAACCAAAAACATCGGAAAAAACACTAAACACAACGTAGTGAGAAACAAATACCTAGGCACATATAGTGCACCACACTTCAGCAGTTTACTGATCCTGGTTGATAATTTATGACCTCAATTTAGGAACACTAAGTTGAGCACAACAGTCGGTCCATCCTCCCAAGATCCCAATTGTCTGTATTTTTCACATTATGCACAAGATGGTACACCCATTTACATTTTTCCATATCAATACGATGAGCAGGGAAACCCTTTACGTTTACCCGCTCCAAAGGCTTATCTGTATGGTCAAGGTTTTCCGTCTAACCAGGCTGGGCAACCTTTCAACCCGCAAGGAAAACCCTTTCAAGGCCAACCTTTGGGCCAAATTGGTTATCTTTATGACCCGCAAGGACAGGCCTTACAAGGCCAACCTTCGGGCCAGAAAGGGTTGTTATACGGTTTGCAAGGACACTCTTACAACCCTTTAGGTAAACCTATGAAGCCTCATCCTGTGGTCCAACCAGGGCAACCTCAAGGACCCGCAGGTCAACCGGGGTACCAACCGGGGCCGTTGTACGGTTCTGGGGGGCAAGTCCAACCTTCTCAACCTATGGTGCAACCTCTGCAACCTCATTATCCTATTGGTCAGAATGTTGCACAGCCATGATCATCTTATGGTCTTGTTCCAGGTCAAACCGATTATCAGGCACAACTTGGCCCCATTCCACCACCAGGCCAACTAGCCCATCCGGTATAGCCTAGTGTTCCACATCAGCTAGGTCAACCTGTACAACCTGTGCAACCTGTTCACCCGAGTCAACCTGTTCAACCAGGGCAGCCCATTCAGCCAGGTCAACCTGTCCATCCAGGCCATCCTACACATCCTGTCAACCCTGCTCAACAGCCGATTTATTCGATGCGGCAACCGAATCAACCAGTGCGCCCTACTTATCAGGCTTAGCAGGGCCCCACCTATCAGCAGCCTGCTCAAGCCCAAGGCGATTAATATCCTCAAGGTCAATCTCAACTGACTTATAACTCGCCCCAAGGATCCAATTATTACCCGCAACAACCCGGCTATACCTATACTCAACAGCCGAATCCGCATACTGCTCAAATGGGGCTGACATATAATCAGGGTCAATACTCTGGTTATCAACCCCTGTACACTGGTTACCAGCAACCGTATCAGACTGGTTATACACCCTATACCCCCTATGGTCAGAATCCCTCGAGACAAAACTCATGGGGGCAAGGATACGCTCAAACAACATGGAGTATAGGTACAGGTCCTTATTGAGGGCCTGTCATGCCTTTCAATCCACAGTTGTCATTCTTGGCTACCTTGGAATTACTGGAAATTTCTAAATTAACCAATGATATGATTCTTCACAATCCTTATTGGCCTCCAGTTCCAACCAAGGTACCTAGCGACTGTCCTAAGTTTGAGGGTAAAGCTGGAGAAGACCCCCAAGCTCATGTAATGACCTATCATCTATGGTGTTCGTCCAATTCTTGGGTAGCTGATTCAATTCGTCTACGTCTCTTCTAGCACACTCTTACTGGTGTTGCCGCTAAGTAGTATATAGAATTACCCTATCGCATATTTCAATACCTTAATACGTTAGCTATGGCTTTTCTGACTCACTTCCAGTTACCGGTTCATTACGAAGCCAGGACGCATCTCTTGACTTCTTTGAAGAAGGATAAAGCCACCCACATATAAGATCATATTCATGAGTGGCGACGTTGTCGTAGACTGATCAAGTTTGATATACATGATCAGATACTAACTCATTGGTTCACCACTTCCTTCATCAGAAAAATCGCTCAACATATTTCTATGGGGGCATGTGTGACTGAAGAACAAGCCATCGCGCGTGTCCAGTACCTTGATCTGGTGTAATCTCAGTCTGGCACACTTTATGATATTTTGACTGATGCTCCATGGCCAGGAACCTCTAAAGAACCACCTACCCCAGCGGTGGATGGTGTTATTGGTTCCGTATCTCAAAATTCTCAGAAATCATCAAATGAGAAGTAGAAGTCCAATTCTTCCAATAATTCTGCTCTTCCCTCCCCTCCAGATTCTGGCAAGACTACGGAAGTCAACGCCATTTAGGCTAATCCTACGGAAAAAGCCTCCAAAGGAAAGAATAAGGGAAAAGGAAAATCCCAACCTGACGCCCCAAAATGAGAGTCTTTTAAACCTCGTACTGATGATGGTTCCCAACGTAAACCAAGGTACCCCTGCCTTATCTGTGAAGGAGACCATTATACTAAAGATTGTCCTCTACGATCTGAAATTAGTAAACTTCTCAAAGGCTCCAAAGGGACTCTGGTAGCTCTCAAAGAATCGTTCCCATCTCAGTAGACCTATATGGTTGAGAAACCTTCACCATCTGTACCATTTGGGTCCCAGGTCCTTATGATGAATGGTGCTGCACCTGTATTGATTGCTACTCATTCGAAGGATTATGCCGGATCGTGTCAGGCAGCTGGAAAGGAAGTTGTGGATGGCCCACCTCCCCCACCTGTCTCCAGTCCTTTGGAAATTGAGAAGCCCAGTGATGAACCTGTTGTGAGGCCACCTTCTAAAGGTGTTCTGCGAAGATCTTCCTACAATCCAAATTCCCATGCCGCTCAACACTACAGTATTGTTGAGGATTTGGCACAGGCGCCTTCTGCCATGTCTGCATTGGAAGTGCTTCAAAGTTTCCCATCGCAACAGAAAGCTCTGTTTTCTACAATTGGTGGAATTGATCCCGCCGATTCTAATATTCTCACCTTTGACCTAGAAAATTTTGTCCCCCGACTTCCACATCAAATTGCGCTTGTTATTCAAGTATGGATCAATGGCCTCAACATCCATAGAGCCATTGTGGATGAAGGTGCTTCCACCTATGTTATGTCATCCACCTGCTGGAATGCCATTGGCTCTCTAGCTCTTACATCATCTCCCAATGCCCTAGAGGCATTTGATGGTCAGGAATCAAAACCCCTGGGTGTTCTTGAGAGTTTTCTAATTACGTTACAGGGGAAGACAGTCAACGTAGAAGTAGAAGTGGTTAACACCAAGCTTAACTACAATCTTCTTCTCGGCCGTAGTTGGACTCACACCATGTTATGCGTGCCGTCCACCCTATTCCAGCTTATGAAGTTCACTCATGAGGGAAAAATTGTTACTGTGGATCAATTGTCTTTCTTCACCTCATCCTCTGAGAACAACGTTCCTTACGTGGATCAGATCCCCAATCCCCCTGACAGTGTAGGACCCCGTCTCTTCAAGGACCTTGTCCTCATGGGTATTATTCCCATGCCACCACCGCACGCTGTTCAAGTTAATATGGTCTCTAGGACCGATGACCCTTGGATCATCCCTTCACCTGAACAGGTGACCTCTTTTGGAGAATCGATGCTGTTAACTCCAGTTGAGATTAATTATTGTGAAATTGTCGCTGCATCTGATCCTCCTTCTGAACATGCTCCTTTGAGCATGGCTCTGGATATATATTCTCAATCCCCTTGGCTTGGCGATGCAGAATCGCCTGACCCTTTAAGAGAAGTTTTTCCTTCTGATGAAGCTATTATTGAAACCATGTCTCTTGAAGATCTGTTGTGGAGCGATGGAAATCATCGTTCCTCGTTCATGCCTGGCATGGGGGCAATGTCTGATTGTCTAAAGTGCTTTTCATCTCCGGTTCCCACTCCGCCTCTTCAAACATCGATATTGAATTATGAGGTATTTTCGGAGGGAAACATGAGTAACATCACTCAAACCATGCCGATCGACATCTCCGTCAAACTGGGGGTAGTCGAGAATATTCATGTGGGAGTGACTTGTTCTCATGAAGAGATACAAGTTTATACTGATATTTTTCACGAATTCAGAGATGTTTTTGCATGGTCCTATGAAGAGATGCCTGGGATTGATCCCAGCATAGTCATGCACGAGATTCCTACCTATCCGAGTGCAAAACCAGTGTGTCAATGCCTACACCCAGTGCATCCCCGGAAATCCACAGCTATTAAGGCAGAAGTTGAAAAAATTCTTAACGTGGGCTTTATCTATCCTATTCCCCTCACAGAATGGGTTTCAAATATTGTCCCTGTAGATAAGAAGCAGGGCACTATACTTGTCTGTGTTGATTACCGAGACATCAATCGGGCCTGTCCTAAGGACAATTACCCCACTCCCTTTATAGATCAAATTATTGATGAATGCACAGGGAGTGAGATTTATTCCCTTATGTATGGCTTCTCTGGGTACAATCAAATCAATATTTTACCTATTGATCAACACAAGACTGCCTTTATCTGTCTGTGGGGAACCTTCGCTTATAAAAAGCTCCCGTTCGGTTTAAAAAATGCTGGGGCCACCTTCCACCGTGCTATGTCTTATTCTTTCCATGACATACGCCATATTGTTCAGCCATATCTGGACGATTTGTCGGCCCATTCAGCTCGGCGTGAGGACCACCTCAAACACCTCCACCAGATTTTCCTCCGTTGTAGGTGCTACAATATTGGGCTCAATCCTCATAAGTGCATCTTCTACGTGTATTATGGTCGTATTTTGGGATTCATCGTCTCTAAAGAAGGAATTCACCTTGACCCTCTCAAGGTCGAGGCCATCATTAACCTCCCATCCCCTTCCTCGTTACATCAACTGCAGATTCTGCAGGGGAAAGCTAACTTCCTACGATGCTTCATTCTGAATTATGCGAAAGTGGCCAAGGGCTTTACGCGTCTTTTCAAACAGGACGTTCCATTCCATTGGCAGGATATTTCTCAACAATATTTTTATAAGCTTAAAATGTTGCTTGTTAATGCTCCACTAATACGTCCTCCTAACTATCATCATGATTTCACCCTTTATTTGGTCGTTGTGTTTAGCACGATAGCTATGGTTTTAGTACAAGATGATGATGATGGAAATGAACACATTGTTTATTATCTATCTTGGAATCTTCTCGACATGAGAACATGCTATGCTCATGTCGAGAACTTGGCACTTGCTGCGGTTCAGGTTGTCCAGCGATTCCGTCACTACATCCTGTTACATACCATAACCGTGGTTTCAGACTGCAACCCCATGACGTATATCTTGTCTCGACAATTGTTGGGGGGCAAGTACTCCAAATGGATTGTAATCCTTTAGGAGTTTGATTTAGATTTTACCACTGCTAAGTCAACGAAATCATTGGTTTTCGCTGATCTAATTTTCTCTCTCTCAACAGACTCCATTCCATTGAAATCCGAGGATCATATCTCGAATGACACGCTCTTTCTTATCAGCACTCGTGACCCATGGTACGGTGACATTATCATGTATCTTCAAACATCCACGTTCCAGTCTGAATTGACAAAGGATGCTCGACGTCATATTTGGCATCAATCTCAACCATACCGCATTGTAGGAGATACCCTATACCATGTCGGAGTTGATTCCGTGCTCTGCCAGTGCTTGAACCTGGAAGAGGCTGAAAAAGTCTTGAATGACTATCACAGTGGCGCCTGTGGTAGTCATATGTTCATATATGCCACCGCCCAAAATATTCTGCGTGCGGGTTACTTCTGGCCGTCTATATTCAAAGACTGTATCGTTGCAGTCCACAAATTTCATGCGTGCCAAGTCTTTCAGCACAAGATGTGTGCACCACCCATACCCTTGCATCTTGTCATTACCGCAGGCCCTTTTGTAAAATGGGGCGTAGATTTTATGACATGTAACCCTCACTCAGCCGGGGGGCATGCTTATATAATCATCGAAGTAGACTACTTTACTAAGTGGGCCGAAGCGATGCCTACATTAGCCGCTGACGGTAAGACAGCTACCCAGTTTCTTTTCAACCATGTTATTACATGTTTCAAAGTCCCTAAGGCCATTGTTACTGATCATGGCACCCATTTTCGAGATTACATGATGGCTGAGCTGACGTCAAAGTTGGGCTTACGCCATGATAGCTCAATGCCATACTACCCCCAAGCAAATGGCCAGGTTGAGGTTGTGAACAAGGTTTTGGTCACAATGCTTCAAAAAATGATTGGTATCCACAAATCCAACTGGCTTCTCCAATTGTTCTCAGCTCTCTGGGCTTATCGAACGTCTGTAAAGAGCGCAACTGGATTCACACCTTTTCAATTGGTGTATGGTTTGGAAGCGACTCTCCCAGTTGAATGCAAAATTCCTTCCCTGAAGTTGGCTATGGAACTATTGCCTGACACTTCTCCAGAGGAAGAACATCTCTTGTATTTGGAACGATTGGATGAAACCTTCCACTTAGCTGCCTTCGTTATTGACGTACAGAAAAAGTGGGTCAAAGCCCACTTCAATCAATTGGTTTCTCCACGTTCTTTCATTGAAGGAGACCTCATCCTCCTATATGACCAAGGACACGATAAAGTTGGAGCAGGAAAATTCCAGCCCAGGTGGCATGGGCCCTATATAGTTAAACGAGTATTAAAAAATGGGGCCTATGAGCTTATCGACTACGAAGGATTTCCCCTAGCACAGCCTAGGAATGGGATGTACCTCAAAAAATACTACGCTTGAGTCATTCTCATGTGGTGTGTGTGTACATGAGTGTTTTTCATTTTTGTGCATGTGTGGTGTGGTGTGCTTTGTAAGCGTCTTTCTGTTGATTGGGTCTTTCTGATTGTGTAGATTTCTATTACTCCTTTTGTTGGTTTCGCAGATGGTGCCTCCCGTAGTACCAGGAATCTGTCTTCGGCAGCCTGGGTAATATATTATCCTGCTGGTGATTTGCTTAATTTTCAAGGTTTTTGTCTAGGGCTTACCAAAAATAATGTCGTAGAATATAGTTCCGGTTTGGAATTATTAAAAGAGGTTGTTAACCTCGGTATTCATGCATTAATTGTGTATCTAGACTCACAGCCTGTAGTACTACAACTTAATGGTCATTATTCAGTTAGAAACCCATCCATTTTACGTCTGTATCTAAGTATTTGTTTACTAGAAATAAATTTTGATTACATTACATATCAACATATACCTAGACACATGAATGTGTTAACAGATGCAATAGCTAATTTGGTTTTAGATAGACATTTGCGTAACTTATAAAAAAAAAACATCATCACATGTAAAAATATCCATCCAGAAATAGATATATAGATATATATGTCGAATATTTTGCAGTTTGTGTACATCACATAAAACCAAAAAATATACATGTCTGTCTAATAATAGCCGGAGACAACATGTCTCTCAAAAATATGCATATAAAAAAGCCCTAGATAGCTAATCAGCGTGGTGCTCGTGGTAACATGTCACCGCGTGCACCAATTACCTCAGCAGTCGATGGAGGCGACTAGGCACCCCCACAGTGTGTCACTGGTAAGCCAATGGGACATCTGCCAGCCGTGCATAGTCTGAGATTCCCCAGGCAATGCCCTCTAAGTTTTGGATCAGCTCACTCCCTTCGTCACCCTCAACTTGAGGGTCATATGCGAGAGGGGTCCTCTGTGTGATGGGCGACATGCCTGCGGGCCTCTATGGGCCAACATCTACATACACATAGAACTATTATTACATAAAAAATCAAAAGAGTCATACCCAACTCCTCATCCCAGTCCTCCCCCTTTGGAAGTGGGAGATTGGGGTCTCCCGTGAATTCAATTCCTGCGTAGGGCCAATATTCAACCACAATCATCTGATGTTGTAACCATACAAAAAAATTAGGCCTCCACGACATCTGCTGGCCCCCTCCTGACTTGGGCATAAGTGCTGCCCATTGAGCCATTCTCGGCTCCCTCAATGTCGGCTCGGCGACTATCACCCCTTGGCCCTGGAAAATTGGTAATCATTCCAGAATGAATGACACCAGAATGGAACCATACCCAAACTGTTTCAGTTTGGCCTTCTTGCACTTTTTTAGCTACCGTTTGATGTTTGTTGTCATGACAGTGGCCTAATCAAAAAGTGTAGGATTCATGCATTCGAAAGCTAGTAGGAGCTGCGCCTTGGTTGCCTCATGTAGGGCCAACTATCCTGTAGCCTGCATAATGGTGTGAAGCACCACCCAGAGTGCTAGATCACAGAAAGTGTGGATGTCTACTTTCCCACTGCTCGATCCTGTTTGTGCCCCTAGGCACACTCTCGCCATTACCATATCCATTTTCTCCCCAGAAGGTCTACTGCTTGTCATGATTGGCACTAGGCCTCTGCGCGACAGTCTGGTTATGAAATAAACATCAAAGAATTAATGTGCTAATACTTAGTCTCGGAGTTTGAACACTTCTTCATTCTCATCCCATATGCTAACCAAATACTGCAATAGCTCAGGTTGAGCTCTCAAACATGGTGTGAGGAAAAATTTCTTGAGACCACAGTCTCGGAGGGCATTCATGAAAGCTTCATTTCCCATGGCCATTTCGTCCTCTGCCCCATGTTCCCTCTCCTTCCACTCAATCACCAATGTGGCTGGATATCTGCACCAAAATGGTCAAAAATAACTTATTATATCTCTACACCACTTAAAAATTCATTTGAGTGGCTCACATTTTGGTTAATTAACGCGGAAAATTGAGTTGCGCCATTGGCGCGACCCCTTTGCAGAAAGGAGCCAATTGGTGTGGGTCCGTGCCCAATAACCGCGCCAATTAGCGGAGCCCTAGATTTGCAAAAGGTTTCCCCAGAGGTCAAATACACAATGGAAATTTACAAAAAAATGTATCAAAACAAAGTTAAGGGGAATGCCTCTTACCTAGAATGAATGAGAATCTGAATGATGTACTAGATTGGTCACAATCATCGCCGCAAGTTCGCACAACAAAAGCTCATTGTTGCTCTCCAAATGAGGTAAAAAGTAAAAGTAAATATGTTTTTATCATTTGTGGCATATTTATAACTTTTGAAGTCAAAATTAGGTTTTGAAAGTCATTTTTCTCAATATTTTAATATTTTTTGTCGAAAAATGGATTTTACACTTACTTTTATGTGCAGCAACAGGTTTTTACGCAGCTTGGACGGTGATACGAGTTGTATTTTATACTTTTTTGGACACGGTAAAAACACGAAAAAGTCATTTTGGAGTCATATTTCAGCTCCTTTCTGACTCTCTAAACATGAAAAGATTGCCGAATCCCTTGTCATTTTGATCTCGTTAAAGTGGCTGTGAAACGACATCTACCTAGCATACGTTTACGGGCTAGGATAGATTAGTTACGAAAAAGGAATACCCTAGCCTATTGCGACTAGGAGGTTTTCTCAAACATTATTTTCTAACTTTTCGGATATGAGGAACTATTCATGAAAACATACTACTGGAGTTTACTTTTCTGATGTCTTTTCAAACTCTCTAAATATGAAAAGACGTCGATTTCTTCCTTTTTCAGACTCGTTAAACCCTGATGACATCGGATCTAGTCGTAATGACGGTATTCGAGTTTCTCCTTCCCAGGGCTCGTTAAATGTACTAGGATGGATTCGTCCGAAGGAAAAACTTATATTACAAGCATATGTTATCCCCTTCAAGCTTGTCTTCAAAAATAATTTGGGTACTCACCGAAAATGGTGGGGAAAAATGGAACCAGTATCGTCGTCGTGTCGGCAGTATTTCGCTCTTGAACATGGCACTTGTCGGCATTCGTGTCGAGTTGGGGACATCTCATCCTATTATCTGTTTGCCTCCATGGGTTTGGGTAATCCCTTTTGACCTCTCATCTTCTCTTTGCCTCGTCATCATGACCTCTAATATTTTGATGTCAAATACTGCCAAATCCACTATCGTGCCACCGATATGTTCAAGAGAGGTTGACCTCTACAAGTTTCAACCTTCCTCTGATTCTCATCTGATCTTGACTCACAACATTATTTTCCTCTGTCTGACATCGATGATTTGGGAAACAGTATGGCCCACCTTCGATCAAGGTCACTTCCTGTCGACTTCAACTCATTATCCAGGAAGCTGATCTAGAGACTCCCTTTCAGTACCTTGGAGCCTGCATGCCTCAATGACAGGTTCTTCGCATTCGACGTAAGGTTTTCATCATTGACCTTCGATCGAATGATTCTGTGGATGTTTGATGCCAGCTCACTGATTCACATGCCGTGAATTGTACCTATAGTACCTTGAGGGCCATTTTTATTATTGCTGGTTCCTCTCGCGTGTGTTAGCAGCTTTCATCATTGGCTGGTAATCAGATGATGTTCTTGCATGTTCGACTTCAGCTCACTTATTCACATGCTTGAAATTGCACTCTGTCTGGGTCAAGATGGAGTGCAAGACCCTAGATTTTGTCTATTAGAATATAGGCTGCGATTTTGTGGATTATTATGATTGGTTACATGACTCATTCATTGGATGGCTGCGACCATATCTGAGTCTATTTATTAATCCTCACTGGATGGCTGCATCCATGCCTTGGATATTGATTATTGTATGCTCTGTTACAGATGGCTGTGTCCATACCACATATCTATCATGTATTTGACATATTAGTTGTACTTGTCTACGCAGGTTTTCCGATGGTATTGTTTTTAGTTGGGAACATTCTCGTAAATAATTTCACCCCTCTCTCTCTCTCAGGCCTCATGCTTTAGGGGGCATCTGTTACAAAGTAATTTGTCACCATCCCTGCAATTCATTTTCCTACACATTAGAGGGCTTATTCCGTGACCTGTTGTGACATGACCTAAAACCATTTTCATGGCATCCCCCTTGACAAGGAAAATCATTCCCCTGAAGACAATTTCTTGTGAAAATCCCTAAAAATAGCCTTTTTAGCCTTGGCATGACTAACCAGTTCAGCCCTCGCGCCAATGGGGGAAATCCACTAAAGAGGGCACGCCAACTGGTGCTCTGTCCCAGTGTATCACCCACGTTAGGCTTAATAAAGAGTTTTTTTTAAAAATAAATGACGGAAGTTTGATTCCAATAAACTTCTAAAATAGTCTCTAAATTGAGTTGGGAGGTTTGGCTACGGATATCCATGTAGGGTAAGTGGTTTTCCACCTATCATGGAAGCTTCCTTGAGGATAGGGCCAATCCTACCATTGTAAGGATCCCAACTCCCCTTCCACCATCTATATAAGCTTGTCATTTTCCCTTTGCAAGCTAGCCTGAATAGAGCTGAATCAATTGCAAGGAGATTATCGTCAGACAACCGAAGAGAGAGAGACTTGTCCTTTTCCTGATGAGCTTTACCAAGACGTACTCCTCTGTCGACCCACTGAATTAAGATCCAGCATCAAAGCTGAGGTTGTATATTTCTTTGTTTTGATTAATAATAAACGACTTCGATTATGGTTCCACTCAGATGTTAATGTTTTATGTTATGAATTGTATCTTCTCTGACTGATACATAATTGCATGCAGGTTGTTTCTTCTTGTACATGCAGGTGTTCGATCGCATTAAGTGGGAGAATTATGATCTGCCAAAGCAAGGGACGGAAGAGCCATATTCTCCACAAACAACGACAGCGTAGGACTTAAGGTAGACCTCTTGTCGCATCTTTGTCTTTTGAAATTAGGTACTTGCGTCTTAGCATGACTCGGTTGTTTCTAAACCTGATCTGGGCTAGTAGGGATCGCCTCTGTCCGCAGAGGGGATTTACCTCTACCTCCCCAAAAATTAGGTTAACAGTAAAGTTAAGGTTAAGGTTAAGGTTATGGTTAAATTTAGGTTAAAGTAAGGTTAAGTTTAAGGTCAAGGTTAAGGTTAAGGTTAGGTTAAGGTTAAGGTTAAGGGTAAAGTTAAGATTAAGGTTAATGTTAAGGGTAAGGTTAAGGTCAATGCTAAGGTTACGTTAAGGGTAAAGTTAAGGTTAAGGTTACGTTAAGGGTTTGGTCAAGGTTAAGGTTAGGTTAAGGTTAAGGTTAGGGTTAGGTTATAGTTAACGTCAAGGTTAGGTTAAGGTTAAGGTTAGGTAAAGGTTAAGGTTAAGGTCATTGTTAAGGGTAAGTTCAAGGTAAGGTTAAGGTTAAGGTTAAGGGTTAGGTTAAGGTTAAGGTTACGTTAAGGGTTAAGTTAAGGTTAGGGTTAGGTTAAGGTTAAGGTAAAGGTTAGGTTAAGGGTTAACTTAAGGTTAGGGTTAGGTTAAGGTTAAGGTTAAGGTTATGGTTACGCTAAGGTTAAGGTTAAGGTTAAGGTTACGGTTAGGTTAAGGTTAATATTAGGTTAAGGTTAAGGTTAAGGTTAATGTTAAGGGTAAAGTTAAGGTTTGGTTAGAATAGGTTAAGGTTAAGGTTAGGTTAAGGGTAAAGTTAAGGTTAAGGCTAGGTTAAGGTTAAGGTTAAGGTTATGTTTAGTCTAAGTTTAAGGTTAAGGTTAAGGTTGAGGTTAGGTTAAGGTTAAGATTAGGTTAAGGTTAAGATTAGGCTTAAGCTTAAGCATAATGTTAAAGGTTTTTTCAAGGTTAGGGTTAGGTTAAGGTTAACATTAAGGTTTTGATCAAGGTTAGGGATAGGTTATAGTTAAGGTCAAGGTTAAGGTTAAGGGTAAGGTTATAGTTAGGTAAAGGTTAAGGTTAGGTTAAGGTTAAGATATGGTTAAGGTTAAGGGTTTGGTGAAGGTTAGGATTAGGTTATAGTTAAGGTTAAGGTTAAGAGTAGGTTAAGGTAACATTAAGGTCAAGGTTAAGGGTAAGGTTAAGGTTAGGTTAAGGTTAATATTAAGGGTTTGGTTGAGGTTAAGGTTAAGGTCAAGGTTAGTTTATAGATAAGGTCAAGGTTAAGGTTAGGTTATATTTAACCTTAAGGTTGAGGTTAAGACTCGTAACCTTAACCTTCACCCTTAACCTTAACCTAAGTTTAACCTTAACCTTAACCTTCCCCTAACCCTAACATTAACCTTAACCTGAACCTTAACCCTAACCTTAACCTTGACTTTATCCTTAACCTTAACCTTAACCTGACTAAACCTGTAACCTTAACCTTGACCATAACCTAACCTTAACCTTGACCTTATCTATAACCTAAACCTAACCTTAACCATAACCTGAACCTTAACCTTCCCATAACCATCACCTTAACCTTATCCTTAAGCTTACCAAGGTTAGGGTTAGGTTATAGTTAAGGTCAAGGTTAGGTTAAGGTTAAGGTTAGGTAAAGGTTAAGGTTAAGGTTAAGGTTAGGGTAATGGTTAAGTTTAGGTAGAGGTTACGGGTTTAGTCAAGCTAAGGTTAAGGTTACGGTTAAATTTATGGTTAAGGTTAAGTTAACCTTAACTCTTAACCTTACCCTAACCTTAACCTTAACCTAACCTTAACCTTAAATTTACCCTTAACATAACCTTAACCTTAAATTTACCCTGAAACTCACCCGGTATGGGGTAAGGTCAAGGTTAAGGTTAAAGTTATGGTTATGGGAAGATTAACGTTAAGGTTAAGATTAGGTTAAGGTTAAGGTTAGGTAAAGGTTACGGGTTTATTCAGGTTAAGGTTAAGGTTACAGTTAAGGTTAAGGTTAAGTTAACATTAACCCTTAACCTTAACCTAACCTTACCCTAACTTTAAACTTAACCTTAACCTAACCTTAACCTTAACTTTACCCTTAACATAACCTTAAACTTAACTTTACCCTTAACCTTAACCTAACCCTAACCTTGACCAAACCCTTAACCGTAACATTAACATGACTAATCCCGTAACCTTAACCTTAGCCTTACCCTTAACCTTAACCTTACCCTTAACCTTAACCCTAACATTGACCAAAACCTTAACCTTAACCTTAACCTTAACCTTAGGTTAAGGTTAGGTTATGGTTAAGGTTAAGGTTATGGGAAGGTTAAGGTTAAGATAAGGTTAAGGTTAAGGTTAGGTTAGGCTAAGGTTAAGGTTATGTTAAGGGTTTGGCCATGGTCAAGGTTAATATTAGGTTAAGGGTAAGGTTAAGGTTATGGGTAAAGTTAAGGTTAAGGTTAGGTTAAGGTTAGGGTAAGGTTAAGGTTAAGGTTAGGTTAAGTTTAAGGTTAAGGTTAACATTAATATTAGGGGAAGGTTAAGGTTAAATTTAGGTTAAGGTAAAGGTTATGGGAAGGTTAGGTTAAGGTTAAGGTAAAGGTAAGGTTAAGGTTAAGGTCAAGGTTAGGTTAACCTTGACTTTACCCTTAACGTAACCTTAACCTTAACTATAACCTAACCCTAACTTGGACCTTAACTTTACCCTTAACATTAACCTTAGCCTTAACTATAACCTAACCCTAACCTTGCCCTAACCATAATTGTAACCTTAACCTTGAACTTGACATTAACCTTAACCTTAACCTAACTCGTAACCTTAACCTTAACTTTACCCTGAACCTAACCTTAAACTTAACCTTACCCTTAACCTTATCTTAACCTACAACTTAACCTTACCCAATAACTTCACCTTAACCTTAAATTTACCCTTAACCTTGACTTTAACATTCACCTTAACCTTAACCCTTACTTTACCCTTAACCTAACCTTAACCTTAACTTTAACTTGACTAAACCCGTAACCTTAGCCTTAACCTAACCTTAACTGTAACCTTAACCTTAACCTTAACCTTAACTATAACCTAACCTTAAACATGACCTTAACTATAACCTAATCCTCACCATGACCAAACCTTTAACATTAACCTTAACATTGACCTTAACCTTAACCTTAACCTTACCCTTACCCTTAACTTTAACTTTAAACTTGACCTTAACTATAACCTAACCCTAACCTTAACCTAAACTTAACCTTGACCAAAACCTTAACGTAACCTTAACCTTGACATTACCCTTAACGTAACCTTAACCTTGACCTTGATGTTACCCTCAACATAAACCTTAAACTTACACTTAAGCTGACTAAACACGTAACCTTAACCTTAACCTTAACCTTACCCTTACCTTTAACCTTAACCTTGACCTTAACTATAACCTATTCCTAACCTTAACCAAACCTTAACCTTAGCCTTACCCTTAACGTAACCTTAACTTTGACTTTACCCTTAACCTTACCCTAACCTTAACCTTACCCTAAGGTCAAGGTTACGGTTAGGTTATAGTTAAACATAAGGTTATAGTGAAGGTTAAGACTTGTAACCTTAACCAGGGTTAAAGGGGTAACCTTACCCTTACCCTTAACCTTAACCTAACCTTAACCTTAACCTTATCCTTATCTTATCCTTAACCTAACCTTAACCTTAACCCTAACCTTAAGGTTAAAGTTATGGGTAAGGTTAGGTTAAGGTTAGGGTTAGGTTATAGTTAAGGTTAAGGTTAAGGTTACGTTAAGGTTAATGTTAAGGTTAAGGTTAAGGTTAAGGTTAGGGTTAGGGTAAAGGTTAATATTAGGTTAGGTTAAGGGTAAAGTTAAGGTTAAGGTTAAGATTAGGTTAGGTTAAGGGTAAAGTTAAGGTTAAGGTTAGGGTCAAGGCTAGGGGAAGGTTAAGGTTAAGTTTATGTTAAGGTGAGGGTTATGTTATAGTTAAGGTTAAGGTTAGGTTAAGGGTGAGATAAGTTTAAGGTTAAGGTTAAGGTTAGGTTAAATTCAAGGTTAAGATTAAGGTTAAGGTTAAGTTCAAGGTCAAGGTTAAGGGTAAAGTTACGGTCAAGGTTAGGGTTAGGTTATATTTAAGGCTAAATTTAAGTTAAGGGTAAATTCAAGGTTAAGGTTAAGGTGAAGGTTAAGGGTAAGGTTAAGGTTAAGGGTGACGGTTTTAGTCAGTTTAAGGTTAAGGTGAAGGTTAAGGTTAAGGTTAAGGTTAAGGCTAAGGGTTTGGTTAAGGTTATGTAAAGGTTAAGGGTTTGGTCAAGGGTAGGGTTAGGGGTAAGGTTAGGGTAAAGTTAGGGTTAAGGTTAGGGAAGGTTAAGGTTAAAGTTAGGTTAAGGCAAGGTTTAGGTTAAGGTAAGGTAAATGTTAAGGTTCCGGGTTTAGTCAGGTTAAGGTTATGGTTAAGGGTTTGGTATGTGTTAGGGTTAGGTTATATTTAAGTTTAAGGTTAGGTTAATGGTAAAGTTAAGGTTAAGGGTTTGGTAAAGGCTAGGGTTAGGTTAGAGTTAAGGTTAAGGTTAGGGTTAAGGTTAGGTTAAATGTTAAGGTTAAGAATTTGGTCAAGGTTAGGGTTATGCTTATGGTTATGGTTAAGGTTAAGGTTAAGGTTAAGGTTAAGTTTAAGGGGGTAAGTTAAAGTTAAGGGTTAAGTTTAAGGTTAAGGTTAGGGTTAAGGTTAGGGGAAGGTTAAGGTTAAGGTTAATGTAGAAATTTGAATAACTGATATGTTATTCACTGATATTCTCCTTATCACACACTATTTTAACTTCATGCACAATAGAGAATCTCTTCTACCATTGATCATTAATTGCGGAAATAAAAAAAATCGCATGCGCACATTAAAACCATAAATAATCACACATATGAACACAATATTTCATGGGAAATATTAAAGCTAAAAACCCCAAACTATCTGTATATTATATGTCATAGAGATCATGTAACAATCATTGTACAAAGCTCCTCACAAGCTCTCAGCACAACCTTGAATTTCTACACACTAATCAAGCTAGATCTAGCAAAACACATGCTCCAATCTCTGCCACCTAATAGCCAGCCTCTATTGCATAATCAATTTTGAAGAATGGCTCATAAATAACTTTAAACCACCTGGATTGCACTGCGCAATCCTCATTGGCTTCTCCAATCACTGGTTGTTTCAAATATGCAACAGTATAGTCACAACTGATAGTTAACCTGCTCTTTCACCTATCTCTTCACTGGTATCCACTGAAACTGTCCATGCACTGAAGTTAACTGATGTATTCTTTAGTTGATTAATGAGTTTATAATTAGTTAATTAATTAATAATTAATTCACACCACTCTTCACTAGTGTATTAATCAGTTAGACTAAATACAACTAGCTCAACTATGTGTAGATTAGTTAAACTGAACACAACTCCATTAACTCCTCAATCAACTCCACCAAACTCTCTCACATGATTTATAACTGAATTATCCATGCAATAGCTCCACTTAACCCTCAGGAATAGGGTAATTCCTTCTGTCAGCTCCTGTGCCACATCTGTGCACTTAACTAAAGTGCTCCAAGAGAATAAGATAATGTTTGTAGTCCAAATATTATTAAGAGCTAATAATATTCGACATATCTATTTTTAGATTGGAAATCTAGAAATAGAATCCACCCAATATGTATAAAAATAGAAGTCCATCTATTTTTTCCAACTTGACCAACCATCCATAAATAGCATCCTGCAACTCATAGAACGTGATCCATATGTCTAAAAATATACATAGTCTAAAAATAGACTTTGCGCCAAAAATAGCCTGTGGGCCCACTTAGTGAAGGTGATTTCTTTCCACTAAGCTCATAATCTTGTTGCAATCTCAACACTCCCTCTCAACAAGATAAGGATTATTTTCCACCCCTATCCTGCCTCTGTGCTATTCGAATTTGCTCCTGGTGAGTGCCTTCGTCAAGATATCATCATCCTGATCTTCTGCTGCACACAATCTCTGATATGATGATACTGGATGTCAATGTGTTTAGATCTATCATGAAATACTAGATTAACTGAGAGTTTAATGAAACTTTTATTATCACAATAAATCATAGTAGGATCTAAGTGTGAACCGAACAAGCCGACCATGATCTTCCTCATCCATATAGCCTCGCATGCAGCCAAACTTGTTGCCATATACTCGACCTCTGCTGAACTAAGTGCCACGGATCTTTGCTTCATGCTGTACCAAGAAACTGTTGTCGACCCGATACTAAAAATCCCTCCATATGTGCTCTTTCTATCCATTGGGCTCCCTGCCCAATCTGCTTCCGTGAAGCGACATTGCTTCACCTCATCTGACTATCTGTACCATAATCCATATCCCGATGTGGCTCTGAGATATCTCAATACATGCTTTCTTGCCTTCTAATAGAGCTTGGTAGGCTTAACCATAGCTTGTGAAAGCTGGTGAACAGCATAGCATATGTCGAGTCATGTATTGATCAGATACATGAGCGACCCCACCAACTGTCGATAAACAGTGGCATCCACTACCTCCGCTGAAGTAGCATCCTCCTTCCTCCATCCACCAGGAAGAGGAGTATCAACAGGCTTGTAGCCATGCATGTTGAACTTCTCCAGTATCTCCCGGGTATACTTTCCTTGGGAAACAAATAGTCCATCACTGCGCTGCAAAATTTCCAATCCCAGGAAATAATGAGGGAGGCCCAAGTCCTTCATCTCAAACTCCTTTACAAGATCAACCTTGCATGATTGTATCAACAGTTTATCACCTATCAAAATCAAATCATCTACATAAAGTACAATGATCAGCAACTTACCCTCCACCACAATCTGGTATAGGTTAGGATTCGCCTCACTCTTGGAGAATCCAAGTCCGGTGAAATAACTGTGTATCTGTGTGTACCAAGCACAAGGTGCTTGTTTCAACCCATACAACACTCTCTTGAGCCTGCACACATGCGACCTGCTGCTAAAGATATTGAAACCTTCGAGCTTCTCTATGTACACCTCCTCCTCAATCACCCCATTGAGGAACGTAGTCTTCACATCCATCTGATGAATGTGCCACCCCATCTGTACTGAGAGAGAAAGAATCATCTGTATGGAAGAATACCTTGCGACAGGTGCAAAGGTTTCCTCATAATCGATCCCCTCAATCTGTGAGAAGCCTCAGGAAAAAAAAAATTCCTTGTACTTCTCCACACTCCAGTCATCTGCTTGCTTCACTTTGTAGATCCATCTCAAACCCACCACTGATTTCCCTTCCAGCCTTGGGATAATCTCCCATGCATTGTTTTTGACAATCGAATCATACTTTTCCACCATGGCATCTACCCATGCGGAATCCTCCACAGCTTCCTCGAAAGAGGATGGCTCCGTCATGATACACTTTCTCATAAGAGCCATGTATCCAGTATACCGGTCAGGTGATTGTATTTGTCAGCTTCTGTAGTGCGCTTCTGCCTTCTAATGGTTGGCATTGCATGAGTGGTCTCTTCCACTCCATGAACCTCCTATTGTGGCTGATCCACATCTAGAGACGCATCCTTAGGAACTAATAGCTCCTCATCTGCATGCAAGTGTGGCTCCCTCTCAAGTGAACACTTCATGGCTTTCTCCTCATGAAATTTGATATCCCGTCGCACAATAGTCTTGCGAATGTCTGGAAAATACACACGATAGTTGTGGGGTGTATCAGTGTACCCCACAAATATCCCAACCTCTGCAGTCGGCTCCAGCTTCTTCCTGGCATCCTTCGTCACATGAATGTAAACAGGTGAACCAAAAATCCTCAAATGGGAAATATCAAGCTTCTTACCAGAAAACGCCTCCTTGGGTGTACTCATGCCAAGTATCCTGTGAGGACAACGGTTCTGCACATATACTGCAGTATTGCATGCCTCAGCCCACAAGTGTATGGGAAGGCCCTGATCATGCAACATCTCCCGTGCAGCACCCACGATCGTTCTGTTCTTCCGCTCAGCAACCCCATTCTGCTGTGGGTTATGAGGTGCTATGAGCTCTCTTCAAATTCCTTCTGCATTGCAAAAGTCCTTGAATTCGCCAGAGATGAATTCACCACCATTGTCGCTCCTAAGAGCCTTCACCTGCTTCCCCGATTCTTTCTCAACCAGTGCCTTGAACTCACATAACTTTGAGTATGTCTCGCTCTTCTTCTGCATGAAGAAGATCCAACACTTACGAGAAAAATCATCAAAAAATATCACATAGTACCTGTGCTTTGCTGTCGAAGCTACTAAGAAAGGTCCACACACGTCTGTGTGAATTCTCTCAAGGATCGTCGTGGCGCAACTATCCTTCTCGTGAAAGGTGGCTTTCACAAATTTTCCCAAAGTACATCCCTTGCACTGATCTGACTGTGCAAGTGTACCTTTGGGAAGCCCGGTAGAAATCTGCTACAAAATTTTCAAAGCTCCATGGTGAAGGTGGCCCAATCTCCTGTGCCACAGCTCGCCATCATCCCGGCTCACCACTCCTTCTGCCTTGCCTGCCATTGCTGCGCAGCCATCTACCTGCAATTGATAAAGGTTCTTAACTCAAACCCCTATCCTCCGGGTCTCACTAGTTGCCTTACTGCACAGGAAAGCCTTTCCCTCGCTAAAGACAACATCATATCCCTTGTCTTCTAACATCGCCACAGAGATAAGATTCTTCTTCAATCCTGGAACATGCATCACTTCCTTCAATACGAAGGGTTTACCAGACTCCCTCTCAAAGGAAATGGTACTGATACTGGTTGCATTGTATCTACCATCATCGCCCATCTCGATGTGCACTCCAAGATCTTTCTCATCCAGATCAGTAAACAAATATTTGTCTCCGGTCATATGAAAAGACGCACCACTGTCAAGAAACCACACTGAACCCATCATACTTGAGACCAAGCATGCGATCAGTGAAAAATCCAACTCAAACTGCGAGGCTAAGGCCTCTCCAGCTGCAGATCCAGCAGCCTGCTTATTTTTCTTCTTCTGTGGACAATTAGTGGTGTAATGTCCGTGTTGGTGACAGTGAAAGCACTTCACCTTGGACATGTCCTGCTTCTTGCCTTTCGCACCGGATTGAGAAGAATTCTTCTTGCTCTTCCCCTTCCTTGCTTTTGCAGCCAAAGCACAATTTTATTCATCAGAGTTCTTTGATGAATATTCGTCCCTGGTACTCCGCCTTATCTCCTCTTGCACAAGATCCGACCAAAGTCGCTCCCATCCTAGCAATTTCTCCCAACCATTGACAGAGTCCTGATAGGAATTCCAACTCTTTGGAAGCCCAAGGAGAGCCAAGCTCACCAATTCCTCATCATCAATAGTAACCCCCACACTTCCCAACTCATCCCTGCATTGGATGAACTTCGTGAGGTACTTGGGCATACTGTCGCCTTTCTCCATTTTTATGTTCCTGAGTTTATCCTTGAGCACCAACTTCCTCTGGTCGCTCTTGCTTTGAAATAAATCTGTCAAAGCTTTGCACATCAAGAATGGAGAATCCTTACCATGAAGGCTGGACACTATGTGATCCTTCACACCCTCCAATACAATCCTTCGACACTTTGTTGTCTTCTTTTTCCATGCGTCAAGTACGATAGCATCGCTAGAAGTAGGTTTTGGAATTTCTGCATCTATGAACTCCTTCAACCCATTGTCATCCAGAAACACCTCCATCCTATCCTTCCATGAAATATAATTTGATCTGCCCTCAAGGGCATACTCCAATCGCAATCCATTGAAAGACATCTCAACTTCGACACCAAGAAAACACTACTGCAAATTCGAATTCCACCAGCTCAAAACTCAACCGCTTCAATGTTCTGCAATTGCTCCAATGATCAATATCGCTCTGATACCATGTAGAAATTTGAATAACTGATATGTTATCCACCGAGATTCTCCTAATCACACACTATTTTAACTTCATGCACAATACAAAATCTCTTCTACCATTGATCATTAATTGCGGAAATAAAAACAATCGCATGCGCACATTAAAACCATAAACAATCACACATATGAACACAGTATTTCATGGGAAAGCTTAAAGCTGAAAACCCCAACTATCTGTATATTATGTGTCATAGAGATCATGTAAAAATCATTATACAAAGCTCCTCACAAGCTCTCAGTACAATCTCCAATTGCTACACACTAATCAAGCTAGATCTAACAAAACACATGCTCCAATCTCCGCCACCTGATAGCCAACCTCTATTACGTAATCAATGCTGAAGAATGGCTCATAAATAACTTCGAACCACCTGGCTTGTACTGCGCAATCCTCATTGGCTTCTCCAATCACTGGTTGTTGCAAATCATGCAACAGTATAGTCACAACTGATAGTCACACTGCTCTTTCACCTATCTCTTCACTAGTCTCCACTGAAACTGTCCATGCACTGAAGTTAACTGATGTATTCTTTAGTTGATTAATGAGTTTATAATTATTGAATTAATTAATAATTAATTCACACCACTCTTCACTAGTGTATTAATCATTTAGACTAAATAAAACTAGTTCAACTATGTTTAGATTAGTTAAACTGAACACAACTCCATTAACTCCTCAATCAACTCCACCAAACTCTCTCACATGAGTTCTAACTGAAGTATCCATGCAATAGCTCCACTTAACCCTCAGGAATAGCGTAATTCCTTCTATCATCTCCTGTGCCACATCTGTGCACTTAACTGAAGTGCTCCAAGAGAATAAGATAATGTTTATAGTCCAAATATTATTAAGAGCTAATAATATTCGACATATCTATTTTTAGACTGGCAATCTAAAAATAGATTCCGCCCAATATGTCTAAAAATATAAGTCCATCTATTTTTTCCAACTTGACCAACAATCCATAAATAGCATCCTGCAACTCATAGAACATGATCCATATGTCTAAAAATAGACTTTGCGTCAAAAATAGCCTGCGAGCCCACTTAGTGAAGGCGACTTCTTTCCACTAAGCTCATCATATTATTTCAATCTCAACAGTTAAGGTTAAGGTTAAGGTTAAGGGTTTGGTCAAGGTTGGGTTTAGGTTATAGTTAATTTTAAGGTTAAGGTTAAGGTTACGGGTTTAATCAGGTTAAGGTTAAGGTTAAGGGTTTGCTAAAGGTTAAGGTTAAGGTTAAGAGTTTGGTCAATGTTAAGGTTAGATTATATTTAAGGTTAAGGTTAAGGTTAAGGTTAAGGTATTGGTCAAGGTTAGGGTTAGGTTACAGTGAGGGTTAAGGTTAAGTTAAGGGTAAAGTCAAGGTTAGGGTTAAAATTAAGGTTAGGGTTAAGGGTAAGCTCAAGGTTAAGGTTACGGGTCTCAACCTTAACCTTCACTATAACCTAACATTAACCTTAACTTTAACATTAACTTTAACTATAACCTAACCTAACCTTAACCTTAACTATAACCTAACCCTAACCTTGACTAAAACCATAACCTTAACCTTAACCTTAACCTTAAATTTAACCTTAACCTTAACCTTAACTTTAACCTAACCTTAACCTTAACCTTAACCTTAAAATTAACTATAACCTAACCCAAACCTTACCCGATCCACAACCTTAAATATAACCTAACCCTAACCATAACCATACCCTTAACCTAACCATAACCTTTACCTTGACCTTGACTTTAATGTTAAGGTTAAGGTTACATTAAGGGTAAAGTTAATGTTAAGGTTATGCGAAGGTTAAGGTTAATATAAGGTTAAGGTTAAGGTTAGGCTAGGCAAATGTTAAGGTTAGGTTAAGGGTTTGGTCAAGGTCAAGGTTAAGGTTAGGTTAAGGGTAAAGTTAAGGTTATGGGTAAATTTAAGGTTAAGGTTAGGGTGAGGTTAGGGTAAGGTTAAGGTTAGGTTAAGGTTAAGGTTAAGGTTAAGGTTAGGGTAAGGTTAAGGTTAAAGTCAGGAAATGGTAAAGGTTATGGGAAGGTTAGGTTAAGGTTAAGGTAAAGGTAAGGTTAAGGTTAAGGTCAAGGTTAGGTTAACCTTGACTTTACCCTTAACCTAACCTTAACCTTAACTATAAACTAACCCTAACCTGGACCTTAACTTTACCCTTAACCTTATCTATAACCTAACCTAACCTTACCCTAACCATAATTGTAACCTTAACCTTATGTTAACCTTGACCTTGACTTTGACCTTAACCTTAACCTTACCCGTAACCTTAACCTTAACTTTACCATTAACCTAACCTTAACCTTAACCTTACCCTTAACCTTATCTTAACCTTAAACTTAACCATACCCTTAACCATCACCTTAACCTTAACTTTACCCTTAACCTTGACTTTACCCTTAACCTAACCTTAACCTTAACCTTAACTTTACCCTGACTAAACCTGTAGCCTTAACCTTAACCTAACCTTAATGCTAACCTTAACCTTATCCTTCCCATAATATTAACCTTAACCTTAACTATAACCTAACCTTGACCTTGACCTTAACTATAACCTAATACTCACCTTGACCAAAACATTAACATTAACCTTAACATTGACCTTAACCTTAACGTAACCCTTAATCTTAAAGTTGACCTTAACTATAACCTAACCCTAAACTTAACCTAACCTTAACCTTGACCAAACACTTAATGTAACCTTAACCTTGGCTTTACCCTTAATGCAACCTTAGCCTTAACCTTAACCTTACCCTCAACATAAACCTTAACCTTAACCTTAACCTGAGTAAACACGTAACCTTAACCTTAACCTTAACCTTACCCTTAACCTTAAACTTAACCTGACCTTAACTATAACCTAACCTAACCTTAACCAAACCTTAACCTTAACCTTACCCTTAACATAACTTTAACCGTGGCTTTACCCTTAACTTTAACCTTACCCTTACCCTAATATTAACCTTACCCTAACCTTAAACTTATGTTAGGTTATAGTAAGGTTAATGTCAAGGTTAAGGTTTGGTCAAGGTTAGGGTTAGGTTATAGTTAAGCTTAAGTTTATAGTGAAGGTTAAGGTTAAGACCCCTAACATTAACCAGGGTTAAGGGGGTAAGGGGGTAACCTTACCCTTAACCTTAACCTTAACCTTAACCTTATCCTTATCTTAACCTTAACCCTAACCTTAAGGTTAAATTCATGGGTGAGGTTAGGTTAAGGTTAGGGTTAGTTTATAGTTAAGGTCAAGGTCAAGGTTAGGTTAAGGTTAATGTTAAGGGTTTTCTTAAGCTTAAGGTTGAGGTTAGGGTTAAGGTTAAGGTTAAGATTAAGGTTAATATTTGGTTAGGTTAAGGTTAAGATAAGGTTAAGGGTAATGTTAAGGTCAAGGTTACGTTAATGGTAAAGTCAAGGTTAAGCTTAGGTTAAGGTTAAGATAAGGTTAAGTTCAAGGTTAAGGTTAAGGTTAGGTTAAGGTTATAGTTAGGTTAAGGTTAAGGGTTTGGTCAAGGTTAGGGATTGGTTATAGTTAAGGTTATGTGAAGGTTAAGGTTAAGGTTAAGGTTAAGGTTAAAGGTTAGGTTAAGGTTACAGTTAAAGTTTTGGTCAAGTTTATGGTTAGGTTAAGGTTAAGGTTAAGGTTAGGTTAAGGGTAAAGTTAAGGTTTGGGTTAGGTTAAGCTTAAGCTTAAGTTTAAGCGTAAAGATAAGGTTATGTTTAAGGTTAAGGTTAAGGTTAGGTTAAGGTTAAGGTCAAGGTTAATTTTAAGGGTAAGTTGATAGTTTGGTTAAGGTTGAGGTTAAGGTTAGGTTAAGGTTAAGATAAGTTTAAGGTTAAGGTTAAGGTTAGGTTAAGGGTAACTTCAAGGTTAAAGTAAAGTTAAGGTTAAGGTTAGGTTAAGGTTAAGGTTAAGGTTAGGGTAAGGTTAGGGTAAAGGTTTATGTTAATATTAAGGTTAAGGGTTAAGGTTAAGGTTAACTGTTTGGTCAAGGTTAGGGTTAGGTCACTAACCATAACCTTAATCGTAACCTTAACCTTAACCTAACCTTAACCTTATCTTTACCTTAACTATAACCTAACCCTAACCTTGACCAAACCTTGACAAAACCTTAAACTTTACCTTAACCATAACTTTAACTTTACCCATAATATTAACCCTAACCTTAACCTTATCCTTAACCTTGACGTTAACCTTGACCTTGACCTTGACCTTAACCTAACCTTAACCTTATCTTAAACTTAACCTTAACCTTCCCAAACCCTTAACCTTAACCTTATCCTGACTAAACCTATAACCTTAACCTTAACCTTAACCTAACCTTAACCTTAACATTAAATTTATACTTACCCTTACCTTAACCTTAAGGGTAAAGTTAAGGTTAAGGTTAAGGTTTGGTTTTAGTCAAGTTAAGGTTAAGAATAAGGTTAGGGTTAGGGTTAGGTTAAAGTTAAGGTTAAGGTTAGGTTAACGGTAAAGTCAAGGTTAAGGTTAAGGTGAAAGTTAAGGGTAAGGTTAAGGTTAAAGTTAAGGTTAGGTTAGGTTGAGGTAAGGCTAAGTTTAAGGTTATGGTTATGGTTATTGGAGGGTTAGGTAAAGGTTAAGGTTATGGCAAGGTTAATGCTTAATTTAGGTTGAGGTAAGGTTAAGGTTAGGGTTAAGGTCAAGTTTAAGGTTAAGGTTAGGTTAAGGTTAAGGTTAAGGGTAAAGTTAAGGACCTTAACCTAATATTAACTTTAACCTAACCTTTACCTTTACCCTTTACCTTGACCTTAAACTTAACCTTAACATAACCTTAACCTTAACCTTATCTTAACCTTAACCTAACCTTAACATTTACCTTAACCTAACCTTAACCGTAACCTTAACCTTAACCTTATCTTAACCTTAACCTAACCTTAGCCTTAACCTTAACCTAAATATAACCTTACCCGTAACCTTAACCTTAACCTAACCTTAACCTTAACCTTATCCTTATCTTAAACTTAGCCTAATATTAACCTTAACATAAACCTTAACCTAACCTCAACCTTGACTTTACCTTAACCTAACCTTAACCCCTTAAACTTAACCTTAACCTTCCCATAACCGTAACCCTAACCTTGACTTTACCTTAATTTAACCTTAACCTGAAACTTAACCTTAGCCTAACTAAACCCGTAACCTTAACCTTAACCTAACCTTAGCCTTGACCTTAACTATAACCTAACCCTAACCTTAACCCTAACCTTACCCATAACTTCAACCTTAAGGTTAGGATTAAGGTTAAGGTTAAGGTGAAGATTAGGCTAAGGTTAAGATAAGGATAAGGTTAAGGTTATAGGTAAGGGTTTGGTCAAGTTTAAGGTTAAGGGTAAGGTTATAGTTAGGTTAAGGTTAAGGTTAAGGGTAGGTTAAGGTTAAGATGAGGTTAAGGTTAAGGGTTTGGTGAAGGTTGGGGTTAGGTTATAATTAATGTTAAGGTTAAGGTTAGGTTAAGTTAAGGTTAAGGTCAAGGTTAAAGGTATGGTTAAGGTTAGGTTAAGGTTAATATTAGGTTAAGTGTAAAGATATGGTTAAGGTTAGTTTAAGGGTAAAGTTAAGGCTAAGGTTGGGGTGAAGGTTCGGGGAAGGTTAAGGTTAACGTTAAGGTTAAGGTTAAGGGTTTGGTCAAGGTATGGGTTAGGTTATAGTTAAGGGTAAGGTTAAGGTTATGGGTTTAGTCAGGTTAAGGTTAAGGTTAAGTTCAAGGTCAAGGTTAAGGTTTCGCTAAGGGTAAAGTCAAGGTTAAAGTTAAGGTTATGTTTAAGGTTAAGTTTAAGGTTAAGATTAAGGTTAAGGGTATAGGTTAAGGTTAAGGTTAAGTAAAGGTTAATGTTAAGGTTAATGGTTATGTTAAGGTCAAGGTTAAGGTTAGGGTTAAGTTTAAGGTTAGGTTAAGTTTAGGTTAAAGTTAAGTTCAAGGTAAGGTTAAGGTCAAGGTTAAGGTTAAGGTTAAAGTCAAGGTTAAGGCTAGGTTAAGGTTAAAGTTAAGGTTAAGGTTAAGGTATGGTCAACGTTAACCTTAACTTTACCCTTAACCTTACCTTGAACTTGACCTTAACAATAATTTTAACCTTACTAAACCCATACCCTTAACGTTATCTTAACCTTACCTTAACCATAACCTTAACCTTGACCTTAACTATAACCTAACCCTAACCTTTACCAAACCCTTAACCTTAACCTTAACCATCCCAAACCCTTGACCTTGACCTTAACCTTAACCTAGCCTAACCTTAAACTTCACCTAAATTTAATCTTAATGTATCTTTAACCTTAACCTCAACCTTAAGCTTACCCTTAACCTTCACCTCCACCTTAACCTTAACCTTAACATTAACCTGACCAAACCTTAACCTTAACCTTAACTTTACCCTTAACCTTACCTTAACATTAACCTTAAAATTAACCTTAAATTTAACCCAAACCTAACCTTAACCCTAACCATAACCTTATCTTTACCCCTAACCTTAACCTTAACCTTAACCGTAACCTTAACATGACCTTAACCATAACCTAACCCTAACCTTGACCAACCCCTTACCCTTAAAATTAACTTAACCTTAACCTTAACCTTAACCTTCGCATAACCAAAACCTTCACCTTAACCTTAAACTTGACCTTGAACTTAACCTTACCCTTAAACTTCACCTTAACCGTAACCTTAAACTTAACCTTCCCCTAACCTTAACCCTAACCTTAACCTTAACTTTAACCTTAACCTAACCTTTTTTAACTTTAACCTTAACTTAACCTAACTTTAACCTTAACCTAATCGTAACCTTAACCTTACCATAACCTAACCTAACTTTAACCTTGACCTTTAACCTTAACCATAACCTTATATTTACCCTTAACCTTAACCTTACCCTAAACATAACCTTAACTTTTCCCTTAACCTAATCTTAACCTTAACCTAACCTTAACCTTGACCTTAACTATAACCTAACTGTAAAATTTACCTTAACTATAACCTAAGCCTAAATTTGACCAAACCCTTAACCTTAACCTAAACCTTACCCCCTTAACCTAACCCTAACCTTGACCAAACCCTTAACCTTAACCTTAACCTTAACCTAACCTTATGCTTAACTTTAAATTTACCCTAACCTTAACCTTAACCTTAGCCTTAACCTAACCTTAACCTTGACCTTAACTATAACCTAACCCTAACGTTGACCAAAACCTTAACCTTAACCTTAACCTTAATCTTACCCCCTTAACGAAACCCTAACCTTGACCAAACCCTTAACCTTAACCATAACCTTAACATAACCTCAACCTTAACTTTAACTTTACTTTAACCTTAACCTTAACCTTAACTATAACCTAACCCTAACCTTGGCCAAACCCTTAACCTTAAGCTTGACCAAACACTTAACCATAAGCGTAACCTGACTAAACTCGTAACCTAAACCTTAACATTAATATTAACTATAACCTAACCCTAATATTGACCAAACCCATAACCTTAACATTAACCTTAACCTTAACGTTACCCCCTTAACCTAACCCTAACCTTGACCAAAACCTTAACCTTGACTTTAACCTTAACCTTAACTATAACCTAACCCTAAGCTTGACCTTAACCTTAACATAACCTTAACCTTGACCTTAACTATAACCTAATCCTAACCTTGACCTTAACCTTAACCTTAACCTTCTCATAACCATAACCTTAACCTTAACTTTACCCTTAACCTAACATTAACCTTAACCTTAACCTAACCTTAACCTTAACTTTGAATTTACCCTAACCTTAAGGGAAACCCTAACCCTAAACTTGACCAAACCCCTAATCTTAACCTTAAACTTAACCTTAACCTTGACTTCACCCTTAGCCTTAACCTTGACCTTGAACTTAACCTAACCTTAATCTTAACCTTAACCTTATCTTACCCTTAACCTAACCTTAACCTTAACTATAACCTAACCCTAACCTTGACCAAACCCTTAACCTTCACCTTAACCTAACTAAACCCGTAACTTTAATCTTAACCTTACCTTAACTTAACTTGAACCTTAAATTTTCCCTAACCTTAACCTTAACCTTAAACTTAACCTAAATAAACACGTAACCTTAACCTTAACCTTACCCTTAACTTTCACCTTAACCTTAACATTACCCTTAACCTTGACCTTACCACTTAAACTTCACCTTAAGCTTAACCTTAACCTTACTAAACCCGTAACCTTAACTTTAAACTTAACTTTACCCTAAACCTTGACCTTACCCTTAACCTTCAGCTTAACCTTAACCTTAACCTTGGCCAAACCATTAACCTTAACCTTAAATTGACCTTGACCTTGACCTTAAGGTTAGCTTAAGGTTAACCTTGACCTTGACCTTAACCTTAACCTTAACCTTTCCTCTAACCTTACCTAACCTTGACCTTAACTATAACCTAACCTTAACATTAATCTAACCTTAAATTTAACCATAACCTTTAATTTACCCTTAACCTAACCATAACCTTATCCATAACCTTAACCTTAACCTTGACCTTAACCTTAACCTTACCCTTAACCTTAACCTAACCCTAACCTTGACCAAACCCTTAACCTTAACCTTAACCTGACTAAACCCTTAACCTTTACCTAACTGTAATCTTAACCTTACCTTAACCTAACTTAACCTTAACCTTAGCCTTAACCTTAACCATAAGCTTAACCATAAGCTTAATATTACTTTAACCATAAATTTAACCTTAACGTTACCCTAAACTTACCCTAACCATAACCTTAAATTTACCCTTAATGTAACCTTAACCCTGACCTTAAGGTTAGGGTTAGGTTAATAGTTAAGTTAAAGATAAGGTTAAGGTTAAATTTAACATTACCCTAACCTTAAGGGTTTAGTCAGGTTAAGGTTAGTCTAGTTAAGGTTAAGGTTAAGGGTTTGGTCAAGGTTAGGGTTAGGTTATAGTTAAATTCAAGGTTAAGGTTAAGGTTAAGGTTAAGAATAAGTTAAGGTTAATATTAAGGGTTTGGTCAAGGTTAGGGTTACGTTATAGTTAAATTTAAAGTTAAGGTCAAGGTAAAGGGTAAGGATAAGGTTAAGGTTAAGGGTTTGGTCAATGCTAGGGTTAGGTTATAGTGAAGGTTAAGGTTAAGTTAAGGGTAAAGTCAAGGTTAAGGTTAGGTTAAGGGTAAAGTTAAGGATAAGGTTAAGGTTTTTTCAAGGTTAGGGTTAGGTTATAGTTAAGGTTAATAGAAGGTTAAGGTTAAGTTAAGGTTAAGGTTAATGTTAAGGTTAAGGTTAAGTTTAAGGTCAAGGTTATGGTTAATGTTAAGGGTTTGGTCAAGGTTAGGGTTAGGTTATAGTTAAGGTCAAGGTTAAGGTTAAGGGTAAGTTTATAGTTAGGTTAATGTTAAGGTTAAGGTTAGGTTAAGATTAAGATCAGGTTAAGGTTAAGGTTAAGGTTAAGGTTAAGGCTAGGTTAAGGGTAAAGTCAAGGTTAAGGTTAAGGTTAGGGTTATAGTTCTTAACCTTAACCTTCAATATTACCTAACCTTAACCTTAACCTTAACCTTAACCTGAACTTTTACCCTAACCTTAACCTTAACTTTGACCTGAACCTTAACCTTATCTTAACCTTAACATTCACTGTAACCTAACCTTAACCTTAACCTTAACTATAACATAAACCTAACCTTGACCAGACCCTTAGCATTAACCTTAACCTTAAACTTAACCCTAACCTTAACCTTGACCTTAAGTTTACCGTGAACTTAACCTTAACCTTAACCTAAATTAACCTTAACCTTAATTTTAACTATAACCTAACCCTAACCTTGGCCAATCCCTAGGGTTAGGTTAATGTTAAGATAAGCTTAAGCTTAAGGTTAAGGTTAAGGTCGGGTTAAGGGTAAATTTAAGATTAAGGTTATGGTTATGGGAAGGTTAAGGTTAAGGTTAAGGTTAAGTTAAGGTTAAGGTTAAGGTTTGGTCAAGGTTAGGGTTAGGTTATAGTTAAGGTCAAGGTTAAGGTTAGGTTAAGGGTAAAGTCAATGTTAAGGTTAGGTTAAGGGTAAATTTAAGATCAAGGTTAAGTGTTTGGTCAAGGTTAGGGTTAGGTGTTACAGGTTTTATCAGGTTAAGGTTAAGGTTAGGGTTAGGTTTACCTTATAGTTAAGTTCAAGCTTAAGGTTATAGTTAGATAAGGGTAAGGTTAAGGTTAGGGATAAGGTTAAGGGTAAAGTTAAGGTTAAGGTTATGGTTATGGGAAGGTTAAGGTTAAGGTTAAGGTTAAGTTAATGCTAAGGTTAAGTTTTGGTCTAGGTTAGGGTTAGGTTATAGTTAAGGTCGAGGATAAGGTTAGGTTAAGGTTAAGGATAAGGTTAAAGGTAAGGTTAAGGTTAATGTTACAATTAAGTTAAGGTTAAGGTTAAGGTTAGGTTCTATTTAAGGTTAGGTTATATTAAAGGTTAAGGTTAAGACCTATAACCTTAACCTTGACCTACCCTTAACATTAAGTTTGACTTTAACCCTAACCTTGACCTTACCTTTAACTGAACCTTAACCTTAACCTGACTAAAACCGTAAATTGAACCTTAACAGAACCTTAACCTTGAATTTACCATTAACCTAACCTTAACCTTAACCTTAATGTTAAACTTAAACTTATCTTACCCTTAATCTTAACTTATCCTTAACCTTAACCTTAACCCTACCCGTGACCAAACCCTTGACATTAACCTTAACCTTAAATAAACCCTTAATATTAACCTTAACCTTAACTTTAACCTTAGCTTAACCTTAACCTTCCCAAACCCTTAACCTTAACCTTAACCTTAACCTTAACCTAACCTTAACCTTAACCTAACTTTAACCTGAACTTTACCCGTAACCTTGACCAAACCCTTAACCTTAACCTTAAATTGACTAAACCGTTGACTTTACCCTTAACTTTAACGTTACCCTTAACCTAACCTTACCCTTAATCTTAACCTTAACTTGACTAAACCCGTAACCTTAACTATAACCTAACCCAAACCTTGACCAAACCTTTAACATTAACCTTAACCATAACCATAACCTTATATTAACATTAACCTTCACTATAACCTAACCTTAACCTTGACCTTAACTATAATCTAACCCTAACCTTGACCAAACCCATAACCTTAACCTTATCTTAACCTTAACCTTCATTATAATCTAACCTTAACCTTAACCTTAACCTTATCTTACCCTTAACCTAACCTTAACCTTAACTATAACCTAACCCTAAGCTTAACCTTAGCCATAACCTTATCTTTACCCTTAACCTTAACCTTAACCTAACCTTAACCTTACCTTAACCTTAACCTTAACCTAACATTAACCTAACCTAACCTTAACCTTAACCTAACTCTAACCTTACCCTAACCTTACACTTAACCTTATCTTTAACCATAATCTTAACCTCAGGTTAAGGTCAAGGTTAAGGTTACGTGAAGGGTAAAGTCAAGGTTAAGGTTAGGTTAAGGTTAATATTAGGTTAAGGGTAAAGTTAAGGTTAAAGTTATGGTTAAATTTTTGGTCAAGGTTGAGGGTTAGGTTAAGGTTAAGGTTATGTTAAGGGTAAAGTCAAGGTTAAGGTAATGTTAAGGTTAAGGTTAGATCGGTTAAGGTTAAGGTTAGGTTAAGGTTAAGTTAGGTTAACCTTACCCTTACCTTAACCTTACTCTTAACCTGAACCTTAAACTTAACCTTGACGTTACCCTTAGGTTAAGGTTAGGTTAACCTACGCGTAATGTTAGGGTTAAGGTGAATGTAATATTCCAAATCAGGAAAATGCTACAACAATGAGAATATCTCAAGATATTCTACAGTTGGAGACCCAACAATATGAAAACATAACAATGGAGCAGCAATGACACTCAAATCGCAGAAATGTGAGAGAAATCCATAGCCATCTTATTAATAAATATCAACAACAATAGAATACAATATCTTGAGGAAATGTTACACAAGACAGGCAATGCTCAGCCTCAAGAGACAAGTACATAAATCATGATGAAACTAGTGCTACACAAATGTGTCCAAGCTATGTCAGCGCAGTTTATAAGAGAAAATGCGTGCTACATATGTCAAATACATAGATATATCAATATAGGGCCCAATACAACATTGGGAGTGAAGATCTGAGCTCCCAAAGGCTACCTCATGTCAATCCCGGAAGGATTGGCTATGAAACCCAAAATATGCAAAATGCCGGAGTTCTGGGTAGCAGCTACAACTCAGAAATAGAAATAGATGGAGATGGCTATAAATTATGCCCAAATTGATATGCCTCCTCCAATAGATCTCCCAAGTGAAAGGTTAATCCCTTCACCAAATATCTTCCCCTCCAAACATATCTACAAGCCCCACAGCTATTGCTCACTAGAATTAACACAGTCACTGAAGAAAACTGTGCTATAGGGGCAAGGGAATAGGTTGGCCTATTTCGAAGATGTGAAATAGGTGTTGAAACCTTCCTCACTAGCTTTCCAAAGGAATGGAGACTCCCTCCTCTGAAAATCAGCTCCAGAAATGGTGTTGAGGTCCTCCACTGCAACACCCTACAACACAGAATTATGCTGCTACAACAATAATTTTGTCTTGGAGGAGGATGCTTTGGCCTTGAGCCAAGAAATGTGGAGAATTAAAAACAATCCCTCAAGAGGCATCTCAAGAAGGAGAAGGAATCCTAAACACGAATTCCCCCGGCAACTCTTGTTAAATAGCAGAGAATGCACAATGACTGAATAGACAATGAGATCAATAATACAAGCATGAGAAACAATGGTTGCCTCGCCCTCCTTTTAAACAAGTGAAAGCCCCTCTCAATGGGTCCCACTCCTCTTAGGGTTTCCTCCACCAAATAAACCTCTTCCCATTCATATTGCATTGTTTCTCTAAGTGTTCTCCACCTCTTATCCCAGCGTTGTTGACTTGGTCAAACTTGACCTTGTCCACTTGCAAATAACCCTATTCACACATGAGGGTGTGAAAACTAGCTCCAATGATTATCCCCTTTCATAATATGAAGGATTTTACTGATATTTTCATTATGCATGGGCCTCCTTACCCATTTATTCTCCTCCTAGGTGAAATCAGTAAACATTAATATTCCAAATTATTGTAGGAAAATTTTGGAATATTACAGTCCTCCCCTCCCAAATGTTGCTTGTCCTCAAGCAACTGCAAGGATAGAACTGGAAAGCCTCCTCTCAAGGCATGGAGTCTATAATGTGTTGAGGAATATCTTCCTCATGTGGATCCTCCATCCCCCAAGCAATCAAGCAAGAAAAATGAGTTACCTCCCAACATGGCAACTCCTGAAAATCATCTTCCACCTCTGGCTCTGTCAATGTAGGTGGGCTGAAAATCTGATCCTGGTAGACAAAATAGCCTACCCCACGCTGACCTAATCTACACTTAGGATAAGTGTAGAGTGTATGCTGATCCTGGCCTGCAATGACATTTCCCTCAAATGGCAAGATGGAGATTAGACCTCTAAGGATCTCCCCTCCAACGTTATGAAACATGTTGGCCCAAGTCATCTCATATGTGATGAGTTGGAAGTCATCACCATATAGCATCACATTCCTCATATGGCTCACCTCATAAGGAAACAAATGAGCTATTGTAGTGGCCATACCATCTCCCATGATCCCTCTAGAACATGTAGTCCAAAGTGTGTGGGGGTTTTCTCCCTCCAAGGACACATCCACCCAATGTGTCTCTCCTCCAATCATGCTCCCAAGGAAATATTTAGCAATATAAATCAAGAGAACCATAAGGAGAATCATGCTGGCTGCCATGTGAAGTAAGGGAGAAGAAAAATGGTCCCTCAAATGTAGCCAGCGCAGTTTGACTCTCCACTGCCATAAAAAATAAAATGATGGGTGGTCTCCCCACCATTTGCTTGCTTCCCCAATCTCCTGGAGAAGGTGAATGATGTCATGTGAAATGTGATTATGTTCTCCATAAGAAATCCCCTCCCCATATCCACTTGGGGAGTGATCATCCATAATGGCCTTATGTAGACCATCAAATCTAGAAGGAAGAATAATCCTTCTTTGAGAAAATCCCTGCACATATATGGTTAAGAGATGCATATATATATATAAAAATCACTATGCAAGCCAACAATTCTCTTACCATATGTTTTGCTCATATAAATGGAGTGGCTCATAGATGAGTCTCCCCTCATCCTCAAAGGGAAATGAGTTGACTTTTAAAACCCCTCCATCTCCTCATGATCCATGGAGTGCCTCCTCAAGTTCTTCATGTGGTTCCTCCCACAAGAAGGAAATAAATGTAATGTGGCATTCATGGTTGGCCCATGGTTTCTCCTGAAATGTACAACATGTAGAGTAGGGCGAATCATGCTCCCAATGGTCATCCTCAGTCTCAATCCCACTCTCCAATCAAAGCTTCCCATGAACATAGGGATATCAACAATACATGGAAGCAAAACCCAATAGAAACAAGTTGTCACATGACAACCGGAAAGTGGATCAAGGTCCCATACAAGGAACTAGTGTAGTGCATCCCTTGCCTACATCAAATCAAACAAAAACAAGTGTTCTTCCAGCCACTTGTTTGTTGCCACAATAATTTTACAAAATATAAGCATGAAGGTACAAAAGGGTGTCAATGGTGCACACCAAAAGTCATGTGGATTTCCCCAAAAACCACCAATGAGATAGACAATCTCAATGCTACAAATGGCTTCAAGTACATCATTATACAATATGCAAGAAGGAATAATCCTCCTTGATACATTATGATCCTCATAAAAAGACAAGAAGTACAAAACATGTTAGCTCCCTATATCACTAGTATAGTCCCTTATTATTGTTAGTGTAAACCACTTATTGTTATTATTGTACCCTTGTAACCCTCATTTTTTTATTATTGTGCCCTTAAATTATTATTTTTAGGTCAGCTAGGATTACATTGCAGCCCACTAGGATTACATTATGGCCCCCTGGACTCCTATATATAGAAAGGAGGTTTTGTGAATTGTATCATCCAAGAATTGTTCATTTATGTAATGTATTGGAGGTTTCCCCCTCGAAGTGGCTTATTTATAAGGCATTGATATCTCTTTTATTCTATTTTTGGAGCTGGTTACACAACATTTGGTATCAGAGCTTTAGATTCTAGGGTTTCGCTGCTCCAAAAATGTCATCGTGGCATTTTCGCTATAACGTTTTTTCTACGAAGTTTTAGAAGTTGAAATTTTTAGGGTGCGAAGCTGAAATCCTGAGGAAGCGTTTCAAAAAATTTTAGAGCTTGGTTCGAAATATTTTCAGAGATATGATCTGTGGAAGTTAGGTCTTTTTTCAGGCTCCTAAACAGGTCATCGTGGAAGTTGCGCTATAACATTTTTTCTACAAAAATTCAGAATCTGAAATTCATATGGTGTGAAGCCGAAATCCTGAGGAAATTCTTCAAAAAATGTCAGAGCTTGGTTCGTAATATTTTTGGAGATATGATCTGTGCAAGGTAGTGCTTTTTCAGGCTCCTGAATTTCATCTCAAAGAGGTGATCGTGGGAAAATTTCAATAACTCTCTCTCTCTGTGCATCAGATAGGAGTGCCATAAAAAGTGGTCGCAAGTACACAGATTTTAGTCTCTTGGCTATCAATTTCAGAGACAAAGGATGAAACCGTGACACGTGGCAAGTCGTACAATTTCGCTCTACTGAACAAGTCCATAATTAGGTCATTGTGGGAGATTGGACACAACTTTGTCTTGGAGAATCCAAATTAGGTCCGAATTTTGGCATTTTAAAGATAATTCATAGGGCTACATCAGTACTAAAATTTAGATATTGAAGTTCTGTAATCACAGAGATAATCCAATTTCAATATCGAGCTCCTTAAAAGCAAGAAAAAGGTGTGTATTTTTTTCTGAATTGCATAAGTCTTGTTTGAAGAATCAAGTTGAATTGATTGCAAGGGCATATTTTAGAATAGATATCAGTATTGGATTATAAAATGGCCCCTAAAAATAATTCAACACCCATTAAGCCTTTGGAAAGCTCTACTATGACTCATGAAGACAAAGAATGGCAACATGACATATCAAAATTACAAGAGAAAGTGCAACAAATTTCGCTCTCGCAAAGAACAACAAAAAATGACATGGAAGTTTTGAAGAAAGACATGGAATCTAAGATTGATATCATGGAGGCTGGCATGGAATCTAAGATGGATTACATGGAAGCTAAGATCGATGAGAAAATGGGAAACGTGAAGAATTTTCTAAAGGCAGACATGGAAGGTTTGACAAAGTTGATACAAGAAAGGTTTCCTAATGGTGAAAAGATAGTAGAAGAACCTCATGATGAGAACAAAAAAAATGTTAATCATGATTTCATAAACTCTAATGTTGGCGGGAAGAACCACCATATTCCAAAGATGGATATGAGGAAGTTTGATGGAAAGGATCCTGTAACATGGATACTACAGATGGAGCAATATTTTGATCTCCATAACGTGCAAAACACACAAAAGGTACGCATTGCAACTTTACATTTGGAACAAAATACATTTGTGTGGTATCGATGGCTTTTCTCCCGTAAAAAGATTGTCACTTGGTAAATTTTTACGGAGGAAATGATAGCACATTATGAGGATACAAAGATCAACACCTTCTTTAGCCAATTGATAAATCTCAAACAAAAAGGTTTAGTGGGGCAGCACATTGAGGACTTCCAAAAATTGAATATAAGGGTAACTGATATTCCAGAGAAACACAGGATTGATCTCTTCATAGGAACTCTAAAGGATAACATCCAACATGAAGTTCGTGTTTTGGAACCTGATTCATTGGAGAAGGCATTCAGGTTGGCAAGAAAAGTTGAATGTAAAATTATGGCGACAAGGAAGCCTACCACTCAATTATATAAAGAAGGAAGTGTTGCTACGCCTAGATTTCCACAACCTACAAGGTTGACACCACAACCATTGGAAGAAAAAAGAGAAAAAGGGCTTTGCTACAGTTGTGATAGAAAATACACTAAAGGTCATAAGTGTGCTGAAAAGAAATTATTTTACATGGATTGTGAAGAAGAAGAAGAAAATGAACAAGAAGAGGATATACACCAGGAACCGGCCCTAGAAGAGGAAGAAATGAATCTGACCATATCATGTAATGCACTGGTAGGAATTACCACTCCTCAAGCTCTCAAGATAGCAGGACAGATCAAGAAGAAAAAGGTAATAGTGTTGATTGATTCAGCTAGCACCCATAATTTTATTCATTGTAAGGTAGCCAAGGAATTAAATTGTTTCCTATACCCAGCACCAGAATGCCAAGTAATGGTTGCAAAGAGAGGAACTATAAAATACTCTAGGAAATGCCATAATATCAAGCTGACCATGGGGGAATATGTATTTACTAGTCCAATGCTTTCCATTCCTATGGGAGGTGCTGACGTTGTACTAGGAGTACAATGGCTACAATCTTTAGGGATGGTAGCTTTTAATTTTCAAGAACTTTTCTTGAAATTTTTTTCAGAAGGAAAGGAAGTTGAATTACGAGGTATTGCAGGGAAGCCAAGAAGGATAATAAGCTCTAATTTCATGACAAAGCTTCTAAAGAAAGAAAAACGAGGCGTAATTGCACAATTATGCTCACTAGAAGTCCCAACATCAAAATCATCTATTCCTGCAGATCTCCAACAAGTATTGGACAATCATTCCTAGGTGTTTTAAACTCCAAAAGGACTCCCACCTATTCATGATCATTATCATGCTATTCATTTGATTCCAGGAAGTGTTCCTCCAAACATCAAGCCTTATATATCCTTACATCCAAAAGAGCGAAATTGAACATATGATTGCAGAAATGTTAGAGGCGGGTATAATTCAACCTAGTCAAAGTTCTTTCTCTGCTCCTGTAGTATTGGTACACAAGAAGGATGGATCATGGCGAATGTGTCCGGATTATAGGGAGGTCAATAAGCTCACCATTAAAGACAAATTTCCCATTCCTGTGATTGATGAATTATTGGATGAATTACATGGAGCAATTTATTTTACCAAGTTGGATCTTCATTCGGGATATCATCAAATTAGAATGAAGACTGAAGATATTCCAAAAACAACATTTCGAACTCATGAGGGTCATTATGAATTTTTGGTCATGCCTTTTGGCCTTACCAATGCACCTTCTACATTTCAAGGGTTGATGAATTCCATTTTCAAACCCTTCCTTAGAAAATTTGTGCTAGTATTTTTTGATGATATACTAATCTATAGCAGGTCTTGGAAGAATCATGTTGAACATGTGGACAGGGTGCTCAAACTATTGCAGGAGAAACAAATATATGCAAAAACATCCAAATGTTTCTTTGGAGTACAAGAGGTGGAATATCTGGGTCATATTGTATCTCACGAGGGTGTTAAAGTAGACCCTAACAAAATTAAAGCCATTAAGGAAAGGAAAGTCCCCACAACCATAAAGCAGTTGCGAGGATTTCTCGGGTTAACAGGGTATTATCGCAAGTTTGTTAAGAATTATGGGAGAATAGCAGCACCTCTAACAACATTATTGAAAAAAGATGCATTTTCATGGACTCCTGAAGCAACTAAGGCCTTTGAACGTCTTAAAGAGGCAATGTGCCTAGCACCGGTCTTAGCTACACCAGACTTCACAAAAACCTTTATTGTGGAATGTGATGCCTCAGGAAATGGAATTGGTGCAGTTTTAATGCAGGAAGGAAGGCCCATTGCTTTTGAAAGTTTTCCAATCAAAGGAAAGTATTTACAGAAACCTATTTATGAGAAGGAAATGTTAGCAATACTGCATGCACTAAAGAAATGGCGAACTTACCTAATGGGAAGACACTTCAAGGTAAAAACTGATCATGGTAGTCTTAAACACTTTTTGGAACAAAGACTATCGTCAGAAGAACAACAAAAATGGGTCACAAAGATGTTGGGTTACGACTTTGAAATAATCTACAAAAAAGGAAAGCTGAATGTTGTTGCAGATGCACTCTCAAGAAAGAATGAAGAGGTGGAAGCATTGCTTTGTACCATTTCTATTATCCAACCAGATTGGATAACTGAAGCAAGAGATGAATGGAAGAAGGACAAAGATGTATGGATACTCATTCAAAAGTTGCAGCAAGATCCTAGTACATCTGATACATTTAGTTGGAAAAATGATTCCTTATGGTACAAAGATGGCTTATATCTTTGTAAGAATTCCCAACTAAAACAAAAGATTCTTCTGGAATTGCACACTTCTCCTTTAGGAGGACACTCAGGATTTTTAAAAACTTACCACGGGGTGAAGAAAGAATTTTTTGGGATGGCCTTAAATCTGATATTCAAAAGTTTGTGGCGGAATGTTTGGTTTGCCAGCAGAATAAAGTTGAGACAATTAAGACCCCGGGACTTCTACAACCTTTATCCATTCCAAGTCAACGTTGGAGGAGATTTCAATGGATTTTATCACAGGTTTACCTAAGTCCGAAGGAAAGAGTGTCATCATGGTGGTAGTTGATAGACTTACCAAGTATGCACACTTTTGTGCATTATGTCATCCATTTAAAGCAAGTACAGTTGCTACTACATTTATGGACAGAATTCAAAAGCTACATGGAAGCCCAAGGGTTATTGTGAGTGACAGAGATCCCATTTTTACTGGAAATTTTTGGACGGAGTTATTTTCTTGTTTGGGTACTCAATTAGCTCATAGCTCATCTTATCATCCTCAATCTGATGGTCAAACCGAGATAGTAAATAAATGTTTGGAAGGATATCTTCATTGTTTTGTATCTGATAAACAAACACAATGGGTCAAGTGGTTACCTCTTGCTGAATGGTGGTATAACACTTCCTTCCATACTGCAGCAAAAATGACCCCATTTATGGAACTTTATGGATATCATCCACCATCCATCACATCATATTTAAGAGAAAATTAGAAGGTTCAAGAAGTGGAAGATCACATCGAGCATCAGCAAGAAGTTCTCCAACTCTTAAAGGATAACCTGAATTTGGAAAAAAATCAAATGAAACAACAGGAAGATCAACATCGCAGCAAGAGAAGTTTTGATGTAGGAGATTGGGTATTTTTATGGCTACAACCATACAAACAAATGTCCCTCAAGCAAGCTAAGAAGGATAATAAATTATCACCAAAGTACTATGGTCCTTACAAGGTGTTGCAAAATATTGGTACTATGGCATACAAATTCGAGCTTCCTGCTTGTTCGCGATTACATCTAGTTTTCCATGTTTCATGCTTAAAGAAGGTTATAGGTGAAAATCTTCCAGTTCAAACAATATTGCCAGAACTTGATGAGGAAGGAAAAATCATATTGGAACCTGAAGCAATCATGGAAACAAGAACTCGACAGCTATGGAATCGATCAATTTTAGAGTATCTCATCAAGTGGAAGAACTTACCCACTGAAGATTCTACATGGGAGGATGAGAATTTTATATAGAAGCACCCGAAGCTACTCAAGCGTTGAGGAAAACACTTTTTTGGAAGGAGAGGGGCATGTTTGGTCCCTATATCACTAGTATAGTCCCTTATTATTGTTAGTGTAAACCCCTTATTGTTATTATTGTACCCTTGTAACCCCCATTTTGTTATTATTGTGCCCTTAAATTATTATTTTTAGGTCGGATAGGATTACATTGCGGCCCACTAGGATTACATTATGGCCCCATGGACTCCTATATATAGAAAGGAGGTTTTGTGAATTGTATCATCCAACAATTGTTCATTTATGTAATGTATTGGAGGTTACCCCCTCGAAGTGGCTTATTTCTAAGGCGTTGATATCTCTTTTCTTCTATTTTTGGAGTTGGTTACACAACAAAACATAAGGTGAAATTGTACATTCTCCATTATGTACCTGAAGACTTAAGCTGAAATGGCTCAACTGATAATGCTCCCTCACTCCCAATGAGTAGGAAAGTGGCTGTGACATCCTCTCCATCATCATCCAGGCTCTGCATCTCTCATATGCTGAAATATGTCTTGATGAATGCCCTCCCAAATGAACTCCTCTGCCAAGGCAAGATATGCATCAAAATGCATGGAAAATAAGTCCCCATGTGCTACATGCAGTAACTTCTTCTTGAGACTAGAATCTCTAGTTAATAAGACTCTTCCATGTGAATAGATGACCATACCATCCACCATATACTCATCATCTCTATTCAGGTCATCGAGAATCATGCATGCACCAAGATCCTTGGAGTACTCTACCAAGAGCTAAGATCTCCAGTAAGGATCAATCATCCTTAGAGACAACGCTGGTGATCTGGCATGTGAAACTCTCCTCTTGCTGCTGTCTGCTACTTTGACATCCCCCATGCCAAATTTATCCTCCAAACTCTTCAACTCTCCAAAATCCTATAGCGGTGAATCCAAATACAAGATGCCTTTCATCAATGATAGATCTGGTGGCCTCCCTAGTGGAATGCCTCTATGCAGTGAGAAATCAATGTCAAGAGTGGATTGTAAATATGGTTGGGAAACCTTGACCTTGCTCTCACAGCACAATACAGTCTGCCTCCTCTTTGCACTAGCTCTCTGAAATAGAGAAGGGTGTGTGCCTCTCATCACATGATACTGCTCTTCCTCGCTTCCTTCTCTTTCTAGCTACAATGTTGCACAACCATGTTTTTCACTGATTATGCTTAGACCTCCATGTATGATATCCTGGGGAATTCCTTGCAAAGATGCAAGAATCCCTCTAGTGGGAGCAAGATCTCCTCCTCCGTCTGCATGAGGTGCTAGATCAACTCTAGAAATCACAACGTTGTTGCCCTTAGCCTCCTCGACATGAGCGGGCAACCCTCCAATGATTGGATCCTCTTTTGGAAAAGGGATCTCTTTGCCTCCTTGTGAAAAAATACAACATGAAGGTCTTACCTCCAAAAAAGTATCATGCAAGATATCAGCCTCCTTCATAATTCTCTGAAGTGATTTTGAGTCTATGGTTTCCTCCATCACATGCAAGGGTTTTGTTTTATTAGATGTGTTTGTTTCCTCCACATGTGTTTCAGAATTCTTCCTACCAAATCTTTCCATCAAATTTCTAATGAACATTTCATAGGAAGAATTATTTTCATTCCTAAAAGTAAATTACTCAAATAACCACCATGCATAGACCTTACCTCCAAAGTGTAGCGATTCTATTCTAATGGCTTCATTTTTAGAAATCTGATGTTGCTGCAGAAAGGTGTCTAGATCTTCTACCCAAGCCCAAGCTAAACATGTAGGGGAACCATCAAAGATAGATAGAATAAATCTATCCATATTATGCTGCTTTCTCCTCCTCACCATGATCTTGAAAAACTCTGGAAAGGTAATATGATCTCTAAACTTTTGAGTCTGAGATTCATACTCATGCAAGAAACCACTAAGAGTTCCTCTCTTCGGCATTCCTCCTCCTTCTTTTCCTCTTATGGAAAATATGGCCATGTGACTGTGCTGTACTTCATAGGGCGTGTCTGCATGCTCGCACTCCCTATAATAAAAACTAGAGTTTCACTCAGTTTCAAACCCTCTTAGAGATCCTATACATGTCTCCCTTCTTGTCTTCTCAAATTATTCATGAATGCTCTGTACAGATCTTGGAAGAAGCTTTGTAAGATTATCTTCCTTTTCCTCTCCACATAGTGGAGTCTTCATCTTCTCTCTCCTTAATAGCATGATGGCTGAGATCCACCAGCTAAGCCATGGATCATGCTTTGATACCACTGTAATATTCCATATCAAGAAAATGCTACAACAATGAGAATATCTCAAGATATTTTAGAGTTGGAGACCCAACAATATGCAAACAAAATAATGGAATAGAAGTAACACTCAACTCATATAAATGTGAGAGAAATTCATAGTCATATTATTAATAAATAGTAGCAACAATAGAATACAATATCTTTAGGAAATGTTCCACAAGACACACAATGCTCAGCCTCAAGAGACAATACATAAATCATGATGAAACCACTGCTACACAAATGTGTCCAAGCTATGACAGCGCGGTTTGTAATAGAAAATGAATGCTACATATTTCAAATACATATATATATATATATATATATATATATATATATATATATATATATATATCAATATAGGGTCCAATACAACATTTGGAGTGAAGATCTCAGCTCCCAAATGCTACCTCATGTCAATCCTGGAAGGATTGGCTATGAAACACAAAATTTGCAAAATGCTAGAGTTACTGGGTAGCAGCTGCAACTCAGAAATAGAACTAGATGGACATGGCTGTAGATGATGCCCAAACTGAATATTCCTCTTCCAATATATCTCCCAAGTGAAAGGTTGATCCCTTTACCAAAGATCTTCCCCTCCAAACATATCTGCAAGCCCCACAACTATTTCTCACTAGAAATAGAATAGTCATTGAAGACAACTATTCTGTAGGGCAAAGGGAATAGTTTGGCTTGCTACCAAGATGTGAAATAGGTGCTGAAACCTTCCTCACTAGCTTCCCAAAGGAATGGAGACTCCCTCCTCTACAAATCAGCTCCGGAAATGGTGCTGAGGTCCTCCACTACAACACCCTACAATACAGAATTATGTTGTTGCAGAAATAATGCTGTAATGGAGGAGGATGATTTGGCCTTAAGCCAAGAAATGTGGAGAATGAAGAACAATCCCTTAAGAGGCCTCTCAAGAAGGAGAATGAATCCTAAACAGGAATTCCCCCGGTAACTCTTGCTAAACAGTAGAGAATGCACAATGTCTGAATAGATAATGAAATCAATAATAAAGCATGAGAAACAAATGGATGCCTTGCCCTCCTTTTAAACAAGTGAAAGCCCCTCTCAATGGGTCCCACTCCTCCTAGGGTTTCCTCCACCAAATAACCCTCTTCCCATTCATACTGCATTGTTTCTCTAAGTGTTCTCCACCTCTTATCCCAGCGTTGTTGACTTGGTCAAACTTGACCTTGTCCACTTGAAAATAACCCTGTTCACCCATGAGGGTGTCAAAACCAGCTCCAATGATGATCCCCTTTCATACCGTGAGGGATTTTATTTATATTTTCATTATTCATGGGCCTCCTTACCCATTTATTCTCCTCCTAGGTGAAATCAATAAAAATTAATATTCCAAATTATTGTAGGAAAATTTTAGAATATTACAGTTAGGTTAAGGTTAGGTTAAGGTTAAGGTTAAGGTCAAGGTTAAGGTTAATATTAGGTTAAGAGTAAGGTTAAGGTTAGGTTAATGTTAAGGTTATGGTTAGGTTAAGGGTTATGTTAAGGGTAAATTTAAGGTTAAGTTTAAGGATAAGGTCAAGGTTAAGGTTACGTTAAGAGTAAAGTCAAGGTTAAGGCTAAGGTGAAGGTTAAGGGTAAGCTTAAGACTAAAGTTAAGGTTAAGGTTAAGATTAAGGTTAGGGTAAAGTTAAGGTTAGGTTAAGTTAAGCTTAAGTTCAAGGTTAGGTTATAGTTAAGGTCAAGGTTAGGTGATAGTTAAGGTCAAGGTTAAGGTTAAGTTATGGTGAAGGTTAAGTTTAAGATTAAGGTTAAGAGTGAAGGTTAAGGATAAGGTTAAGGTTAAGACCCGTATCCTTAACCTTCACCCTTAACCTTAACCTTAACCTTACTAAAATCGTAACCTTAACCTTAACCGTAACCTTATCTTAAGCTTAACATAACCTTAACCTTGACCGTGACTTTACCTTAACCTAACCTTAACCCCTTAACCTTAACCTTAAACTTAACATTGACCTTAACTATAACCTAACCCTAACCTTAACCAAACCCTTAACCTTAACCTTAACCTTAACCTTAACCTTGACCTTACCCTTAAACTTAACCTTAACCCTACCCCCTTAACCTTAACCTTAACCTTACGAAACCCTTAACCTTAAGCTTAACCTGACTAAACCTGTAACCATAACCTTACCCTTAACCTAACCTTAACCATAACCTTAACCTTACCCTTACCTAACCTTAACCTTAACCTTTAGCTAACCTTAACCTAACCCTAACCTTACCCTAATCTTAACCCTAACCAAAACCTTAACTTTACCCTTAACCTAACCTTAACCAAAACCTTAACCTTAACCGTAACTTAACCTAACCTTAACCTTAACTATAACCTAACCCTAACCTTAACCTTAACCATAACATTAACCTTAACCATAACCTTATCTTTCCCTTTAAACTTAACCTTAACCTAACCTTCACCTTAACATAACCTAACACTAACCTTGACCAAACCCTTAACCTTAACCTAACCATAACCATAATTGTAACCTTAACGTAACCTTAACATTAACTTTACCCTTAACCTAACCCTAACCTAGACCAAACCCTTAACGTTAACCTTATCCTTAACCTTTACCTAACCTTAACCTTAACCTAACCTTGACCTTAACTATAACCTAACCCTAACCTTGACCAAACCTTAACCTTAACCTAATCTTAACTAAACCTAACCATATCCTTGACCAAACCTTAACCTTAACCTTAACTTAACCTTAACATTAACCTTAACCTTAACCTTACCCTTAACATTAACCTTAAACTTAACCTTACCCTTAAACTTCACCTTAACCTTAACTTAACCTTAACCTAACCTTAACTATAGCCTAACCCTAACCTTGACCAAACCCTTAACCTTAACCTTAACCTTAACTATAACCTAACCTTAACTTTACCCTTAACCTTACCTTAACCATAACCTTAACCTTATCTTAACCTTACCTTAACCATACCCTTAACATTGACCTTAACTATAGCCTAACCTTAACCTTAACCGTAACCTTAACCTTAACCTAACCCTAACCTTAGGTTAACCTTAACCTTAACCTTAGCCTAACCCTAACCTTAACCCTAACCTTAACCTTAACCTTCCCCTAACCTTAACCTTAACTATAAATTAACCCTAACCTTGACCAAACCTTAACCTTAAGGTTAAGGGTTAAGGTTAAAGTTAAGGTTAATGTTAAGGTTAGGGGAATGTTAATGTTAAGGTTAAGGTTAGGGTTAGGGTTAATTTTAGTGGAAGGTTAAGGTTAAAGTCAAGGTTAATTGTAAACTGAAGGTTAAGGGTTAAGGTCAAGGTTGTGGTAAGGTTAAGGGTTATAAAAAATTTACCCCTCCATTGTGCTCCCCCTCCCCACCTCCCCCCTTTTTTTTAATTGGATCTTTTTATTTATTTATTATTTTATAATTATTAATTTATTTGGTCCAATAATTAAATAAATTATTTATTTAGTTTTATCAAGAAAAAACTTTACCCCCTCCTCCTATTATTTTATTTATTTATAAACCCCTTCTTAAAATTTTAAATTAATTTACTTATTTATTTAGTTATAAACCTTTTCCCCTCCCTTATTCCTTCTTAGGTCCCTTAGTTTTATTTTAATTAATTAATTTATTGATTTTATTAACAATTAATTAAGTAATCATTTTTAACTAAAATTTTTTCCCCTCCCTTTTACCCATTTTAATTTCTTAATAATTTATTAACCCATTTGTTATAATAAAAATTTATTTTATTAATTATTTTATTAACTAAATTTCTAACGGCTAGGTCTCAATGGCTAATTCCAGGCATTGATGCATCTTCACTATTTATTTATTTAACGAGATCGATTAGTCTCTCCACCTTGTCCTGAGGATTAACCACATTAGCTGGTTCGAAACATCGACCTAATCCTAATGATGTGATTTTTCCGAAAGTACTTTTATCTACAATATGGATCACAAAAGTTTTAGATATAACGTTAATGTTAAGGTTAAGGTTAAGGTTATGGTTAAGGTCAAGGTCAAGGTCAAGGTCAAGGTTAAGTTTAGGTTAAGGATAGGTTAAGGTTAAGATAAGGTTAAGGGTAAAGTCAAGGTTAGGGTTAACTTTAACCTTAATCTTAGCCTAACCTTAACCTTAACCTTAACCTAACATTAACCTTAAATTTAACCTTACTAAACCTGTAACCTTAACCTTACCCTTAACCTTAACCTGACTAAACCTGTAACCTTAACCTTAACCTTAACCTTAACCTAACCTTAATCTTAACTATAACCTAACCTTAACCTTGACCTTAAATTTACCCTTAACCTTGACCTTAACCTTAACCTTAACCTTGGCCTTGAAATTAACCTAACATTAGCATTAACCTTATCCTTAACCTTACCCCCTTAACCCTGGTTAAGGTTACGGGTCTTAACCTTAACCTTTACTATAGCCTTAATTTTAACTATAACCTAACCCTAACCTTGACCAAACCTTAACCTTGACCTTAACCTTACTATAACCTAATGTAAGGATAAGATTAGTTTAAGGTTAAGATTAGGTTAAGAGTAAATTTAAGGTTAAGGTTATGTTAAGGGTAAGGTTAAGGTTTGGTTAAGGTTAGGGTTAGGTTATAGTTAAGGTCAAGGTTAAGTTTAACGTTAAGGGTAAGGTTAAGGTTACGTTAAGGGTAAAGTCAAGGTTAAGGTTATGTTAAGGGTTTCATCAAGGTTAAGGTTAAGGGTATAGTTAAGGTCAAGGTTAGGTTATAGTTAAGATTAAGGTTAATATTAAGGTTAAGGTTAATTTAAGGTTAAGGTTAAAGTTTGGTCAAGGTTAAGGTTAAGGTTATGGTTAGGCTAAGGTTAAGGTTTGTTCAAGGTTAACCTTAACCTTAACTTTAACTTTAACCTTAACCTTAACCTTCCCATAACCATAACTTTAACCTTGAATTTACCCTTAACCTAACCTTAAGCATAAAGGTTCAGGTTAAGGTTAAGGGTAAGGTTAAGGTTACAGGGTTAGTCAAGTTAAGGTTAAAGTTAGATTAAAGTAAAGTCAAGGTTAAGGTTAAGGTAAAGGTCAACGTTAAGGGTAAAGTTAAGGTCAAGGTTAGGGTTAGGTTATAGCTAAAGTTAAGGTTACGTTAAGGGTAATGTTAAAATTAAGGTTAAGGAAAAGTTCAAGGTTAAGGTTTAGTTAGGTTAAGGTAAGTTTATGGTTAGGTTAAGGTTAAGGTTAAGGTTAGGTTAAGGGTAAAATCAAGGTTAAGGTTAGTTTAAGGTTAAGATTAGGGTAAGGTTAAGGTTAAGGTTAGGGTTAAGGTTATAGTTAAGGTCAAGGTTAGGGTTAGGTTATAGGTAAAGTTAAGGGTCAAGGTTAAGGTTAGGTTAAGGTGAAGATTAAGGTAAGGTTAAGGTTAAGATTAGGGTTAAGGTTATAATTAAGGTCCAGGTTAGGGTTATGTTATAGGTAAAGTTAAGGGTAAGGTTAATGTTAGGGTTAGGTTATGTTAAGGTTAAGGTGAAGGTTAAGGTCAAGGATAAGGTTAAGTATAAGTTAAGGTTAAGGTTAATGTTAAGGGTTTGGTAAAGCTTAGCGTTAGGTTATAATTAAGGTCAAGGTTAAGGTTAAGGGTAAGGTTATAGCTTAACCATAACCTTGAACAAAAGGTCAAGGTTAAGGTTAAATTTGCGGTTAAGGTTACGGTTAAGGTTAGGTTATAGTTAGGTTATGTTAAGGGTAAAGTTAAGGTTAAGGTTAAGGTTTTGGTTAAGGTTAGGTTAAGGTTAATGTTTAAGGGTAAGGTTAAGTTTAAGGTTCAGGTTTAGGTATGGTTAAGGTTAAGGGTAAGTTAAGGTTAAGGTTAAGGTTCAGGTTAAGGGTAAGGTTAAGGTTAGGTTATGAGTAAAGTTAAGGTTAAGGTTAAGGTTAAAGGTTTGGTCAAGGTTAAGGGTAAGGGTAAGTTAAGGTTAAGGTTAAGGCTAAGGTTAAGGGTAAGGTTAGGTTAAGGGCAAAGTTAAGGTTAAGGTTAAGGGTTTGGTTAAGGTTAGGGTTAGGTTATAGTTAAGGTCAAGGTTAAGGTTATGGTTAAGGTAAGGTTAAGATAAGGTTAAGGGTAAGATTAAGGTTATTAAGGTTAAATTTAACCTTATCTTTAACCTAACCTTAACTTGAACCTTGACATTAAACTTAACATTCACCCTTAACCTTACCTTAGCCTTAACATAACCTTAACCTTTACCTAACCTTAACCTTAACCTAACATTGAACTTAACTATAACCTAACCCTAACCTTGGTAAGGTCAAGGCTAAGGTTAAGGTTATGGTTATGGGAAGGTTAAGGTTAAGTTTATGGTTAAGGCTAAGAATAAGGTTAAGGGTTTGGTTAAGGTTAGGTTTAGGTTATAGCTAAGGTCAAGGTTAAGGTTAGGTTAAGGTTAAGGGTGAAGGTTAAGGTTACGGTTAGGGTAAGGTTAAGGTTAAGGTAAAGGTTAAGGTTAATGTTATGGGAAGGTTAAGGTTAAGGTTAAGGTTAACCCTAACCTTAACCTTAACATAACCTTAACATTAACCTTAACCATAACCTAACCTTAACGTAATCTTAACCTTAACTTTAACCTTACTAAACTCATACCCTGAACCTTAACATAACCTTAACTTTAACCTTAACCTAACCTTCACCTTAACCTTGAATTTACCCTTAACCTTATCCTTAACCTTAACTAAACCCTTTACCTTAACCTTAACGCGACTAAACCCTTAACCTTACCTTAACCTTAACCTAACCTTAACCTTGGCTTTACCTTAACTAAACCTTAACCCCTTAACCTTAACCCTAACCTTCCCATAACCATAACCTTAACCTTGACTTTACCCTTAACCTAACCTTAACCTTAACCTTAACCTAACCCTAACCTTGACCAAACCCTTAACATTAACCTTAACCCTAACCTTAACCTTAACCTTAAACTTATCCTTAACCTTAACCTAAGGTTAAGGTTAAGGTAAAGGTTAGGTTAAGGTGAAGGTTAGGTCATAGTTAAGGTTAACCCTAAACTTAACCTTAACTTTGACTATAACCTAACCCTTAACCTTAACCATAACCCTAACCGCGACCAAACCCTTAACCTGAACCTTACCCTTAACATTCACCTTAACCTTAACATTACCCTTAACCCGACATTAACCTTAACCTTACCCCCTTAACCTTAACCTAACTAAACTTGTAACCTTAACCTTACCCTTACCTAGCGTTAACCTTAACATAATCTTAAGGTAAGGTTATGGTTAGGTTAAGGTTAATGTTAAGGTTAGGTTAAGGGTAAACTCAAAGTTAAGGTTAGGTTAAGGTTAAGGTTATGGTTAAGGTTAAGGTTAAGGGTAAAGTTAAGGTTAAGGTTAGATTAAAGTTAAGCTGAAGGTTTAGGGTAAGGTTAGGGTTAACGCGAGGGGAAGGTTAAGGTTAAAGTTAGGTTTAAGGTATGGTTAATGTTAAGGTTAGGTTAGGTTAGGGTAAGATTAAGGTGAAGGTTAAGGTTATGGTTATGCTAAGGTTAAGGGATTAATCTTACCCTTACCCTTAACCTAACATTAACCCTAACCTTAACCTTGACCATAACTATCACCTAACCCTAACCTTAACCTAACCTTAACCTTAACCTTAACCTTAACCTTACACTAACCTTAACCATAACCTTAACCTTAACATACACATTAACCATACCCCTTTAACCATAACCTTAACCTTAACCGTAACCTTAACCCGACTAAAACCGTAACCATAACCTTACCTTAACCTAAATTTAACCTTAACCTTAAACTTAACATGACTATAGCATTATCCTGAATCTCGACCTTGAATATAACCTAACCCTAACCTTGACCAAACCCTTAATATTAACCTTAACCTTAACCTTGACCTTAACCTTAACCGTAAACTTAACCTTACCTTAACCTAACCTAACCTTAACCTTAACCTTAACCTTACCCTAATATTAACCTTAACCTAACCTTAACCTTCTCATAACCATAAACTTAACCTTAACCTTAACCTGACTAAACCTATAACCTTAACCTTAAGGTTAAAGTTAAGGTTAGGGTTAATGTTAGGGGAAGGTTAAGGTTAAGGTTAAGGTTAGGGGAAGGTTAAGGTTAAAGTCAAGGTTAAGGGTAAAGTTAAGGTTATGTTAATGTTAAGGGTAAGGTTATGGTAAGGTTATAGTTAAAGTAAAGATAAGGTTAAAGTTAAGGGTAAGGTTAAGGTTAAGGTTAAGGTTAAGGTGAAGGTAAAGGTTTTGTCAAGATTATGATTATGTTATAGTTAAAGTTAAGTTAAAAGTCAAGGTTAAGGGTAAAGTTAAGTTTAAGGCTAGGTTAAGGTTAGGGTAAGGTTAGGGTTAAGGTTAGGGTAAGGTTATAGTTAAGGTTAAGATAAGGTTAAAGTTAAGGTTAAGGTTAAGGTTATGGTTAAGGATAAGGTTAAGGTTAGGTTAATTTAAGGTTAAGGTAAAGGTTTTTTCAAGGTTAGGATTATGTTATAGTTAAAGTTAAGTTTAAGGTCAAGGTCAAGGGTAAGGTTAAGGTTAGGTTAAGGTTAAAATTAGGTTAAGGGTAAACTTAAGGTTATGGTTAGGGTAAGATTAGGGAAAGGTCAAGGTCAAGGTTAGGTTAACGGTAAATTCAAGGTCAAGGTTAAGGTTAAGGTTAGGTTATAGTTAAGATTAAGAGTTTGGTCAAGGTTAGGGTTAGGTTAAGGTTAAGGTTAAGGTTAGGTTAAGGGTAAAGTCAAGGTTAAGGTTATGGTTATGGGAAGGTTAAGGTTAAGGTTAAGGTAAAGGTAAGGTTAAGGTTTCGGTCAAGGTCAAGGTTAAGGGTAAGATAAGGTTAAGGTTAATATTTAGGTTAATGTTAAGGTTAAGGTTAAGTTTAAGGATAAGGTTAAGGTTAAAGTTATGGTTAAGGTTACAGTTAGGTTAGGTTAAGGTAAGGTTAAGTTTACGGTTAGGTCAAGGTTAATTTAGGTTAAGGTAAGGTTAAGGATAGGCTAGGCTATAGTTAAAGTTAAGGTTAAGGTTAAGTTAAGGGTAAATTTAAGGTTAAGGTGAAAATTAAGGTTAAGGTTAAGTTTAAGGTTAAGGTTAGGTTAAGGTTAAGGTTAAGATAAGGTTAAGGGTTATGGGTTTAGTTAGGTTAAGGTTAAGGTTAAGGTTACGGGTTTAGTCAAGTTAAGGTTAAGGTTAAGGTTAAGTTTAAGGGGATAAGGTTGATGTTAACGTTAAGGGTAAGGTCAAGGTTAAGGTTAAGGCTATGGTAATGGGAAGGTTAAGGTTAAGATTAAGGTTAAAGTTTTGGTTAAGGTTAGGTTTAGGTTATAGTTAAGGTCAAGGTTAAGTTTAAATTTAAGGTTAAGGTTATTAACTTTAACCTTAACCTTAACGTTATCTTAACCTTAACCTAACCCTAACCTTAAATTTAAACTTAACCAACCTTAACCTTAATCTTAACTATAAACTTGCCCTAACCTTACCCTTAACCTTAACTATACCCTTATCCTTATCCTTAACCTTAACCTTATCTTACCCACAACCTAACCTTAACCTTGACTTTACCCTTAACATAACCTTAACCTTACCCTTAACCTTCTCTTAACCTTAAACTAATCTTAACCTTATCCTTAACCTTATCCTTAACCCGTACCTTTATCCTAACCTTACCTTAACCATCAGCTTAACCTTGACTTTACCCTTAACCTTAAACTTAACCTAACCTTAACCTTAACCTTCACCCTTACCTTAACCTCGACTTTACCCTTAACCTAACCTTAACCTTAACTATAACCTAACCCTACCCTTGACCTTAACTTTACCCTTAACCTTAACCTTAACAAGACTAAACCCTTAACCTTGACCTAACCGTAACCTTAACCATAACATTAACTTAACCTTAACCTTAACCTTAACCTAACCTTAACCTTACCTTTAACTTTACCCTAACCTTAAGGGTTTAGTCAGGTTAAGTTTAAGGTTAAGTGTTTGGTCACAAGAGATTAAGGTTAAGGTTACATTAAGGGTAAAGTCAAGGTTAAGGTTAAATTTAAGGTTAGGTTAAGGGTAAAGTCAAGGTTAAGGTTAGGTTAAGGTTCAAGTTACAGGCTTAGTCAGGTTAAGGTTAGGTTCAGGTTAAGGTTAAGGATAAGGTTAAGGTTAAGGGAAATTCAAGGTTAAGGTTAAGGTTAAGGTTATGTTAAGGGTAAAGTTAAGGTTAAGGTTAAGGTTAAGGTTAGGTTAAGGGTACATTCAAGGTTAAGGTTATGCTTATGGGAAGGTTAAGGTTAAGGTTAGGGTAACGGTAAGGTTAAGGTTAAGGTCAAGGTCAAAATTTAAGGTTTAGTTACGTTAAGTTTAAGGGTTTGGTCAAGGTTACGGTTACATTATAGTTAAGGTCAAGGTTAAGGTTACGTTAAGGTTAAGGTTAATGTTAACGTTAATGTTAGGTAAAGGTTAAGGTAACTTTAAGCTTAGGTTACGGTTAATCTTGACCTTGACCTTAACCTTAACCTTAACATTAACCTTACCCTTAACCTAACCTAGCCTTAACCTTAACTTTAACCTTCCCATAACCATAACCATAACATTAACCTTAACCTTAACCTTTACCTAACCTGAACCTTAACTTTAACCATAACCTTAAACTTAACCTTAACCGTAACATTAAACTTAGCCTAACCTTAACCTTGACCTTAACTATAACCAAACCCTAACCTTGACCAAACCCTTAACCTTAACTATAACCTAACCCTAACCTTAACCAAACCCTTAAACTTAACCTTAACATATCTTTAACGTTAACCTTAACCTTGACCTAACCATAACCTTAACCTTACCTTAACTATAACCTTAACCTTACCTTAACCTAACTTAACATTAATCTTAAGGTTAGGTTAAGGGTAAAGTCAAGGTTAAGACTGAGGTTAAGGATAAGGGTAAAGTTAAGGTTAGGTTAAGGGTAAATTTAAGGTTAAGGTTAGGGTTAAGGTTAAGGTTAATCTTAAGGGTTTGGTTAAGGTTAGGGTTATGTTATAGTTAAGGTTAAGGTTAAGATTAGCTTAAGGTTAAGGTTAAGGGTTTGTTCAAGGTTAAGGTTACGGGTAAGGTCAGGGTAAAGGTTAAGGTTAAGTTTAAGGTTATGGTTATGGTTAAGGTTAAGGTTAAGGTTAGATAAAGGTTAAGGTTAAGGTTAAGGTTAATGTCAAGGTTAAGGGTAAAGTTAAGGTTAATGTTAGGTAAGGGTAAGGATAAGGTTAAGGTTAAGGTTATGGTTAAGGTAAGGTTAAGGGTAAAGTTAAGGTTAAGGTAAGGGTAAGGGTAAGGGTAAGGTTAAGGTTAATGTTAAGGATTTAGTCAGGTTAAGGTTAAGGTTAAGGGTTTGGTCCAGTTTAGGGTTAGGTTATAGTTAAGGCTAAGGTTAAGGGTAAGATTAAGGTAAGGTTACGGTAAAGGTTCAGGTTAAGGTTAATGTTAAGGGTTTCCTTACCCTTAACCTTAACCTTGACCTTAACTATAACCTAACCCTAACCTTACCCTTAACCTTAACACTAACCTTAACGTAACCTTAACCTTACCCTTAACCTAATATTAACCCAAACCTTAACTTGACTAAACTTGTAATCTTCACCTTACCTTCACTATAACATAACCCTAACCTTGATCAAACGCTTAACCTTGACCTTACCCTTAACCTTATCTTATCTTAACCTTACCCTTAACCTTATATTAACCTTTACTTAACCTTAACCTCGAACTTGACCTTAACCTTAAGCTTAACCTTAACCTTAACTTTACCCTTAACCTTACCCTTAACTATAACCTAACCTTAACCTTGACCTTAACTATAACCTAAACCTAACCTTTACCAAACCCTTAACCTTAACCTTAACCTTAACTTATCTTTAACCTTAACCATAATCTTAACCTCAGGTTAAGGTTAATGGTAAGGTTAGGGTTAAGATTAGGGTAAGGTTAATATTATTTTAAGGGTAGAGTTAAGTTTAAGGTTAGGGTTAATGTTAAGGTTAAGGTTAAGGTTAAGGTTAGGGTAAGGTTAATATTAGGATAAGGGTAAAGTTAAGGTTAATTTTAGGGTTTAGGTTGAGGTCAAAGTTAGGGTTACCTTATAGTTAAGGTCAAGGAAACAGTTAAGGGTCAGGTTATAGTTAGGTAAGTGTAAGGTTAAGGTTAATGTTAAGGTTGAGGGTAAAGTTAAGGTTAAGGTTATGGTTATGGGAAGGTTAAGGTTTAGGTTAAGGTTTTAGTCAAGGTTAGGGTTAGGTTATAGTTAAGGTTAAGGTTAGGTTAGGTTATAGTTAAAGTTAAGGTTAAGGTTAGGTTATAGTGAAGGTTAATATTAAGACCGGTAACCTTAACCTTGACCTTACCCTTAACCCTAACCTTAAATTTAACCCTAACCTTGACTTTACCCTAAACTTAACCTTAACCTTCATTGTAACCTAACCCTAACCTTGACCAATCCCTTAACCTTCACCTTACCCTTAACATGAAGCTTAACCTTAATCTTACTAAAAATATAACCTTAACCTTAACCTTCACTATAAACTAACCTTAACATTGACCAAACTCTTAACCTTAACCTTGATCAAACCCTTAACGTTAACCTTAACTTGACAAAAACCGTAACCTTAACCTTAACCTTAAAATTAACTATAACATAAACCTAACATTGACCAAATCCTTAACCTTAACCTTAACCTTCCCCTAACCCTAGCCCTAACCTTAACCTTAACCTTAACCCTTAACCTTAACTTACCCCCTTAAACTTAACCTTAACCTTAACCTTAACCATAACCCTAACCTTGACCAAATTATTAACCTTAACCTTAACCTTAACTTTTATCCTAACATTAACCTTAACTATAACCTAACCCTAGCCTTTACCAAACCCTTTACCTAACCTTAAACTTAACTATAACCTAACCCTAACACATACCAAACCCTTAACCATAACCTTAACCTGACTAAATCCGTAACCTTGACCTTTACCTTACCTTAACCTAAACCTTTCCTTAAACTAAATTTAACCTTAAACTTCCCTAACCTTACCCTTGACCAAACCCTTAACCTTTACCCAACCTTAACCAAACCCTTAACCTTCACCTTCACCTTAACCTGACTAAAATCGCATCCCTTAACCTTACCCTTACCCTTAACCTTCACCTTCACCTTAACCTTGACTTTACCCTTAACCTAAACTTAACCTTAAATATAACCTAACCCTAACCTTGACCGTAACTTTACCCTTAACCTTGACCTTAACCTTAATCTTGACCTTGACCTTGACCTTAACCTAACCTTAACCTTAACCTTAAACTTATCTTACCCTTAACCTAACCTTAACCTTAACTATAAGGTAACCCTCACCTTAACATAACCTTAAACTTAAACTTAACCTTAACCTAACCTTAATCTTCCCCTAACGTTAACCCTAACCTAATCTTAAGGTTAAGGTTAATGTTTGGTCAAGGTTAGGGTTAGGTTATAGTTAAGGTCAACGATGATTTTACGTTAAAGTTGAAGTTAAGGTTAAGGTTAAAGTTAAAGTTATGGTTAATTTAAGGTTAAGGTTAAGGTTTTGTTAAGGTTAGGGTTAGGTTATAGTTAAGGTTAGGTTATAGTGAAGGTTAAGGTTAAGACCTGTAACCTTAACATTAACCTTACCCTTAACATTAACCTTAAATTTAAACCTAACCTTGACTCTACCCTTAACCTAACCCTAACCTCACTTAAGCTTAACCTTGATCTTAACGTAACCTTAACCTTAATCTTACCCTTAACCTTCTCATTTAACCTTAACCTAACCTTAACCAAATCTTAACCTTAACCATAAGATTTACCTTAACCTTAAACTTAAACTTAACCTAACCTTAACATTAACCTTAACCTTAACCTTAACCTTCCCCTGACCAAACCCTTACCCTTAACCTAATCTTAACCTTGACTTTACCCTTAACCTAACCTTAACCTTAACCTTCCCCTAACCTTAACTCTAACCTTACCCTAACAATAACCTTAACTTTACCCTTAACCTAATCTTAACCTCAATCTAAACTTAACCAAACCTTAACCCTAACCTTAACTTAACCTAAGGTTAGGCTTAAGCTTAAACTTAAGCTTAATCTTAAGCTTAAGCTTAACCTTATCTTAACCTTAACTATAACCTAACCCTAACTTTGACCAAACCTTAACCTTAACCTTAACCTAACCTTAACCTTGATTTTACCCTTAACCTAACCTTAACCTTAACCTTCTCTTACCCTTAACCTTAACTTATCCTTAACCTTAACCTTAACCCTACCCTTGACCAAACCCTTAACATTAACCTTAACCTTAACCTAACCTTAACCTCAACTAAATCCTTAATCTTAACCTTAACCTAACCTTAACCTTAACCTTAACTAAACCTTGACCTTAACCTTAACCTTCCCAAACCCTTAACGTTAACCTAACCTTAACCTTAAATTTACCCTTAACCTTAACCTAGCCCTAATGTTGACCAAACCCTTAACCCTAACCTAACTAAACCTTTGAATTTACCCTTAACCTTAACTTTACCCTTAACCTAACCTTACCCTTAAGCTTAAGCTTCACCTGACCAAACCCATAACCTTAACTATAACCTAACCCTAACCTAGACCAAATCCTTAACATTAACCTTAACCTTAACCTTTACCTAACCTTAACCTTAACCTTAACCATAACCTTAATCTTAACCTTCACTATAACCTGACCTTAACCTTGACCTTCACTATAACCTAACCCTAATCTTGACCAAACCCATAACCTTAACCTTAACCTTCACTATAACTTAACCTTAATCTTAACCTTATCTTACCCTTAACCTAACCTTAACCTTAACTATAATCTACGCCCAACCTTAAACTTTACGATAACCTTATCTTTACCCTTAACCTTAACCTTAACGTAATATTCACCTTACCCTAACCTTAACCTTAACCTTAACCTTAATCTTAACCTTACCTTAACCTCAACCTTAACCTTAACCTAACCCTAACCTTACACTTAACCTTAACGTTAACCATAATCTTAAACTCAGGTTAAGGTCAAGGTCTAGGTTACGTTAATGGTAAAGTCAAGGTTAAGGTTAGGTTAAAGCTAAGATTAGGTTAAGGGTAAAGTTAAGGTTAAGGTTAAGGTTAAGGGTTTGGTGAAGGTTAAGGGTTAGGTTAAGGTTAAGGTTAGGTTAAGGGTAAAGTTAAGGTTAAGGTAAAGTTAAGGTTAATGTTAGGTTAAGTTTAAGGTTAACGTTAAGGTTTGGTTAAGGTTAAGGGTAAGGTTACAGGTTTAGTCAGGTTAAGGTTAAGGGTTTGGTCCAAGTTAGAGTTAGGTTATAGTTAATGTCTAGTTTAAGGTTAAGGGTAAGGTTATAGTTAGGTTAAGGTTAAGGTTAAGGTTAGGTTAAGGTTCAGGTTAAGGTTAAGCTTAAGGGTTTGGTTAAGGTTAGGGTTAGGTTTTAGTTAAGGTTAAGATTAGTTTAAGGTTAAGTTTAAGGTGGTAAGGTTAAGGTTGAGGTTAAGGTTAAGGTTACGGGTTTAGTCAGACTAAGGTTAAGGGTTTGGTCAAGGTTAGGGTTAGGTTATAGTTAAGGTCAAGGTTAAGGTTAATGGTAAGATTATAGTTAGGTTAAGGTTAAGGTTAAGGTTAGGATAAGGTTAAGATAAGGTAAAGGTTAAGGTTTTGGTCAAGGTTAGCGTTAGGTTATAGTCAAGGTTAAGGTTAAGGTTAGGTTAAGTTAAGGTTAAGGTTAAGGTTAAGGTTAGTTTAAGGTTAAGATTGGTTTAAGGGTATAGTTAAGGTTAAGCTTAGGTTTACGGTAAAGTTAAGGTTAGGTTAGGGTTAAAGTTAGGGTTTTGTCAAGGTTAGGGTTAGGTTATAGTTGAGGTTAAGGTTAATGTTAAGTTTAAGTTTAAGGTTACGAGTTTAGTGAGGTTAAGGTTAAGGTTAAGGATAAGATTAAGGTTAAGCATAGTGGTTTGGTGAAGGTTAGGGTTATATTATACTGAAGGTTAAGGTTAAGTTAATGGTAAATTCAAGGTTAATGTTAGGTTAAGGTTAATACTAAGGGTAAGGTCAAAGTTAAGGTTAAGGTTAACCTTAACCTTCACTATAACCTAACCTTAACCATAACCTTGACCTTAATCTTGACATTAACCTTCACCCTTAACCTTAACCTTGAACTTAACCTTAACCTAACCTTAAACAAGACCTTAACCTTAACCTTGACTTTTACTATAACCTAACCCTAACACTGACCAAACCTTTAACCTTAACCTTAACCTAACTAAACCTGTAACTTTAACCTTAACATTTACCCTTAACCCTAACCTTACCCTTAACCTTAACCTTAACCTGAGGTTAATATTATGGTTAAGGTTAAGGTTAAGGATAAGTTAAGGTTAAGGGTAAAGTTAAGGTTATAGGTTTAACAGGTTAAGGTTAAGGTTAAGGGTTTCGTCAAGGTTAGGGTTAGGTTATAGTTAAGGTCAAGGTTATGGTTAAGGTTAATGTTATGGTTAAGGTTAAGGTTAATGTTAGGTCAAAGTTAAGGTAAGGTTAAGGTTAGGTTAAGGGTAAATTCAAGGTTAAGGATAGGTTAAGGTTAAGATTAGGTTAATTGTAAATTTAAGGTTATGGTTAGGGTAAGGTTAAGGTTAGGTTAAGGGTAAAATTAAGGTTAAGGTAATGGTTAAGGTTAGGCTAATTTTTCAGGTTAAGGTTAAGGTTAGGGGAAGGTTAAGGTTAAGGTTTGAATTTACCCTTAACCTAATCTTAACCTTAACCTTATCTTACCCTTAACCTTAACTTATCCTTAATCTTAACCTTAACTTTAACCTTGACCTAACCATAACCTTAGCATTATCTTACCCTTAACATTAACCTTAACGTTATCTTAACCTTAACCTTAACGTTAACATTATCTTAACCTTAACCTTAACCTTAACCATATCTTACCCTCAACCTTAACCATAACCTTAAACTTGACTTTACCCTTAACCTAACCTTAACCTTAACCTAACCCTAACCTTGACCAAACCCTTAACCTTAACCTTAACCTGACTAAACCTATAACCTTGACCTCAAACTTACCCTTAACCTTCATCTTAACCTTGACTTTACCCTTAACCTAACTTTAAACACTCCTTAACCTTAACCTTAAACATAACTAAAACCTTCCCCTAACCTTAACCTTAACCTTAACTTTACCCTTAACCTAATCTTAACCTTAACTATAACCTAACCCTAACCTTAACATTAACCATAACATTATCTTTACCTTTAACCTTCACTATAACCTAATCCTAACCTTGAACAAACCCTTAACCTTAACCTTAGTCTGACCTTAACTATAACCTAACCATAACCTTGACCAAACCCTTACCCTTAACCTAACCTTAACCTTGACTTTACCCTTAACCTATCTTTAACCCTGACCTTAGCCTAACCTTAAAATTAACTTTACCCTTAACCTAATCTTAACCTTAACCTAACCTTAACCTTAGCCATAACCTAACAGTAACCTTAACCTTTTATTAACCTAACTTAACCTTAACCTTGACCATGACCTTAACCTTAATCTTAACCTTACCCTAACCTTACCCTTAACATTCACCTAACCTTGACTTTAACCTTACCCTTCCCCTAACCTTAACCCTAACCTAAACCTTAACTTTACCCTTAACCTAACCTTAACCTTAACCTTACCCTTAACCTTCACCCTTAACCTTCACCTAACCCTAATCTTGACCAAACCCTTAACCTTCACCTTAACCTTAACCTGACTAAACCCTTAAGATTAAGGTAAGGTTAAGGTTAAGGTTAAGGTCAAGTTCAAGGTTAAGGTTAAGTTAGAATAAGGTAACGTTAAGGTTACGGTTAAGGTTAAGTTTAAGTTAAGCGTAAAGTCAAGGTTAACCTCTGCCCTAAAATTAACCTTAACCTTGTACTTATCTTAACTTAAACCTAACCCCAACCTTAACCCTAACCTTAAGCTTAAACATAACATAACCTTAACCTTAACCTTATCCTTATCTTAAACTTAATCTAATCCTAACCTTAACCCCAACCTTAACCTTAACCTTAACCCTAACCTCTTTGACCAGACCCTTAACATCAACCTTAACTGTAACCTTAACCTTAACTGTAACCTTAACCTAATCTTAACCTTAACCTTATCCTTAACCTAACCTTAACATTGACCTTACCCTTAAACTTAAACTTACCGTTAACCTAACCTAACCTTAACCTTAACCTAACCCTAATCTTAACCTTAGGTTAGGGTAAAGTTAAAGTTAAGGTTAAGGTCAAGGTGAAGGTTAAGGTTAAGTTAGGTTAAGGTAAGATTATAGTTAGGTTAAGGTTAAGGTTAAGTTTATGTTAAGGTTAAGATAGGGTTAAGGTTAAGGTTAAGGTTAGGGTTAAGGGTAAAGTCAATGTTAAGGTAAAGTTAAGGTTAAGGTTAGGTTAAGGTTAAGGTTAGGTTAAGGGTAAAGTCAAGGTTAAGGTTAGGTTAAGGTTAAGCTTTGGTTAAGGTTAAGGTTAAGGTTAAGGGTTTGGTTAAGGTTAGGGTTAGGTTTTAGTTAAGGTTAAGGTTCGGATAAGCTTAAGGTTAATGGGGTGTTGAAGCCTCGAAAATCTCTGCAACAACATGGGGGATGACCACCCGGTCCGAACCTTAAATCATCTCATTTTCAGCCCATAAGAGCAGAGATAAATAACAACATAAAATAGAAGCAAATTACCCATACCGAAAAAAGTGCACAAATATGTAAGTAAATTGACACCATTCCTGTTATCATAAAATAAAACTAGCATTTAAAATAATAGTATTCGAAATACCAATTTATTGAATCCATTTCTCCAGCTCCAGTCTCTAATAGTCCTTTACAATTCCTAAGCTTATGCTTTCAAAAACAGAGCTGCAATAGTGCAAACTCTGTTAATTATACATAACTCAGAATGTAAAAGAAAAACCTCAATAATCCCCAGATCTGAGATTCCACTCCTCCCACCTACAACTCTAAATCCCTATTACAAAAGTGATTTTAGAATTCCAGAATTGCAGAGGAGGGCAGCCATTATTACATTCTGCAATCTGTTATTTATAATATTTGCAAAGGAATTTTTGAGAGGAAAGTTTGTTGAGGAGAAATTTTTCCAATCCCATTTTATTTGCTCAAAAATCCCAATCTTTTAATTGCTGGATTATTCTCATTGATTAAGATCTTTTCTTCATATCTCTTTTACTGTTTTCCTATAAAAAGAAATCAAAATAAATTAAGATGTAACAATAAAATCAAAATACCATTTATGGCATTAAAACAAATCCAATCAAATTCTATTTAAATAAATAATTGAAAATAAAATATAAACTCTCTATTGATGCCTGGGATAGTTTAATTGGCCAAGGATATTATTAACGAATGAATCTGCAATTAGAAGAGGCTTGGACAAATGAAAATTCAGAAAATAAATCAGAAAATTGATTTTGTTTTAGAAATTCGGAGCTTGATCTTATGCATGATTTTTGACCCAATTAATAACCAGATCTATTAGTGGAACCTCCTCAGAAATGTTCTCCTTGATTTTATCTTTCCAATGAGCCGCCTGGTCCTCATTTGGCCAAGTAAAACTCATTCTATGAGCTTCCAAAGTTGATGAGTCAAATCTAGCATAATTCTGGAAATTCTGTTGCTGGGCTAAAAATCAGAATTTTTAACTAGAAATTTAATCCTAAATTAGATTCTAATTATATAATAATTAATTCTAAATTAATTATTAACTAACTAATATATACAATTAATTCTAATTAATTATCATCTAATTTAGAAATTAATTAAGTCACAAAATTAAATTAATATACAAATGATTTGAAAAAGTTAATTTAAATATAATTAATATTATAATTCAAATTATATTAAAATTATAATAAACATTATAATTATAATATAATTATTATAATATAAAAATATAAACATTAATTTACAAATCATTGGAATCAATCCAAACCTTAAAACAAACCATTGAAATCAATCCAAACCCATTAATTCATCCACGTGAAATTATGGAGGGATATGGTGAGTGGAGTGTGAGGTGAGGGTGACGTGAGGGTGAGTGAGGTGGAGGTGCGGGAGGCATAAGGGGTGAAAAAAATTTATATTAAAATCTTTTAACACATCACATTTGGCCTTATCGCATATCACAAGAACTTTGGATTGGGTTTTTTTAAATGTGCGTGTTCTAAAAATTGCGATGGATCCGATATTGCGATATGCGATGTGAAATTTTTATTTTTATTTTATTTTATTTATTTTTTATATATTAAGTTTTAATTTTAATTAAATTAATTATATTTTTTTATAATAATTAATTTAATTAATCTCAAAATTTAATGTTGAATATCAGTTTTTTATTTTGTTTTTAATGATGTTTAGTTTAATTATGAAATTTTCTAAACTAAAACCACTTCGAAAATAAATAAAAAGAATAAAAATAGCATTTTTAACCCTGGCTAGATAAATGATGGTACTTTAAAGGAGTACCATTTTCAAACTAATTGACCAAATGAGGTAAAACAAGCATCAATGGGAAGCTTATTAAAAATCGATTTTAACAAAGAAATCAAAACAAGAATACAAAGAAAATGAAAAATTAACAATTGCGTAGGATAATCAAATAAATAAAAATCCTAAAAGGTGTTTAGCCAAAAATTTATAGAAAGGGTCCCCATTATTTGAAGTGAACAAGTCAAAAATGGGGGGGTTGTGTTTTACCACAACAATGGCGACACGCGGGAGAAGAACCAGTTATCTCTGTTTGATATGAATAAGATTTTTCTAAAATCAAAGTAAAACTAATTAAAGAAGAGAAAATTATGCTTGAAATGCTTGACTAGGTTCATTAGTCTGAATAAAAGAAAGAATCATTTAACTGTAATTTTTCTTAAAATTCCTCATAAATTAAAATATTTCAAAACTCTATATCAGTCCTTAATTAGTTGTAGAAATAAAGCAGGGGTCACTTTACAGCTTAGCTTTTAAAATATACTCATTTGTCATAGGTAGAGCCACTGTAGCCAACAAACATCTATAGTCTCGACAGGGTTACCTTTTAATCACCAATGATTGAAAATCCCATCTCTTTAAGAATTATTGACCTAGAGATAAATCCATTTATATATGTTTATTTTTATTTTCATTTTTATTTTTTTATTTTTTATTTTTATTTATTTTTATTTATTTTTAGTTCTTAAAAGCCATTGTCTTGGTTTGGTAGCCAGATAGTTGACAATGTCAACCTATTTTTCCCCTATGATCATGGTAAGTAGGCTCATGATGAGACCTCTTATCTTTTAAGTTTAAATATATCTCTGGATTATACTCTAGAAAAATAAGGCTCTTTGGGACAGGGAGAATCATTGAATCCTTAAGAGTTAAGAATGACAATTTTAGAGTTAAAAGGTGCTTTGTTGTAAAGTGTCTTTACTTGGTTAAAAATAACTTTTCTTGACTGATAATAGAACTTTGAAAGATCTTAATAAAATATTAAAATCTCAAAATGATTACAATTTTGATGAAAAATAAATTTCTCCAGATTTTATGATACTTTGTCAACTTCTCTAAATTGGTAATCTCTTCCTTAAGTATGTCTACTTTTATAATAAGAAAATCAAACTTTACTAAGAGATTTAAGAAAAAGTTAATAGATGACTATTAACAATTTTTTCTCCGTGTATGCCAACCATAGTTAGGTAACAAGAAGGCCTTCCATATAAATCATGGAAAATTCACCAAAATCAAAACTGAAAACCAAAGGAAAAAGAATCCTTATGCTAAAATGAGAAAGAAATCAGCAAACAAAAATGTAGAAATTGAAAAGTGAAAGGAAAATCCAAGTTTTTGAAATACAAACTCTAACAAAAATGGTTATACCATTGTCTCAACAATATGAAGAAAAATAAAATAATTGTGTAATCAATCCTTCTTATGTCGAGATTTAGAAAAATCATACATTGTAGGGTTGTAAGTGTTTTTAGGCTTTTTGGATAGCAGTGATGATCATTTCAGCCACAACGAAAATTTTCTGTCTGATAACTATCTTCTTGTTTCAAAGCATTATCTTAATCATTTTCTAAAAAAAATTCTTAAAGAAACAAACTAAAGGTTCAGAAAGTTCCTAGTGTAGCTGTTTCGATAAATATTATTGTTGCTTCTTGAAATTAAGCCAAGAGAAGAGTACGGACTTCGAAAATATGATCTGGCGGAGGATTGGAAGCTTTTATGAAGAGCTGCAAAACATATTTATATATCAGAAAGACAAAACTGAAACTAAAGTAACGAAATGGAAATAAATGAAAGCGGGTACATGAATCTTACCATTGGATGATTGCTTTTGATCTTACCTGAAAGGTATCAGTTTCTCCAAACTAGCTAACTTCTTATTTTAATTAACATTAAAAACATGAAGAAGTCAAACTAACCAAAATCCTATAACCTAAAATCATTATTTATTTTATTTACACTAAAGCAAGCAGTAAAATGTAAAAATGGAATGCTTAGTGCTCAAGGGAATTGAAATTAAAAGAAATGCATCAAAAATGAGAATGTGAATTTGCAGTAACGAATGTTTCTCAAAATATTATAAGTTTCATATAAACTCCATGATTTTATAAATTGCCCAGAATCAAGACCAAATACAAAATAATAAAATTTAAATATGAAAATAGAGATGTCTTGAATTCCATATTTAATTATGGAATTATATATTTAAAACTAAAATATATGAGAAATCGAAATGATTTAAATATACTGCAAATTGGTCATTATTTGTTTTCTTACCATAGTGGTTGCCCACGCTTGCTTTTAAAATAACACATTGCCTTATCAAATGATTCGCATTGCATGTAGATACATGCATTGGAGTTTATCGCATTGGCGATTGAAATAGAAAATTGTCGATATGAGATCATGTGAAAAAAATATGTGCGATGAGATGTAGTGATCACACTATTGAAGAACTTTTATATTGCGAATCGGGGACAGTCATGCTGCAATTTGCAGATCATACACCGCATCTCACGATTTGTACTTTGCACATTGCACATTGCACATTGCACATTGAAAATTTGGAATAGTGGTATGGCCATGAATAAAAATGCGATGAAGCGATTGCGATATTAGCGTACCGGAATATTGGAGAATAATCATGTTGGAAATTCCAATATCGGCGATGTGATGGATGACATAGCTAATCGGAAACTGGAAAACTTTTTGGTACCCGATGTAACACAATTTGATTCTTGCGATGCCAATATGCGATGAATGACATGACTAATCGGCGATTGTGATCGGCAATCTTAAGCACATGATGTAACAATTCTCGATACGTTGATATGCGATGAAGAGTGGACCTGATAATTTTATGATGAAAATTTAGTAACATATCAGATCCAAAATATCGACCCTTTAAAATTATGCTCCTACTTTTATTGCGATTGGGTGGACGCGATATTTTATAAACTTGATTTGAATTTTATATCAGGTCCAGAATTATGTGGTCATCGCAATATCAGTAAAGTAGTTTATCGGAGATCGACGATTCATGATAATGGAAGTATATTCAACTGCAAACCTCTGATATGCGAAATGCGATATGACATATGAGCGAGGTAATACATCGGAGATCTTTTATGAACAATTTGTTATCAAAAATGCTAAAAGCTACTTCCAATGAAATATTTCGCTACAAATGGTTGTGAAGTGGATGATGTGATATCGGAATGAAATTATTGACGAAGACAAGTGGGATGGTAGTATTGCAAACATTTTCACTGAAGTATCAGCAATATGAAAATCAAGTTGAATCCTATGATATTGTTTGAAATTTCAATTGGGTTTTTTGATGGTTGAAAGCAAAGTTAAAAATGTTCAAATTCTAATGAATCTCAAAATAAAATTTCCCTGAACCTGTTGCAAATTTGAAATGAGTTTGCTGCTTACTTCAAGTTTTGAAAACAAATGAAAACCTACAAATAAAACAAAACAAAAATATAAAATGAACTAAGAAAAAGAGAAACTAATAATAGATGAGAATGAACTTGTGAATGCATACCTGGAAGAAAATTCTCGTGTAGTTTTTTTACCTCATGAATCTTCAAATTTTTCCTTCGATTTATCAAAAATTTTCCTTTGTCCAAAATCATCTCATCATTTATTCTAAATCGGAGTGAGTAATCAGCATAAATAAAATCTTCTTATTCATGTTCAGGAAATACAAAATTTACCAGAAATAAATATGAAAATAGTCTTCCCTCTTGAATTGAAACAACAATTTATTACCTCTGCTCATTCTTAATTAACTTGAAAAAAATCTGTATTGTTATAGTGACTATTTAATAATGCCTTTAGTAAATCAATATGATGTGTATTGCATCATCAAATAATAAACTAAAGATCAGAATGGGATAAAGCCACTAATTGTGGAAAAATGTCAAAACAGATTTGAATGTGTGCACACAGCAAAATGGACATCCTAAAGGTTAGCTTAGCAAATTTTAAGGAAGATAATATGAACTTCATATGATTACCACGAAAGGTTAGACTTACTAATAATGATTGAATCAGAATCAAGCTTATCATATACAGTCATACATTTCATGGGATAATGAGATCACGAAGCTTTTATATCCTCAAAACCTTTATCATATAAATTTCAAAAGAAAATATTAGAAGGAAATCTCGAAATTAAGAAAAGTGGCTTTGAGTCGATTGATGCCAAGTGCAACCTTAATTAAATTTAATCAAAACATTATTCAAAATAGACAGAGTAGAGGTATTGCTATAAGAAATTTAAAAAGGAAAGCAAGAATTAAAATTTTCTGATTGGGAGAAAATGTTTTCACTGAACATGTATGAAAATAGCTGATTGCTTTGTTTTATTTTTAATCTACAGAACTGTTGAAAATAAATTAACTACATTAACTCTACTCCTATTCTAACCGTATACTTGAAAAATGACTAGGTATGGTCATATTTCCAGTGTAACCATTTTCTCTTTTTAATCCCTGCATGTATGTACAATTCAAATGTTAGTAATAAAAATACAAATCTAATTGAACTAAGAAAATTAAACCTGAAATCAGAATGTACAACTATTGTTAGAAACTTATCTAAAATCTCCTTCTCATGAAATTTTCTTTGCAATTGAATACCATTTGGATCATAGAAATCTGGATGGATTTCTATTAATAATTGGGAAATGTTCAAAAGAGGAGATGAAAAGCCAGATTGTGGATATGAGCTTTTAGATTCAAAGGCCTAGAAGAAACTGTTAGTGTTATGTATAAATTTTAAGCTATTGACAATCTTCCATGAAGGAAAAATTTCCAAATATTTTTCAAATGAATTAATGAAAAATGGATGGAAATCTTTCAAATGAAATGGAAAATTATTAATTAAATTGGATTTCTGGTAGACTTCTAAAAATACATTCTCTTGTTGATATTGCCTTTGAGAAGATAGAAGCTTTTGATAAAACATTATCATTGATTGAAATTGAAATTGAAATAGCTTTTGATGCTTTTGATTATAATATAAAACTTCAATTTTCCAACAGGGCAATGTATCAATTGAATGTTTGATAATAAATTGCTCAATATGCCAGCGTAATGTATCAAAAATATAAAAAATAAAATCCTAAAATAAATCTGATTTAATACAAAATAAGTGAGGAAACAAAAATAAAATGAAATCACTATTTGTACAACTAATGTTACAGCACAATGGGGATCGTTTTGAAATAATTTTTTTTTCACAATGATTGGCTAGAATTATGGAATTTGAGTAATTTCGAATTCCAACTTGTGAATTAGAAAGACATTTATGATTATGAACAGGAATGAAAGCTTGATCATGATATGAATCATAAATTGGAATATTTTCTCGAATAGTGAAATCATGAAGATGATTATCTTCTTTAGAGTGAGGATTACTTGGAATAATTTCTAAATTGAAATGTTCCTCATTCTCAGATGTTATTTGAATTTTCTCATGAGGACTCTCTTTATAAGAATAGAAATCAACATCCTCAATGTCAGAGTAATTATCATAAATGACTTCACAAGATTCTCTATAATTCCCTTCAATCTTATCCAATATATCCAAGCACGGAGGAACAAGAATTTCGTGTTCATTAATGGCAAAAGAATGATCATTAATTTCTTCTCTATCTTGATAAAAACTTAATGGTAATTCATTTAGATCAGCCTCTGTATTTTCTGAAATATCATTAACACCAAGAGGGGGAAAATTACCATCATTAAAAATATCAAGATAAAGGGAAAAATGTGAATATGAAATAATGCATTTAAAAAAATTTCTATTTGAGAATTCTTGTACATTATGCTCATTGTAAATTTCAGATTCTAAATCATTCCTTTGCGTACTCATGCTTTTTTGAAGAAGATTTCTTTGCTGCTTTGATTTCAGCATTTGCTCATCATGAAAAGATTCAGAAATTTGTACAGCAGTTTGCATGCTATTATTTACTTTGACTGTTGCTTGCACTTGTTGATTTGCAATCTGATTTTCTGAATTTAATGCAGAGAAATTTTTAGATTCCAATGTAGGTCTTTCTCCAAAATTGCTGTTGTTGTTTTCTTGCATTTGATTAGAAATATTTTCCAAGCTTTGTGAAACCTCTTCATCACAATTTATTTTTACATCGAAATTGGATTTCTCATTTATATTGGAAGGGGATGGAACAAAGCTTGAACTAATTTCATATGGATCGGGACTAGGGGGAAGAGAATAATTATGTTCAAACCAATCTAGTGATTCTTCTTTCATAGGTTCGTCTTCGACATTAAATTTTAAACAATTCAAGTGAAATCGAATATTAAAATCTCTAACAGATTCATTTTCTTTTCGTAGATATTCAATTTCATCATATACTTGATCATAATTATAGCTGTCAAATCTACAAATGAAAATTGTAACAAATTGATCCCAGCTGTGAATTGAGGCAACCGGAAGAGTTCTACACTAGTTTCTGGCTTCTGCCACAAATGTGAGAGTAAAAATTCTGCATAAGATGCCTTCATCAATTCCTTGAAAATCATAATTTGAAACATTTTGAATAAATTGAAGGACATGATTAAAAGAAGAAGAATTTATCTTACCATTGAATTTTACCTAAGACAAGAGTCTTACCACTTCGGGTGGAGTATTGGAAGATGCACATCCATGGATACAACTCCAAATTGGAAGTTTAAGAGGAGCCATCGTGATTGAATTAAAATGTTAAAATTGAAAAGACTCCAACAGACAACAAGTTTCAGGCCCTCCTTCTAGCGCCAAAATGTTGAAGCCTCTAAAATCGCTGCAACAAGATGGGGGATGACCACCCGGTCCGGAGCTTAAAGCAACTCTTTTTCCGTTTGGAATGGTGGTTCTGACTAGTTCAACTAGGTCCAGTTACCTTCTCTCAATCTCCAATGGCTTTAAAATATGACTTTCATTCACCAATGGAAAAGAGACATCAGATCAACCTTCTTGCTGATCAGACAAGAAAGTGATCCTTAATCTGATTTAGGGCTCAGCCAATCCACTAATAAAGTTTGCCTCTTTGGGAAGAGGACTTAAAAGAATGTAGAAATTAATCTAAATGCAAACTTATTCTAAGATGCAAGAAAAAGAAACTATCTTAATCCTATCTTAATTAGACAGATATAGATCTAACCCAACCAAGAGCAGGTATTTAAAATATTGGGATTGAAATGTCTTGTTTATAATAAACATCAAGTTAATGAAATAGTTCAATTAACTTACATTATGGATATCAAAACACATCCTATTGAGACATTTTAACTGAAATAATCAATCAACAACACTCAGGAAGTAGTTCACAGAATGATATTGATCATTTAATCAGTAACTTGAATTATTAAACAATAATATGCAGAAGAAGTTCACAACATATCACTATTTATTTATCCAATATTAAAAGACAGATTTATGAGTAAATAGTTACCCAGAAATCAGAATTCAGCCCATAAGAGCAGAGATAAATAACAACATAAAATAGAAGCAAATTACCCATACCGACAAAAGTGCACAAATATGTAAATAAATTGACACCATTCCTGTTATCATAAAATAAAACCAGCATTTAAAATAATAGTATTCGAAATACCAATTTATTGAATCCATTTCTCCAGCTTCGGTCTCTAATAGTCCTTTACAATGCCTAAGCTTCTGATTTCAAAAACAGAGCTACAATAGTGCAAAATCTGTTCATTATACATAACTCAGAATGTAAAAGACAAACCTCAATAATCCGCAGATCTAAGATTCCACTCCTCCCACCTACAACTCTAAATCCCTATTACAAAAGTGCTTTTAGAATTCCAGAATTGCAGAGGAGGGCAGCCATTATTACATTCTGCAATATGTTATTTATAATATAAGAATAGGAATTATTGAGAGGAAATTTTGTTGAGGAGAAATCTGTCCAATCCCATTTTATTTGCTCAAAAATCCCAATCTTTTAATTGCTGGAGCATTCTCATTGATTAAGATCTTTTCTCCATATCTCTTCTATTTTTTTCCTGTAAAAAGAAATCAAAATAAATTAAGATGCAACAATAAAATCAAAATACCATTTCTGGCATTAAAACAAATCCAATCAAATTCTATTTAAATAAATAACTGAAAATAAAATATAAACTCTCTATTTATGCCTGGGATGGTTTAATTGGCCAAGGATATTATTGACGAATGAATCTGCAATTAGAAGAGGCTTGGACAAATGAAAATGCAGAAAATAAATCAGAAAATTGATTTTGTTTTAGAAATTCGGAGCTTGATCTTCTGCATGATTTTTGACCCAATTAACAACCAAATCTATTAGTGGAACCTCCTCAGAAATGTTCTCCTTGATTTTATATTTCCAATGAGCCATCCTGGGCCTCATTTGGCCAAGTAAAACTCATTCTATGAGTTTCCAAAGTTGATGAGTCAAATCTGGCATAATTTTGGAAATTCTGTTGCTGGGCTAAAAATCAGAATTTTTAACTAGAAATTTAATCCTAAATTAGATTCTAATTATCTAATAATTAATTCTAAGCTAATTATTAACTAACTAATATATACAATTAATTCTAATTAATTATCATCTAATTTAGAAATTAATTAAGTTACAAAATTAAATTAATATACAAATGATTTGAAAAAGTTAATTTAAATATAATTAATATTATAATTCAAATTATACTAAAATTATAATAAACACTATAATTATAATATAACTATTATAATATAAAAATATAAACATTAATTTACAAACCATTGGAATCAATCCAAACCTTAAAACAAACCATTGAAATCAATCCAAACCCATAAGAAAAACCATTGAAATCAATCCAAATCCATTAATTCATCCATGTGAGATTATGGAGGGATATGGTGAGTGGAGTGTGAGGTGAGGGTGATGTGAGGGTGAGTGAGGTGGAGGTGCGGGAGGCATAAGGGGTGAAAAAACTTTATATTAAAATCTTTTAACACATCACATTTGGCCTTATCGCATATCGCAAGAACTTTGGATCAGGTTTTTTTAAATGTGTGTGTTATAAAAATTGCGATAGATCCGATATTGTGATATGCGATGTGAAATTTTTATTTTTATTTATTTTTTATATATTAAGTTTTAATTTTAATTAAATTAATTATATTTTATTATAATAATTAATTTAATTAATCTCAAAATTTAATGTTGAATATTAGTTTTTTATTTTGTTTTTAATGATGTTTAGTTTAAGTATGAAATTTTCTAAACTACAACCACTTCGAAAATAAATAAAAAGAATAAAAATAGCATTTTTAACACAGAATAGATAAATGATGGGACTTTAAAGGAGTACCATTTTCAAACCAGTTGACAAAATGAGGTAAAACAAGAAGCAATGGGGAGCTTATTAAAAATTGATTTTAACAAAGAAATCAAAACAAGAATACAAATAAAATGAAAAATTAACAATTGTGTAGGATAATCAAATAAATAAAAATCCTAAAAGGTGTTTAGCCAAAAATTTATAGAAAGGGTCCCCATTATTTAAAGTGAACAAGTCAAAAATGGAGGGGTTGTGTTTTACCAAAACACAGGGTAAGGTTAAGGTTAAGGGTAAAGGTTCAGGGTAAGGTTAAGGTTACGGCTTTAGAGACGTTAAGGTTAAGGTGAAGGTGAAGGTTAAGGGTAAGGTTAAGGTTAAGTTTAATGGTCAAGGTCAAGGTCAAGGTTAAGTTAGGTTAAGGGTAAGGTTATAATTGGTTAAGGTTAAGGTTAAGGTTACGGGTTTAGTCAGGTTAAAGTTAAGGTTAAGGTTACGGGTTTAGTCACGTTAAGGTTAAGGTAAGGGTTTGGTCAAGGTTAGGGTTATGGTTAAGGGTAAGGTTAAGGTTAAAGTTAGGTTAAGCTAAGGTTAAGGTTATGGGTTTAGTCAGGTTAAGGTTAAGGTTAAAGTTAAGGTTAGGCTAAGCTTAAGGTTAAGGTTAGGTTATAGTGAAGTTTAAGGTTACAGTTAGGTGAAGGTGAAGGTTAAGGGTAAGATAAGGTTAAAGTTAAGGTTAAAGCTAAGTTTAATGTTAAGGTCAAGGTTAAGGTTAATATTATGGTTAAGGTTAAGGTTAGGGTTAGGTTATAGTTATGGTCAAGGTTAAGGTTAGGTTAAGGTGAAGGTTCAGGGTAAGGTTAAGGTTAAGGTCAAGGTCAAAGTTAAGCTTAAGGGTAAAGTCAAGGTTATGGTTAAATTTAAGGTTAATGTTAAGAATAAGGTCAAGGTTAAGTTTACATGTCTTAACCTTAACCTTCACTATAACCTAACCTTAACTATAACCTAACCCTAACCTTAACAAAAACTTAACCTTAACCTCACTTTTAACCTTAACCTTAACCTTAACATTAACCTCAACCTTAACATAAAATTATCCTTGACCTTAACTATAACATAACCTAACCTTGACCAAATCTTAACCTTAACCTAACTGTTTGGTCTCAATCTAGTCTCCTAAATTGAGCTCATTTAATTGTCAACGAGGGTTGGTAAACTGCTGAAGTGAAGTGTACTATATGTACCTAGGTGTTTGTTTCTTAATGCGTTGTGTGTAGTGTTTTATGATGTTTTTGGTCTTTTGTGGTGATTTATGATGTTTTTGGTCTTTTGGTAGTTTTATGTTCACAAGGAAAATGACTAGAAGGCTAATGGAAAGGAGCTAATGATTAAAAACAGAGTGAAGCCTAATTGGTTGATGACAAATTACAAATGCAAATGCAATACTGAAACAGAATCAAATCTAAACTATGACTAAGCAGAAACAAAGCTTGATAATGACTTTTAAACAAATGATTCAAAACATAAACTCAGCTTGTCAAATGCTTTCATCAAAGGTGTTTTGAGAGAGAGCTTGAGACATGATTAATTAAGTATGCAAATCCTCCTATCTAAATAGTTAAACAACTAACTTATAATGATGCAACATTTTGTCCTTGATTAGAGATTTTTTGAAGCATAATTGGAGTAAAATATTGATACCATCATAAGGTCTTTTACTCTAAGGCTAGTTCCTAACTCTATTCTGCCACTTAGTTTGATAACACTACACTTCACTCAAAGGTTAGAAATCTTTAAAATAGTCTTTTGAGGAAATGTTTGTTTGTAAGATGATCAGGAAGTTGCAGAAGTACTTCAGGCCTTAAAATGATATTGTCTTCTGTTCATATGGTTATGAATCAATTATGGATTTTAGAACAAGAAGAGATTTGTGAATAATGAAGGTTGTTTTGTTAAGTTTAACAACTGAAGTAATCTAATATGCAGTGAATGGCAACTGAATATGGAGTGCAAATGCAATGAGTTGAACTACAACTGAACCTAAAATGTCACTAGCCTAAAACAGTGCTGAACTACAAGTCATTATCAAACTTAAAACAAAATAACTGAGCATGAATTAAGTGCAATTAAACTCCGGAGTATCCTAACTATGCTATGCAAACATAAAGACTGAAAGCAATTAAAAACTAAGATATCATGGCTATCTCCCACTCATCATTATGATATTTTGGACAAGAATTTAAGAGCAAGGACAGCTATGGTACTTAGTGCAAACACACAAATGAAGCGTTCAGGATCACAATCATGCTTAAAACATTATAAATATTTCTTGGAAGAGTTTCTTCTTGTGGAAGAATATTTAGCATAAGTATAACTGTGATGGTGAACAAAAGAGACTACAATTAAATCCTACAATACTATAGCCATTTCCCATTCATTTTCATAATATTTTGGAAGAGCTTCTTCTTTTGGAAGAGTTTTTAGAACGAGTTATAACTATAGTAACTAATGAAAACAACTACGAATTCAACTTTAAAAAAAAAACGTAAGGCAGCTAGGATACTTATATAAATTACGCAAATAAATCCGTGCAAGAGGTAGGGGCCCTCTACCACCTGACAGAATCTAACCCCAAATCAAATTAACGCTTTCAAAACAACATTGTCTGCTTCATTAAAAGAGGAATAACTTGAACAGAGCAATCTGCATCTTCAGAAACGTAGCACAGAATCTTAAGCAAAATCTAGAACAAAATTTAGCCTAGCTCTCGGTTTCCCAAGTGTTTATATAACAAATGTACATAACAAGACTTGCAACAATTCCAGGGTCATTTTCTTTCCTTATCGAAATCACATTAGGACTCTTGAAGTGGAAACGTAAAAAGGAAAAGGACATCTGGACTGAGACAGTCCTAATAGAAGTCTGCCTTCTTAAATGTGTTCCCACGTATCAAAACCATATCCAGAATTTGTTTCTTCCTTCATGGTGAGCAACGAACAATGTAGACATGACGTGGATTATGCCCATATGCAGTTTTTCTTGAGAGGCCACCTGGAACATACCCAAACATGAAGACAGTTGCAGAATTGCCGGTTAGCTACGGAATGTCTGCATTCTGCAGCTAGTTCTGGTCAAAATGCATTACAATGGCAAAAATCACAAAACTTAGCAAGTCGGTCATGTAAATCATTCTAAAAGTAATTTTAACTAAATTCATTGATCAATTGGGTCTAGGATATCAATGGAAAAAGGAAAATGAGGTAAAGTAAGATGAAAGGAAGCAAAATTTTGAGGCTCAACATACCACCACTACTGTCTTCTTGCATGTCCTCGTGCAAATTATCCTATAAACTCAGAGGCTTCTGCAAGAACATCTAATCCTCTCCTTCTACTTTGCCTGGAAGCTAAAGATCTTCTGGGTTTTCTGATGACAAGTTTGAACCTTAGGTTGGTAAGTTCCCTGATTAGTTTCTTGTTCCTCTTCTTCAACTTGTCATTAGCCTTTTCCACTTTGTCTATATGTAGGAATAAGGTTGAGTTCATATCGGTTTTGAGCTTGACTTGTTCCTTCAAAATTTTATTCTCATTTTTGATGTGTCTATTAAGTATCTCCAGCTCGTACCTATCCCTTCTTAACACATCTATTTCGGACAGTGGAGGACTAGGGGTTCTTTCTATGCTCTCTGAAGCTTTCCTTTCCAAAGTTTCAACATAATCATAAACTTCTTGCTGAGCAGGGTCAATTTCAGGGGTTCCTTCATTAAAATCCTCTTCAACATCTTCTTCAATAGATGTTTCCTCATCCTCTATATTAATCACCCCTGTTTGTTTGATTTGAGTTTTCCTTAGTTTCCCCTTTAGTCTATGGCTTCTTCTTGGCTGAGAAGATCCCTCTCCTCTCTCTGTGGCAGATTTCCTGATTACCTTCTCTTTCTTAAGTTGTCTCTTTATTTGAGTCAACTTCTCTGAGATGATTTCCTCACTACTTTCTTGGACTGTTTTGTCAATTTCAACTTTTGAAGCTCTCCATTTTCTACTTCTCCTTGTAGGCTGTTGTTCAGGTGAGGGTTCTTTTGGCTCTTCAAAATGATTTCTTATCAAGAAATTGTCCCATGTATCATTTGCTTTGGCTAAATGGTGTTCAATTAAAATTTTCACCAAGCCATGATGATATAGAGTTATCTCTAAAAATTGAACCCTTCTTTGAACACAGGAAGCCATCTTTTTCAAACTTTGAAGCAAGAATTAGGGTAGGTTTAAGTCTTCCCCCAGAAAATGCATTATTAGTCTAATGTGATAAGCATAAAATGTGCCATATCTACCCTCACATGTAATGAATTTTTGCAGAATAAGTAGTATGTTTCTCCATTTATTTTTCAATGCAGAACTTGGAATTCCTTTCTTAAACACAGTGACATCCATACCTGATGATTTTAGAATTTGCTTCCATGATTCATGATGGAATTCTCTGTTTTTGAACCATCTCTCTCCATTTCTAAGCAATCCCGTAGCTTCTGCAATGAAAATTTCATTGACTCTGAATTTAACATCCCCCACTTCAACTTCAGGTCCTTCAAATGATCTTGCAAATGTTTTAGTGACTTCTTTGTGGAAGCCATTAAATTTCTCCAAAAATTGTAGCCATCCTATCTGTTGCAACATTTCTTTACATTGAGAGTAGCCTTCTAGGTATTTTGTACCCACTGGTTCAGTTCTTACAATGAAACCCATAATTTCTTCTTCAATGTTCAGATTAAGACTTTTTTTCTACCCTCTGAAATAATAACTTTCACCTTTGAATTGAAATGGCTTCAAGTTCTTAATGAAAATGGCTTAAAACTTCGGAATGATATACCTCTGATTGATAGTGACAATAGCTTCAAACTTCGGACTAATATGCCTCTGGTTGACAATGAAAACAACTTCAAACTTCGAGCTGATATGCCTCTGGTTGACAACGAAACTTTGGATTGATATGCCTCTGGTTGACAGTGACAAATGGCTTCAAATTCCCACACTGCTATACCTCTGTCTCTCGGTGGTAAATGGCTTCAAATTCTCACGCTGCTATACCACTGTCTCTTGGTAACAAATAGCTTCAAACTCTTCACGCTGCTATACCTCTGTCTCTTGGTAACAAATGGCTTCAAACTCTTCACTGCTATACCTCTGCGTTTATAGTGATAATGCTCAATCTCTGCCCACGGTGATAGTGCTTGATATTCAAACTGATATACTCTTTTCCTCTGCTCTCGGTGGTAAGGATATCTCTGTTTGCGGAATGAAGTTCCGGCTACATAATGAAGTGATGGAGGTAGTTACGAAATGAGGTAATGGAGTGAGGTGGAGGAAATGAATTAATGATTGAAAAGACAGTGGAGATTTTTACAACGGAAAAGAAAATCATCATTGAATGATTTTGTTGGGTGACGTGAAGAATTCAAACACTTCGACCATTTGAACCGCTTAAATACTGTCGGGTATGGAATTTGAAATGAGAGATTTAATCCAAAGGTTTTGGAGGGTTTATTGGTCATGATCAATAAAAATAATTAAAACAACATTTTCGAACAATTCATAACTAAAACTATGCTAAAATTTATGAAATGCCATTATAATCTAAACTTGTTACCTCTGCTTTTCATTTGATTTTTGTAGTCTTTGTCTTCTTTGTTCACCTTTGGAAGAGTCTTCATAATTCTTCTTGATGTTTCTTATTCATGGATATTCTAGATCATTTTGTTGCAATTCTAATGTCTGCTGGTTGGTGCCTTCAGAATTTGTAGCTGCTGAATGACTGTCTAGCTGCGGAAAGGCTGATCAGCTGCAGAATGTCTGTTGAGCTGCAGAATGTACCTGTAGAGTATTTTAATCATGGAATGGAGTGTTTTTGGAATATAGGTGAAATGCTATATGATATGAATGAAGATGGATGATGTGTTATGATATGTATGAAGTGGATGATGAAATGAAATGGATTCAGTTTATGAAATGGAGTGGAAGAACATAAGAACTGCCCTACAATCCATGACATGTTTTATTCATTTACAGCAAGACATCAAACTTTAAATTTTGACATGAAAATGAGATGGATGGAGTATGGAATGAGATGAATGAAATATGGAATGAAGTAGAGTATGAATGAATGAATGAAATGGAATATGGATGGATAAGTGAATGAAGTGAAATGAAATGAGATGGATCATAAGCACTATGGATCTGAACTTATGATTTTGTAACAACTGCTTGCAAAAACAAAATGGGAAAAGTTAGAGTGTCAGAGAGACTCTGATTTTCACCCTATCTTTTATGTATAAACATGCCAATCTATGATTGGTTTTCATGTTTATACCTTTATTTTTATTTTTTATTTTTTATTTTTTAAAAGAGAAATACTTCAGAAAATTTAATCAAGTTGATGAAGAAGAAAAATTCTTCTTCATTAACTTCACATCACTGCATTCTTGGAACTTCTTGACAAATTCTTCTCTTGAGAGTGGTTTGTGATACAGCTTCAATCTATGACCATTCACAAGAAAAGTGACCTCTTATTCATCTATAGTTCTGATTTTTACTGCCCCATTATCAAAAATTTCAACAATTTCATATGGCCCAAGCCAATGTGTCTGAAATTTTCCTTGAAAATCCTTAAATTTTGAATCAAACAAGAGAGCCCAGTCACCTTCTTTGAATTTCTTCTCTTTTATGTACTTGTCATGCCATCTAGCCCTTTGTTGTTGGACTAGACTTGTTTTCTGAACTGCATCTTGTCTGATCTCATCCAATTCATTGATTTGCTCCAGTCTATACTTTTGTGCCTCCGTTAAATCAAGTCCTAGCTGAACTGCCATCTTGAAAGTTTGAATCTGGAACTCTATGGGAAACAAAACTTGCTTTCCATAAACAAGTTCATAAGGAGTATGGCCTGTTGTGTTTCTCCATGTAGTTCTATAGGCCCACAAGGCTTCAGGAAGCCTATCTACCCAATCTCTTCTATGTAAATGAACAGTCTTTGTTAAGATTCCTTCAATGACCTTATTGGTAGATTCCACTTGACCATTTGCTTGTGGATGATAGGGAGTAGATTTTCTATGCCTGATTTTGTACCTCTCCATCATTTTCTCCACTAGCCTTGATGTAAATTGAGCTCCTTGATCTGTAACAATTTCCCTTGGGACACCAAAACGAGTAAAAATATCCTCAAAAAGAAAATTAACTACAGATGCTTCATTAGAAACAAGTAATGGTTTAGCTTCTATCCATTTAGTAACATAATCAGTGCAAAATAATATATATTTCTTTTGTCTTGATGGAGGACTAACAGGTCCTACAAAATCCAAAGCCCATTTTTTAAAAGGTTCAATATGTACTTGAGGTTGTAATGGCATCTCACCTGAAGGAGAAGGTTTCCCTACCCTTTGGCAACTGTCACACCTTTTGACATACTCTTTAGCATCTTTAAACAAGGATGGCCAATAATATCCTAAATTAAGGATCTTATAGGCTGTCCTCTTATCTACAAAGTGTCCACCACAAGGTTTATCATGACATGCCTTCAGAATCTCAGGCATCTCATCTTCACGAACACACCTTCTAATGATCAAATCTGGACCTGTCTTGTACAACTCATTAGCAACCCATGAATATTTTGCACTATCACAAATGATTTTTCTTTTATCCCTTGCATTCATAATTGAAGGAAATTTTCCTGAAACTAAATAATTAGCAATATCAGCAAACCATGGAGTTTGAGTAGAGATTGCAAAAAGATATTCATCATGAAATTGATCTTCAACTGAAGTGTCATCTTTGATATTTTGGAGTCTAGATAGGAAATCAACTACTGTGTTTTGTTTTCCAGGCCTATCTAGAATAGTAATGTCGAATTCTTGTAAGAGCAATAGCCATCTTATAACTCTGCCATTAGTGATTGATTTGTTCATTAGGTATCTAATTGCAGAATGATCAGTGTGAATAAAAGTTTCATAGCCTGTTATATAGTGTCTAAATTTGTTTATGGCATGAAAAACAGCTAAAAACTCTTTTTCAGTTACAGTATAGTTTAACTCTGCAGGAATCAAATTTTTACTGATATAATAGATGGAATAGGGAATTAAATCTTTTTGTCCCAATACTGCTCCTAGAGTTGTATCGGAAGCATCTGTCGAGATATGAAAAGGTAACTTCCAGTTAGGTCCCCTTAATATAGGTGCTTCAGAAATTTTGGTTTTCAGGGTTTCAAAAGCTAACTGGCAATCAGAAGTCCACTTGAATTCACAATCTTTAGTAAGTAATTTGAAGAGTGGAGATGCTATCTTGGTGAAGTTTTCTATAAATCTCCTATAATACCCTGTAAATCCTAAAAAACTTTTAACATCTCTTTGACAACTTGGAATAGATAGGTTAGAGATGACTTCAACTTTTGACTCATCAACTCTAATCCCATCCCCTGAAATATGGTGCCCTAAAACAATACCTTCAGTAAACATCATAAAACATTTTTCATGACTAAGTGAAAGGTTTTCTTCTTGACATCTTTTTAAGACTTTTTCTAAGTTTTCTAAAGCCTCTTCAAATGTATCCCCATAAACTGTGAAATCATCCATGTACACCTCTACACAGTCATGTATTAGATCCGAAAAAATTCCTAATACTGCCCTTTGGAATGTTGTAGGTGCATTGCATAATCCAAATGGCAATACTCGGTAAGCATAGGTACCCCAAGGACAGGTGAACGTGGTTTTGTCTTGGTCTTCAAGTGCTACTTGGATTTGATTGTAACCACTAAACCCATATAGGAATGAGAAGTACTTTTTGCCAGCTAATGTATCTAATACTTGATCTATGAAAGGTAAGGGAAAATGGTCTTTAAGAGTAGCTTTATTTAGTTCTCGGTAGTCAACACACACCCTCCATTTTCCATTTTTTTTTGGCACAATTACCAAAGGAGAAACCCACTGCCTATTTGAAATAGGATAGACAAAATTAAAATTTAACAATTTTTGCAATTCTTCTTTAACAATTTCCCTAAGATTTGGATTCATCCGTCTTTGAGGCTATCTGATTGGTTTGCAATTTGCCTCTATATATATGTGATGATTACAAGTCTTGGGGCTTATCCCTTTCATGTCAGTGTACTCCCATGCATATGTAGAATAATGTCTCTGTAGTACTTTGATTAACTCTTCTTGTTGTGATTTTTCTAGGTTCTTGTTTATGTTCAAAGTTTTGCTTGGAAAAATCTCACTTGTAGAGCTGCCAAATTTGTCCATAGAATGAAGAGACATCTGCCTAGATGACAAAAATTCAATATTGGATCCCTCCTGAAATGATTCATGTTTGTGTTCTGGAGAGGATTCAAAGTTTTCTAGAGTATTCAGAATTTGATTATCTTCACTAATTTCTGAAATTGTGAAGAGAGGTTGTAAATCTTCTTCATCCTCTATCCATTGAGTGTCATCTGAATCTGTAATTGTCCTAGCTGGAGGATATAAAGTGAATTTATTTGTTGAACTACCATCAGAGATATACATATCACCGGATCTACAACTAATAAAAGCATCAGCTGTAGCCAACCAAGGTCTTCCTAATATAACAGGATGGCCTCCTAGATTATTCTTAGGAGTTAGGATCATGAAATCCACAGGGTATTCCCAAGAATCTAGGGACACTGGAATTTCTTCTATTACCCCATCTGGTTTGATCATAGATCTATCTGCTAATTGTAATAGTGTGGGTGTAAAGAGAAGATTAGGAAGTTTCATTTTGTCCATGATTTGTCTACTCATGATATTTATTGCTGCTCCCAAATCAATGAGTGTGTTTTGAATTTCAATTCCATTGATGTGAATTTTGACAACTGGATTTCCTGGGTCAAGATACTTTGGAATAGCAATCTTGCCTATCATAATGTCTGCTATTTGTCCTACCAGTTGAATTTTCTTTGTTTCTCTTATTCTTTTTCTTGTTGTCTTCATACTCAACTCCTTTATTGTTTTGACTAAAATTGGGATTTCTTTGATGGCTTGTAATAATGGAATTTTAATGCAAACATTTCTTAGCTCATCTAAGAAATCATAATTAGGCACCATGATTTGTTTTTATACACCTCTATCAATTTGTAATCTTTCTGGAAAGGGAGGTATAGAAGTAGATGTAGATGGTTGCTCTAATATAAGAGTTGGATTTATTGGATCTTTTTGTTTTAGTTTTTCAGTGTTTGGGTCTTGAAAGGATGTGTCTTCCTCAAGACTTTTATTCACCCGTAGGGAGTCTTCCTTAGAATTATCTTATTCTTGTATGATCACAGAAGGTTTCCTCTTTTCAAGTATTCTTCCAGACCTCAGTTGAACATCACTAAGGTCTAAAGGAGTAATTAAATAAGTTGGAAATTGTTGGCCTTCTATCATGTATGTATTCTGAGGGTTCTTATTATTGGGGTTTGGTATGGGTTGAGAAGGCAATTGATTTGATTTTTGAGGGAATGGTAATGAAAGTGGTTGATTTTGATGTGGTTGGTTTTGATGATGTTGTTGAAAATTTTGTTGAAGATTTTGAGGAAAATTTTGTTGAGGATTTTGAGGATAAAAATGTGGATATGGTGGATAGGATGGTGGATACTGATAATATGGAGAGTATCTTCCATAGGGACCTTGTGATCCTTGTGCCCAAGCTTGAGATTGATTTTGAAATTGGGGCCAAGGTTGTTGCCAAGAATTCCAAGGTGGAGGTTGATTATACATTTGATCATGGAATCCTTGTGTCTGAGATCCCTGCCAAGGTCTTCTAGATACAAAGTTAAGAGATTCTGTGGAGTCTGTAGGAGTTTCTTCTTGAAAAACAGCCTTGAGACCGGGAAGAGAAGGACAATTCTTGGTCTCATGTTTCTCAGAACAAATAACACAGGTTTCTACAACTTTTACATCTAGAGGACACTCTCTCAAGGCATGTTTCTTCCTACATTTGGGACAAAAGATTGCCAAGGCATCAGATTCGGCCTTTTGCTTGTTTTGTATCTTGAGGGTGTCTATTTGTTCACTAAGACTCCCTAAGATGTCAGATTTAAAATCATCAAGCATGTGACCTATTTCTGATCTACTTACTGTCCCAGAAGCAGACTTACTTGCCCTTGCAAGAGTAGGATCTCTTGGACCTTTGACAGTTTTATATTTCCCTCTTGAAAGGTTGATACATAACTCAGATATTTCAAGTAATGTGAGTTGTGATATATCCCCTTTTCCCATCATGTTAAGGATATCCAACCATTCATCCCTAATTGTTTTCAACAAAAGAGCTTTTAAGGTGTCTTGATCTAGGTTTTCCATTTTTGCTCTTTTGATATTGTAATTAAATCTCTCCAAAAAATCTTCCAAATTTTAATCTTCTTTTTGTAACATCTTGAACACTTCTTCCTTATGATTAACCGGCATACAATAATCCAAATATCTCTCTAGAAATGCTTGTTTCATGTCTTCCCATGTTCTAATAGAACTGCTGATCAGACTCATGAACCACTTCAATGCTGCTCCCTTCAAAGTTGAAGGAAATAATTTCAATTTTTGAGCATCTTGTAAGTAGTCATAAGTTCTAAAAAGCACTTCAAATTCGAATAAGAAGGTTTCAGGATCTTCAGTTTTAAGTCCATAGAAGCTTGGAAGGACAGAGGGTGAAATATTTTTCATGGTTGTATTGGTTTCTTCATCAATTATAGGGAACCCAAAAGAGCTTCCTATTCTACCTCTTCCTCCATCTACACCTCTACGTCCTTCTCCTCTACCTCCTTCTCCTCTACCTCCAAATAGTGTGTGTTCTCCATTAAAAACTCCTCCTCCTCCTTCTTCTTCCATGGTTGACTCTCCTGTGGAAGTGGAAAGATTTATGTCCCTACTAGGAGTCTTTAGATTTTTTTCTATGGCAAGTTCAGTGGATGAAGTGGAAGGTTTCTCTAATGGGATATCTAATTTCAGGTCTTCTAGAAGTCCAGGATCAGTAAAGGATGGAAGATGGGTTTGAGTTGAAGGTGTACTAGCTCTGGATCTAGATGAAACAAGTGGTGTTCTAGAAATCAAACTTCTGCCTCTGTTGCTTATAAATCTTCCCCTTGAATCTCTCTCCCTACGCAAAAAATTGTTTTTCGATGCTGAGAAACAAAGGTTACCTATTTTTCACTTCCCCGACAATGGCGCCAAAATGTTTGGTCTTAATCTAGTCTCCTAAATTGAGCTCATTTAATTGTCAACCAGGGTTGGTAAACTGCTGAATTGAAGTGTACTATATGTACCTAGGTGTTTGTTTATTAATGCATTGTGTGTAGTGTTTTATGATGTTTTTGGTCTTTTGTGATGATTTATGATGTTTTTGGTCTTTTGGTAGTTTTATGTTCACAAGGAAAATGACTAGAAGGCTAATGGAAAGGAGCTAATGATTAAAAATAGAGTGAAGCCTAATTGGTTGATGAAAAATGACAAATGCAAATGCAATACTGAAACAGAATCAAATCTAAACTATGACTAAGCAGAAACAAAGCTTGATAATGACTTTTAAACAAATGATTCAAAACATAAACTCAACTTGTCAAATGCTTTCATCAAAGTTGTTTTGAGAGAGAGCTTTAGACATGGTCAATTAAGTATGCAAATCCTCCTATCTAAACAGTTAAACAACTAACTTATAATGATGCAATATTTTGTCCTTGATTAGAGATTTGTTGAAGCATAATTGGAGTAAAATATTGATACCATCATAAGGTCTTTTACTCTAAGGCTAGTTCCTAACTCTATTCTGCCACTTAGTTTAATAACACTACACTTCACTCAAAGGTTAGAAATCTTTAAAATAGTATTTTGAGAAAATGTTTGTTTGTAAGATGATCAGGAAGTTGCAGAAATACTTCAGGCCTTAAAATGATATTGTCTTCTGTTCATATGGTTATGAATCAATTATGGATTTTAGAACAAGAAGAGGTTTGTGAATAATGAAGGCTGTTTTGTTAAGTTTAACAACTGAAGTAATCTAATATGCAGTGAATGACAACTGAATGTGGAGTGCCAATGCAATGAGTGAAGCTAAAATTGTACTTAAGATATCACTAGTCTAAAACATTGTTAAACTACAAGTCATTATCAAACTTAAAACAACTGAACATGAGTTAAGTGCAATTAAACTCCGGAGTATCCTAACTATGCTATGCAAACATAAATACTGAAAGCAATTAAAAACTAAGATATCATGGCTATCTCCCACTCATCATTATGATATTTTGGACAAGTGTTTAAGAGCAAGGACAATTATGGTACTTAGTGCAAACACACAAATGAAGCGTTAAGGATCACAATCATGCTTAAAACATTATAAAGATTTCTTGGAAGAGTTTCTTCTTGTGGAAGAATATTTAGCATAAGTATAACTATGATAGTGAACAAAAGTGACTACAATTAAATCCTACAATACTATAGCCATTTCCCATTAATTTTCATAATCTTTTGGAAGAGATTCTTCTTTTGGAAGAGTTTTTAGAACGAGTTATAACTATAGTAACTAATGAAAACAACTACGAATTCAACTTTAAAAAAAAAAACGTAAAGGCAGCTAGGATACTTATCTAAATTACGGAAATAAATCCGTGCAAGAGGTAGGGGCCCTCTACCACCTGACGGAATCTAACCCCAAATCAAATTAACACTTTCAAAACAACACTATTTGCTTCATTAAAAGAGGAATAACTTGAACAGAGCAATCTGCGTCTTCAAAAATGTACCACAGAATCTTAAGCAAAATCTAGAACAAAATCTAGCCTAGCTCTCGGTTTCCCAAGTGTTTATATAACAAATGTACATAACAAGACTTGCAACAATTCCAGGGTCATTGTATTTCCTTATCAAAATCACATTAGGACTCTTGAAGTGGCAACGTAAAAAGAAAAAGGACATCCGGACTGAGACAGTCCTAATAGAAGTTTGCCTTCTTAAATGTGTTCCCACGTATCAAAACCATATCCAGAATTCGTTTCTTCCTTCATGGTGAGCAACGAACAATGTAGACATGACGTGGATTATGCCCATATGCGGTTTTTCTTGAGAGGCCACCTGGAACATACCCAAACGTGAAGACAGCTGCAGAATTGCCAGTTAGCTATGGAATGTCTGCATTCTGCAGCTAGTTTCGGTCAAAATGCATTACAATGGAAAAAATCACAAAAATTAGCAAGTCAGTCATGTAAATCATTCTAAAAGTAATTTTAACTAAATTCATTGATCAATTGGGTCTAGGATATCAATGGAAAAAGGAAAATGACGTAAAGTAAGATGAAAGGAAGCACAATTTTGAGGCTCAACACTAACCTTAACCTTAACATTCCGATAACCATAACCTTAACCTTAACTTTACCCTTAACATTAACACTAATCTTAACCTTACCCTTACCTAACTATAACCTTACCCTTAACCTTACCCTTGACCTTAACTATAAGGTAACCCTAACCTTAACCTTAACATTAACTTTACCCTTAACCTAATATTAACTTTACCCTAACTCTAACCCTAACCTTACGCTTAACCTTTACCTTAACCTTAACCCTAACCTTAACCTTAACTTTACCCTTAACCTAATATTAACCTTACCCTAACCTTAACTCTAACCTTACCCTTAACCTTAACCTGAGGTTTAGATTATTGTTAATGTTAAGGTTAAGGATAAGTTAAGGGTAAGGGTAAGGTTAAGGTTAAGGTTAAGAGTTTGGTCAAAGTTAGGTTTAGGTTATAGTTAAGGTCAAGGTTAAGGTTAGGTTATAGTTAAGGGTAAGGTTAAGGTTAAGGGTAAAGTTAAGGTTAAGATTAAGGTCAAGTTCAAGGTTAAGGTTAAGTAAAGGTTAAGATAAGGTTAAGGGTAAGGTTAAGATAAGGTTAAGGTTAAGGTTAAGGTTAAGGGTTTGGTCAAGGTTACGGTTAGGTTATAGTGAAGGTTAAGGGTAAAGTTAAGGTTAAGGTTAGGTTAAGGTTAAGGTTAAAGTTAAGGTCAAGGTAATATAAGGCTAAGGGTAAGGTTAAGATTACAGGTTTAGTCAGGTTAAGGTTAAGGTTAAGGTTAGGGTTAACATTAGGTTAAGGGTAAGGTTAAGGTTAGGTTAAGGTTAAGGTTAAGGGTAAGGGTAAGGTTAGGGTTAGGTTATAGTTAAGGTCAAGGTTAAGGTTAAGGGTAAGGAAACCTTTAACCTTAACCTTAACCTAAACTACTTAAGGTCAAGGTTAGTTAACTATAACCTAACATTAACCTTGACCTTAACTATAGCCTAACCCTAACCTTGGCCAAACCCTTAACATTAACCTAACCTTAACCTTAACTAAACCCTTAACCTTAACCTCACCTTAAGCTAACTTTAACCTTAACCTTCCCAAACCATTAACCTTAACCTTAACTTAACATTCACCTTAACCTAACCTTAACCTTACCCTTAACCTAATCTTGACCTTAACCTTAACCTTAACCTTACCCTTACCCTTAAACTTAACCTTGACCTTAACTATAACCTAACCCTAACCTTATTCAAACGCTTATCCTTAACCTTACCTTTAACCTTAAACTTAACCGTGACCTTAACTATAACCTCACCCTAACCTTATTCAAATGCTTAACCTTAACTTTAACCTTAATGTAATGTCTTAATTTTAGCCTCAAGCTAAAATGGAACATTATAGTTGCATATTTTTATTTTGTTGAATAAAAAATGGGTAAAGTGACCCATTCATGTAATAAACTAGATTAAAATCCCTTACAATGTGAAAAGGGATCATCATGGAGATGGATTTCACACCCTCATGTGTAAAAGAGGTTAAAATGCAAATGGACAAGGCCTAATTGACCAAGTCAAACTGCGTTGGCATGAGTTGGCAAGCACTAGGTGGGACAACGCAGTTTTAGTGGAGGAATATTCCATGAGGAAGGAAAATTATAGAGGAAGGAAGGTGAAGGCTCATTGAGTTTAAAAGAGAGGCAAGGTAGCCCATTGAGATTATCTTAGATCATTTGATTATTTTTCTAGTGAGACAAATTGTTTCCTCTTGTTGTTCAGCAGAGCTGCAGTGCCCTTGGGCACGAGGGAGTCCTATTTAGGATTTCCTCTCCTTCTTTAGTATCTCATGAAGGATTGCACTCATCCTCTATATTCTGGCATTCAGACCATAGCATCAGCCATCTTCATCAGCGCAGTGTCTGTAGTAGATTATTGTGCAGTGTAGCTGGGTGTTGCTGGAGGTTTCCTACAACACCATTTCTAGCTGATCTTTCAGAGGAGGGAAGTTATCTACTTCCGGGAGGTTAGTGAGGATGGTTTCTAAGAATATTCCACTATCATTGGAATGAGGCCAACCATTTCCATCAGTCATAGCGCAGATACTCTCATAGACTACATTCTAGTTGGAGCACATTTGCAGTGAGGATTTTAGAGGCATTTCAGAGGGTGAGATATTTGGTGTAGGGATTAGCCTTGAAATTCATATTTCCAGAGGAGAAGGGCTCTTCATAAGCTTCAGCCATTCATCCTTCTCCCTTCCATTCTATGTATTGAGTTGCTTGAGCTACCCAGCAACTCCGGCATTTTGCAGTTTTGCACATTTCAGCCAATCCTTCTAGGATTGACTTGAGGTAGTGATTGGGAGATGAGACCAGCTCTCCCAATGATGTATGAGCCATGTATATTCAGATCCTATGATGTTTTACACTCTTTGTAGTAGTCTCCCTCATATTACTGCACAGTCCTATTCATGGGCATCCTGCTATGGAGCAGAATTTGGTGTTATGGCATGTATATTCATGAAAGGCTTCTTGCCTTATTATTCTGATATTAATTGTATCATTTTGTCGCTATTATTCATAATAAAATGGCTCAAGGGTTTTCACACATTTTGGCATGATGTTTATTCACTGCTATTTCTAGTTATGTCTTTATATTGTTGTAGCTGCATTTTTGGGTTATCTTGAGAGATTCCCAATCTTGTTGTATTTCCCTATTGGGGATATTGTCCTTTAACAATCACTTTATAGACAGAGTCTGATATTGGGCTAGGTAGCCTCTGGAGCTCATCCTTCTTCATGAAGTTGAAAAATCTAGTAAATACCCCTTCAGTCTATCTCTGGAATAGATTTTCTTGTCGATTGACAATGTTTCTAAAAAAGGGACATTACAGTGGTATCAAAGCATAATCTTGGCTTAGCCTGTGGATCTTCACCAATATGCCATCTAAGAAGATGAGAAAGACTCCACTTTGTGGAGGAGCAGAAAGAAGAAAGGAGATGAGCTAGCCAATCTTCTCCCTAAATCCATCTAGGGATTTCATGGGAGCCACAAGAAAAAGAGAAGGGAGAGATTTGAAGAATCTCCACAAGTTTTTGAAACAGAAGCAAACTCTAGGGTTTCTGATGAGGAATGTGAGCATGCAGTCACATCCTTTGATGCAGAGTGTAGTCACATGTGCAGCTTTGTCATGAAGAGATGGGAAAATAAGGAGGGGTGATCAAGAGGAAAACTCTTGAAGATTTTCAGAAGGAGTATGAGTCTCAAACTCTGGCATTCAAAGATCATCTCACTTCATGGATTTTTGCAAGTCTAAGGTGAAGGAGAGCAAACAACACGATAGATTTATTCTATCTACTTTCATAGATTCACCTACATGTTCAGCTAAAGCATGGGTAGAGGAACTGAAGTCCATGTTGCAGCAGCACAAAGTTTCCAAAGGAGATGCTACCAGATTTACAGCGCTACACTTGAGAGATAAGACCTATTCATGGTGGATATTTGAGTCATGTTATTTCAAGGATGCAAATGCTTCTTCCTATTTCAGATTCATTGGAACAATTATGGGAAGATTTGGTGGGAGAAAATCTGAAACACATGCAGAGAAACAAACCAAGACTGTGCATGTAAGGGAAGGAAGCATAAACTCAGATCCACTTCAGAAAATTGTTGAGAAGGCTGGAATCTTGCATCACACCTTGTTGGAGGCAAGGTATCTGTTATGGCCTAAATCTACCTCAGGTTGAAGGAAGGCAGAGTCTAGGGTAACATCAAACCACACTTAATCTGGTAGTTAGCCCTACCAGATCGGGAGAGGGCTCTCTCCTTGTCAATCTCAGCAAAAATAATCAATGAGGCTTGAGATGACTTGAAATAAAGGATAATTTTAGGCTAGGTATATATTTAAAAGAGTTTTATTTGATTTTGGGTGTTTTTGTTGGAATCAAAGGGAAAGGAAGATTTTGGGTCCAGGAAATGATCAGTTTTGTAGAGGGATGAATGGGGAAAGAAAGACAATTGTTTTGATGCTTCGAATTGAATGAAATGGATAGCTCAGACAAGAGGAGTTGAAGAGGGCAATAGGATTTCAATAATCCCCTTCAGACAGTTGAAAACATGGAAAATTAAACAAAACTCAAGGTAGAGAACTGCAAATCTAATGAATTCCACCTTTTATACTTGTTTGTTTAACTTAAGAAGAAAGGAGAAGGGAAATGATACACATGAAACATTAGTAAACTTACAATCACAGAGAGAAACACACCATAAAAACATAAAGCCACATGGATCCCAAAGATTTCTGCAAACCCTAGTCTATTCCTTTGCCAAAATGCAGAGATGAAATGTACAATGGAGCTCAAAGCAATCCCAAGTGTCCAACCCTGAAAATGATTGAGAAACTACAAGATATAGACAATCATAACTCATTCCCATGCCTCTAGGGGTCAATATCACTATTTTAGGATATTTTTCAACAAGATCTAAACTAAGAACTAGAAAATAGGCAGTGGAATAGCTTGCCTCTATAAGATAGGAAACTGATTCATTCAATTACAATTCACTTTTTGGTGAATGAATCTAATAACATGAGTTAAAATCAGTCAAAATTACAAAAAAAACCATGGAATTACATAAATTTACATCAATATCTTTACATTTGAAGATAAAAAATTCAAACTAGCCAAAACTAGGTGAAAAAGTGAGTTACTGAGTGAAAACTGAGCCAAAATTCTCAATGCGCCGCGCCTGAAATCTCTATGCGTCGTGCCAATTTGGAGCCGATTTTGAGGGCCTTCCTGGAGTCCAAATTGAGTTTAGGATAGCTCGTTGGAAATATCTACCTTCCTACCTTCCAACCCAAGTGGAATTTTTGAATTTGGTTTCCATTTTCCCCTTTAAAAATGAGTTTTCCCAACACTTCTTCCTGTGTGTCCAAAAAGTGGCAAAAAGGTCATTTTTAGGGTGTTTTTGACCTTTCAGGCAACCCAAAACTTGTCAAAATATTTAGGTAATGGGTAGGAATGCATAAATTTTGATGAAAAATCCATAAATATCAAGTTTTCTTCAAGAGGAGCTGCCAATTATAAGCGCGCGCCAAGTGGCGCGACGCGTCGGGCAGGAAAATCTGTGTTAAGGCCAAAAAATTCAAAATTGACAAAATGTGTCACAAATTTCTTGAAATTTGGGCTGAATGTCCACCATCAAGCACTATGTTGATCCAAATAAGCTTCGGCCAAAATTTGGATTCTATCATGCCTTTTGCGACGCTTTAATGCTCTCTTTAACTTTGCCTTCAGGATCTTGATTCGCGTCTTGCAAACATGATTCCTCGCCCAATAATGATTCTTCATGTGCTTGAGCATTTTATTTTCCTTGTTGGCCTTCTACAATAGCTTCTCCAGATGAATATTGACCCTCTCAAGCCAAGTCTCTATATCAGCCTCAATCTCTCGCTCAATGGATGTCATCTCAGTTTGGCTTATTTGGACAGCTTGCCGATTCTCATGGATGTTTTGCAACCCCATGATAGTTTGCTGATCTTACAACTATTTGTTTCAATGCTCAAGGTAGTTTAAAATACATTGGGCTCTTTTCAACTTGATGGTCAAAGTGTCTATCTCCACCTTCTGCTCCCGAATAGTCTCTCTCAACTTTGAGCTTGGAGAGCTCAAATCCTCATCAATGACTATGAAACCTGTATCTTGGCCTCCTGAAGGTCCCTCATCCTGGATGGGCCTCTTACCTCTGTCATGTACCTATACCTCTGCTGCTGATGATGGAAGAGAGACCCCTTCCACCCCAGGTGGAGATAATACTCATCGAGCCGCTGCAAATAATCCTCTAGTGCCTCTCTAATAACTGACATACGTCGGCACACTAGTAGTCTCTGTCTCCTGACCTCCATGCTGATATGAAGGTTCACCTGCATCATGAACAACCTCCGGAGGAACTTGAGGAGATGCGAAGAAATCATTAGAAATTAAATCCTCCTGTTAGTTCCAGTATTTTCAGCCTTCCTCTAGTGATCAAACATTTTCCTACAAAGTGATTTTAAGGTGTAAAGGTCAAATTTTGTCATTTCAGTGAATCTTCAAGTAAAATTCGGTCACTAGGTATTAGGTCTAGGGTTTGTTTTCACACTTTTCAAATTTGTCCAAATGTCGGTCCATGTTTCCATTCAGCTAAGTGTACCATCATTCATATGGTTTTCATCATCATGCCAGATTCCAAAGGGTCATTTTACAGCTTGTTCATGCTTCAGTTGTGCCTAGGTAAGGTTCATTTCCCTCTCCTAGGGTTTTGGAGGTAATTTCTCTTAGATGGTAAAATCATCAGCAAAAATTTTATCCTGATGTTCATACACCTTCCCCTATCCTTAATGTACCTTATTAAACACTTCCCATCACTGAGATCCCCCAAATTCCTCATTTTCGCACAAACCCTAGTTTCTTGCTACAACTTGGCAATTTTCTAGGCTAGGCCTATGTTTTGCCCTTTTGGACCCCTTCCCCTCACTCAAAATCTGAAATTCCACTTTCCAATGCTTCCTAACATCCCTCCCTACTTCTCAAAATTTTCTCAAGAATTTAGAAGCCCCTTATCCCCTTCATTTTGCTTCATTTCGACAAATCCCTTATTCCACACATTGGGATAGGTTTTACTCTAATGATGTTTTCGAGCAATAAAAAATGAATTTGGGAAACCTGAGAGAGGTTTTTGTCAAAAATAGGCCAAGGAATAAAAATCTCCTTCACTTTTCACACAAGTGTCATGGTTTTAGAGAAATGTCAAAAATACAGTTTCCTCAGGAGAATTGATGTACCTCTGAATTGACCTTGGGAAAATCAAGATTTCTCCTAGCTTGTTTGGCCAAATGACTTGCTTGATGAGTCAAATGATAACTAGACAGAAAGAAATTTCAAATGAGCTATCATGAGCTCAATTTGGGGTTGAGGAATACCTTTAAAAGTTGACTGCAACAGCACTCTGTCTTGAGGCAGCCTCATTTTTCTCATTTTGACCAGTCTTGGGAGATTTGATTTTTGACAAGGAAAATGAACTCTAAATTGAAAAATTCTAGTTGGGTTGGAAAGTAGACTCAATAATATTTCCAATGAGCTATCCCCTACCCAATTTGGACACTAGGAAGGTCTCAAAAATCCTCTTGCAAAAAGGCGCTACACATTGAGATGGCGCTACGCATTGGGTAGTGGTTTGTAGTGTAATTTTGTAACTGGCGCTACACATTGGGCTAAAAAGCATGAAATCCATTCAAATATTCCACCAAAGCTCTCAAATTGCTAAATTTTTCATTTCCAAAGTAATTTAACATCCCTCCATGACCAATGAATGAATTTCTCTTGGTTCTTATGGTGATTTAATGAGAAAAAATCAAAACCCTACCTCTTTACATTTCTTGCCAAAAGCAGTTGCATAGGGTTTGCAAATTGCATGTTTCACTGCCAATTCCACTCCTAGCCATTTCTCACTCCCTCACTCCTTCATTACCTCAATAATTTTCTCCCTCTCTTTACATTCTCATCTACCCATTCCACATTTCCCATATCCCTAATCAACTAACCCTAAATCCCTAATCCCACTATCCCAAATCCTAGTTAAATATCCCCAAACACTAATTTCCATCCCAAAACCTAGATGTCATCCCCTAAACCCTTTCATTCCCTAAAATCCTACAGCTATCATCAAACCCTCCCCTCATCAGTCCCACTTATCCATGGCGCTCAAAAACATGAAGGCAAAACCGGCAAGCTACCCAAAGAAGCCAAACCGAGATGACATCCATTGAGCGAGAGATAGAGCCTGATCATGAAAATTAGCTTGAAAGGGTCAATATTCACTTGGATAAGCCGTTATAGAAGTCCATCAAGGAAAATAACATGTTGAGGTACATGAAGAATCATTATTGCGCCAGAACTCATGTTTGCGAGGCGCGAATCAAGATCCTGAAGGCAAAGTTAAAGAGGGCACTAAAGCATCGCAAAAGGCATGATAGACTTCAAATTTTGGCTAAATATTCTTTGGCCCAGCATAGCACTTGATGGTGGACATTCAGCCCAAATTTCAAGAAATTTCGGACACATTTTGTCAATTTTGAATTTTTTGGCCTTAACACAGATTTTCCTGCCCGACGCGTCGCGCCACTTGGCGCGCGCGTATAATTGGCAGCTCCTCTTGAAGAGAAATTTGCATTTCTAGATTTTTCATGAAAATTTATGCATTCCTACCCATTACCTAAATATTTTGACAAGTTTTGGGTTGCCTGAAGGGTCAAAAACACCCTAAAAATGACCTTTCTGCCACTTTTTGGACACAAAGGAAGCAGTGTTGGGAGAAATCATTTTTGGAGGGGAAAATGGAAACCAAATTTAGAAATTCCACTTGGGTTGGAAAGTAGACAGGTATAAATTTCCAACGCGCTATCCTATGCTCAATTTGGACTTCAGGAAGGCCCTCAAAATCAGCCTCAAAGTGGCGCGACACATAGAGATTTTAGGCGTGACACATTGGGAATTTTGGCCTAGTTTTCACTCAGCAACTCAGATTTTCGCCTAGTTTTGGCCAGTTTGACTTTTTTATCTCCAAATGTGAAAATATTGATGCAAATTGATGTAATTTCATAACTTTTATGTAATTTTTGCACATTTTTACTCATCCAAGTAGATTCATTCACTAAAAAGTGAAATGTAACTAAATGAATCAATTTCCTATCTTATAGAGGCAAGTTGTTTCATTGCCTATTTTCCATTTCTTAGTTTATATATTTTTGAAACAGATCCTAAAATAGTGAGCTCAACCCCTAGAGGCATGGGAATGAGTTATTCTTGTCTAAATCTTGTATTTTCTCAGTCATTTTCATGGTTGGACACTCGAGATTTCTTGGCACTTCATTGTACATTTCATCTCTGCATTTTGGCAAAGGAATAGACCAGGGTTTGCAGCACTCTTTGGGATCCATGTGGCCCTATGTTTTGATGGTGTGTTTCTCTTTGTGATTGTAAATTTATTGAAGTTTCATGTGTATAATTTTCCTTCTCCTTTCTTCTCAAGTTAAACAAACAAGTTATAAAGGTGGAATTCATTAGATTGCTTTTCTCTGCCTTGAGTTTTGTTTAATTTTCCATGTTTTCATCTATTTGAAGAGAATTATTGAAAGCCTCTTGCCCTCTTCAGCTCCTCACTAGTCTGGACTATCCATTCATTTAATCCAAGCATCAAAAAAATTTCCTTCCTTTCCCCATTCAGAACTCTGCAAAAACTAGGCCTCATCCCCGAACCCAAAACTGCCTTTCCCTTTGATTCAAACAAAAACCCCCAAAATCAAATCAAAATTCTTCACCTATATACCTAGCCTAAAATTAGCCTTATTTCTATTCATCTCAAGCCTTATTGAATATTTTTGCTAAGATTGACCCGGAGAGAGTCCTCTCTCGATCTGGTAGGGCTAGCTACCAGATTAAGCGTGGTTTGATGTTACCCTAGACTCTGCCTTCCTTCAGCTTGAGGTAGATTTAGGAAATAACATAGTGGTGACCATACTAGGGAAGAGAAAGTTTTTTGTTTGCTTTATAAACTACAGATGGAGCCTGAAGTTAGCCAGGTAGCCTTTGAAAATTCTCTTGCTTTGCATTAGCGAAAGTAGATGAATGTTGCTTCAGTCAATCTCCGGTCTAGTTTATGAACTGAACATCTGCTTTCCTTAGTAAGATCTAATCAAGTTCAGATCTGATTGTTGATGGTGGACAACGATCAGACACTGTAAGGCTGAAATCATTCACCTGGTGACTCTAAATCAGTTTCGAGATCAGATCCAAGGACTCCACTGGAGGATGAACCTAACCAGTAAAAAAATGAAAGGACAATATGGAAATATCAGGTATTCAATTTGGAATTTCATTCAAGACAGTTTGTTCTTTGTCATAAATTATTTCTTCTCTTTTCTCGAGAATATCAAGAAGGCTTTGCAAATTATATTTTATTTGAGAAAAAATCCTCGACCTACAGTTGACTCTTTCCCTTTGAAGATTGTAAATACCAAAGATTTGCATGCTTTTGAGCCTGATCAAAACCTTTCTTCTGAATCTTGTGATGACCGTCTTCAAAATGATGAACCTAAAGAGACCAAGACTGATTCTATACCTTCTGAACATACCCCTATACCTTGTAAAATTCCAGATCGATACAAGCCTCTGATTTTACCTCCTATATCCCATGATTTCCCTAAAAATCATGACCTATATCTACCAAGATTTGACGGTGAACACGACAACATCACTGTTGAGAGACATGTTCTGAATTTTGAGTCTTTTATTGACCTTTTTGAAGTTGATGAAGAGGATGTTAGTATTAGGCTTTTTTCTCTTTCTTTTCAAGGCCAAGTGAAGAGTTGGTTCAAAACCCTGTCTGATGCGAGCATCTCAGATTTCCCGTAGTTCATCAAAGTTTTCCTCGACAGGTGGGTGATCAGAAAAAACCCTTTCTTGATTATAGAAGAGTATAACCAGCTAAAAAGACTGCCAGGGGAGACAGTACAACAATTTTCTACCAGATTTAACCAAGTTTATTATTCGATGCCAGTTGATATAAGGCCTCCTCCTGGATCTACTCTCTTGCACTACCCGGGTGCCTTTGATCTGGAAATGGAGTTTCAGTTGAGAGAAAGGAATATTGCAACACTTGAAGAGATGTAGAATAGTGCAGTAAATGTAGAGGCTTATTTGTGGATCCGAAGGGAAAATTTGAAGGAAGAAGAGATGAAAAACATAGATCTAGAGAAATCGACATCTCTAGAGGTAAAGCTTGAAATTTTTGTAAGTGCAGTGAAAGAGATGATGCAGAGGATCATCACAAGGAATGATTATAATGTTCAAGCCCATGGCTCGATGATTGAAGAAGAAAAAGTTGTTGGTCCAAAAAATTTTGTCTCTTATCCCAGTTGTCATAGATCTGATAGTGATTGTTTTGTAGATCATCTTGGAGAAGAGAGATCTATTGATATGACATGTATTATTGATGATGTGTTTTATACTGATGATTTGCCTCAGTTTTACCAGTATGATGATGATTATGTTCCCCAAATAGAAGCTAATCTTGCAGACAAATCAACAGCTAGTTTGTGGAAGGAGGAAGTTTACTTTCAGTAGCTTGAGTACAGTGATCAACTGATGCATATCATCTATGACAATGACGAGGAAAGTGCAGAAAATTTTGAAGTGAAGGATCTTTGCCTTTTTGTTTTGACTCGTTTCAGTTCATCAGAGACAACTTTCATGCAATCCGAAATCAACCATCGACAAGTTTTGATCTGGACCATTGTTGTGTAACCAGCTCCAAAAAGAGAAGAAAAGAGATATAAACGCCTTAGAAATGAGCCACTTCAAGGGGGAAACCTTCAATACATTACATAAATGAACAATTCTTGGATGATACAATTTAAAAAACCTCCTTTCTATATATAGGAGTCCATGGGGCCATAATGTAATCCTAGTGGGCCACAATGTAATCCTAGCCGACCTAACAATAATCATTTAAGGGCACAATAATAACAAAATGGGGGTTACAAGGGTACAATAATAACAATAAGGGGGTTACACTAACAATAATAAGGGACTATACTAGTGATATAGGTACCTAACATGCCCCTCTCCTTCAAAAAAGTGTTGTCCTCAATGCTTGAGTAGCTCCGGGTGCTTCTGTATAAAATTCTCATCCTCCCATGTAGAATCTTCAGTGGGTAAGTTCTTCCACTTGATGAGATACTCTGAAATCGATCGATTCCGTAGCTGTCGAGTTCTTGTTTCCATGACCACTTCAGGTTCCAATATTAATTTTCCTTCCTCATCAAGTTCTGGCAATATTGTTTGAACTGGAAGATTTTCACCTATAACCTTCTTTAAGCATGAAACATGGAAAACTGGATGTACTCGCGAAGAAGCAGGAAGCTCCAATTTGTATGCCATAGTACCAATCTTTTGCAACACCTTGTGAGGACCATAGTACTTTGGCGATAATTTATTATCCTTCTTTGCTTGCTTGAGGGACATTTGTTTGTATGGTTGTAGCCGTAAAAATACCCAATCTCCTACATCAAAACTTCTCTCGCTACGATGTTGATTTGCCTGTTGTTTCATTCGATTTTGTGCCAAATTCAGGTTATCCTTTAGAGTTGGAGAACTTCTTGCTGATGCTCGATGTGATCTTCCACTGCTTGAACCTTCGAATTTTCCCTTAAAGATGATGTGATGGATGGTGGATGATATCCATAAAGTGCCATAAATGGGGTCATTTTTGCTACAGTATAGAAGGAAGTGTTATACCACCATTCAGCAAGAGGTAACCACTTGACCCATTGTGTTTGTTTATCGGATACAAAACAACGAAGATATCCTTCCAAACATTTATTTACTATCTCAGTTTGACCATCAGATTGAGGATGATAAGATGAGCTATGAGCTAATTGAGTACCCAAACAAGAAAATAACTCTGTCCAAAAATTTCCGGTAAAAATGGGATCTCTGTCGCTCACAATAACCCTTGGGCTTCCATGTAGTTTTTGAATTCTATCCATAAATGTAGTAGCAACTGTACTTGCTTTAAATGGATGAGATAATGCACAAAAGTGTGCATACTTGGTAATTCTATCAACTACCACCACGATGACACTCTTTCCTTCGGACTTAGGTAAACCTGTGATAAAATCCATTGAAATATCCTCCCAACGTTGACTTGGAATGGATAAAGGTTGTAGAAGTCATGGGGTCTTAATTGTTTCCACTTTATTCTGCTGGCAAACCAAACATTCCGCCACAAAATTTTGAATATCAGATTTAAGGCCATCCCAAAAAAATTCTTTCTTCACCCTGTGGTAAGTTTTTAAAAATCCTGAGTGTCCTCCTAAAGGAGAAGTGTGCAATTCTAGAAGAATCTTTTGTTTTAGTTGGGAATTATTACAAAGATATAATCGATCTTTGTACCATAAGGAATCATTTTTCCAACTAAATGTATCAGATGTACTAGGATCTTGCTGCAACTTTTGAATGAGTGTCCATACATCTTTTTCTTTCTTCCATTCATCTCTTGCTTCAGTTATCCAATCTGGTTGGATAATAGAAATGGCACAAAGCAATGCTTCCACCTCTTCATTCTTTCTTGAGAGTGCATCTGCAACAACATTTAGCTTCCCTTTTTTGTAGATTATTTCAAAGGCATAACCCAACATCTTTGTGACCCATTTTTGCTGCTCTTCTGAAGATAGTCTTTGTTCCAAAAAGTGTTTAAGACTATCATGATCAGTTTTTACCTTGAAGTGTCTTCCCATTAGGTAAGTTCACCATTTCTTTAGTGCATGCGGTATTGCTAACATTTCCTTCTCATAAATAGGTTTCTGTAAATACTTTCCTTTGATTGGACGACTTTCAAAAGAAATGGGTCTTCCTTCATGCATTAAAACTGCACCAATTCCATTTCCTGAGGCATCACATTCCACAATAAAGGTTTTTGTGAAGTCTGGCGTAGCTAAGACCGGTGCTAGGCACATTGCCTCTTTAAGATGTTCAAAGGCCTTAGTTGCTTCATGAGTCCATGAAAATGCATCTTTCTTCAATAATGTTGTTAGAGGTGCTGCTATTCTCCCATAATTCTTAACAAACTTGCGATAATACCCTGTTAACCCGAGAAATCCTTGCAACTGCTTTATGGTTGTGGGGACTTTCCATTCCTTAATGGCTTTAATTTTGTTAGGGTCTACTTTAACACCTCGTGAGATACAATATGACCTAGATATTCTACCTCTTGTACTCCAAAGAAACATTTGGATGTTTTTTCATATAATTGTTTCTCCTACAATAGTTTGAGCACCCTGTCAACATGTTCAACATGATCCTTCCAAGACCTGCTGTAGATTAGTATATCATCAAAAAATACTAGCACAAATTTTCTAAGGAAAGGTTTGAAAATGGAATTCATCAGCCCTTGAAATGTAGAAGGTGCATTGGTAAGACCAAAAGGCATGACCAACAATTCATAATGACCCTCATGAGCTTGAAATGCTGTTTTTGGAATATCTTCAGTCTTCATTCTAATTTGATGATATCCTGAACGAAGATCCAACTTGGTAAAATAAATTGCTCCATGTAATTCATCCAATAATTAATCAATCACAGGAATGGGAAATTTGTCTTTAATGGTGAGCTTATTGAGCTCCCTATAATCCGGACACATTCGCCATGATCCATCCTTCTTGTGTACAAAAACTACAGGAGCAGAGAAAGAACTTTGACTAGGTTGAATTATACCCGCCTCTAACATCTCTACAATCATATGTTCAATTTCGCTCTTTTGGAAGTAAGGATATCTATATGGCTTGATGTTTGGAGGAACACTTCCTGGAATCAAATGAATAGCATGATCATGATCACGAATAGGTGGGAGTCCTTTGGGAGTTTCAAACACCTTGGAATGATTGTCAAAGACTTGTTGGAGATCTGCAGAAATAGATGATTTTGATGTCGGAACTTCTAGTGAGCATAATTGTGCAATTACGCCTCGTTGTTCTTTCTTTAGAAGCTTTGTCATGACATTAGAGCTTATTATCCTTCATGGCTTCCCTTCAATACCCCGTAATTCGACTTCCTTTCCTTCTGAAAAAAATTTCAAGAAAAGTTCTTGAAAATTAAAAGCTACTGTCCCCAAAGATTGTAACCATTGTACTCCTAGTACAACATTAGCACCTCCCATAGGAATGGAAAGCATTGGAATATTCAATACATATTCCCCATGGTTAGCTTGATATTATGGCATTTTCCAGAGCAATTTATAGTTCCTCCATTTGCAACCATCACTTGACATTCTGGTGTTGGGTATAGGAAACAATTCAATTCCTTGGCTACCTTACAATGAATAAAATTATGGGTGCTACTGAATCAATCAACACTATTACCTTTTTCTTCTTGATATGTCCTTCTATCTTGAGAGTTTGAGGAGTGGTAATTCCTGCCAATGCATTACATGATATGGTCAGACTCATTTCTTCCTCTTCTAGGGTTGGTTCGTGGTGTATACCCTCTTCTTTTGAAGATTATTGTTCATTTTCTTCTTCCTCTTCACAATCTATGTAAAATAATTTCTTCTCAGCACACTTATGACCTTTAGTGTATTTGTTATCACAACTGTAGCAAAGCCCTTTTACTCTTTTTTCTTCCAATTTTTGTGGTGTCAACCTTGTAGGTTGTGGAAATCTATACGTAGCAACACTTCCTTCTTTATAGAATTGAGTGGTAGGCTTCCTTGTCGCCATTATTTTACATTCAACTTTTCTTGCCAACCTGAATGCCTTCTCCAATGAATCCGGTTCCAAAGCACGAACTTCATGTTGGATGTTATCCTTTAAAGTGCCTATGAAGATATCGATCCTGTGTTCCTCTGGAATATCAGTTACCCTTATATTCAATTTTTCGAAGTCCTCAATGTGCTGCCCCACTAAAACCTTTTGTTTGAGATTTATCAATTGGCTAAAGAAGGTGTTGCTCTTTGTATCCTCATAATGTGCTATCATTTCCTCCGTAAAAATTGACCAAGTGACAATTTTTTTACGGGAGCAAAGCCATCGATACCATACAAATGTATTTTGTTCTAAATGTAAAGTTGCAATGCGTACTTTTTGTGTGTTTTGCACATTATGGAGATCAAAATATTGCTCCATCTGTAGTATCCATGTTACAGGATCCTTTCCATCAAACTTCCTCATATCCATTTTGGAATATGGTGGTTCTTCCCGCCAACATTAGAGTTTATGAAATCACGATTAACATTTATTTTGTTCTCATCATGAGGTTCTTCTACTATATTTCCGCCATTAGGAATCATTTCTTGTTTTAAGCTTGTCATCAAGCCTTCCATGTATGCTTTTAGATCGTTCTTCATGTTTTCCATGTTGTCTTTCATGTTTTCATCGATCTTAGCTTCCATGTCATCAATCTTAGCTTCCATGCCCACTTCCATGCCATCCATCTTAGCTTCCAAACCATTCATCTTAGCTTCCACGCCTTTCTTCAAACCTTCCATTTCATTTTTTGTTGTTCTTTGCGAGAGCGAAATTTGTTGCACTTGCTCTTGTAATTTTGATATGTCATGTTGCCATTCTTCGTCTTCATGAGTCACAGTAGAGCCTTCTAAAGGCTTAATGGGATTTGAATTCTTTGTAGGGGCCATTTTGGAATCCAATACTAATATCTATTCTACAATATTCCCTTGGATTCAATTCAACTTGATTCTTCAAACAAGACTTATGCAATTCGGAAAAAAAAATACACACCTTTTACTTTCTTTTTAGGAGCTTTGTATTGAAATTGAATTATCTCTGCAATTGTGAATCTTCAATATCTGAAATTCACTGCTGTAGTAGCCTTCTAAACTATCTTTCAAATGCCATAGGTATGATCTGATTTGGATTCTTCAAGACAAAGTTATTTCCAATCTCCCACAATGACCCAATTTTGGACTGGTTCAGTAGAGCGAACTTGTACGACTTGCCACGTGTCACTGGTTCGCCCTTCGTCTCTAAAATTGATAGCCAAGAAACTGAAATCTGTGTGCTTGCAACCAATTTTTACGGCACTCCAATATGATGCCCAGAGAGAGAGTTATTGAACTTTTCCCACGATCACCTCTTTGAGATGAAATTCAAGAGCTTGAAAAAACACTACCTTCCACAGATTATATCTCCAAAAATATTGCGAACCAAGCTCTGAAATTTTTTGAAACATTTCCTCAGGATTTTAGCTTCACACCATATGAATTTCAGATTCTGAACCTTCGTAGAAAATATTTTATAGCGCAAATGCCTCGATGACCTGTTTAGGAGCTTGAAAAAAAAACCTAACTTCCACAGATCATATCTCCGAAAATATTACGAACCAAGCTCTAAATTTTTTAGAAAAACTTCCTCAAGATTTCAGATTTGCACCCTAAAAATTTCAGCTTCTGGAGCTTTGTATAAAAAAATTTATAGCGAAAATTCCATGATGACTTGTTTGGAGCAACAAAACCCTAGAATCCAAAGCTCTGATACCAAATGTTGTGTAACCAGCTCCAAAAAGAGAAGAAAAGAGATATCAATGCCTTAGAAATGAGCCACTTCAAGGGGGCAACCTCCAATACGTTACATAAATGAGAAATTCTTGGATGATACAATTTACAAAACCTCCTTTCTATATATAGGAGTCCATGGGGCCATAATGTAATCCTAGTGGGCCACGATGTAATCCTAGCCGACCTAACAATAATAATTTAAGGGCACAATAATAACAAAATGGGGGTTACAAGGGTTCAATAATAACAATAAGGGGGTTACACTAACAATAATAAGGGACTATACTAGTGATATAGGGACCTAACAACCATCTTGAGGGCAATGAAAACCTTGTTCAATAATTCTCATATCCATATTTGCAGCCCCTGAATGCCATTGATTTTCAAGATGCAGATGAGGACTTGGAAGCTGGAATATACGATCAAATGATACAATATGATTCCGTACCATTTTTTTTAAAATCATTTCAGTTTTTGAAGGGTAAATTGCATAGTAAATCTTCAAATGAACAGCCTGTAGGAAATCATGTAATCTCATCGAAACCAATAGAAAATGGGTTGCAACAGTCTTTTCAAGTTTTTCACGATCCAATAGCTGATGTGTTGGATGATGTCTGCAATCAAAGTCATTCTCCATTGACTATATGTAAACTTGAAATGTGTGCTGATACAAACTTGATCCGATAGCCAGTCTCTTTGTCATTTTCAGCAGGAGCCTCGTCACAAAGCTCAAAACAAAGTTTGCATTCAGGTATGAGGAGAAGAGAAGTAATCCATTGGATGAGCTAAGTCCCAGTGTGCATGAACTTCAAGACCCTTATGCAGTGTTTTTGCAGGCGGATAGAGAATCCATAGTATTCAATGGTTCAGTTCACAAGTTTTCATGGGGTTCTCCTTTCAGTGGTTATTTCTTATTGTTCATAAGCAAGCAGTTGCGGAGAATTCAAACAGCAGCCGGAATACTTACTTGGTTACATTGGTTGTTTCATTTCACTTGATCAGGTGATGAATGGAACAACTAGAGTAGGTTGTATTGAATAAGCTTCATATTGAGCATATTTTCCAGTTTGTCGATTGTGTTTAAGTATCGAGTCAATTTTTAGTTGAGTGAGAGTCAATTTGGGTCGTCAAGTCATCAGTTTTCAGTCATGCATTTCAACTTGAGTTTTTTACTCCATTCCCCAATGGATGAAGGCACTATATGCATTCCAAAGATCTGTAGTTCTTGGCACCTCCAAGGAGCTACCATCCCCATTGGAGCCAATTTTAGTGTCAGTCTTTGCAACTTTCCTCCAGTGATCAAACATGCTCTTACAAAGTTATTTTAAGGTGTCAAGGTCAAATTTTGTCATTTCAGTGAATCTTCAAGTAAAATTTGGTCACTAGGTATTAGGTCTAGGGTTTGTTTTCACTCTTTTCAAAGTTGTCCAAATGTCAGTCCATGTCACCATTCAGCTAAGTGTACCATCATTCAGAGGGTTTTAATCATCATGCCATATTCCAAAGGGTAA